>CM053583.1:21852420-21884395 GCA_028627135.1 Pseudochirops cupreus | reverse complement strand
GGAGACTAGCTTGGTTCTGGCATTCTCTTGCTCCACCCCTTCCTGCTACGTCAGCAAGCTCAAGGGGCGTGGAAGATCTTCAAATCCCAGCATCGTTACACTCAGTGCCTTAGGAAATACTCTAAAAATCTGAGTTACAGAGAAGGATGAAAGTAAGGGAAGTTCTTTATTGGGAACTCCCTATCTAGATGAAATCACAGGTCCAGTCCCTCTTCCTGAAACTTACATTTCACCTTCATTAATTTAGCCCATTGACTTAGCAAGTCAGGACTTTAGCAGGATCTTTATTCTGCCATCCAATGTGTTGGCCATCCCTTCCAGCTTTGTACCATCTGCCTAAGCATTATGGCTGTGCCTTAATCCAAGTCATCAACACAAATGTTGATTGACACAGATCCCTGGGGCACTCTGCTAGAGACCTTCTTCCATGTTAACACCAAGTGCCTACTATTCATTAGGTTTGGTCATTCAAAAGTTGGCTTCCGTCTAAATGTACTGTTGTTGAGTCCACTGTAATTAAATACTGCCTATTCAGTTTCCTTTGAAATTCTATATATTTTACTTAATGCATTTAAAAACATCATTCTTGGGATAAGTGCATAGGAGGCTTCACCAGACCACTGCAGGCTAAGAAATACAGTTCTAGAGCCTATCCTCATTTTATAAAGGAGTAGACTAAGACCCAGAGTGAAATACTTTGAGGTCACATAACTAGTAATGGGCAGATGTCTATGGTTCCTTTTAGCACTAACATTCTATGTTCTAAGGTTCCTTCCAGTTCTAACCTTCTGTGTTCTATGACCTGGGGTCTCTTCCAGGTCTAACATTCTATATTCAAAAGCCCTTCCAAGTTCTAACAGTTCACGTTCTAAGGTCTCTGTTCTAAGATTTCCTTCCCGTTCTAACATTCTATGCTCTAAGATCCTTCTAGCCCTACCCATCTCTGTTCTAGGTTCCATGGTATCCTCCCAACTATCTCTGTTCTAGGTTTCAAGGTTTCTTCTAGATCCAGCTTTCTATGTTCTAGGTTTGAACATTCCTTCCAGATTTTAACATTCTGTCACTCAGCGATTCTAAATAGTTACACAACACTTACTTCTATTTTGCTAATGGTGTGCTTGTCTCTGTGATTCTGTGTGAAGTCACTGGGTATTCTATTGACATGAAGCTCAAGGAAATTTGAAAGGGAGGGTAAGGACCAGGTTGGGTAACCAAGCCCATGGGGTCAGCTTTTCATATGCCAACAGAGGCTACAATCCCTTTCCTCAAGGAAATTAGTGTCTCTTTGGAGAGATATGATGTTTGGAGATGAAAAGATGTCCAATACTATAAGGCAGTATATGCTGGGCATTACATAGTTGGTGAGGATTTTTTTAAATGCTGAGTTTTGGGAAGGATGGGTGAATGAGCTGGGCTGGTGGGGAAGACTTGACTCAGGAGGGAGAAAGAATGGGAACTCAGCCTTGAAGAGTGGGGACAATTTAGATAAACCAAGAAAGAGATGGGCAAACCATGTGAGCAAAGGTATCAAAGGAAGAAGGGACCAGTTTTGTTGGAACAGAAGTCGATGGGATCGAAGAATCTTAAACCACCTTGACCTCTTCACTGCTCCCTGAACTTGACACTCTTCTCTCCTGGTGCCCCAGACTTGGAAGGCCCTCCTTTCTCCCTCTGCCTTAGAATCCTTAGCATCTTTCAAAGTCCATCTCATGTTCTACCTTCTACAGGAAGCATTTCCTGATCTTCTTCTTCCCTCCCCCGCCCCCTCCCCCCACAATTGGCAGATTCTTTCTGCCCTCAGATGATATGTTTGCTCATCAGTTTGGATGTTGTAACCATTCAGTAGAATGTCAGTTACCTGAGGGAAGGAGAATTTTCCTCCTGTATTTAAAACTCATCACGGTGCCATTGCATATAGTAGGTGTTTAATAAATACTTGTTGAATTGGGAGGGATCTCAGAGGCATCTTTTCCAACCCCCTCATTTTACAGATGAGGAAATTGAGGTCCAGAGAGGGAAGTGACTTGTGCCAGGGTCCACTGAATGTAGGTTGCAAAGCCAGGATTTGAAACCAGGTTCTCTAACCCCAAGGTCAGTATTCTTTCAGGGGCATTGTGGGAAAGGAGGGCAGAGGGGCATGTTGTAACCAGGGGATAAAGGACAAAATGCCATCTGTGCCAGGCTAAGGGGTTTGGATTTTCTCCTCTAGGTAATGGGGTGACATAGAAGATTCTTAAGTAAGGGAATGAGAAATAGATATGGAGAAGCGGTGAGGAGGCTGAAGCTTGCTCTGGGAAGGCTTTACACCTCTTCACCATCTGAGATGTCTCAGCCCTTCTCACCCCTCATCAATTGAACTTTGGGATTGCAAGATGGGAAGCTGAAAGAAACCTTAGAAGACTAATAATAAAAAAGGAAAATAATAGTAAGAATTTTAAGTGATATTTATACATTAGAGTGCTTTATATATTATCTCATTTGATTCTCACAACAACCCTGTAAAGTAGCCTACCCCTTTTTACAGATGAGGAAACTGAGGCTGAGGGAGGTTAAGTGACTTGTCCAGTTAATAAATGTCTAAGGCAGGATTTGAACTCGAGTCTTCCTGATTCCAGCTCTGGATCTATGATGTCACCTAACTGACCAATCTTCCCTTTTTATAGGAAAGGTAACTGAGGTTTGTCCAAAGCCAAACAGGTCACAGAACCGGAATCTGAATTCCCTTTTTCTGTCTTATAAGGAAAAATAGAAAAACTATGAATTTTTATCGAGCTGCTAGTGATTGTGGGACAAATTTTTTGTGATCATTCTGTTTATTTCCTTGAATGATGCTGAAATCCGAAGCTCTTGTAGCTTACAGATCTTAGATGAGTTAAAGCAGACCAGCTAATTGTCCTCAGTTCTAAAGAAACTACTGCTCTTTTCCCCCCTTCCCCGCCCCTTGCTTTCTACTAAGCAAATGTGAGGGATTTTCTTTGGAGCTCCAACTCCCATCTCGCTTTTCAATGTAAGCCCCAAAGGAAACACAGTCTTACATTTTTCAAATACATAACTGTCCCTAATGCTTGGTGAAAGCTGCTGAGGGAAACATGGGTCCCTGCACAGGGGCTGACTGATCAGCCGAACCCTAGGATCCTGGCATTGGAAAAAACCTAGAGGGCACCCAGACCAATGCAAATGGGAACTAGAGCAGTGTCAGTGACAGCCATTCATCCATCTTCTGAATGAGTATCTCCAGGGATGAGGAGCTCATTCCCTACAAAACTGTCCATTAAAAAAAAAAGATTTCTTTACTATTGAGTTCATCTGGTTCCACTCTCTTATTTACACATGAAGAAACTGAGACCCAAAGAAGTTAAATGACTTGGTCAAAGTCACAAGGTTGCAAGTGTCAAAGGTGGGTTTTGAACTCAGGTCCTCTGACTTCAGAAGCAGAACTCTTTTTACTACATCCATCCCCCTACCCACACTCAAAATAGCATGTTAAGGTTTACAAAGCATTTTTCTCACAAAACCCCTATGAAGTAGTATGAACTAGAATCAGTCCCATTTTACAGTTGAGCAAACTGAGACTTGGAGACATTATTTACAACTAGTATCAAAACTGGGATTCATACCCAGGTCTTTCCCTGCTCAGAAACTAGAGTACTCCTTCCGCTGTGTACTAGGTTTTCTCTCAGCCACTTATCCCTCCTAGGTCTCCCTTCAGGGCCAAGCAGGACACAACTAACACAAAAATCCTTCAGATATTTACAGAGATCATGCCCTCTCTAACTCTTGGTCGCCAAAATCAAGCCACCACAGGATCAGAGATTTAAAGCCAGAAGAGGCCTTGGAACCAAGCCTCCTCATTTGAAAGAGGAGACAATAGAGAGACAAAAAGTTAAGTGTCTTACCCAGTGTCACACAGCGAATGTCTGAGATATAATTTGAACCCAGTCCTTTCTGATTCCCAATATAGCACTCTATCTCAATAACCCCCTAATCAATCAGCAAGCATTTAAAAATTTTACTTTTATGTTCACTTATCTGTCTGTCTGTCTATATGTACCATTCTTTTTTACATTTTGAATCCCAAATTCTGCTCTCCTCTCCAGTCCCTCCCCCACCCACTTCCAAGGTGACCAGTGTGATACCCCTTATACATATGAAGTCATGCAAAGCCTATCTCCGTATCAGTCATTCATGGAACACTCATTGACCTATTTTGCTCTAGGCCCTGGAAGTACAAAGACTAGAAGGGCTCAGGCCTTGGTGCCTTCAGAGCCCTTCCATTCTATTGGGGAAACAATGTCTGCACTCATAAGTACATAAGTCCTATAGTCAAAGGAAATACCGAGTCACTGAGGGGTGGAGGGTGTTGAACTGTTCCTCGTGTGAAATGGTTTCCAGACCACTGCCCATCATGGTCACTCTGCTTGGAATGAACTCTTCTTGGTCAATGTCTCTGTTTGAACCTGGTGCTCAGAATTGGACCTCCAAAATGTTCCAGAGTGGCCTGACTCTTGACTCCCCTTGGGAAGGAGGACCTCAGGAACAGGAGATTTAGGAGGGACTGAAAGGACTCTTAGAAATAGCTTGAGAACCTATCATCTATATCAAATTGCTTGTCTTCTCAAGGAGGGGGGAAGGGAGGGAAGAAAAGAATTTGAAATTCAAACTTTAAAAAAACAGAATGTTAAAAATTTTTACATATCATTGAGAAAAACTAAAATTTAAAATAAATAAAAAGAAATAAGCTAAGACAGCTCATTTTACAGATACAACAACTGAGAGTCATAAAAAGGGAAGGGACTGATTAAAGAGGGAGGGAGGGAGGGAGGGAAGGAACTAGTTTTTATTGAGCAGCTACTTAACCCAGCCAAGCAACATGTTGAGAGCTTTACAAATGTTACCTCCTTGGATCTTCCCAACAATCCTATGGAATAAGGGCCCTTATGATCCCCATTTTACAGTTGAGGAAACCGAGGCAGACAATGTTAAGGACTTGCCAAGGGTCACCCAGCTAGTAAGTGCCTGCGGCTGAATTCAAACTCAGTTTTTCCTGACTACAGGCCCAACACTGTATCTACCGACCTACTCAAGATCAGATGAATAGCAAATATCAGAATGAGGATTTGAATCTGGCTCATCTTAATCCATTTTCAGAGTTCCAGGCAATACTCCATTGCTTTTTTAGTGGATAGAGCACTAGACTGAAGCCAGACAGACCTGGGTTCAAATGCTGCCTCAGACATTTCTAAGGGGTGTGACCTCACTGAGCTCCAGTGTCTGTGTTTAAAATGAAAAGGTTGAGCTCCTTGGTGTCCATGGACCCAGCTTTAGCTTGCTGGTCTTCTCCATTCCCTCCCTTTCTCTGCCCCATGGTAGCATATAAACTCCTGGGAAGGAGAAATTTTTGTCATTTTGGTATTCCCAGTATATGAAACATAGCAGGCACTTAAAAATTTGACCTGAATTTAATTTTTTTAAAAGGTAAATTACTTGGTGTTGAATAGACACCAACAGCCAAGACCATTTGCATTTTTTCGCTTTCCAGCCAGGATCTCAACCATTTTAGGACCCCACCTTATACACAGATTCCAGCCAATGTCAGGCAACACCAGACTCAGAAGCTTCCAGCTTCTGTCTGGATGGGCATAGGTGGGGAGCTTGGGAACCAGATGGCCCGGATGGGGTCAAAGCCACGGCCTCCCGTTGCCGCAGGACCAGGGTCTGCTGACGTTACTTGCAGCTGTTACTCAATCCCAACAGTACAAGTCTCATTTATGGACACTTTGGTGGCCCCCCAGCCTTGGGGGGCCTGAAACGAGGAACAAAGAAATAAAACCCCAGGATTTACCATCCAGGGGCAGATCTCAGATTCAAAGGCACAGGGTAGAAGGAAGCTGGAGAAACTCTGTCTCTGACAATAGAAGTCTTCATCCCACACTCTTCTGAGACTGAGTCAGAGAAGGTGACAGTGAAGCCCCCCGGGACTGTGACAATGTAGGGAGGAGCTGCGGGGGAGAGGAAGCTGCCCAGAAAGTACAATGAGTTACAGGCTTCATAGTGGTTTTTAACCAATTCATTAAACCATCTCAGCTGTTGGAACCAAGATCAAAAGGGGGACTGGGCTTGACTCTTTGGCCTGGTATAAGCTGGTGCTGAATTTATGTGATTCCTCAAAAATTCTGAAATTCTTTCTTTTCCTTCTTTAAACATTTCCTAAGACAGTTTTATTTAAAGTTTTGAGTTCCAAATTTTATCCTTCCTTCCCTCCCTCCCTTCCCCTCTCCCTGAAATGGTAAGCAATCAGGTATATGTTATTCATGTGCAATCACATAAAACATTTCCCTATTAGTCATTTTGTACGAGAAAACTTGAACAAAAGAAAAAAAAGAAAGTGAAAATAGCAAGCTTCAATCTGTACTCAGTCAATATCAGTTCTTTTTCAAGACAGAGGGTAGGCTTCGTTCGTCCTTTAGGATTATCTTGGATCATTGTGGTGCTGAGAAAACTAAGTCATTCAAAATTCTTCATCAAACAATATGGCTGTTACTGTTTACAATGCTTTCCTGGCTCTGTACATTTCACTATGCATCAGTTCATGTAAGTCTTTCCAGGTTTTTTTGAAATTGTCCTGCTAGTCCTTTCTTACAGAGCAATAATATTTCATTACAATCATAAACCACAGCTTGTTTAGCCATTCCCCAATTGATGGACATGTCTTTGATTTCCAATTTTTAGCCACCACAAAAAGAGCTGCTATAAATATTTTCATACAAATAGGTCCTTTTCCCCTTTTTTGATGTCTTCAGGATATATACCTAACAGTAGAGCAAAGGGTATGCACAGTTTGATAGCCCTTTGGGCATCATTCCAAATTTCTCTCCAGAATGGTTGGATCAGTTCACAACTCCACCAACAGTGTGTTAGCAGTCCAGTGTTCCCACATCCCCTCCAACATCCAATGTTTTCCTCTTTTTGTAATATTAGCCATTATGTGTGAGGTCATACCTGAGAATTATTTTAATTTGATTTCTCTGATCAATAGTTATTTAGAGCATTTTTTCATATAATTGTAGATAGCTTTGGTTTCTTTGTATGAACAATTGTATCCTTTGACCATTTATCAATTGGCGAATGACTTGTATTTTGATAAATTTGACTCAGTTCTCTATACATTTGAGAAATGAGGCCTTTAAAAACTGTCCATACCCTTTGATCCAGTGATGCCACTACTGGGTCTGTATCCCAAGATCATAAAGGAGGGAAAGGAACCCACATATACAGAGATATTTATAGCAGCTCTTTTAGTGGTGGCCAAGAATTGGAAATTGTAGTAATGTCCATCAATTAGGAAATGGCTAAACAAGTTGTGGTATATGAATGTAATGGAATACTATTGTTTCATAAGAAAAGATGAACAGGTAGACTTCAGAAAAATCTGGAAAGACTTAAATGAACTGATGTTGAGTGAAGTGAGCAGAACCAGGAGAACATCGGACACAGTAAGAGTAACATTGTGTGATGATCAACTTTGATAGACTTGACTCTTCTCAACAATTCAAGGATCTAAGACAATTCCAAAAGACTCATAATAGAAAATGCTATTCATATCCAGAGAAAGAGATTTGAAGTTTGAATATAGATTTAAGCATGCTATTTTCTCTTTTTTTTTCTTTTTTATGATTTTTCCCTTTTATTCTAATTCTTCTTTCACAACATGACTAGTATGTTTAAAATGATTGTACATGTATAGCCTAGATCAGATTGAATGCTGTCTTGGAGAGGGAAAAGGGGAGGGAGGGGGAAAAACTTAGAACTCAAAATTTTGTAAAAGCTAATATTGAAAACAGAAAATTAATATTTTTTATTTTTTTATTTTTTTCCAATGACTTGTTTAATTTACTTTTAGTTTACAAGATTCAGTTCCACAATCACTTGAGTTTCAGATTAATAAATATTTTTAAAAGAAATACAATAAAAAAAGAAATTCTAATTGCAAAAAAAATAAATGAGGTCTCTATCAGAGATACATGTTACAAAATTCCCCCCACCCTCATCAGTTTTATGTTTCCCTTATAATTTTGGTTGCATTGGTTTTATTTGTATAATTTTCTTAATTTTATATAATCAAAATTCTCTGTTTTACATTTTGTAATGTTCTATCTATCTTCTTTGGTCCTAAATTCTTCCCTTATCCATAAATCTCACAGATGAACTATTCCATGATCTCTTAATTTGCTCATGGCATGAACTTTTATATGTAAATCACATACCCATTTTGACCTTATCTTGGTACACGGTGTGAGATGTTAGTTTCTACCTAGTTTCTGCCATACTGTTTTACAGTTTTCCTAGTGGTTTTCATTCAAACAATGAATTTTTGTTCCAAAAGCTTGGATCTTCAGATTTATCATATACTAGCCATTTATTGTATGGCCATTTACTATAATGTAATTTGTACTTAATCTATTCCCCTGATCCATCACTCTATTTCTTAGCCAGTACCAGATTGGTTTGAAAATGACCACTTCATAACACAGTTTGAGATCTGGTGCGGCTAGATTACCTTCTTTTGCAGTTTTTTCATTGATTACCTTGATATCCTTGAGTTTTTGTTCTTGTCAATGAATTTTATTATTTTTTCTAGCTCTAGAAAATTTTTTTGATAGTTTGATTGGTATGGCACTGAATAAATAAATTTAGGTAGAATCGTCATTTTTGTTGCATTGGCTAGACCTACCCATGGACAGCTAACATTTTTCCAGTTGTTTAGATCTGACTTTGTATGAGAAGTGCTTTATAGTTGTGTAAATATAGTTCCTGGGTTTGTCTTGACAGGTAGATTCCCAAGTATTTTATATTGTTTATAGTTCTTTTAAATAGAATTTATCTTTCTATCTTTTGCTGCTGAGGATTTGTCAGTAATATATAGAAATGCTGATGATTTGTGTGGCTTTATTTTGTATCCTGCAACTTTACTAAAGTTGTTAAGAATTTCAAATAGTTTTTTAGTTGATTCTCTAGAATTTTCTAAGTATACCATCATATCATCTGCACAGAGTGATAGTTTTGTTTCCTCGTTGCCTATTCTAATTCCTTTGATTTTTTTTCTTCTCTTATAGATATAGCTAACATTTCTAATACTGTATTAAATAACAGAGGTGATAATGGGCATCTTTACTTCACCCCCGATTCACCCTATTGCAGATAATGCTTGCTGATGGTTTTAGAAAAATATTACTTATCGTTTTAAAGTAAGCTCCATATATTCCTATGTTCTCTAGTAGGAAAGGTGCTGTATTTTATCAAAGGTTTTTTCTGTATCTATTGAGATAATAATATGACTTTTGTTGGTGTCGTTATTGATATGGTCAATTATGCTGATAGTTTCCCTAATACTGAACCAGTCCCACGTTCCTGGTATAAATTCCACCTGGTCGTAATGTATGATCTTTGTGAAATATTGCTGTAATCTCTTTGCTAGAATTTTGAATTTTTTCTTAGAGGTGATTCTGCAATAAAACATAGGAGGTTAGAAATGGAAAGGACTTTAAAACATGGTTTGTTGGAGCTAGAGTGGCCTTTGAAGGAAGAATATAGACTGTTAGAGATAGAAAGAACCTTAAAACAGAGAATGTCAGAATTGAGAGGGATGATAGAACATAGAATGTCAAAGTTGAGAGGGGTCTTAGAATGTAGAATATCGGAGTTGAGAGGGACCTTAGAATATAGAATATCAGAGCTGAAAGAGAATTTATAACATAGAATGTGTGAGTTGGGAAAGAACTTTGGAACATGGATTGTCAAAATAGAAGTGACCTTAGAAGGAAAAACAGATTATCAAATCTGGAAGGAAACTTAGAATATGGGATATCAGAGCTGGGAGAGATGTTTAGAACAGAATATTATGGCTGGGAATGGACTTTAGATCAATGCCATAGCTGTAAGGGTCCTTAAAACATAGGATATCACAGCTGGGAGGGACCTTAGAAGGTAGAACATAGAATGTCAGATCTGAAGGGGATCTTAGAACACAAGGTTATTAGAGATAGAAAAGACTTTAGAACCTAGAGTTGGAAGAAATCTTAGCGGTCACCTAGTTCCACTTCATCACTTTATAGATGAGGGGAGAGAGAGAAAAAGAGAGAGAGAGAGAGATGTGTGTAGGTGGGGAGGGGGGGTGACGGACTTGCTTTTTGGACTCACTCTGGTGTTCTATGCACAGTACGGCCGTAGTTTTGGGTGGAGTGGAAGATGATGGAATAGCTGGTTTGAGCAAGGGAGCTAGATGGATAGATCTGGTTAACCAAAGACAAAAAACGATAAAGATTGGAGCGTGGCAATGAAAGTCAGTGGAAGCACTGGAGCCATCTTCCCCTGCAAACCAACACATCCTACTCCCAGATGAATCTTCCCAAATCTCGTCCACTAACGCCTTCACTGCCTCCATTTTTCACACAAGATAGAGTCCAAACTTCAGGCAATAAATCAACAGATATTCGTTACATGCTTACCCTGTGCCAGGCATTGTGCCAGGTACTGTCCTAGGTGCTAGGGGTATAAAGACAAATAAAATCCCCCATAAGGAACTTTTATTTTACTGAAATATTCTACATTTCTTAGCTTGGCACTCAAGGCTTTTCACAATCTGGCCACTACTTTTCTCTCCAGACTTCTCTCATTATTTATTCCTTGCTGTTTCCCTTACAGAAGCAGTGTAACAAAATCTGGGGTTAGATCAATTCTCACCTCTGGCATGTACTACTTGTGTAATGTTGGAAAAGTTACTTAATCTCCCTGTGCCTCAGTTTCCTCATCTGTAAAATGAGAAGGCTGGTTTCTTGCAGCTTTAGATCTATGATACTATGATCTTCCTCTCCAAACTGCTCAACTCTCATTCCTTAGACACGCCATTTGTAATATGGTCTCCATACTTTTTCTCAAGCTGTTTCTCCCAGTGCAAACATTACCACCAGAGGCAGCAATACAACCACCTGAAATGTCCTCCCTCCTCTGAATTCAACTGTTGTTTCAAAGCATTATGGGAAAAGCACTGGGCTTGAAGTCAGAAGACTGGGTTTGAATCCTTACTACAGGGTGACCTTGGGTATCTTTCTCTTCTCTCTGATCCTACAGAGCCTTAAAAGAAACTGTTGTTGACTCAGGAAGACCTGAGTTCAAATCCAGATTTAGACACTTACTAGCTGTGTGATCCTGGACAAGTCACTTAATCTTGTTTTCTCAGTTTCCTTATCTGTAAAAATGAGCTGGAGAAGGAAATGGCAAACCATTCTGGTATCTTTGCCAAGAAAACCCCAAATGGAGTCATGAAGAGTTGGACATGACTGAACACAACTTTCATTTGGGAAAGTGTTTTGTAAATTGCAAACCTCCATTAAAATGTGAGATATTGTGATTCATGAGGAAGTTTAGGAGAGAAGATCTGAGATAAGTTATTGCTTCCTCACCTATAAAACTATGGGATTGGACTGCAGTCTGCTCTGGCTAGTGATTGTTGGAGAAGGCCTTAGGATATGGACCATGATCCCTCTGTCCACTAAGGTCAGACCACTTAGATTAGGGGGGATGACCATACCCAAGGGTTCCCCTAATCCAATCCTTGAGAGGCAACATGGAGGAGAGGGGACAGGATGTTGATGCCCCCTTTTTCTTTTGCCACCCCCTCCCAGTTCAGTCAGCCAGGGGGCCTCTTTGGGTGCTGACCAAGAAACTCTAAATCCTAGTTTGGGCTCCTTCCCTGGAAATGCTCATGAAACTCTCTGGGAAAAACTCTCCCCCTCCCCCTGCCCTTTTCCTTTAATTCTCACAGCTGGGATGGCCTGGTTTATTGAAAGAATAAGTGCCTTGGTGAAATATACAATTGCAGCCTCATATTTTCCAGGTCTTCCAACCAGGCTCCCCACAGCTCTGGGTTGAATCATTTCAGAGGGCTCTGACACAGACCATTCTAGCCTAGAGGTTGACAACAGGGGACATGAGCCCCAAAGATCACATATCAGGCCAGTCCTGCATTCCCTGCCCAAAGCACATGGCAGAGGAAGCAACACAAACCAGACCTGCCGGTGGATCTCCCCTCCCTCCCCCACCCACCAGCCACCAACCCAGAAGTAGGAGAGTGGGACTGGGATCTGTAGTTATTGGCCAGCGGGAGCTACAAAGGCAATTTCTCTAAACAAAGTGAATGGTCATGCATGTAGTCTCCCTGCTTCTCACCTCTCTCTGAGCCAGCTTCCACATAGCTGCCAAATTTATGTTCCTAAATCACAGATCTCTCTGTGTCCTTCCCTTCCTCAAGAAGCTTTAAGCACTCCCTGTTGCCTCTAGGAGGAAAAAATGAATGGCTCCATCTTCTAGGTCAAACCTTTTACAATTTGGCTCCAGCCAGATGACAATCCCATTATCCTCCCCATCCCCCTGAGTTCCAGCAAAATTGACCTTGTTGTTCACAGTGCACAATGCTCCACTTGCCTCCAGACCTTTGCCCAGGCTCTTGTCCATGCCTGGAATGTGCTTCCTTTTTACCTCCATCCCATGGAGCCTTTAACTTTGTTCAAAGCCCAACTCTCCTAGGAAGCCTTTCCCCATCAACTCCCAGAAATATGGTTTTTTTGTCTTTATTCTGTATATAGTTTGTATACATTAATCCATGTACTCTTCCTACTCCCAGAAGAACATAAGTTTGCTGAAGGTTGAGAAAGGTTCACTTTTGTATCAATATCCCTAGGGATTCATACAGTCCTAGGTAGGTAGCAGACATGCAAGAGATCTGAAGGATGTTCCTCAAGAATTCCTGCTCCCAAATGTCACCCCCATGTGCCTGGCACTGTTTGAAAGTCTACCATAGGAGATTTATTAAGGGTAAGGAAAGGATTGGATCCTGCTTGTGGGTCTCTTTTTAAATGTAGAAGCTTTGGGAAACTAGGTCCCTAACACTTCAGTGAGAATGGGAGGATTGTTGAATCCTAGAGCTCCAAGGGACCTTAGAACATAGAACACATAGAATGTAAGAGCTGGAAGGACCTTAGAAAATAGGATGTCAAAGCTGAGAGGGACCTTAGAACAGAGAATGTCAGAGCTGGGAGGGACCTTACAACACAGGATGTCAGAGCTGGAAGGGACCTTAGAATACAGAAGGTCAGAGCTGGGAGGGACCTTAGAACACAGAAGGTCAGAGCTGGGAGGGACCTTAGAACACAGAATGTCAGAGCTGGGAGGGACCTTAGAACACAGAATGTCAGGGCTGGGAGGGACCTTAGAACACATAATGTCAGGGCTGGGAGGGACCTTAGAACACAAAATGTCAGGGCTGGGAGGAACCTTAGAATGTCAGAACTAAAAGGAATCTTGTAATATTAGTGCTATTAGAGTGAACCTTAGAATATTAGAGGTGGATGTCACCTTGGACAAACTGAGGCCCAAAGAGGAGAAAATGATCACTTAGCCAAGGTAACTTGATGTAGTGGCTAAGCTGGGATTTGTATCCACCCAGGTCAGCTCTAAATATTAATCTCCAATGGTTCTGAAGACCCCCCCTTTTCCAAAGTATCATAGTGTTTCCTCCAATCCTTCCTCCCTCTGTCTCTGTCTCTCTGTATCTCTTTCTCTCTGTCTCTCCCTGTTTCTGTCTCTCTGTCTGTCTCTGTATATAAGAGATGATGGAGGAAGGATTCTGTGACTGGAGGAAGAAGACTGAAGAGGGATGGGAGGGGTACTGAGTAAGCTTTAGGGAACTGGCAGTTTCTACCCCCAGGTAAGGAAATGGCCTTCCTTTAGCTTCCATGGAAACTGTTGGCATGTGGGTGGCAAGAGCTGGTGGAGAGAAGAAATCCTTTTTAGTCATTCTTCCACAGGGGCCATAGCTGCCCCAAATCTGGCGACTTTACAAGAACAGGCTTGTAAATTCAGCAACACCCCATAACTGGTTTTATGGGGCCATTCTGCCCTAATGGAGTCTCATTGACGCTCCTAGCTTCAGCCGGGTGGGCTTGGGGTAGGGAGATCCACTGAGGAAAAGTCAAGACCTGCTCTGGTGTCACTCATCCCCAAGGACCAGGGACCTGCCAGAGTTCTGGGGGGGGGGTCCCTTTGGCCTATAGTCAATGCCTGGTTATTCTTCCAGGGGGTCTAGGTTCCCAAGGACCCTGAGCCAAATGGCCAGACTTGGATGAAAAGGGGAAAGCAGAGGATAATAACAGGCATCAAACCTCAGCCCCTAGAATAAGCCTTAGAGATGACCTTATCTAACTCCTTAACTTTTACAGATGGGGAAACTGAGGCCTGGTGAGGAGAGATGACCTGCTCATGGTGGTGGAGGTAGAATTAGAATCTAGGTGTCCTGAGTCCCAGGCCAGTGTTCTGTCCAGGACATGACTCTGATTGAGCACACAGAATCTTAGACCTTAAAGCCAGAAGTTCTCTCAGCAGAGTATTTGCCCAGGGTGCTGCTCTCAGTTCTAATTTTGGTTCTCTCACCAACTTATTGGGTGCTGTTGCATGGCTTCCTTTCCTGGGTCCCTCTAAAACCAGGTGGCCAAATGAGATGATTTCTAAAGTCCTTTTCCAGCCCTCACATTGTGTTCTATGTCCTAAGGCCCTTTCCCATTCTACAGTTCTATGTTCTAAGGCTCCTTCTAGCTCTAACGTTCTGTGCTTTATGTTTTAAGATCTTTCAGTTTTAACATTTGATGCTCTAAGATCCTTCCTTGGAGGTCTAGGTGGTACAGTGAATAGAACACTGGCCCAAGAGTAAGGAAGACCTGAGTTCAAATCCAGCCTTGGACACTTTCCAGCTGTGTGACCCTGAGCAAGTCACTTAACTTTTGTTTGCCTCAGTTTCTTCAGCTGTGCAATGGGGACAATAGTGCCTAACCCTCCCACAGCTCAGCATTACTGTGAGGATCAATTAAGGTGATTTTTTTTCTGATTTATTTAATCATTTTATTAATAAAGCCAGCATGTTATTAACAAAAGGATGGTCATTTAGCCATCATTAGACCAAACACAACCATGACAGTGGGCTCACAGTTCCTATACCCTTCAAAGAGTAGGTATTCCTGAGAGGTAGCAATCAGCTTGGATTGTATTACACAATGGAAGGTGAGCTCTATTACCATGAAGGACTGAGAGTGACATCATGTCACCCTTGGACACAGAAACTCTGTGATATTTGTAAAGCACATAGCACTCTGCCTAGTACACAGTAGGTACTTAATAAATATTTGTTCTCTGTCCCCTCCCCCATTCTGCCATTCTATGATTCCTCATTTTTGTAGAGGATGCCCCCACTAGGCAGACATTAGCATTTTTGGGAGGGGACAGTGTACTTGGAGCAGAATTCAGTTATCTTTTGTCTTAGTACAGGACTTCATGCTTCAGGCATAACCAACCAGACAGTTACTGAATTATTTTAAAGTATTTGTGTTAAACATAGCAGGTTGGCACTATCACAGCTCTTAATGTTCATCCTATTGTCACTGGATAATTTTTATTTATGTCTGTTTGATTTATAACTGAAAGCAAAGTAAGTTCAACAGAATCCCAGGCATCCCCAACCCTTCTTCTTTAGAAGGTCCCCAGCTAAGACATCACTATCACAGGCAGTTGGCAAAAAAGCATGAATGATGGACAGGAATGAGGAGACCCAGGTTTGAGACTCTATTCTAGTGCTCTTTGGCTATAAAGCTTTGATTTATAAAATAATGTAATCTCTCTCAGCCTCAGTTTCCTCAGCTGTAAAATGAGAGAGTTATACTTCTAGGAGGTAGACACCTGGCCATTCCTCAGTCTACATTGCTACCACTGAAGAAGGCTTTATTTGGCACTGAAGAATTTGGCTTAATGTCCCCATAGGTATCTCTCTGGAAGATGATTGAGTCAGAGTTGGACATGCTCCTGAAGTAGGAGAGTACCTCGGATTTGACCTTAACAATGCCAAAGATAGATGATGAGTACAAACAGTGGAAAGGACAGATAGGAGTGGGGACTTAGAGATTCAGGTTTGATTCTCAGGGTGGGGGGGATCTGAGCCTCCTGGAGGGAGGCAGAAGTGGAGTGGTGAGGCATGCTTGGGTCAACTGATGAGTGTATGAGAGTCAGAGCCAGTGGAGTGATGGAGTTGGACAAGCCAAAGGCCAGCGTCCAGGACACAATGGAGAAGAGACTCTCAGACAGAGCTGAGTCTCTGAATCACTAACACCATAAATTATGTGGATTGTATAGGTCCAGAGTCAGGAGGACTATAGAGATCTCTAAGAAGTAAAGATTCATCCTAGCAAAGGGGCTCAATGCTTTATCAACTCCAAGTCCATTCTCTTTGTGGGGAGGCCCACCTAGGAGAGAACTACACATTGGAACGACCAGATAGGTCCCTGGGAAAGTTGGGCCAACTGGAGAAGTTCGGACTGCTCATGGTCTCATGAGCATTCTCTGCCAAAGCCCGTTCTGAATTCATCTGATTCTTAGCTTGACTGCCACTGACTTAAGAGTTTGTTTCCCTTTTCTGGATACTTAGACATGAGCCCAAATGGGGGAAAACCTGGGTGAATGCAAGAGTCACAAAGAGCTTGTGAGAGAGCATCCCACAATCCATCCTGTTCTATGTCAACCCAGAGCTTTGGTTTTGAGTCCTGGGTTACAGATATCACAGAATTTCAATTAGAACTGATCTCAAAAGCCGTCTGAGGTCAATACAAGGTAGTACAGAAAGAGTGATAGATTTGGGGTCAGAGTTCCTAGGTTCAAACCCTGCTTCTGACACTTATTACCTCCATAACTTTGGACAGGTCACTTTGGTTCTTTTATCAGTTTCCTCAAGGCTAAGTTAATATTGATAGTATTAAATAGTGGAAGAGGTTGGTAAAGCAATTTATATGTGCTGTTCCATTTGATCCTCAGAATAGCTTTGGAAGGTAGGTGATATTATTACCCCCAGTTTATAGATGAGAAAACTGAGGTTGAATTGGAAGGTGACTTGTCCAATGTCAATCAGCTAGTCTGAGGCAGGACTTTAACTCAGTTCTTCCTGATTCCAAGTCCAGGACTCTGAAACCAGCTAGCTGGCTCAAGCCTGGGCATACAGTAGATGCTTAAGCATAACTAAATGTTAGTTGACTGACTAACTGATGCAGTTCCATATAAAGCCATGATGCTATGATCTAGATCAATGGATACTTGACCAAGATTGAACCTCACAGCTCTAAAGACAGCCCTTCTATAACCTTCTTAATGGTCATCCAGACTTTGCTTAGTAACCTCCAGTAAGGAGGAACCCATTACCTCTTGAAGCAGCCCCAGCCATGCTGCTGGGCAACTCTTATTGTTGGGATGGTTTCCCTGACATCCTATCTAAATCTGCTTCTTTGAAACTTCCGCTCAGTGCTCCATGTTCTGCCTTCTGGGGCCAAGCAGAACAGAGCTAATCCTTCTTCCCAGGGATCTCTAAAAGACACATCTCAAGTTAGGTCAGGTGATATCTAAGGTCCCTTTATGATGCCATCTTGCCACGGGTTCTTTGAATAAGGCATTTAACCTTGCCACTGGAGAGGCACCTACTATACTCTCAGACCGCACAGTCTTGCTGGATATAATTTTCTTTTCATTTGCCCTCTCTTGTGTGTATCTAACTATCTACATGTTGTCTTCCCCATTAGAATGTTAGCTCACTGAGAACTGGACTTGGCTTTCTCCCTTTTCTTTATATCCTGAGCACCTGGCATGGTGCCTGGCACAAAGTCATTGCCCAGTCCATTAACATTTATTGACTGACTGTAACTGGCTGACCCAAAGGGCATTTCTAGTCTTGTAGGCAGAGAAGCCTAGCTTTGGCCCCAGCTCTTACACATTGGAGATGGCCCTGGACTTGGGGTCAGAGAAGCTGGATTTGAGTCCTATCTGGTCCTGCTGCCTCCACTCCCATCTCATTAGACAAGTCACTTAACATCTGTGAGCAAGAACACTGATGGTTCTGGAGTCAGAAGATCTGGGTTTGAATCCCAACTCTTTGTGACCTTGGACAAATCACTAACCCCCACTGGGCCTGAGCTTTTCAACTGTAGAGTGAAGGGTTAAATAAGATAGCTTCTGAGGACCCTTCCAACTCTAGAAGAATGGTCCTATGACCCTCAGAACTCTAAATCAAAGGTTCTAAGAAAATGCCAATATTAGAAAAAACAGGGATATCTTGGTTTCCTTATCTGTATAATGGGAATGATAGCACTCTACTTTTCTCAAAGTTGTGAGGAAAGTGCTTTGTTCAACTAGTAGAAATGGGATTTAATGGTATCCACTGGCAATGGTTCCTTTCTTACCTATGCATCATTCACCCACATACTGGCCCACAGTGTCCCTCTCTTTTCACATCCCCCATCCCGCTTGCCTTCTCTTTGTTGAAAGGAACTCCTGAAAGCTGAGCACTTCCTCCCTTGGCCATGTGATTTTTATTTCTCTAATTAAAGTTAATCTGATAAACGCAGGGATTGCAAAGATGCTTATAAGCTAAAGTGAGCCAGGGTCGTGCCCCCAGCCCAGAAAGGGAGGGCTTTGTCTCCTGCCCTCCCCCTCAGGCTGGATGCCCAACAAAGAGACCCTAGGTGGAGGGGCAGACACTGAGAAGCTCAAGCAGGACCCTCATCTGTTTGCCCCTAGGGGGATGGCACTCTAACCCTGGGCTGCCTTCCTCCTCCTTCTGCCTGTTGTCCCTCTGTAGACCTCCACAATCCACCTCTCCCCACCCCCACCCTCACCCCCTAGCCCTATCCATACATGTGAGGGTCAAAACAGAGGAGACAGGAAGGTAGAGAGACTGAACCTGATCT
Organism: Pseudochirops cupreus; assembly: GCA_028627135.1. Taxonomy (NCBI): domain Eukaryota; kingdom Metazoa; phylum Chordata; class Mammalia; order Diprotodontia; family Pseudocheiridae; genus Pseudochirops; species Pseudochirops cupreus. The sequence continues at coordinate 21,865,571 of CM053583.1, read as the reverse complement.
CAGGACCACCATAAGGGAGCAGGGAGCAGGCAGAGGTAAGAGTTGGGGGCGGGGGGTGGGGAGCATGGAAGGGAAAATTGAGAAAGATGGGGCTACAGGGAGAGAAGCCCTGATAACATGCATAGCAAAAGGCAGCCCATTCTCAATAGCCCGAGTCTAAAACCCAGGTTGCTACTTACCGTGTGTGTGACTCAAACCTCAGTTTCCCCATCTGTAAAACAAAAGTGAGAGTTGACTTCCTGCTCAAAATCTACTATTTTAATGAGTTCCTATGTGTCCTGCCCCACCCCTACTCCCCTTTAGTCATTGGAAATTCAGGGATTCCTCTCTATTGGGACTTATCATGGGGTTGAATTTCCCAGCACTGTCAGTGAAGGGGCAGAGATTTGTACAGACTACTCTAAGCATGTCCATTTAAAAAGCGCTTTGTAACATGTTACCTTTGCAACTTGTTAACTTTGTAACATGTTAACTTTGTAACTTGTTAACTTTATAATTTGTTACTTACTCATTTGATCTTCACTTACCTTATCAGAGATAGAATAGGTATGAGTCCCATTTCATAGGTGAAGAAACTGAGACTTGTACAGTTGAGGTGACTTAGTCAAAGGTTACACCCTTAGTAAGTGACAGAACCAGTACTTGAACCCAGGTCCTCTCTGGTTACCATACCACCACCACCCAGAAGAGTCTCAGGTGGCTAACTGGAGTCTCTGTCTGGGTGTTACTGAACATGTGCATTTTACAACATAACATGATATGACATGATATAGTGTAATATAGGATAAGCTAGGCTACAGTATGATACTTTATAATAATTTATATTTCATACATATGTAAGAGATTTACCTTTGTGATACTCTGTTCAAATTTTTTTGGGGGGGGGGGGGGAATGGTCCTACTTGCGTGCTTTTTCTGCTCCCTTCCGGGGAGTTTCTAAGTCCTTAACTTGTAGAGCCTGGCAAGGATTGTGTGGCATCTAGAGGCTCCACAGAAGTTACTGAGCCTCTTAGGAAGGTGACTGACATGGGCCCCTCTAGTTTACTTGGGAGTCCATCCTGTAATGGAACTGGCAATCTTTCTGAAGAAGATCCCCAGATGGGCCAAATTGGAATACAATGAAAAGAGAAATCTCCTGTAGGAAGGCAAGGCAAGGACATCTAAGAGTATTAATTCACGTTCATTTAGCACCTTAAAGATTGCAAAGTGCTTTACCGATATTATCTCGCCTGATCTCATTAAATAGGGACACCATCTTATAGGTGAGGAAATGGAAGTTTAGATGGGAGTTAAGTGACCCAGGGTCATGCAGCAAGAAAGGGTTTGAGGAAGGATTTGAACTGTTTACTTCATGACTCTCAGTCACATACTCTCTTCGCTGTGACATACAGCCTCTTACAGAGAGTCATGAGCTCATAGGGTCACAGATTTAAAGCCAAAAGGGACTGCATAGTTCATCTAGTCTAACACTTTCATTTTACAGATGAAAAAACTGGGACCCAGATATTTGAAATTACTTGGGGGGGGGGGAGGGAGAGAGAGAGAGAGAGAGAGAGAGAGAGAGAGAGAGAGAGAGAGAGAGAGAGAGAGAGAGAGAGGGAGGGAGGGAGGGAGAGAAAGTTAATTTGCTGGAGTTCCAACCTGACACTCCAGGAAGCCCAGTGGAATATTTATTGAAAAACAGAGGCTAAGGGTAATTCAACCTTTATCTGTTCCAGTCACTCCTTAATGGCTCCTGGGTGCTGGAATTAATTTGGCTAAGTAGCCTGGGTAAATTGATCTCAATGTTTTATGAAGCCATCACTGGCCCTAGTCTGGCTTCTGTTGGAGCTGTGGGGGCCAGCAAACATCATGGGCTACACATGGGAGACCCAAAGCAACCTGCTGATTGCCAGGTCCACGGGAGGCTGCTGGACCCCTAAGAGTCCAGCTTCTTTGTGTGTGGGACACAACCTGTGTGGACATCCTGTGCATGAATCATGAGTATCTCATTTCTCTCTAGTGTGACCCTCTGTCCTCCACCCCAGCCATCCATCTTTAATATGTTTAGTTGAAACTCAAACACGGAGGGGGGAGGGGTGTTAATTTTCCCTTTGCTCTTCCAGTCCAGGCCTCCAATCTCTCCTGACAACTTGATTAATTCTACATTTCCTTTCATTGTTGGAATTAGGGGATGGAGAATGGGATATTTGGAAAATTTCTTATTGTCTAAGAAAAATGGAGAGCATTGAGAGAGAAGAGTAGTGAGATGGAATGGGGGTGGAGAGGAAAGGTGTGAGACTCTCAATAAGGATAGTCTGAGTTCTGGATGACCCAATGAATAAAGCACCAGGCTTAGAGTCAGGAAGATCTGAGTTTAAATTTTACTAGCTTTGTGACCCTGGGCAAGTCACTTTACTTGCCTCAATGTCCTCATCTGTAAAGTGAGCTGGAAAAGGAAATGGCAAACCACTCTAGTCTCTTTGCTAAATAACAACAACCAAAAAAAAAACAACCAAAAACCCTAGCAAATGGAGTCATGAAGAGGCAGACCCAGATGAACAACAACCTATGTGATCATGGTCAAAAATTCTGCTTCTGGGCCTTAGTTTCCTCACCTGTTAAATGAAGGGGTTGGGTTCATAAGGTTCCTTCTAGTTTTATGATTCTAAAAGGTCATCAGGAAAATTATACTAGGGTGTTCTGGCAGGCTTTGGGTTCTAGAGTGAGAAGACCTCAGTTCAAGACCCAGCTCTGCCACTGAAACTTTCAGTTTCTGTTGAAGCTTTCTTGATTTTTTGTTCAAATTTAATTGTATTTTTTCAACAAAGAAAAGTTTATTTTCTCTCCCTCCTGCCTCCCCCCACCCCCAGCCTTAATTTCTCATCTATAATATGAACACAATAATACTTGAAGCCTTTACCTCATGGGGTTGATGTGAGGAAAGCACTTTGTAAATCATAGGGTACCATAATAACAAGTATAAGTTATTATTATTTCTATTATTAAACTATTATGGTTACAGAAAAGACACAGGATTTCTGAATGCCCAGAGAATTCATTGAGAATGCAGGCAAGCTGGCCTAAAGACCTCTGGGAGAAGAACTAAGTGCTGTCTTGGCTAGTAATTTTTTTTTTTTCCTAGGGGAGCCTTAGTAAGGGAAAGGCTTAGGAGTTTTGACCCTGAACATTTTGGAGCTACAGATTACTTCAAGAAATGTTCAGGATGAGGAATCTAGATCAACCTTGAGGAGAAGCCAAGATTAGATCAGGCAATGATTTGAAGCTTAGTGAGCTTATTTAAGTGTTCCAAGGTTTTATATTTCTTTAAATCTTGTTCTTTCCATTCAGTCAAGATTTATTCAGGACAGAACTCTGTCTTCCTGGAGTTTACTCTTTAGCCTGAAGATACAATAAAAAGAGATCAACTGGTGTACAGTTGATCTGAAGATGGAGATGATCCTGGGGGAGGAGATGGAAAGTGCTCCCTCTTTGTCTAATGGGAAAAATATCTTCATTAACTCAGTTTGCTCCATCACCATAAAAGTTAATTTAATTATGTTCAGTAATAAGAGAACAGAGGATGTTTATTCCTGATAAATTCCCGGCTCTCAGCCAGATGCTACCCAGAATGAATATAAACCTGCAAGAATAAATCCAAGACCCAACTTCTATCGGCAATGAAGACAGCTAGCTTATGAGTCTTTCTGAGAAGTAGCACTTACCATCTTCGTGGCATGTAATTTAATGGAAGGATAAGCACACACAATCCCAGAATCTCAGAGTGAGAAGGCACCACAGAGGTCAACTAAGTTGACCTGTATCTGACTTAGAATTCTCTTTACAACATAGCCAACAAATGGTTCTGCTTGCATACCTCAAGTGAAGAGGAGCTCACCACTTCCCAAAGTAGCTCATTCCACTTTTTCCATGTGACAATCCATTAGAAACTTGAAGACAGTGATTTTTGCCACCACCAGCCCACTCCCTTCTCTTAAGTCTTTTCTTCTCAGAGATAAATAGTCCCAGTTTCTTCCATGAATGTAAAATGTGGCTTCCAATCTCTTCATCATTTTGTCTGCCTTCCTATGGGCATCCCTGGCTTGTCCAAATATGGTACCCTGAGCTGAACACAAGTACTCTGGATGTGATCTTCAGAGGCAGAGAATACAGTATGTTCTCCCACATTGTGAACATGTTAATGTTCACCTCTCTTAATGCAACTTAAGAGAATAGTAACACTTTTTTTTTCAGGGTGTGTGTGTATGTGAGAGAGAGAGAGAGAGAGAGAGAGAGAGAGAGAGAGAGAGAGAGAGAGAGAAACATATCATACCATTGACTCCTATTGAACTTGTGGACCACTAAAACTCTCAGATTCTTTTCAAATAAAGATTGACTGAAACATTGCTGTAGCACCACCAAGTGGATGCTGCTTGAAACTCAGGGAAAGCTGCTGGTCAGTGTGTGCTGGATGAGGAAGGGGATGTATTCTTCTGTTTCTTTAGAGTCCCATTGACCAAATTGGTTGTCCCACCCATGGTTCTAAAGGCTGATCAACAAGGACACAACGCTCTTGTCCAGAGACAGAGGGGTCATCTCTCAGAGTGACACGGGATGGTGTGTCCTTTTTGTCTGCCAACAGAAGGAGAAAGAACAGTGGATTTGAAGTCAGAAGACCTGGATTCAAATCCTGATACTGCTCCTTACAACCCATGTGACCTTGGGCAAATGAATTCCCTGCCCCCAGCTTCGGTTTCTTCATGTAATTGACTAGATGATCTCAAAGCTTCCTTCTAGTCCTTGTTGTTTGTCCTTCATTCTCAACAAGGACCATAACCTTGGGACAGTGATGCTATGACCAAAGAGAAGCTTGTTGAGGGCAGTTGGCTTCATCTTTATATGTCTGATACCTGGCACTTAAAAGGAAATTAATGAATGTTACAATACAAAGTAAAGCCTCAATAGCAGCCAAATAAATGCTGTAGGAGGCATAAGAAAAGAAATATAATTTCCACATTGAAGGAGGAGGACAAGAGAGAATCAAGGAAGGCTTCATGGAGGAGGTAACATACGACCTGAGTCCTAAAGGAATCATATGATCATAATAGGGAAGGGGAAAGGGAATAAGCATTTATTTACATCTCCTATCTGCCAGGCACTGTGCTAAGCATTTTTTAAAACAAATATTATCTCATTTTATCCTTACAGTAACCCCCCCTCTCTCATGAAGTCTTCTCTTCTCCAGTATAAGCAGCCCCAGTTACTTCCAAGGATGCTTGTAAGACATGGTCTCCAGCTTCCTCACTATTTTACCTACCTTCCTCTGGGCATCCCTGGCCTGTCCATATTCTGCCTAAATTGGCGATTGTTATTCCCCATTTTACAGTTTAGAAAACTGAGGCAACAAGAGGTTAAGTGACATGCCCAGGGTCACACAGCTGAGGTTGGAGTTGAACTCCAGTCTTCCTGCCTCTGAGCCCAACACTGAACCACCTGAATGCAAAAAATAATCACTTCTCTCAAGGAGCTCAAGTCTAACGGGGGAGGTAATTTGCAAACAGCTATGTACAAAGAAGACATATGCGGGTAAACAAAGATCCTTAAAGCATTGAAGTAAGTCACGCTCATGTTTGTTGGATCAGAATTAGCACTAGAAAAGGCCAACAAGTACAGCCTCCCCATTTTACAGATGAGGAAACTGAGGCTCAGGGAGTGTAAGCCTAAGGTCACAAATGAAGTATCACGGATGAGTTTTGAACTCAGCTCATTTGAATCTGGCTCATTCTTTCCCCTGTCTTTCCAAGCTATCTTTGACTCAACTGACTATTCCTATGAAAATCTGACTGTACAGATAGAGGGGGCAGGTCTCATACATGAGCCCCACCTGGTGGCAGCTTACTCAAATTGCAGGTATATCCCTAAGGTGGTATTGGGGGTGGGGTGAGGGAGCATCCTCGCCCCATTAAAAAAACAACAACAACCACCTTGCCAACTGAGCCCTAAGGCTCACACTCATCAGCCCCTCATTTCCTTCCCTCCCTGATCTGGGGTCAGTATTGCCTTAGTTTTCAGTGCCAGATAAAGGGGTCCCTATTTGAGCTTAGCTGTATTAAGAAGATAGGCGAGTTTATTGAATAGGGGTGTACGTAACATGGTTAGATTTCAATGTTGAGGAAAACCACGTGGGAAGATGGGCTGGAGAAGGGAGAGAAAGGTAGAGAGATCAGTTAGGAAGCCATGAGAACAGTCAGGAAAAGGTGGGAGGATAGGTCCTAGAAGGGTGCCTGGGTCCTTAGTGGACCTCTGCCGGATTGTCTTTGAGAGGATCTGCCTTGCTCCTCCTCCACTGTCTTTACCTTTCTCTACCCTTCACCCCTCCTCCCCCAATAAAAAAAAAGTGGGAGAGAGAAAAAGGCCATTTGGTGACTATCAAAAGCATGGCTTTCACTTTTAAGTAGCTAGTTTGAGGAAAGATTATTTCCAGGTGGTGAGCTCCCTCCTGTTTCAACTTCTCATCCACACCAGGCAAATCTATTGTCAAGGACTAGGCGGAATGAGGAGCAGGTCGAGATTTAAGGGCCCTGTTTAGCTGCCTCAAGGCAGCAAGACAAATGTGCTGGGAAATGGATTTGAAGCTGTTACCTTCCCTGCTCAAATAAGCTTGGGCCCGAAAAATGGGGAATCCACCTCTGGGAATCTGTGGCTATGAAGGGCCTTGCTGGGGATGAAATTCCAGCTCTAACATTCTGTGATTCTATGTGTGTTGAACAAAGAATTCAGAGATCTGGGTTGAATCCCAAAGCAGTTAGTTCACATTGGACCTGAGTTAGGAAGACCTGAATTCTAATCCTATCTCAGACACTTAGTAACTGTGTAATCCTGGGTAAGTCACTGAGCCTGTCTCAGCCTTAGTTTTGTCATTTGTCAAATGGGGATTAATGGGACCTACCTCACAGGAACATCTAATGAGATAATATTTGAAGAGTGCTTGGCAAATCTTAAAATGATGTTTGAATGTTAGGTGGTAGTAGTAGTAGTAGTAGAAGTAGTAGTAGTAGTAGTAGTAGTAGTAGTAATAGAAATAGTAGTAGTAGTAGTAGCATAGTAGTAGTAGTGGTAGTGGTGGTGGTGGTAGTAGTAGTAGTGGTAGTAGTAGTAGTAGTAGTCATCACTGTAGTAGTTGTAGTAGTAGCATAGTAGTAGTAGTGGTGGCAGTAGTGGTGGTAGTAGTAGTAGTAGTAGTAGTAGTAGTAGTAGTGTCATCATAGTAGTCATGGTAGTTATAGTAGTAGTGTAGTAGTAGTGTAGTGGTAGTGGTGGTAGTGGTGGTGGTGGTAGTAGTAGTAGTAGTAGTCATCATAGTAGTAGTAGTGGTAGCAGTAGTGATGGTAGTAGTAGTAGTAGTAGTGGTAGTGTCATCATAGTAGGCGTAGTAGTTATAGTAGTAGCGTGGTGGTGGTAGTGGTGGTGGTGGTTGTAGTGGTGGTAGTAGTAGTAGTAGTAGCATAGTGGTAGAGGTAGTAGTAACTATTCTTAAGGTCAGGTAAATGGCACAATGGATAGAGAGCCAGGTTGGGAGTCAGGAAGACTCTTCTTCCTGAATTCAAATCTGGCCTCAGACACTTCAGTTGTGTGACCCTGGGCAAGTCTCTTAACCCCGTTTGCCTCAGTTTCCTCATCTGTAAAATGAACTGAAGAAGGAAATGGCTAAGACCACTCTAATATCTTTGCTAAGAAAACCCTAAATGGGGTTATGAAGAGGTGGACATGACTGAAAGATGACTGAACAACAATTATAATATTTATTGTTAGCTATTACACTGTGCAGAGAAGGGCTGATTACCATTGGGACAATCCAGGTCTTCGGGCTTCCTGATATGAGAGATTGGCCCTGGAATCAGGAGCCTCCTGCACTTCGTCCCTGTGTGACCCCCTGACAAATTGCTTTACCTCTCTGGGCTCAGCTGTAAGCAAAGGACGTTGGACCAGGTAGTCTCCGCGGTCCTTTCCGGCTTTCCATCTGTGATCCTTCGAGTCTGCTGACAGTTGCAGGGTTATAACTGTTGGGCCCCTAGAATAATACTGCCTGCTTCTCAAGGGAGTTAAGGTTTAAAGCTTTCCTCACCGCAATCTGTTGACTTAAGGAGTGCAAGAATTATTAGCCCCATTTGACAGATGAGGAAATAAAGGTTCAGGGTGGAAAAGTCCTTGCTCAGTCACCTGGCAATTAAATTGTAGAGCTGGGCGGTAAGCCAAGATATTCCTGTGCCAAGATCCACTTTTCCCACTCTGCCAGAATTGGCTTTCACAGAATTCACAGCCCACTTGTGGACATGGAGTGTGAGTTTGCCTTGGACCAAGACTCCTTACTCAGGCATTCACTGTGCTTTCCCTGAGTTCCAAGGTCCTTTTAGAGCCAATATTCTGTGCTATAATACCCATTCCAGGTCTAACACTATTTTATATTCTAAAGTCTCTTCCTACTTTCATGTTCTATGTTTTCCATTCTCTTTCAGATCTGACATTAGATGTTTTCTATTCTAAAGGCGTCTCCTGTGCTGACATTCAATGTCCTGACTTCCCTTCTGGCTCTGACACTCTTTGTTCTATGTTCTAAGACTTCTCCTTACTCTAGACGTTCTGAATTCTAAGCTCACTTCCCACTTGGACATTCCACGTTCAGAGGTTCCTTGTAGCTCTTCCCCTTGGTTCCATAGCCTGTGGTTCTTGGTCTCAGAGGTAGGGAGGGTTCTACTTGGCCTCCAGGCACAGTTTGAACATCGCCAGATCAAATGAAAGCAGTCTTGGTGGCAAGAATAAAGTAGAAGGGAGAGGTGACTCATATCCCATGGGAGATTTTGTTTCTCCCACAGTGGGAGAAGGATGACAGTCACCGCCTCCCAATCTGATTTACCCAGAGGCAATGAAGCTTCTTCCAGGGCCCCTATCTTGCTGTCAGGCAGAGTAATCAGAAGAACATTTGGAGGAGATTAGGGAAAACCAGAGGCATCCCTAGTCAACACACTCACAAAAACCAGTCACAGGTCCTCCCTGGAAGAGTCACTGATTGCTTGTGATGGTCTGAGCTCTATCTACAATGCTTTTTTTTTTTTTAAAGGAGCCACCTCCCTTTTCTTACCAGGATAACTGAGGATACTTCTTCCTGTCCCACTACTTCTAGGAGATGCTGGTTTCTCAGTTGAGATCCTCGGATTCCTTTCTTGGGTTCTGAATGCTTTCAGTGCCTGTTACTCATGGTCTAGTGTGAAGATCATCAGATTTGGTATTTGGAGGTGATTGGGGGATGAGCTCAAGCAAGTTCCTGCTGCACTCTGCCATCTTGACTCCATCCCCTTCCCCCAAAGTTCCCCAGATTTGGAATCCGAGAGATAGATTTGAATCCTGGCTATACTGACTAATTATGCATCCTTGGATCTCTGTTTCCTCATATGAAAGACAAGGAATTTGAATTAGCTAAAAGACTTCAATTTTTGTATGTGTCCCCTTAGGTAGTCTGGGCCACTTGTCAGAATAATGTTTGAGGCCCACACTAATAAATGAAGGAAATATGAAGTTTTAGTTAGAGATTAGTGAAAACAAAGATGTGTTTTTTTCCCATCCAAGTTCATGAACCCTTTGAAATTTAATGGGTTAAGAACCTGTGGGCCCCTTGATCTCCAAGGTCCAAACGCTAAATTCTGTGACCTTGAAATAAATCTTTCATGAGTCCAAGAGGTAAAGGAGAATAGAGAAGCTTGTAGATGTAGAGCCAGAAGGGACCCTAGAAGAGATTTAATCTAACTTCTTCCTTCTGCAACAAAGAAACTGTGGCCTATAGACTGCCCAAGGTCAAAATCTAGTAAATGGCAGAAGTGACAAGGATTGGTGTCCTTGCCTGCAAAAAGGTGTGATGGTATGATGTGGGGGAGAGAGGGAGAGAGAGAAGAGAGAGAAGAGGGGAGAGAGACAGAGAGACAGAGAGAGAAGGAGATAGAGAGAGAGAGAGAGAGAGAGAGAGAGATAAACAGATAAGAGAGGAGAGAGACAGGGAGACAGAGAGAGATGGAGAGAGAGAGAGACAGAAGAGAGGAGAGACAGAGAGAGAAAAGAGAGGAGAGGGGAGAGAGACAGGGAGACAGAGGGGGGGAGAGAGAGGGAGAAGAGAGAGGGGGGAAAAAGAGCAAGCTCAGTGGGGGGGGGGGGAAGTGATAGCAGGGTGATTAGGGAATGGAGGAGTGGAGGAGGGGCACAGTGTAAGACAGGTTGAGAGACTGAGGAATCAGTCAGGTGAGTAAATGTTACTGAACCTGGACTTGCCCCCTGAAGACCCTCGAATTCCCAGGAAATAGCTGATGCTTGCATTGAACTTATTCCTAAAACTCCTTATCTCACTTCTCAATATCCCTGCAAGGTGTTATAATAATAGTAACAACAATAATGATAATAACTAGCATTTAAATTCCTTAAAGTTTGCAAAGTGTTTTACATAAGATACCTCAGGATCATCACAACCACCCTGAAAGATGCATGCTCTTACTATACCCATTTTACAGATAAGGAAACCAAAACCCAGGAAAGTGAAGTGATCTGCCCAAGGTCACAAAGTTATTAAGTGTGAAGCAGGATTTGAACTGAGTTCTTCCTGACTACGAAGCCAGCCCTCTTCCACTGTACCTACCAGCCACTACCATCTACAGTCAAGAAGGATGCAGTGTTATTGTTAGGACAAGTGTTTCTGTCCCCATTTTACAGGTAACTAAGCTGAGCCCTGAGGAGATGCAGGGCGCAGGGCAAGGCTGATATCAGGGCTGGGGGCAAGAAAACTGGGTCTTCTGCCCCTGAGTCTGGTGCTCACTCCCTTACCCTCAGCTACCTCTGGAAAAGAGAAGAAGGAGCACTTCCCCTGCCTGTCTTCCTCCGCCTGTTGGGAATGATTCCCAGGGAAAGGCGTGCACCTCCTGAATGGCCCGAGCCCGATTCTGCTATGTCAGAAGATGATCTTTCACAGATGCTAAAAAGTTAGGAAGTGTAATTATGGGGAAATTGCAGCAAAGGCAAATGAGTACAAGCCAAGGGCTGCCAGGCCCCATTCCCCACCTGAGCCCAGTGATTGTGGCCGACAGGCCCACATCTGTATGTGCTTTGGAGCCAAAATAGAATTTTTTCTTAAAAAAAAAAAAGGGAGGGGGAAACTGAAATGGTGCCTGGGGAAGGGGGGAGGGGAAAGGACTCTGAAGCCTCCTTCACTCCCCTCCTTCCTCCTTCTTCCTCCCTCTCTTACTGTCCCAAAGGAGGCAGGAGGTAAGGAGGTGAAAGCCAGGGGGCTGAAGGACAAGGCTCCCCAGCTAGGCAGCATCTGGGAGGTGCCTCTGTGCATCATGGAATGTACTTGTCTCTTTGGCCATCTGGGGACTACACAGAACGGTATATGGAGGTGGCAGTGTCCACATTGGAGAGTAGAAGGAGGGGTGCTTCTCTGTGTATATGTAGAACACAGAATGTCAAAGCTGGAAGAGACCCTAGAACACAGAATGGCAGAGCTGGATAGGGCTTTAGAACCTAAAATGTCAGACCTGGAAGAGAGACCTTTAGATGCAGAATGTCAGGGCTAAAAGGTACTTTAAAATAGAAAGTCAGAGTTGGGAGAAACCTTAGAATATAAAATCTCAGAACTTTGGAGGGGTCTTAGAACACAGAATGTCTGAGCCTAAAGGGACCCTAGAACACGAGACAAAGAATGTTAGAACTCAAAAGTTAGAGATGAGGGGTGACTAGGTGGTGCAGTGACTAGAACATTGGCCCTAGAGTCAGGAGAACCTGAGTTCAAATCCAGCCTCAGACACTTACCACTTACTAGCTATGTGACCTTGAGCAAGTCACTTAACTTCAATTGCCCTGCCTTCCCCCCTCCAAAAAGAAAAAAAAAGCTAGAGATGAAATGGACCTTAGAACACGGAATATTGAGTGTTAGCACAGGAATAGACTTCAGAATATAAAATGTTAGTGGTTGTTAATGTTGAAAGGAACTTAAAGATCATCTAGGCCAACCCTCAAGTCCAGCTTCAAACATAGATTAGGTGTGTGACCCTGGGCAAGTCACTTAACCCTGTTTGCCTCAGTTTCCTCATCTGTAAAATGGGCTGGAGAAGGAAATGGCAAACCACTCCAACCTATGCCAAGAAAACCTTGAATGGGGTCACAAAGACTTGGACACACCTGAAATCACTGAACAACAAAAAATGGTGAGGAAACTGAGCCTTAGTGCCTCCTAGTCATACTATGTAGGTGAATGTGATTGGCAGGGTCGGGAAAAGACAGATGGAGAGAAAACTGAAATGAGATGATGAGTCAAGAGAGGAGGCTTTGAGATCCACTTCCATGTCCTGGCAAGCTCAGGCATGAGACAGACTGAAAACGTTGGAAAGATGCTGCTGTTGAGGATCAACATCTGTGAAATTTGGCTGTCGCCTAGTGATGAGCTCTGGCTTACGGAAAGGTGCGTGGAGAGTGCTTGGTGCTAGTATTTACAGTAAGGAAGCAGACTAATAAATGGTGCTGCTGACTGTTCTTGCCTCCCCAGCTGGGGATAATGTCTTCTCCTAGCTGGCTTGAACCTCCTCTTCCTAGCCTTAACATGTCTCTCCCCTTGTCTTTCTCTTTTCCGTATTTTCTCTTCATAGTTTGCCAACCTTGTTTGCCTTTTTGATGGATTTATTCTTTACCTTTTGGCCTGTGATGAGCTGAGAAGGTTCTTCATGGGCAAGTCTTTTTTTACTGGGCCTTAGTTTCTTCACCTGTAAAATGGGGGATTGGGGTCAGATATGGGTGGGGTAGGGAGACCTAATCTCAAAAAATGAAGATAGGAGAAAAGGGGGGGGAGAGAGAGAGAGAGGGAGGATGTAAATAAGGAAAGGGTCAGAAGTATGGATGGAATAGAGAAAGAGGAAGAATGAAAAAGAGAGACAGGAAAGAAGGAAGGAAGGAAGACAGACAGACAGACTTTGGAGTCTAGAGACTTGGTCTCATTAACAGTTTTCAAAGAATCATAGGACTGTAGATTTAGAGTTTGGAAGGACCTTTTTCTTTCTTTCATTTCCTCTTCCTTCCTTTTTTCTTCCTTCCTTCTTTCCTGTCTCTCTTTTTCATTCTTCCTCTTTCTCTATTCCATCCAT
>CM053583.1:21812169-21851920 GCA_028627135.1 Pseudochirops cupreus | reverse complement strand
TATATATATAATATATATTATATTATATTCTCACTATAATCTTCTGTGTTCTAAGGTCCCTTCCCAGCCCTGACATTTTTCTATCCCAATGTCCCTCTCAGCTCTAACATTCTAGGTTCTATTGTTCTAAGTTCCTTCTCATTACAACCTTCTGTGTTCTGTGTTCTAAAGACCCTCCTAGCTCTAACATTCTCTGTTGTAAGGTTTCTCCCAGCTCTGACATTCTAGCTTCTAAGATCCCTTCCACCTCCAACTCAATTCAATTCAGCTCAGTTCAATATTTATTAACAGACTCCTGAATGTTCAGAGCATCATGTTATGTGTTGGGAGATATGTTAAATGTATATTAATCCCCGTCTTTACCTCACAGAGCTTATACTCTAGAAGAGTGGAAAGACATTTCAATAACTAAAAGTACCCAAAATACTTGCACATATACCAGAGGGGCAGAAGAATATATTGAATTTGAATTTGAATTGGGTGGTAAGGGATGAATAGGAATCTAAGAGACATCAGGAGGGAAGGAAAACATTCTCTCACATTGGAGATGTGAGTAGAAGCAGCAAAGCTCAGGCTGTAGGAGAGGACAGAGGATTCATCTAGCTTGACTGGGGAATGGGCTGTTTGGTGGGGAGGAACTTGAAACAGCTGAACAGAGGAGTAAGAGCAGGTGGAGATGAGCCTGCTTGTTAGGCAAAAGGCAGCCACTGAAGATTTTAGAGTACAGGAATCATATGCCAGTTCTAAGAGACAACCTTGTATGGCCTGAGGCTCCTTTCGCTTGTTATTGTTCATGGTTCTTACCCACTGACCAGTGACACAGATGCGTGGGAAGGGTAGATGAGTCGCAGATGGCTCAGACTGGTACCAGATATGGACCATAGAGCTGATTTCCTCCAGTGGGGATGGAGTCTAGAGACTTGGTCTCATTAACACAGTTTTCAAAGAATCATAGGTGCGTAGATTTAGAGTTGGGAAGGACTTTGGAGGACATCAAATTCCCTTTCTTATAGATGGCAAAAGAGATGCAGAATTGGGATTTGTACTGTCTTCTCCCTCCAAATTCTTTGGTCTCAGTTACTTACTATCTGTGTGACCCTGGACAAGTCACTTAATCTTATTTGCCTCAGTTTCCTTGTCTGTAAAATGAACTGGAGAAGGAAAGGAAAGAACCAGTCCAGTATCTTTGCCAAGAAAACCCCACATAGGGTCAGGAAGAGTTGGACACATTGGAAAACACCTCAACAACAACCGTAACGATGACTTGTACTCATGTCCTCTTTCTCCACATCCTTTGTTTATTTCACTACATCAATTCAGACTGGCAAGATTATTTGGAGATGGCTTTTCCTTTGGCTGCACCCAACTGTACATAAAAAACTGACCACTTAATGCTACACCTGGGGTCCAAAGTCTCTGAATGAGAAAGAAAATCTTTTCAAGGGATGTTGGTGGAGGTAGACCTCTTCTGCTTATGTCTGGGAGACAGATGGAAGTGGAACCCAACCAAGTCCTTCTGGGGGATTGAGGCCTTGGTTTTCATCTCTCTCCCTGAATCGTGTTTTGACAAAAGCAACGAGTTGGAGTGGAAGGACCCCAAAGATTGAGGTCTGAGTTCTGTCTTCATAGCTTACTAGTGATGGGAACAAGTAGCTCTGCAGTCTTGTGGGACTTAGGTCTGGAAGGGGGGAAGCTTAGGTCAAAGAATGTAGAGCCCAAGAACTGGGAGGGACCTCAGAACACACCCTGTCAGAGTTGGGAGTGCTCTTAGATCATAGAATCCTGAAATTGAAAGGTTCCTTAGAACATAGACTATCAGGGCTGAGGTAGACCTTAGAATATAGTATATCAGAGCCAAGAGGATCTTTAAAAGAATTCTAGGGAAAGAAGATTTCTTGAAACACAATATCAGAGCCCAAAGGCACCTTAGAACACAGAAGTTGGAAGGACCTTGAGAAAAATGTTAGATCTGATAGGGTCCTTGGTCCAATCTTCTTATTTTCAAAATAAAATGAAGGGACTTAGCTAAAGTAATATCATTAGGAAGCCCCAGAGCTAACGAGACTTTCTTCTGAGGTATTATGATTCTAAGACAGGTGACTGTCCTTTACTTTTCACTACCTCTCCAAGAATATTGCTTGTGAGAAATGGAGCAAAACCAGGGCAAGTCCCTTGAAGTTTCCTAATTTGGTTTTCCCCTCTAGAAAATAAAGAGTCACACTTCCACTCGCTATTGAATGGAGTTGTTGTAAAGACTGAAGGATATAATGTAAACAAAGTACTTTCTATCTATTGCTATATAAATGTAAGGCTTAATGTTATTACATCTATTCCCCCTCCCAAGCTTGTATTTTTGTGGCTTCTTTTCGATTTAAAGCTGATCTTGATATTAATTTTTAATCAGATTCAACTGAGAAAAAAAGTTGATGGAGAAAAAGAAGGGATACATTCATATAGTATGATCAGTCCTAAATAGCATCCTTAGATGTAATCCCTGACACAAAAGAACTTGAATATACTTCGAAGACCTCTTACTTCTCTGACTTAGCAACATCACTTAGATAACCAGGAAACTTCAACATATGATATACTCCAAGGGTAGCCACCAGTTCTCCTTACAAGCACTCAGGTTCACAAGACTCAAAATTTACAAATTAATGGCCACAGAAAAAGATTTATAACTAAGTCCCCAGAGCATTAATGCTAACCCCTTTCCCTTGAAGGACCTCTCCCCTCCAAAGTCTTGTAAAGTCTCCCTAACTTACTTTCTTAGGTGGAACTCCATCAAGGTGCTCCAGGATTTATGTCTCTCTGTAGTGTTTTTCTCTGGACCCTCTTTGTGCACTTGAAGTTTCTCCTTCCTTGATAGTTCTCACCAAGTATCACCTGTTCTTCATCTCTACTCTTTCCCCCCTATAACTCTGCTGTAAGAGATGGCCACATCTCACAAGACCCATTGTCTTTTGCATCCATGCCTTCTGCAGCTCAGATCCCAAAACCACTGTATTTTTTTTTTTTAAGCTCTGTACCTCGGCTGCTTTAATGGCTTCCATAATTCTGCCCTGGAACTAGTCACATGATTTTTTTTCCTTCCTCTGCTACTTACTACCTATATGAACATGAACAAAACTTTTCTTCTCTGAAACTCAGTTTTCCCATTTGTAAAATGAAGGTATGAACTAAAAGATTTCTAAGGCCCCTTCCCTTTCTAAATCCCTAGATTCAATCATGCTTGGTTTCTACTAGCAAGGGTATATTTTGGCCTCAGGGTAGTAACAAGGAGAGGAACTGGGCCCCATCTGACTCATCTATGACCCCTGCCAGCTGTGGGACCCTGGAACAGGCCAGAGTGTAGTGTCTCTGTTTAGACTAAATCTCTGATCAGTTTTTCCCTTCCCTCCCCCCAGGGTCTCTCAGCAGTGCTGAGGTTGGGAAAGGCTGAGGATCTGGTTCAATTTTGGCAACTCCAAATGGCAGAGGGAGCCAGAGGCCTGCAAAGGGAGGGAGGAGCTCTGTGATGACCAGGGTCATCAGAAGGCCTGAGCTGAGGGCTAGTGACCCACAGGTAGTTGGAGAGGGAGTAGACACTGTAAGGATCATAGAGCTAGATGGAACATCAGATATTGTCTGACGGAAGCCTCTCGTTTTGCAAATAAAGTCCATCAGAGGACATTATTTATATTTGGTTTTACTTATAATAGGTAGCATTTATATATTTTAAGCTTCACAAAACACTTTACAAGTATCAACTCTTTTATCCTCACAACGATTCTGGGAAGTGGATGCTCTTATGCTCGTTTACAGATGAGGAAACCGAGATTCAGAGAGGGAGGTGTCTTCCACATGGTCCTATAGCTAATCAGTAAGAGACCAAAGGTTCTGACTGCAAGGCCAGGACACTCTCCCCTAGACTGACCCTGTATAAGGCCAGTTTCTGCCCAGAATTAGGAAACTGACCAACAGACAGCTCCCTTCCATATGGCTGAGATATTCCACCTGTGACCCATATTTTCCCAACATAATACAAAGGGAGATGGAGGGAAGGGATGGCATGGGTCTTGGTACCTCACTCTAATGTCAAGTGCAATTGGCCTTCCTACTCTTCATATGGGACATGTCATCTCCCATTTCCTTTCCTTTGCACTAGTTGTCCCCCTATGCCTGGAGTGCAGTCCCACCTCATCTCCAACTCTCAGAATCCCTCATACTCTCTAAACTCTGATTACATGCATTTTTCCTGCTTCCTGTCCCTTTTGCCCCTCACTACTGGTACACTCCCTGGATATATTATGTTGCATTGTATTTATCACATTTAGTATATATCTCTTTATGTACATGCTGTCTCCCCTGATAAGGTATAAGCTCACTTCTGTATTTGGATTCCCAGTGCCCAGCACTCAATAAGAGTTTAACAAATGCTCATTCCTTGATTAGTCCCTTAAAGGTCTAGAAAATCTGGAAACCTCCATCCCTGACACTCCGCTCTCTGCTCTAAGATTTCTTTCAGGCTTCAGAGTCCTTTTGTGTATGAGTTGGTCTCTGGACCAGAACCTCTTAACTGTTTGTGTGCCATGGATCCCCTTGGCAGGTTGGCAAAGCCCAGGGGCACCTTAGAGGTAGGTTTTTAAGTCCATGAAATGAAAGACATGACTGTAAAAAAACCAATTATAATGGAATACAGTTATAGAAAAAAAATATCTCATGGACTCCATAGTTAAGTAATATTGGACTAATTGGTGACTGTGGTCCCTTCCAACTCCCAAGTTTCTGTGCATTCTAACATTTTGTGTCCTAAAGTCCCTTCTAAATCCAATTTCTCCATTCTAAAGTCCCTTTCACTGCTAACATTCTGTATTCTAAGGGCCCTTTCACTGCTAACATTCTCTGTTCTAAGGGCCCTTCCTCTGATAACATTCTCTGTTCTAAGAGCTCTTGCAGCTCTGACATTTTCTGTTCTAGGGACCTTTACACATTAAAATTCTATTTCCTTTCTCTGATTTTTCCAGATGAGACAGTCTATATTCCAAGGTCTTTCCATAGGATCCTAGCTCTAGAACCAGAAGGGACCTCAGAAGCCATCTAATCCAGTCTTCTCATTTTTACAGATGAGGAAATGGAGACCTAGGGAGCTTAGGTCCAAAGTCCCAGAGTCCTGTAGTGTCAGGGGTGGGATTTGAACTCAGAGCCACAGGAAGGATTTCCATAGTTGGCATTACCCAGAATGAAAAGCTGTGGAGTGGCTGAAGGGGACCTTCTTTATGTTTCTTCATTGTATCAAGGGCACCAAAGGTCCACTCTAAGAGCAGATTCAGGATCTGTGCTGTGGGGGACCATTCCCCTTAGAATGATGGGTAAAACCAAGTAAGAGTCAGGCTTTTTACTTACTTAAAACCAGTGCCCTGGGGAATTGTGAAGCCCTCCTGTGGGAAAAACTGTCCTGTGCAGTGGCTGGAGCTGGCCAGCGCAGGCAATGCCACGCCCCTACGGTTGCTCCATCTGCACTGGAATTCCCCAGGTGTCAGGATTCATTAGGGGCTCCGCGGGCCCTGGGAGTGTTGAGCTGCAGCTGACAGGTATACAATCTGACTGCGGCTCCCTTCAAGGCATCAAGTTGTCTTCAGGCAAGAACGTGCCTGAAAAGCCGGGCAGAGGCCCCTTGGTTTGGCTGCATAATATAATGCACATTAAAAACATCTTTTTCCCCTCTGGTTCTGTCTCCTCCCTATCCTCCCCTCTTCAACAGCCCAACCATCCTCAGCCAAGTCCAAATGCTTTTCCTTCTTGTCTCACACTGGGCAGTCAGTGTTTCTGGTAACACCTGTCTGGGAACAAAAGCCGTGGCCTCTACTGCCCCTTTCTAACTAGGTCAAGGCCACTGGCACTTTCTCCCAGGGCACTGAATTTTCTGTATGTGTGTGTGGGGGGATAGGTATGCTTTCTCTACTTATTTCCAAAGGCAATCCAGAAACAGTGTGCCATCACCATAACATGTGGTTTTCATCCAGCACGTGCCACACACAGATCCATAACTTTGCTGATCTTATCCCAAAAGTACCATAAATCGATTAATCAATCGACAAACATTGATTAAGCAACATGCTTGCTTTCAAAGGGACCTTCCCAGAATATGAAATGTTAGAGTTGGCAAGAACCTTAGAAGACAGAATCAATAAAATATTTCATCAACAAGGCATACGGCAGATAGAATGCTGGGCCAAGATTCAGGAAAACCCGAGTTCAAATCTGACTTCAGAAACCAGCTGTGTCACTCTGGGCAAGTCACTTAACCTCTGTCTACCTCAGTTTCCTCATCTGTAAAATGAAGATAATAATAGTACCTAGATCCCAGGGTTGCAAGATCAAATCAGATATTGGCAAAATGTTTCACAAACCTTAAAGTGCTATACAAATTCTAGTTATTATTATTATTATTAACAAGTACTAATTGAGTGCCCACTGTGTGTTAGGTACTAAGGACACAAAGATATAAAAATGAAACAGTCCCTTCTATTAAGGAGCCACTCTATTGAGAATAGGCTCTAAAGAATTTAATCTAGGAGACAGAAAACGCATCCAAATCATAGAATCGTGCATATAAATCTGGAAAGGACTTTGGAGTCTATAGCAGAGGATACAGAATAATATAAAATGGAGACCAGGCAGTTAAATACAAGGTATTGAGGGGGTGGTGAATGAGAAAATAATCACTTAGAGGGAGGGAGGGTTAAGGAAGTAGAGCAGGAAGTGAGTCACCTGAGCTGTTTTAAGGAAAAATGAATATATAACTATTTCAAAATGGGGGGGGGGGAAGTGCAGGGAAAGACACCCCCCAATAGCAAGTGAAAATTTTCACAATTTCTAGGACACGTGCACAAGAGGGTGGGGGCCTTAAAAATTGAAAAGAGCTTTAGCAGAAATACACATACTGAAAGTCACGCTTCAAGTTATGTGAA
Source organism: Pseudochirops cupreus (assembly GCA_028627135.1). Lineage (NCBI taxonomy): Eukaryota > Metazoa > Chordata > Mammalia > Diprotodontia > Pseudocheiridae > Pseudochirops > Pseudochirops cupreus. The sequence goes on along the minus strand of CM053583.1, from coordinate 21,844,967 downwards.
AGTCAGCAATCTGTTTGTTCATCTATAAAATGGAGTGACCACAATAGACAATGTTAAGGTTTCCATTTCTAAGAGCACTTGCAGCTCTAATATTTTATGTTCCAAGGTTTAAGATCCCTCCCAGCTCTGATATTCTATGTTCTAAAGGCTCTGACTTTCTGTGTTCTAAGGTTCTTCCCAGCTCTGACATTCTGTGTCCTAAGGTCTCTCCCAGCTCTGACATTTTGCGTTCTATTGTCCTTCCCACCTTTGATGTTTTATGGTCCCTATTCAAAGGTTCTTTCTCCATCTAACTCATGATATTCTATGTTCTTAAAGTCCTAGCACCATAATACAGCGCTAACCAAAATGAGCAGCTACAGATGTGGCTAAAAGAGAGCTTATATTCATGTAGGAGAAACAGGTTTCTGGAGCCGGAAAAGATGCCTTCCACCAGCAGCTTTAGAACCAGTGATGTAAGATATCACCTTAAAGGTTGGGACCATGTTATAAGAAAGCTCTTCTAGTACTTAATCCCCTTTAGATAGAACCTAAGCCAGTCTCTTCTACAGAATCTCAGGATCCATCAGATCCTTTCTCATAGGGAGGCTCAGTGTATTAACTTGTCATCTATCCTTGACAATAAGGTCTAATGTTAATGGGATATAAGATCTTCCTGTCCATTAATAGACCTCATGTGGAGCCCTTTAAGAGAAGCTTGCATTGGTCTTTATTTCTCTGCTTGTGTTTTCTCTGAAGTTCAAGGTGCCAATTTTTCCTCTGAACTAGTGAACGTAATTGAAAAGGATTGGTGACTCCTCAAACAGCTGTCTTTCCTATTAAAGCAGATCTAAGAACCTGTGCTAGCAGCCATCCTGGGGATGCCAGTGTGGTTGCCACTACATAAGGGAATTCTACCCACACCAACACCTGCAGAAACAAAGTACTGAGATGTGTAGAGAGAAGAGCAATCAGTCAGTCAAACAGCAAACACCTTCAATATATTAGGGACTAAGCTAGTTGTTGAAGATGCAATGACAAAAAGAAAACCTTTCCTGCACTCAAGGGGTTTGCAGTCTGGAGTGGGAGAGACAATCTGTATACACATAAGTATCCACAAAATATGAACATAGTATATAGAAGGTAATCTCTGAATGTGGGTGTGAAAACACTCATTGCAAGGAGTAGTGTTTGAGCCTAGCTCTGATGGAAAGCACAGAATTTTAGGAGGAAGAGATGAAATGAGAGAGTATGAGCCTGTGCAGGTGGTGGAATGCTGTGCATGAGAAACAAAACTGCAGAATATAAAGTATAGACAGGGAATGATGTGGAGTAAAACTTAGATAGACCAGGGTCAGAGTGGGAAGAACTCTCCATTCCAGAGGAGTTTTCCTTTTCTCCTCAAAGCAATAAGCCATTGGAACTTATTGAGGAGGAGAGTGACCTTGTGAGGAATATAAAATTGGCAGCTATGTGAAGGATGGAGTGATTATTGAATAAGTGAATGGATTGGAGTCAGGAGAGACTGAAGGCAGGAAAACCATTTAAGAGGTAATCACAATAATCCAGGTAAGAGATGATGAGGGACTCAACTAGAGTGGTGGGTTGTTGTTGTTTGTCCTTCACTCTTGAAGAGGACCGTGGCATCAGGAAGGTGATGCCATGACTTGCAAGTGAATCGGATTTAAGTGAGGCAGGGCTGTGCAAAGTCACCAGCCTCATTTTCTCCTCCAGAGCCATCAGGGTCCAGTGGCCAGATATAGATCAGGACAACTGGAGATGTCCCCCAACTCGCTACTGTATGGATGGTGCAGGTAGCTCCCTGTCCATTTACTAGCTGTGTCCTCAAGGTCCTCTATGGGACTCAGTTTCCTCCTCTGTAAAATGAGAGGGTTGGGTTCAATGACCTCTACGATCCATCCCAACTCTGAGGTGATGGATGGATGATCTCTGAGGTCCCTTGTAGCTTGCTCTCCTACAAACCTTCGTGAGTTGGTCACAATGGTTGGTGTGTGTATGTGTATGTGTGTGTGTGTGTGTGTTTGTGTGTGTGGAATATTTTCTTCCTGCCCTGACTCCATGTCTGGGAACAGGGAGGAGGCTATACCAGGCCGTTACCCTTCATTTCCCTCCCTTCATCCCTGAGGGGAAGGAAGGAGGATTGTTTGTTTGTTTCACAATTAGAAGCGAGTTTCTCCCCCCTCTAACAGAGAAGGCCTCTTTTGTTCTGCCAGAGTTGGCCAAGAAGGAACACCACCCCAGAGGCTCCTCCTCCCCTCCACCCTGAAATGTCAACTGCTCAGCATACTCCCCACCATGGCAGCAAGAGCCCCAGGTGGGTGTGGAGGCTGCAGAAGCCCTCACGCCACCCACGACGCCAGGCTCCAAAGGCTTCACACAATGGGCCAGGCCTGGCAAGTGGAGGTGGTGTCTGCCACCCCTGCCGAGGAGAAAAAACACAAAGTCACAAGAATAGTCTGACCACAAGACAGGGAGGTGGCTTGTCTTGGGGACATTCCCTCTCCTCCCTGGAGAAAATACACGGAACACAGAAACTGGGAAGGCTGCATGAAGGCCCCAACATGGGGACTAGACTGTCTGGGCAGCCATCAGGATGGGCTTGAAAAAACAAGAGACATTCCATTCTCCAGCAGAGAACCAACATAGGGCCATAGGGTCCTGGATGGGTCAGTAATCAGCAGAGAACCTATATAGGGCCATGGGGTCCTGGATGGGTCAGTAATCAGCAGAGAACCTATATAGGGCCATGGGGTCCTAGATGGGTCAGTAACCAGCAGAGAACCTATATAGGGCCATAGAATCCTGGATGGATCAGCAATTGTCATCCAGGAAACTATGAGGCTTACAAGGTATTTCCCCCTGTCAGTAAGGTGCAATATTATGCCCATTTTACAGATGAGGAAATTAAGGCAAATAGAGATTGAGTGACTTGCCAGAGTCACACAGCTAGGAAGTGTCTGGGACCAGGCTTGAACTCACGTCCTCCTGACTCCGGGTCCAGAGCTCTATCCATTAATCCAACTATCTGCCATTTATTTCATTGGTATAGGGAACTCCCAGATGAGGAAGTTTCCTCTACCAATGCTGATTGCCACTGTCTCTGCAATTTACAGTCTTAGAGCAGAGGTGGTGAAACTGGGACCTTGAGGCCACATATGGCCCTCTAGGTCCTCAAGTGTGACCCTTTGACTGAATCCAAACTTCACAGGACAAATCCTTTTATTTTTCCTGTCTTAGAGTGTTGCCTGGGGCAGCTGGCAGTAAAGAGCCTTGCTCAGAGCCGAACACTCAGCATGAGCCAGAGTTGACTTGAATTTAGATCTAAACTTCAAGATTGCTATTCTGTCCACTATGTCATATTACCTTTCAATATTCACAATGTAAATTATTATCAACAGGGAAAATAATCATCAAATTCATCAGCCGGGATCTTACTGACATTCCTAACAAGAATATTCACTTAAGTAAAATTCTGTCTTGATTACTTGTGGCCGTATTGGCCACAAAACATTGACCAAGTCTGGATCTCTCCTCATGAAACAAACACACGGAAAATTCGAATATACTTTGATTTACTTATTCACATGAAAGACATCAATGTGAAATGTCATATAACTAAAATTTTATTAGCTAAGGCAACAACTAGTGAATGGATTTGCTAATTCTTCTTCTCCAGTGATGTTTCATTTTTAACCATGATATTTTTGGCTCTGTTCTACCTGTCCTAGTTGACATAGTTAATCTCTCTTCCCATCTAGAAAGTGCTTTCCTTGGCTTCCATGACACTATATTACCAATTGGCTTGCTGTCCTTCAGTTATTTCAGTCATGTCAGACTCTCTGTGACCCCACTTAGGGTTTTCTTGGCAAAGACATTGAAGGGATTTGCCATTTCCTTCTCCAGCTCATTCTACAGATGAGGAAACTGAGGCAAGCAGGGTTAAGTGACTTGCCCAGGGTCATGCAGCTAGTAAGTGTCTGAGGACAGATTTGAACTCAGGAAGATGAATCTTCTAGATCCAAAGCCCAGTGCTCCATCCACTCTGCCACCTAGTTGTCCTCACTGTCTTATAAGGTATCATTAATTGTATAATCACAAAATCTCCAGGTCCAGTGCACTACCTAGCTGCCTAATTGGCTTACAAAAATTTAATTTACAAATAAACAATATATATAAACAATTATTCCTTGTCCACTTTATATCTCACACAACTGGTAAATGTTTGAAGTTGAATTTGAACTTTGAATTTGAATTTTGATGGATGGATGAATGGATGGATGCATGGATGGATGGATGGATAGATAGATGGATGGATGGATTAATAGATGGATAGATAGATGGATGGATGGATGAATAAATGGACAGATGGATAGATAGACAAATATAGATAGGTAGATATAGATGGACAAATATAAGCAGGTTGCTATCGATAGACACATATAGATATAGACAGATAAATTAGGTAGACAGATGGATAGATAGATATGCATATAATACATATAATACACATATACATATATCAGTTGCTTAATAAATGCCTTTTGACATGAATATACATTTTATTCCTCCCCCCACCTATTTGTGTTGCTAATTTGCCCTGAGCATAAGAGCATCGAGGAAGAGCCAAGCCTGATCAGCCTGGGGAGGTGGGTTGTGTCTCATGCCTTCGACATGCCAGTCCCCTTCTCCCATTGGTGAGTTCCTTCCAGAGTCTGCATCTTGGCGGTGGGCTCTGGTACACCAGGCTTCATTCCTTTGCCACCTGCTCTTCCAATCCTCTGGACTAGTTCACCCCATCCTCATTTGAATACCTTTTCCCCGCCCCCCAACCATGTTTTATGTGTTGTCTCCATTGCTTAGCAAGGTGCCTGACACATAGTAGCTTAATAAATGCATGTTGCCTGCTAGCCTACTGCCTGAGAGGCTTTGCTACCCCAGAGGCAATAGGGAGCCCCAGGCCTTTTTTGAGCAGTAGAGTGACCTGATTAGATCTGGCAGGTATACAGGAGATGAATTGGAAAAGAGAGAGACTGGAAGCAGAAAGACCAACAAAAATAGTCCAAGGTGAGAGGGCTCCTGAACTAGGGTCCTTCTGGTTTGAGAGAAGAGAAGAGGACGTGGTCCTATAACTCAGGGCACAACAAAGGGGCTGAGAACTCATGGCCAGTTTGCTGTTTAATGTCCAGTCCCATGGAGTCGGAGGCTTGCAGTACTGGGTGACCCTGGACCTTAATTGTGCTCTGGATATGGACTGGGAAATTAGAGAGGAAAAGCATGTATGGTGAATGGATGGACAGGTCTCACCAATGCCTGGACATGTGGAGTAAGGGAGAGGGTTGAGTAGAACAGGAGTCTGAGGATGGAACGTTGGCCACTGCAAAGATGGTGGTGTCCTTAGAACCAAGGGAACTGGTTGCAGGTCCTATGGCCTGAGGTTCCTAAGAGCCCACCCATGCTTCCCTATACTAGGCACCTCCCCTTCAGTACAGCCCTTCTATCTCTAGTATTATACTTGGCCTGATACAAAGCACCCTCGTCACCATCACAGCAAAGCCCTCACCAACAAGCCAGGGATTCCAGAAAGCAAGGCGGCTAAGCCACCAGGCAGAACTCCAGCCATGGGCAGTGGAGACATACTGACTCCATACCCCTGCCAAGGTTGGGAATGGTGGGGGTAACACAGAGCTTCCCCAGCTCTGGGAGGTTTCTTGCTTCCCAGATACCTCCACTCACCTCAGAATCAGCAGAGAGCAGAGGCTGAGTCAGGCCAGGGAGATAGGGGGAAAGATGGCAGGAGGGGTGAGCAGTTGTGGTTAGAATGGGGAGGGTGGAAAACTCCTTGCCATCCCCACAGCCCATTCCATTCCTTGGAATAAACAAGACCAGGGGCTTGGAGGAGGGCGTGGGGGTGTCCCTTTGGAGAAGTCTGGCTTGGCTTTTTTTTCCTAAGGAGAAGAAAGAACAGAGACATGTTTTCCAGACACAAACAATAGAGGAGAATGGAAAACCCTGCTGGGTATGAAATGACTTCAGCCTCTGTGGCACCCTTGGCGTAGCCACTGCTGGGGCTCACAGGACAGCTTGGTACAGTGGAAAGAGCCCTGGATTGGAAGTCTGAGCACCTGGGCTCAGAGCCTTGGGCTGGGAAGGGCACGCTGGGACCTTGGGCAAATAAACCTCTTGGCCACCTATAAAGAGGTCAGGGTAGATGGCCTTGAAGGTTCTTTCCAGTTCTAAAACACTAAGACAAATGCCTCTGAATCCAGGGCTCTGTCCTGTGTTCCAGGATTCTTCTCCTGAGGCATGGGAACCAGCCCTGGGCCTGCTGTTAGGAAGACCTGAGTTGAAATCCAGCCTCAGACACTTACTAGTTGTGTGACCCTAGGCAAGTCATTTAACATATCCCTGCTTCAGTTTTCTCAACTGTAAATTGGGAATAATAGTAGCACCTGCCTCCCAGGGCTGTTGTGAGGATCAAAGGAGATAATATTGGTTAAGCATTTAGCACAGTGCCTGGCACATAGTAGATGCTTATTTCCTCCCTTCTTCTCTTTCTCTTTTCCTTCCCTCCTTCCTTCTTTCCCTCCTTCTTTCCTTCCTTCCTTCTTTCCCTCCTTCCTTTTTCCCTCCTTCTTTCCTTCCTTCCTTCCCTCCTTCCTTCCCTCCTTCTTTCCTTCCTTCCTTCCTTTCCTCCTTCCTTCCTTCCCTCCTTCCTTCCTTCCTTCTTTCCTTCCCTCCTTCCTTTCCTTTTTCTCTCCCTCCTTCCCTTCCTCCCTTCCCTCTTTCCTATTGGATTCTAGTACCAGCATTTCCACTAATTCTCTGTGGAGAGGCTCAGAGATAGACATGGTGCTGGACTTTGAGTCAGGAAGACAGACCTGCATTTGAATCTCACCTCTGAAACTTCTCAGTTCTGAGACAGCCTCCATGAGCCTCAGTTTCTCTATCTTTGAAATGGGGATAATAGCAACCACAGCACTGGCCTTCTTGGGACATTGCTGTAGTCATGGAATACTGAGTGACCTTGGACAAACTGGTAAGTCTCTTGAGGCTTTGATTATGTTGTGGATACAAAGCTAACCTGGATGAAATTATCAAGAAAATACTTTCTCCTTCAGCCTTTGTGCCTCTCTGCTTTAAAGACCCCTCTGCAAGCTTTGGGTGCCCTTATCCATCCCCCATGCCCTGTGCTAGCTCTTTGCTGGGCATGAATGGCTGTGTTTGTGGGTGCCTCTGGGTGTGGGGGAGTAGAAAGAGCAAGGCCATCCAGGCTGTCCCAAATGTCTTAGTGCAGCTTTAAGGTTTAATAGCTGTTAAAGCTAAGGTATTTAAAGCATTTTGTAAATGTTGTCACACATCTAGATGACAGCTATTATTATTAAAATATCACAAAGTAGTTACTCGTGTTTCTATGGCCATTTCTGTAGCACAAAGCTCTTTGCTTACAGCAGTCCAGAGGGGTAGGTACGGCAAATATGGCTCTCTCTATTTGGCAGATGGGGAAATGGAGGCTCATCATTGAAGCGACTTCTCCAACCTCACACAGCTTGGAAGTATCAGAGCTATGGCTTGACCTCTAGTCCCTGGGTTCCAAGACCATTTCCATTGCTCCATAATGGCACACCCATCTCTAGAACACGATAACCAGCTGGAAGAGCTACAGATAAAAGTACTCTGAGAAATCACTTCAAGTTGGGGAGGGAGGGGACAAGGACCCCTGGAAAGGGGCACCCCTTGTGAGCCCAGAATATTGGTTAGGATGATAACAGGCAAAGACAGTGGAGGCTGGGGCACGGAACAAAGGAACAGTCAGTAAGTGCAGGGTGTGTTTGGGGGAACAGTGAATAGCTCAGTTTGGGTACAAGATGAGGAAGGCAGGTAGGTTAGAGCCAAACTGGGGAAAGCCTTGAATGTCAGACGATTGTTTGGATGGTATCTAGTCCACAACAGGAATCCATTGAAAGTTCTTGAGTGAGGAAGTGATAAGCATTTTTCATAGGGGATTATGGAAGATTCCAAGGCATAAAATTTTAATAATGAAAATTTATGTATCACAATAAGCTGCTAGAGCTATTTTGGGTGGGGGTCCTTCCTGGCATCTCTCAAATTATATTATGTGGCTGCCAGCTCTGCCTAACTTAGGCCAGGCCTGCCTCCAGCACCTATGTCTGATCATAGCACCCTTCCTGCCCCCTCAATAAACTCAATATACTCCCTCCTATCCCTTCTAGGATCAAATATAAAATCCTCTACTTGGCATTCAAAGCCCTTCCTGACCTGGTCTACCCCATCTCTTTCCAGGTTTCTTATACCTTACTGTCTGTTATGTGCTCTGTGAACCAAAGGCACTGGCCTCCATGCTCTGTCTCCAAGCATTTTCCCTGGACGCCCTTCCCTGGGATGCTCTCCCTTTTCATCTCCTCCTTCCAAGTCCCAGCTAAAATCCTACTTCCTACAGGAAGTCTCTCCTGATTCTCCTTAATTCTGGTCTCTTCTGAGTATTTCCTATCTATCCAGCAAATGGCTTGTTTGTATAGAGTTGTTTAGATTTTGTCTCCCCCATTAATTAGACTGCCAAGTTCCTTGAGAGCGGAGACTCTCTTTTGCCTTTCTTTGCATTCCCAATCTTTAACATAGTCTCTGGCACAGAGCAGGTACAATAGATAGATAGATGGATGGATGGATGGAAGGATGGATGGATGGGTGGATGAATGGATAGATAGATAGATAGATTAATAGATAGATAGATAGATAGATAGATAGATAGATGGATGGATGGACAGACGGATAGATGGATGGATGGATGGATGGATGGATGGATAGATAGATAGGCGGATGGATGGATGGATAGGTAGGTAGATAGACGGATGGATGGATAGATAGAAATATCTATATATCTCTCTATATGTATGCATATATGTATATATATATACACACATATATGCATGTGTGTATGTGTGGTTGTATACATACACACTTAATAAAAGCACTTGGTGCTTTTATTTATTTATATGGCACTCTAAGGTGCCATATAAATATGAAGTATGAAATGGTTAGAGCTTGGGACTTGGAATTAAGAAATCCTAATTTCAAATCCTGTCTCTGACACCAGCTGTGTGATCCTAGATGAGATACTTAGCCTAGATCTGCTTCATTTCTTTCTTCCACTCACTCACAATCTCCATTTTGGAAAATCAAGGGGTAGCTCTCAAACTACTTCTAACTCTGTGATCCTATAATGATTATGAAAAAGAAGGTTGCAGAGATGGAGAGAACATGGAGCATTTGGGCTAGGTCAAGCTTGGCAGTAGGTGAAATGGAACTCAAAGTGGGTATTGGCCTGATGCCCATATTGGTGCCAGGAGTTCCTGTTATTCCTGCTGAGTTCCTGGAGGACAGTGGCTAGCTCTAAAACATAATATATTAAAGTGGGCTGCTATTGACCATGAGATGACAATTTTACAAGTATAGGGGCGGCTAGGTGGCGCAATGAATAGAGCACTGGCCCTGGAGTCAGGAGGACCTGAGTTCAAATCCGGCCTCAGACACTTCCACAAAAAACTAGCCGTGTGACCTTGGGCAAGTCACTTAACCCCAACTGCCCTCCCAAAAGCAAAAGAAAAAAATTACAAGTATAAAAGACAGGAGGCATCATGGGGTCATGGGAAGACCAATGGCTTTGGCCTCAGAGACCTTGGGTTTAAATCCTGGTTCTGCCGCTTGGTACCTATGTCACTTTGGGTAAGGCATATAACCTTTCTAAACCTTGATTTCTCATCTGTAAAATCAAAAAGCCCAACTGGACAGCTTCTAAGTTTTCTTCCAACTCCAGTTCCATTATCTCATGTCATCAAGGCAATAGATGATGTGAATGTATTATTGCCAAGGGATTATAGGTTAACAGCCAGAAGGCTTTACTGTCAGCTTTTCTTTGTCAGGAGAAATTGAGGAAAGCCTCCAGCCCATTGGTTGGATCCCCCTATAATTGGACTTAGTAGAAGATGTGGAGAGCAGGGTGGATGGGCATGGACGTGTGGTCTGCATCTTCGGAAGGAACATCCAACCTGGTGAGATCTAACATCAGTCTGGGTGTTGTTATAATTATTTTTTTTATCATTACTAGTTAATTTGGGGTTAAAGAAGCAGCCATACCACGTGTAGTGAAGAGAACATGGGCCTATGAGTCAGGAGAGTTGGGCTCTTATCTCAGCTCAGCCACAGATAAGCTGTCTGACTTGGAACATATCACTGCCCTTTCTGGGTCTCAGTCACCTGATTCATAAACTAGAGGGGTTGGATTAGATGATCTCCAATGTCTTTGCCTGCTCCGACATTCTGTGTTCTATATTCAGAGGACCTTTCTGGTTCTAATGTTCTAGTTTCTAAGTACCTTTCTAGCTCTGACATTTTATATCCTAAGGTCCCTCCTAGTTCTGGCATTCTATGCTTCTTATCAGTAATAATAGCTAACATTTATATAGAGTGGGCAAAGTTCTCTACATATATTATCTTATTTCTGCCTATAACAAGCCTGTGAGGTGGGTGCTACTGTTATTCCCATTTTTAAGAGGAAGGAACTGAAACTGAGAAAACGTAAGATGTTCAAAGGTCCCTTCCATCTTTGACATCCGATGTTCTAAGGCCCTTCCCAACTCTGACATTCTATGTTCTAACATCCTTCCCAATTTTGACATCCAATGTTCTAAGGTCCTTCCCAACACTGACATTCTATGTTCTAATGTCTTTCCCAGCTCTGACATCCTATGTTCTAAGGTCCTTCTCAACTCTGACATTCTGTGTTTTAATGCCCTTCCCAACTCTGACGTCCTATGTTCTAAGGTCCTTCCCAACTCTACATCCTATGTTCTAATGCCCTTCCCAACTCTGACATCCTATGTTCTTAGGTCCTTCTCAACTCTGACATTCTGTGTTTTAATGCCCTTCCCAGCTCTGACATTTGATGATCTAAGGTCCTAGAAGGTCTTAAATATTTTCTTATGTGACCTCTACCCTTTTTGCTGTCTCTTCCACCCTTGTGTACATGATGCCTCTACTATTAAACACGGAAAATCAAGCCATTATTTTCTCTTGTGGGTGAGGATTCAATTTCTTCTGCTGTTTCCTGTTGCTAGACAAACTTCTTTTCTTTCCCATTCCTTCCTCCATACCCTTCTAGTCCCCTTAGTCGAGGTCATACTTTGTGGCCAGAGCACTCTCTCTAGATTTTAACTAAGAATCACAGAACTTTAGAGCTGGAATGGCCATTAGCACTGACCACCACCCAGATCATACCTGGAAAGGCACCCCCCCCCCCAACACCTCCCACCTCTTATCACACACTTAACAAGGGGTCATCTAACTTCTCCTGGGAAGCTCCGGGAAGGAGAAATCCATTGTCTCTGGGGGCTGCCCACTCCGCTTGCAGACAATTGTGGTTCTTAGAAAGCTTTTCCTGACTTCAATTTTTAAAAGAAAGGCAACTGGAAAGGGAGAGAAAAAAGCAAGAGATTAAAAGGAAAGAAAGAAAAAAGTAAGAATAGGAATAAATTAAGGAGAAGAGAAGAAGGAAAGGAAATAGAGAAAATAGATTTTTGTTAATTGAAGAAATAAAATTCGATTTTTAAAAAAAGAGAAAGAAGGAAAGAAAGAAAAGAAACAAAATTGTTGTCCCACCCAAGGTTTGAACTCAGCTGGTTGGAATTCCAGTCCATAGTGCTACCCATTACACCACAAGACCTCCAAGCCGGTCCCTTGAGTCACTTGGTGCCAAGGTCTGGGCAGGCGAGTGCTGACGGATGGGGGCATCTGGTTCTGTTTTGCTCAGGAAAACCGCTCTGTTTACAAGTACTTGTATTCAAATGCCTCTCTCCCCACTTAGTCGGAGCTTGTGTCTCACAAAAGAAACCTTCCTGTAAGAAAAAACAAAACACAGAGGGGCGGGCTGGGAGAGAAGCAAGCTCTCTGTTTAATTCAGCATTTTCCATAATGGAAACCATCCCCTCCCTCTCTGCCTGGCTGCCTGGCTGCAGGGCTGCCTGGCTGGGGGTGCTCCTATAGCCCAGAGGAAATAGGGTTTTGCTTGATAACACAGGCTCACTTGCCAGGGCTTCACTGCCTACTGATTTTGATGGGTATCTGTGAGTTCAGGGCAGATGATAAGAACAAGGAGTTCAAACTGAGAGGGGCCTGAGAGGCCATTCGGCCCAAATACTTTATTTTACATGTGAAAAGACTGAGGCCTGGAGAGAAGGAATTATCCTAGGTTCACACAAGTAGTAAGGGGATGTGTGTGTGTGTGTGTGTGTGTGTGTGTGTGTGTGTGTGTGTGTGTGTGTGTGTGTGACAGAGGGGGGGGAGAGGAGACAGAGAGAGAAGAGAGAGGAGAGAAGAGACAGAGAGAAAGACAGAGAGACAGAGAGAGACAGACAGACAGAGAGAGAGAGAGAGAGAAAGAGAGAGAGAGGAGAGAAAAGGAATGAGGGAGGAAGAGGCAGAGGATGAGGGAGGGAGGAAGAGAGAAAGGACAGAGAGAGAACAGGAGGGAGAGAGAGGAAGAGAGAGAAAAAGAGAAGGAGGGAGGAAGAGAGAGTGATCAGCCCCTCTTACTCCTTCCACAAAGACTTCCCCTCCCTAGATATATGTGCCCCCACTTGTTTACATCATTAATTCCTCACTCCCTCATTTCCTTCTTGTTCCCTTGTTGGCCTCTTGTTGGATCAACCAGGACTAGGAAGAGGCTCAGCTGGGTTGAACAGCCATGACAGAACAAACTTTAGGCTAGCTCCCACTCAGGGTGAGCTCAGGGAAGGCCTGGGACTCAGCTCTGGTGAATCTGACTCTCCTGATTGGATTTAGGGAGATGGTTGGAGACATGGCTGGACCAGGGATCTAAGAGGAGGTCCAAAGTGATCCTGATTCATCTGGGTGACTGGGGCTGCGGGAGCACTATCCCATTGTGTTCTAGTGATGGCACTTGAGGAGGGGAGGGTGCTTTTCTTCAGCCTCCTAGGGTGTAGACCATGTGGCTGACGGACCAGGACCATGGAGAGTCAGTGTGTGTGTGTAATGAAATGTTAGAATAACCCTGAGAGAAGCTGCATCCCAAGCTCAGATCCTTAAATCTACTCACACCACTAAAGGCCCCCTTCCCCATGTTCTACCTCAGCTGGATTTAGAGTAAGGTGTTCTGGGTTCTAATCCTGCCTTTACCACTTGCTAGCTATGTGACCCTGGACAAGTCTCTTCCCCTTTCTGGACCTCACCTTCATCTATAAAACAAGGTGGTTGCCCTTGATAACCTCTCAAGGATTTTTCAACTCTAAATGTATTTTCCTATCAACCCCCCTGAATTCAGAGATACCAGTCAACTTTCAGAAATGACACCCCATTAATGGATAGATGTCCCTGAGATGGGTGGATGGATGAACAGCAGCTGGTGGGTATGTAGCTAGGCATGGGAAGGTGCTAGGAGGCAGATAGGTAAAGAAAGGGATGGAGTGTTAGACCTGCAGTCCAGAAGACCTGAGTTCTAAACCTACCCCTGATACTTGCTAGCTGTGTGACCCTGGACAAGTCTCTTAACTTCTGTCTGTGTCACTTTCCTCATCTATAAAATGGGGCTAATAAACTTACTAGCTATGGGATCTATTTATTTTTTATTTTTATTATTTTTTGCAGGAGGGAAGGCAGGGCAGTTGGGCTTAAATGACTTGCCCAAGGTCACATGACTAGTAAGTGTTTAGTGTCTGAGGTCAGATTTGAACTCAGGTCCTCCTGACTCCAGGGCTGGTGCTTTATTCACCGCACCACCTAGCTGCCCCATCTAGCTATGGGATCTTAGGCAAGTCACTTGACCCTGGTTTGCCTCAGTTCCCTCAACTATAAAGTGAGATAATAGCACCTGCCTCCCAGAGTTGTTGCAAAGATAAAATAAGAATAATATTTGTGAAGTGCTTAATGCATAGTAGGTTCTATATGAATGCTAATATAAATTTCCTCAATTTGAAAATAGGGTTAACGATGGCGCTCCCTTTGCAGATTGTGGTAAAGATCAAACTAGTAATATTGTGAGACAGAATAAAACAGAAACAAACCCAGCACTTAGGGTATATTTATGTGTGTGTGAGCGTGTGTGAGTGTATGTGTGAGTGTGTGTGTGTGTGAGTGTGTGAGTATGTGTGTGTGAGTGTGTGTGTGAGTGTGTGTGTGAGTGTGTGTGAATGTATGTGTGAGTGTGTGTGTGTGTATGAGTATGTGTGTGTGTGAGTGAGTGTATGTGTGAGTACGTGTGTGTGAGTATGTGTGTGTGAGTGTGTGTGTATGTGTGTGTGTGAGAGAGTGTGTGTGAGTGTATGTGTGAGTATGTATGTGTGAGTGTGTGTGTGAGTATGTGTGTGAGTGTGTGTGTGAGTGTGTGTATGAGTATGTGTGTGTGAGAGTGTGTGTGTGTGTATGTGTGTGTGAGTGTGTGTGTGTGTGAATGTATGTGTGAGTGTGTGTGTGTGAGTGTGTGAGTATATGTGTGTGAGTGTATGTGTGTGTGAGTGTGTGTGAGAGTGTGTGTGAATCTATGTGTGAGTGTGTGTGTATGAGTATGTGTGTGTGTGTGAGTGTATGTGTGAGTATGTGTGTGTATGTGTGTGTGTGAGTGTGTGTGTGTGTGTGAGAGAGAGAGTGTGTGTGAGTGTATTGTGAATATGTGTGTGTGAGTATGTGTGTGTGTGAGTGTGTGAGAGTGTGTGTGTGAGTGTGTGTGTGTGAGTGTGTGTGTATGTGTGTGTGTGTGTGTGTGTGTGTGTGTGTGTGTGTGTGGATAGTGGGTAGTATATAAAGGCTTATCCCCTTCCTCCTTCATAGGGCCATATTCATAAATAGTAGTTAGTGTTTATATCATAACTAAAGGATTGCAAAGCACTTTACAACTACTTTCTCATTTTATCTTCATAACAACCCGGGGGTAGGGGTATTATTACCCTCATTTCAAAGAGAATACAGACCCAGTGAAGGGAAGGATGTTTTTTAAGGTCACATAGGCAGCAAATAATAGAATGATAGGGATTCGAGGCTGGGTCTTCTGACTCCAAATTCAGTGTGCTTGTCATGGTATCAACCAATCAACATGTATTAAGTACCTACTGTTTGTCAGGCACCGTTCTAAGCACCGGACCCACTGTCCATAGTTGGCCTAGATAGTATGTTTTTAGTTTGCATTGGTAACTCTTGTTCATAATCAGTTTTCTAATTAACCAAACCATATATTCAACTTTGCTCATTCTGATCAGTTGAACATTACAAAATGTGAAATCAAATGACGATAATTTGCCTTAAAGAGGTATCCCATGTCCAGCCTCTGTAACTTGGCATGGGCTGTCCCCTGTGTCCCTCAGAAACCTCAGCCCAACTCAGGTACCACCTTCTGTGGATAGCTCCCATTTTCCATGTGCTTCCTGCCCCACATTTAAAGTCCTTGTTCATTCCATCTTTCTGTATCCATCCAATAGGATGTAAGCTCCTTGAGGGCAGGGTCAGTTGGGAGTTTTTGTCTTTGTATCAGCAGTGCCTAGGAGAGTGATTGTATGTTTTTCAGTTGTATCCAACTCTTCATCATCCCATTTGGGGTGTTCTTGACGAAGGTACTAGACTCAGATTAAGCCATCGCCTCTCCAGCTCATTTTGCAGATGAGGAAACTGAGGCAAACAGGGTTAAGTGACTTACCCAGGGTCACACAGCTAGGAAGGCTCTGAGGCCAGATGTGGACTCAGGTCTTCCTGACTCCAGGCCCACTGTGCCATCTATCTGTGGGCTTTGGGGCAGGGAGGCCTGCATGATGCCACTTAAATTGTGTCATAGAGGATTCTTTCCTTACCCTATAGCAAGACTGTTGTTACTGTTCGGTTGTTTGAGTTACGTCTGAATCCTCTGAAGATGAGTCTCCCTGACTCCAGGCCAGGGACTCTATCCACTGTGCCACCCATCTGCCTTGTATTTAGTAGGCACTTAATAAATGTGTATTGGATTAAATTGGCTTGGGGGAGGGGGTGCAGTTTGCTGTACATTGCCATCAATTCAAAAGGCAGAACTTCAGGATTCTTCTAAAGTCACTGGGAAATTTCTAACTCAAGAATAGAGAATAGGTATAAGGCATTTAGTTCTTAGTGACAGGATTGAGTTATGAAAGGGCTCATATCAGCCACCTAAATACAATCTCCTCTTTTTATTGATTAGGAAATTGAGTTTCCTAGGCTAAGTGACTTGCCCAAGGTCATTTAGTTAGTAAATGGTAGAGCTGGGTTCAAATTGGGGCCTGCCCCAAAATATGGTCAAATGAAATGAATAGGGCTTTTTAAAAGAAGTACATATGTGTGTGTGTATGTATATATACACACATATATGTATACACACATACACATATATTTCACCCTGAAACTACATTTCAACCTGGACTAGTTTGACTCCTCTTAGGTGACCTGGAGGCTCCCTGCTCCTGGGGAGATCACCATATTGGTGTCAGACTTAGTGTGGATACCTAATCAGTGTTATCCTGACTACAGCTGCAAACTGCCATGCTCCAGAGAGCTACCAGCCTCAGCCTCATAAGTAGCAGGGAACTTACAAATACCCACCTCAAACACACACTCATCTTAAACAATTCTCAAAAGAAAGACAACAAATTGTCAACAGCTATTGTGAAATTGTACAAAATCGCTAATAATAAGAGAAATGGAAACCCAAACTCTGAGGTCTCACCTCACGCCCAGAAAATGAGCAAAGATGACAAAGGGACAGAGTTAATGCTGGGTTAGTTGCAGAAAGGCAAACACCGCAAATGCACCATGGGTGCAGCTGTGAGTTGGCCCAACCATTATGGGAGAGAGATCAGAATTTGCTAATGAAATGACTAAAAGGTCCATCCACCCTTTGATTCACAGATCCCACTGCTAGGCACACACAGGCATGCCTCAAAGACATTGCAATTTCAGCTCCAGACTACCTCAATAAAGTGAATATTGTAATATCACAATACAACAAGTCATCCAAACTTCCCAGTGCATATAAAAGTTATGTTTACACTATTTTGAAGTCTATTAAGTGTACAATAGTATAATTTCTGAAGAAAAAACAACAATGTACACACCTTAATTAAAAATATTTTATTGCTGAAACATGCTAATCATCATCTGAGTCTTCCATGAATTGTGATCTTTTTACTGGCAGAGGGTCTTGCCTCCATACTGATGGCTGCTGACTGCTCAGGGTGGTGGCTGCTAAAGGTTGGGGTGGCTCTGGCAATTTCTTGAAATAAGACAACCGTGAAGCTTGCTGTATCGATTGACTCTTCAAGATTTCTCTGAAGCTTGGGATCTTGTTTGGCATTTTACCCAAGGTAGAAACTCTTTCAAAATTGAAGTCAATCCTCTCAAACCCTACTGCTGCTTTATCAACTAAGTTTATGTGATATTCTTCAATATCATTGTGTCTCAGGGAATAGGGAGGTCCGAGGAGAGGGACAGTGATGGAGGACTGGCAGATCAGTCAAAATACACACAACATTTATCCATTGAGCTTCCTGTCTTACATGGGCATGGTTCATGATACCCCAAAACAGTTACAATAGTAACATTAAAGATCGTTGGTCACAGACCACAATAACAGATATAATAATAATAATAATAATAATAATAATAATAATAATAATAATAATAATAATAATAATAATGACAAAGTTTGAAATATTGTGAGAATTACCAAATGTGATTCAGTGATACGATGTGAGCATGTGCTGTTGGGAAAATGGCACTGATAGATTTGCTCAATGCAGGATTGCTACAAACCTTCAATTTGTGAAAAAATGCAATATCTGTGAACAATAAAGCAAGGTGTGCCTGTATCCCAAGAAGGTCAATGATAAAAACAAAGACCTCATGTATAAAAA
This sequence comes from Pseudochirops cupreus, assembly GCA_028627135.1. Lineage (NCBI taxonomy): Eukaryota > Metazoa > Chordata > Mammalia > Diprotodontia > Pseudocheiridae > Pseudochirops > Pseudochirops cupreus. The sequence goes on along the minus strand of CM053583.1, from coordinate 21,827,034 downwards.
AGTAGATGTGCAATGCCTGAGAAACGGCTAAGCAAGTTGGTGCCTGAATGTAATACAATGTTACTATACTGTAAGAAACAATGAATATGATAAAGTCAGAGAAGCATTAGAAGACAAATGGACAGCCCAATGATGCAGTGGATAGAGCACTGGGTTTTAAGTCAAGAAGACCTGGGTTCAGATCTGGTCTCAAACACTTACTAGCTGTGTGACCCTGGGAAAGTCCCTTAACCTCTGTTTGTCTCAGTTGCCTCATCTATCAAATGAAGGGGTTGATGCTGATGGCTTGCAAGTCTCTTTCATCTCTAAATCTACAATCCTAGTAAAATACCTGCTATGCACTAGCAGACAGTTCTGATATAGATGGCCAGTGTTCATATTTTTCTGAGATGTTAAGACCATCAGATATGTAAAAAGAGAAGAATAATTTTTAAAAATTTGTCAATGGGGTGGAGGAAGTCACTGTTTATAACCCTGAAGCCCTAGAGAGTTTGGGTTATAAGACTTTCAGTGATGAAAGAATATTATCTCTGTTTCTTCCTCTCATCCCCATCCAGCTAGTCTTCTGAACAAAATTATGGAACAAAACATGTTTGAGCTCAAAGGGTTCTGAGGAATACATAATGTCAGGGCTGGAAAGAACTTTAAAAGACAGAATTAATCAACCAATTAACAAGCTGTTATCAAGTGTCTACATGCCAGGCACTATGAAACACTGGGGGTGCAAAGACAGAAGTAAAAGAATCTCTTGCCCACAGGGGGCAGCTAGGTGGCACAGTGAATAGAGCACTGATCCTGGAATCAGGAAGACCTGAGTTCAAATATGATCTCAGACACTTAACACTTACTAGTCGTGTGACCTTGGGCAAGTCACTTAACCCCAATTGCCCTGCCTTCCCTCCTCCAAAAAGCAAAAAAAAGGAACCAAACAAAAAAGAATCTCCTACCCTCAAGGAGTTTACATTGTGCTGGTTAAGACAATATGCCCATCAATAAGCACATACAGAACAAATGCTCTGTTTGTAGAAGGAGAGCGTTGGTTGGCGAGGGCATCGGCAAAGGTTTAGTATAGAAGTTGATGCTTGAGCTGTGTCTTTGGTAAAACGCAGAAGGGCAGAGTTGGAAGGGACCGTGGAACATAACAAAGTCAGAGCTCCAAGGGTCCTCGGAATCTGAGATGCTCACTTGACAAGTAAGGAAACTGAGGCCCAAGGTTAACAACCCTCTCCAATCTCTTGACAAGGTCTAGAATTTTTATCACTGCGACTTTTTTTTCGTTATTGGTAATATCTTTGTTTTCTCAGTTTGAGACTCTTAAAAATAAAGTTACCCAGCTCTTTTCCATCTAAAAACAGTCTGGCTCTATGTCTCTCTCCATGTGTCTCTCTCTGTCTCTCTCTGTGTCTCTCCGTCTCTCTGTCTCTGTCTCTGTCTCTCTGTCTCTGGCTCCCTCTCTTTGCCTCTCTGTCTCTCTCTCCCTCTCCCTCCATCTCCCTTCCCCTCTCCCCCACACCTGTGTTCTCTTCTGTTCTCACTCTTTCCTTTTTTTCAAAAATCACTTACCAATAGCCATTGGTTCCCTCCAAAGCATCCTAGAATGAGTGCCCACACTTCCTTTTGGCCAGTTCTGGCAACTAACTCTTACTGAGGTTACCTGTTACAGGGCCAGGGAAAGGGGTAACATGAGCTCTCTGACCACAGTGAGGAGTCATGGGATCAGGGGAATCCCAAATTTAGAATTGGGGGGGATAATAAAATTAGCTAGCCCACCCTGACATATAGGGTCTAAAGATCAAGTGACTTACCCAAGGTCACTTGTAAGTAGCAGAGGCAGGATTTGAACCCAGGCCCTTTGGTTCCAAATTCAACATTCTTTCCACGGTACCACACTGTCATTAGAGCTGGGACACTAGACGTCATCTAGTTGGACCTTCTCATTCCAAAGGTATGCTAAGCATCTCTTAAGGATCTCTGTAAACAGAGCAGGATGAGGAGGTTCCTTTGAGAACATACCCCTCAGCCAGTCCTTCGATCAAGAAGTGTTTGTTAAGCGTTCCCTATGTGCCAAGCCCTGGGAATACAAAGAAAGGCAAAAACCCAGCATCCTCAGCCGCGTAGTCATCGGAGATGAATAGCAATGGACCAGGAGGCTGGACACCCTGTTCCTGGGGCCTTTGATGCTAGAGCAGAACAAATCAGAGCAGCTCCAGCCCCGGACACAGCTGGATTTCATTAGACCTTGTTTCCTTCAGCACAGGACAAGGTGGACAGTGAGAGGTAAGCCAGGGCAAACACCATATGTGTCTGCCCCAGTGGCGGGGCTCTGGGGTGGGAGGCTCCCTGGGCCCTAATTAACGTGACCAGGGTGAGTCAGAGGCCAGAGAGCAGCTCTCTGGAGAGGGAGCAAGGGAAGAAAGGAAACTCAGGGGAAAGAAGTGAGGGCAGCGCTTAGGTCATAGAGTCCAGAGATAAGAGAATTTCCAAGTTCAAAACCTTAGGACTTCGGTCCTTACTTTAGCTTCAATTCCATTCAACAAAAGAAATATTAAGTGCTTACAATATGCACTGGGTTGAGTGCCAGTAATAAAAATACTGCCCCCCAATAAAACGAAACAATGAGAATATAATCTCCGACCCTGACCTTAAGGAGTTGATATTCTGTGTAAACATGTCAGTAGATGCAGTAGAATTTGAGGAGGGAGGTAGTAGCAAGCTGATAAATATTTAACAACCAGTACCGCCTCCCCACCCCCCGCAAAGCACAGTGCATTATTGACGTTTTATCCATCACTTTATTAAGTCCCCAAATCAACAAAACAACCAACGATGCCCTGGTTTATAGCATTTGCCTGTTTCTGGGGTAGAAAATGTTTGCACTGAAAATCTGACAATCTGTTCTTTTAAGCCCCTATCAGCTGGCACCAGCAGTCATCTGGCAGAGAACGCTAGTTTAGGTGCTCAAGAAAACCATCAGGCAAAGGTGAAAGGGGAGTGCATTCCAGGGAGAAGGCATAGCTTGTGCAAAAGAATGGAGGTAGGAGACAGAGGACTGAGTCTGGGAAACAAGCAATAGCCCAGTTTGAATGGATTTCTTGAAGGAAGGGGGGTCATCTGAAATGGCTAGAAGGTAGATTGGGGCCAGATAATGAGTAGTCTGTGTTTGTATTAGAGGTGATAGAGAGTAACTGAAAATTCCTGAATGGGGTAATAACATGGTCAGACCTGAGATCCAGGGATATTATTTTGTCACCTGTGTGGTGGAACTGGAGAAAGAAGAGAATGGAAGCAGGGAAACTGATTCTTTCTAAGTAACTGTCTGACCTTGGACAAGTAGCTTAGTCTCTTTGCATCTCATTTTCCTCATGTATAAAATGAAGAGGTGGGACTACTCTAAAGTCCCTTAATAGCTCTAAAATGTCATCTTTCTCTGATGTCTTGATGAGTAGATGATCTCATTAGCATGGTGACTCCCTCCACAAGGACAGATTGCAACCCTCTCATGCCTTCTCCTTCATATCTTTCCACAAACCTACCACAGAATTTCCACTTCAGATTGGCTTGAGATGCAATATAACACAATGGTTACAGTGCTAAGAAGGGAAGAGAGAAAAAAAATTATTGCGCACCTACTATGCACTGGGCACTGTAAAATTTCTTGTTTTTACTACTACAGCCCTTTACTTCTTTTCCTATCTCTTAAGCTTACCGTTCTCTGTTCTTATTGAAAAAAACTTTCTTCCTTCCTGTGTCTTTAAAGGGGGAAATCCTGGGTCTTACTACCCCATTCAGGTCAGAAGCTAGGCATTGAGCTAAACACTTTACAACTACCTTATTATGTCCTCACAACAACCCTAGAGGTATTTTTATTGTTCCCCTTTTACAGTTGGGGAAACTAAGGCAGACAGAAATTAAGTGGCTTGCCCAATGTGTCACATGACTAGTAAGTCTCTGAAGCCACATTTGAACTCAGGTCTTTCTGATTCCACGCCCACCCAGTCTTTCTACTATACCATCTAGCTGCCTCTAGACTTGGAATCAGCAAGATCTGGGTTCAAATCCTGTGACTAGCTGTATGACCTAGTAAATTAACTTATATCAATTTCAGTTTTCTCATCTGTAAAATGGGGATAATACATCATGGGGTTATGAGGCTCAAATGAGATTAAGTATTCATTAATGGATTCATTAATGGAACTTATTAAGGGAACTCCAGGGCAAACCTTTCTTTTTTCCACTACAGCCTTTTGTTTTTTATGAATTTTATGAACCCTTTGCAAACTCTCAGAAACTATGAAATATCAGCTGGAATTAGTGGGTTAATACCTTGTGGATCTCAATGCAACACCTGGGCTATCTCTCTATCATTTCCCACTTTGCCTCCATGACTGGCCCATAGCATTTTCTGTCCCTGTAGAATTATCGTAGACCCTTTTGGATGACCGGAAAGTAGTATAGAATTTCTATGAAATGAACAGGGTCAAACTTGCCTCAATATAGATATTGTATGATGTCTCCTGTCAAATCAAGTAAATATTTAACAACAATGACAAAAAAACCCTGCCATATAGCATGGACAAAGTTGGAAGTGGCCAACCCCTTTGGAGAAAGAAGTGAGTGAGGTAGCTTGTATTCTGAATGACTCCTTCCCTTCCTTCCCCTCCCCCAAAGAACCCCATTTTATACCAAAGAAGTATTAAATTGACACTTTGGGCATGTCTGATAGTGTCTGCATCATTCCTCACTTATAGTCCATCACCTCTCTGATGAGAGCAGGCACCATGCATGACCATTTGTTCTCTGAAGACATGATTGAGTATTGCATCGATGAAAAGATCTAATGAGATAATATAGATAAAGGACTTTGTAAGCCATGAAGCCCTATATAAGTGCTAAATATTGCTGTCATCATCCTTCTCAACCTCAAAGTCCCAAAATTTTTCAGTGATGTGTTCCTTGAAATTATTGTGGTTACTATTTAATCTGTTCTTCTGATTTTACTTACTTTGTTCTTCATTAGTTCAGAAAAACCTCCCCCAATTTCTCTGAATTTTTATATTCATATTTTTTACAGTCCAATAGTATCCTATTATATTCACATGCCAGTTTGTTCAACCAATCCCCAATCAACGGGCATCCATTTTCTTTCTAGTTTTTTGTAAGTACAAAAATATACAACTATAAATATTTTTATAATTATGGCGATTTCCCCTCTGATTTCAATTCCCTTGATGACATTAGTTGACAGTCCTTTGTAGTTCCAAATCTATGATACCAATTAATGAATCATATACATACAGATGGGGAACTTGAGTCCCAGAGAGATTATGGTCACCCAGGAAGCCAGGACCAAAGCTGAAATACACACAGAGGCCTTTGGACTCCAAATTCTTCATCCCCCACTTCAGTCTTTTTGTTTCTTTTCTTGTTTTTAAAGTTCACCCTTCTCCATTCTTATTGAGAAACTCTCTTCCCCTTTGTGTCTTTGAAGGGAGAACTACTGAGTCTTACTATCCTATCAGGGTCAGAAGTCAAATGAAATTTCTTGTACCCTTTCTTTGAGAGTTCCCTTTCTCCCCAAGGGGGGAGAGGGAGAGAGGGAGAGACAGAGAGACAGAGAGAGAGAGAGAGAGAGAGAGAGAGAGAGAGAGAGAGAGAGAGAGAGAGAGGGAGGGAGGGAGGGAGGGAGGGAGGGAGAGAGAAACACATATTTGTGGAGCAGCTCCTTACTGGTTGTGTGGCCCTGGGCAGTCACTTTGTCCCTGTTTGCCTCAGTTTTCTCATCTGTAAGATGAGCTGGAGAAGGAAATGTCAAACCCCTCCAGTATCTCTGCTGAGAAAACCCCAAATGGGGTCATGAAGAGTCAGACAGAACTGAAACAACTGAAATACAGGTTTGTATTTGCTTACTTAATTTTTTTGCTTTATACTTATGTCTATACTTCTAGTATCCCCATTAGAATGTAAGTGCCTTGAGGTTAGGGGATTCTTTCATTCTTTCTGTTCCCAGCACCTAATATGGTTCCTGGGACATAGTAGATGCTTTAATGAATACATGTTGATGGATTGATCCATTGATTGAGAGGAGTAGGGAAGGGTCGTAAGCCCTGGAAGTGGGGCACACTCAGCATCTTCAGGAAGCCAGCCACCCATGTTTAGGGAAGGAGGCATCCAGGGTTTTGACTGATCCTAGGAGTTGATGCAAATGGATTTTCTATCCCTCTCTGGGTCCTTCACTTGAATTGCTTTAATTACTGAAATGTGAAACAGAGACCAAGAGCAGAGAATTCATGTAAGCCTTCCCAAATTTCTCTGCCTTCTTCATATTCAGTATTTCTTATGCCATAGGAATATCCATTCCATCACATTCATGCACCACAATTGGTTTAGGCACTCTCCTCTTCATTTGGATGACTTTAATTACTGAAATGGGAAACAGAGACCAAGAGTTGATGCCAAGTGATGCAATGGAGGCTGGGCTGGGGAAGGAAGCATCTCCAAAGTATGAGTGCCTGACACCTCATAAAGCAACAGCAAGAGCTGGATTTCTGAGGGTTATTGCCACCAGAATTTTCATCTCCTGAAAAGAAAGCCTTATCAGCATTGGGCACCATGCCAGCCCTTGCTCCCAGATGTGCCACTAAGCCACCCCAGCCCTGCTTTGCTATCTTCTCATGTTCTGGTTGTCAGACAAGGACCCTGGGGGGGGCGGACTGGGTATGGGGTGAAATTGAGGGCCCATGAAGCCAGGCAGCAAGGGTGATCCAGTGGAAAGAGGGCTCCCTCTGGAGTCGCGCTAGACTTGGGTTCCAATGGAAGCTTTTCTACTTTCTCTGTGTCTCACCTTGGAAAACCTCCAACTTTCCTGAGCCCCTATCGCAATAAAATGTGGCAGGCTCTATTGCACACTGTGGGGGTAACAAAAACAAAGCAATCACTGCCCTCCAGGAGTTTACATTCTACTGGAGGAGGGGAGAGGGCACAGCAGATAAACAAATGATTCAATAGAACATGAAAAGGGAGAGAACAGTAACAACTAGGGGATGAATTCAATTCAACAAAAATATTGTTAAAAGATTTTTTTTTAAGTCTTAAAAATTTTTTTGATTCTTTTTCATTATCATCTATATATCATATCAGAAGAGACAGCATGTGTAAAGTTCTATGCAAACCTTAAAGCACTACATGTGTGTGTGTGTATGTATATATGTAGATACAGGGTGTCCCTAAAATCTGGACACATGGGAAATCTCATTAACTCTGCATATTTTCAAGCAATGACATGAATGAAATTTTCAGCAACATTTTATTTAATTAGCATAAATGAGATATCATAGGAAGACATAGGAAACACATAGGACATATCATTAATTAAATTAAATTAATCTCATTAACATGGAAAATAGTCCCCAATAACTAATGAAAGCTTTTATTTAATATGAAATTGAAATTGTCATGGCTAAAATTTATGCTAATTAAATAAAATGTTGTTGAAAATTTCATTCATTTCATTTCTTGAAAATATGCATAGTTAATGAGATTCCCTGTGTGTCTACAGTCTAGACCCTGTAGAGACAGTGTAGAGTGTTCTAAAAGTCTCCGGATATTTTTAAGCTATTGAAACTTTAGTAGTTAAAAAGCTTTAATGTTTACATTTTATTTTTAATATTTAATAAATTATAAACAGCTTTTAAGTTTCTAAAGCTTTAATAGTTTAAAAATACACGAAGATTTTTTGAAACACCTTATATAAATCCTAGGCAGCTATGTGGTGCAGTGGATTGACTTCCCAGGCTGGAGTCAGGAAGACTTGAGTTTAAATCTGTTCTTAGATACTTACTTGCTACGTGACACTAGACAAGTCATGTCACTCTGTTTGCCTCAGTTTCCTCATCTGTAAAATGAGTTGGAAAAGGAAATGGAAAACCATTCTAGTGTCTTTGCCAAGAAAACCCCAAATGGTGTGGTGGAGAATCAGACAGGACTGAAACAATTGAGGAACAGCAAAATATAAATGCTATTGTATCCCTCCTCCCCTCCCTCAATTGGAGAGCCATCCCATATCACATTTTTTGTTTTGTTTTCTTTAGTGTGTTTGGGGGAGCCCACACGATTCTGTAAAACTAACAATACATCAAATAAGATTGACAGTACTTGCAGTGTGCCCTACCCATAATTCCCCAATTCTGCAAATCAGGGAGGGGGCCTGATGCATCTCATGTCTTTGGTTCCAAGCTTGATCATTATCAGTTTTGATTGTCTTGTTCTTTCTGTATCCATTATTGTAATTATTTTGTGTTTTGATTTCTTTGTTCTACTTATTTCACCTGGCTTCAGTTCATATAAGTCTTCCCAAGCTTCTCTGCATTCTTCATATTTAGTCTTTCTTACGGAGTAGTAATATCCATTCCACCACATTCATGTATCACAATTAGTTTCTCTGTTCCCTGATTGATGGGCACCTGTCTTGTTTCCAGGTCTTTGCTATCGCAAAAAGTCTTTCTATAAACATTTTGAGCCTTAATCTATCTTTGACCTCCTCAGAGTATATGCCTAGCAGTGGAATCTCTGGTTCTAAAAATATGAATATTTTAGTCACTTCCTTAGCATTTAACAACCATTTATTTAGAACCTAGGCACTGTGCTAAGTGCTAGGGATGCAGAGATTAAAACAGAAACAAAATACAACGTAGCTCAATTGCTACTAGAAGAAACATTTAAAAAATCTAGAGTTAATTATATTTATACAGAATAAATACAAACAATTGAGAGGAACATTAACAAGTGGAGAAAATCAAGAAAGTCCTCTTGCCGGAGATGGCGCCTGGACTGTGATTTGCAGAAGCTAGAGGCTCTACAAGATGGAGGTAAGGAGAGAGAGCAGTTCCGGCTTGGAGGACAGCCCACCGAGGCAAAAGTGTGGAGGTGAGAGATTGAACGCTGTCTAAAAGAAACAGTTCATCTAAGTAGAACAAAGAGTATGCATGAAGGGGAGCAATGGGCAAAACAGAATAGAGCCAGATTGTTGGAGGAACTAAATGTCACACAGAGTAATTTCTATTTTATTCTGCGGATAATAATGAGTCATTCAGACTTCTTCTGCAAAGGAGTAATTCAGTTAGATCAGATCAGGCTCTAGGCAGTAGGAAGATAGTGCTCGAGTTAAGACCAAAAAGACACTTGGATTCTAAGAAGTGAAGGCAAGAGGGGGTCTATTGCACACATGTGGGACAAGCTGTACAAAGGTGGGAAGGTTGGAAATGGAGCATTGTGTATGAGAACCAGCAAGTCAACCAGTCTGGCTAGATCACAGAGTGTGTGAAGGAGAACGTGCAATAACCAAGAGAAGGAGACAGGCACAGCCCACAAAAGACTTTCAATGCCAAGCCAAAGACTTTGGCTTTTCTAACCTCAATTTATGAACTGATGAAAAGGAGAAAGTTGGTTTCCTAGATATGGTTATTCTGAGGAAGGAGAGTCAGGCTGGATCAGCTAGGGCTATTCACCCACATTCATTCAGCAAACACGTATTAAACTTCTCTGTTTAGTGTGCCAATCAGACACACAAAAGTGTTTCAAGAATGATAGAGCTGGAATAACAATAAGAATAGCAAAAAGCTTTTAAATGGAGAACTTTAAGATTGGCAAAGAGCTTTAGAGAAGTTATATCTTGTGATCCTTACAACTTCCCGATGCTATTATTAACCTGACTTTATGGATGAAGAAACTGAGGCAGACAGAGGTTAAGTGACTTGCCTAGTGTCATACAGCTAGTAAGTGTCTGAGGCTCGGTTTGAACTCTGGTTCTTCCTGACTCTAAGTCCAACATTCTAGCCACTGTGCCACCCAACTACCTAACGGGAAGGGACCTTGGACAGCAGCTAGTCCAACCATATCATAGGGGAGAAAACTACAGCCAAGAGAGGTGGTTTCTGTACAGAATCATGTGTTTAATAAACAATAAAGCTGGGACTCAAACCCGGGCTTTCTGACATTTAGGAATCCAAATCCAGGGTGAAGAAGAATAAGACACTTTAGTAAAGCTGGAAGATCTGGTTTCAAGTATTTCCTCTCTGATATATACTAGGTATATGACCCTGGGTACATAATTTAGCCTCCCGGTGCTCCCTAGACAACTCTCAAAGATGTGTAGAGAAGGTGCTGATCTGTTAATCAACATTTATTGAGTGCCTACTACATGCCAGGCACTGTGCTGGGGATATAAAGAAAGGTGGGGAAGGAGGAAGGAAGGATCGAAGGAAGGAAAGAAGGAAGGAAGGAAGGAAGGAAGGAAGGAAGGAAGGAAGGAAAAAAAGTAGGAAGGAAAGTGAAGGCTATGGAAAGTGATGGATGTGCTCTGGTTGCTATGAGTTGTCCTGTTTACTGGAACATAGATTACCTAAGGGAGACCAGTGGGAGATATGACTGAAGAATTTGTTTGGAATCAGGTTGTATTGGGCCTTGAATGCCAAGCTAAGAAGTGTGAGTACTGTGATTTAAAAGATAGAGGTGATTCCCATGTCTAGAAGTTGCAAAAAAAAAGAAGTTAATGAGAGAGATGAAGGCGGGATGAGGAGATTATTCTAAGTGTCTGTCCTATCTGCCCAGATATGGGAGAGGGCATAGAAGATTGGCCCAGGGAATGTGAGTTTCTTGTTCTGTGACAAAATTTGCTGTGTGATAGTGGACTTCAGCCCAATAGCCCTTCTCTGGACCCTACGTGCTCATCTATTAAATGAGCCAGTTTGACTAGGTAATTTCTAGGGCCCCTTCTAGCTCTAACTCCTGTGATCTTGTGTTTTGTTCTTCATTAGAATATAAACTCTTGGGAGACAAAGAGTATTTCTTATTTCACCTTTATACCCCCAGTTTCAATCATAGTATCTTATATATAATAGGTCCTTGGAAATTGCTGGCTGGCTGGAATCTGATTTTATGATCTGGTATCATTGTGATCTCAAACATTCTATGTTCTGTGTCTAATGTTCCTTCCAGTTCTGGCATTCCATTTTCTATGTTCTAGGGTCTCTACCAGCACTGACATTATATCTTCTAAGGTTCCTGACAGTGCTAGCAAACTGTGTTCTATGTTCTAGCGTCTAGGAAGATCCCTTCCAGCCGTAAGATTCTATGTTCTTTGTTCTATGGTTCACCCTATGATTTTTCCATTTCTCTGACTACTTATTTATGAAGGTGACCATTGTTCCCTCAGGGCACCATGCAGCCAATGAGAGAGCAAATGAAGACACTTTCAAAGAGGAGCTGGGCATAGAGACAATCAATTAGCCAAAAAAAATTGATTAAGCATTTACTACATGTTATAAATAGCATGCTATATGCTATTTATACTATGTGTTATAATATAGCACTAACTATATGTTATAAACCTGACTAAATGCTGGGAATACAAAAAAAAAACCCAATAGTCCCTGGCCTCAAGTAGCTTGCCTTCTAATGGGGGAGACAGCATACAGATAACTAGCTCTTATTATAAAAGAGATATACAGATTTAGAGACAATATCATTGTTGAGTTGCTGCCCAAGCATTTCTTTACTGACCCTTTCTCCTCTAGTCATGCCAGGTGGGGCTCTTCTAGTTCCTGGACCCACCTATACTTTGGCTAGGGTTCACAATTCCAAGGGAAAAGGAGAGGTGAAGATGAAGAGGAGGGGAGAAAGGACCTCATTGTGAGGTACAAAAAGTTCTCCTGTTCTAAATAAAGACAAGTGAAACAATAATTTTTAACAGAGGAATTCCATTTGTACAGGCTTCTCATTGTGTATTAAACTTTATAGTCCTTTAAAGAGGGTTTAATAGTTTCTTACCCCCCCCCCCACTCAACAGCTGCCTGAACAGATGTGCCCATAACATATCCCTCATCTTGCATGGAAATAACATAATTAAACTTGATTTAGAGGTTCAAATAGGCCATGTCCCAGAAGGCTTTTGAAAAGGAGGTAATGGGAAGCCAGAGAGGAGAGGCAGGGAACAGAGCAGGCTGCAGGGTGAGTTGCAGAGAACCAGGGCAGTACCAGAGAAGGCTGGAACCCTGACCTTCTGATGACAGAGCCTCTGAAATTCTCTTGGGCTCCTGGGGAGGGGTGAGGAACAGGTTTCATTGTCTCTCTTGCTCTCTGATTGGCTCTCTGTGCCACAGTGGACAGAGTCCTGGGACCTGAGCTCCAGAGGACCTGAGTTCCAGGCAAATCTCTGACACTAACTTGTGATTTGGAGCATTGATAGCTCATATTTCCATATCATTTAAAGATGATGATGAGGGAGATGAGGCCTGGAATTCTATCTAACAGCTATCCCTAAGATGTCTCTGGTCTAGGAGTAGGAGTTCAGGTTCAGGAAGAAAGCATCTTCTCTGATTAATCTTAATGTGGAAGACAGCTCTTATCTTACATTTACCAGTTCTTCTCCATCAAGTGCAAATTATGCAAAATACCACCACAAAGAGTGAATAAACCCACTTATCCAAGTATAAGAGCAAACAGAAATTGCAAAAGTTCTATAGATTAGAATAAACCATGAAATACCCAAGAGTAAATGAGTTCTTCAGCTGAGAATGAGGTAAAATGTAAGTTCAAACCTAGAAGGTTTGAGATTGACAAAGAGCTTTAGAAAAGGTATCTCATGTGACCTCATAACTACCCTGGGAAGCAGGTGCTAGAAAGACAAAAGACCTCAACCAGGGAAAGTCCCTGCTCAGCATTCTCTAGAATTGCAGTCCTAGAATTTGGGAATGTAATGGAGATATCTCCCTTACGTGTCTGTGTCAAAGAAGGCTTTCGTCCACCATTAACCATTTTCTATTGCCTCCCAGGAGGCTCTTTTCTCTCCTGTCTTTCCCAAGAGCTGTAAGTCTCTCACAAGAGATACACAGAATCTCTCAGGATTTCCTCAGCCAATTAATAGTTACATCTCCTTCTGTGTATGCCACGATATGCAAAACAGCCTCATGCTTTGATGAAAGCTGGATTGTACTACTGTTTGAGATTTTCTAATTACTCAATATTTCCCTCTTTTAGATATCTGGAAAATTAATTTCCCAATGCTTTCAAAATCCTTGATACTACTTCCACTTCCTCACATGGCAATCAGGAATTGAGATGTTAGAGTCCCAATGTAGTGGTTATACTATCATCAATGACAAAAATAATTTTAAAGGAATTTGTCATATAAAATTCTCTGGCTTTTAAAGCCTTTCATAACTTGGCCTCTTTTTGCCTCTTCCATATACTTAAACTTTACTGTCTACACCATAAAATCCAATGACACCAGCCTCCTTGTTGTTCATTGAACAAGATGCTCCATCTCTTGGCTCCATACATTTTCTCTGGTTATCCCCTATGCATGGAAGGCTCACTTTCCTCACCTCTGTTTTTTGGCTTTCTTCAAGCCTTGGATATAACTCCATCTTCTTTTAGAAGCCTTTCCCAATCCCCCTTACTGCTTGTGTCTTTCTTCCAAGATTACCTCCAATCTCCCCTGTATGTATTTTGTACATATATAATTGTTTGCACGTTGTCTCCTGATTAGACTGTGACCTCCTTGAGGGCAGGAACTCTTTTGTCTTTCTTTGTTTCCCCATCACTTAGCAACAGTGACTGGCACATAGTAAGTGCTTAATTAATTTTTGTTGCTATTGTAGAAATGCAGATGGATCTCTTCCATTTGGGGGCTCTTTGTTTTCTTCCTTCACATTTAATTTATACATTTTGTTGGAATGAGCTGGCAAAGTTGGGTCTCACACCGACTTCTGAGTACTCATTTTTTTCCCTCCACTACAACTCTCCTGCCTTTCATGATACTACTGCTCAAAATCTTCTACCTCTTCTGAAACATTTTGCCAATGAATACATGTTCTAGACCACTATTGACCTTGACAGACACATCTCTTCATGGAAATCCAATTAAGATTGTTCCTGGGTGCCCTTGGTCTCCTTGTGGCTGTTGGTTTAGCAAAGCTATGCTTCCTTAGGGTTGACGATACATATACATGTTTTTCCCTTTCTATGAATGTACATTGTATATCCTTTGATGTATCTATGTGGATACATCCTCCAAATCAATCAACAAGCCATTAAGTACCTACTATATATGTGTCAGGTGTTGTGTTAGATGCTGGAAATACCCTAGTGCAATCTGTAACCTACCCAGGTCGTCTCACCCTATGCAATTCTTGTCAATAGCCTCCCATAAATCCTTTCTCAGTGGATCTATCCGAGGTGCTGAAATCTTACTCTGGGATCTTTTAATGTTGTGTGGGTACCAATAAAGCACCAAGGCTGGCCTCCTGCTAGCCTTCACTCTCACTACATGACTGGCTTACATCCTTTTCCAGTCAAATATATCCTGATGGCTGTATATCATCACTGGTATCATGCTTCAGTCTACTAATACCAAGCAAACATCTTTGCATATAACCCTTTGAGACATCAGCACTTTTGATTCTTCTCATACCATGATAGTTCACAATTCATAGTCATGTTGCATCCCAAGAAGAATATTGGAGAGTTTTTTTAAACTCTTTTGACCAAATAATAGTTCAGGATCATTGAAATCACTATGTGATTTCCCCAAACCAACCCATACTCATTTGGTTATGGCCCTAATTCATTGTCTATTTACAGTGTTTGTTCAAGACATATGTACTAATAGGCCAACTCAGTGAACTGCCTATCTAACTGGATTCTATAATCTAGATGACATACACCCATACATACATATGCATGTGCATTTATATTAGTGGAGACAAATGTTTATGAGTAGAGAACAGGTTTTTAGCACCTAGCAATATGAGTTTTAGAAGATATAGTTTAAAATCCACACTATTGCTTTTTCTAATGTGTAGAGCACCT
>CM053583.1:21800875-21811669 GCA_028627135.1 Pseudochirops cupreus | reverse complement strand
TTCTTCTTCTTCTTCTTCTTCTTCTTCTTCTTCTTCTTCTTCTTCTTCTTCTTCTTCTTCGTCTTCTTCGTCTTCTTCGTCTTCTTCTTCTTCTTCTTGCAGGCTCTGTGAGTTGTAACTTTCTATCCCTATGACCAAACACAGGGCTCTCAAAATCCACTTATGTATCTGAGAGCTCATAAATTTTAGCTGCTTTTCAGGGGTATGTATCACACCTCCACTCATGCCTTACTATTGAACAGGACCCTCATCTAGACTCTCCCATATGTTCACCAAGGATGCCCAACCAATGTACTCAGGGCCTTCCTCACTTTTTCAATACATCACATAGGGGCATAATAAAATATAATAAATAATATATATAATATATAGATATATAATTTTCTATATATAAATTATATATTAATCAATTATATATAAATTATATATAATATATAATATATAATATTATGTATAATATAAATATATAATAAATTAATATATTAATTACACATAAATATATGAATAATAAAAAGCATCTTTTTATTCCAGTTTCTCTTTGAATTTCCTCACAGGTTCCACGTTCACATCCACTATGTGCCTTTCTGTTGTCTTCTGCATGATCATTTAAAAAAATTCTTCAAGGACTGTTGTGATCTGTATCCTGTAGCCGTATAATGTTGATAGAATATGTGGTTTTAAAAGATAGGTTGTTGCTTCTGGGAGAAACTTGGGGTCACTGAAGGTCTTTCTGAAGATCGATAGACCTTCTATATCCATTTGGTCTTTCTTGTGAAGATAGTCAGACCAAACCTGCATATCACAGTCGTTTTATAAAGTTTGTTGAATTAAATAGAATTAAACTCAAGTTCTATGACTCCTTCTGGCCCTTTTCACAATGCCACCTATGGCCTCTCCTAAGAAGACAAATGAAGGTGATTTGGATAACAACAACCACAACAAAAGTAACAACACTAACCACCACCACAAAACCCTAGAGACCTAAAGGGAGACAATTGGAGGTGAGGGGTGGAGGGGGGGGTCCAAGCCTTTCCTGATTGGTCTTTGTTATTTACGAGAATACAAGCTCCTTGAGAGGACAGCCCTAACCCATCCCTTTACAGAGGTGAGTGGTCCAAGGTGATACACATTGCACATGGTTTTGGATCTTCTCAACATATCAGTCAGTTTGGCTGATTTTTTTCTTCTCTAAAAAGTTATTACTTGTCATATAAGATGGCAGAGACGGCACTCCGGGAAGGGGAGGGATGCTTAGGATAAGTATGATGGTGTAAGAAACAGAAAATATCAATAAAAACTTATTTTAAAAAATATAGGGCAGGAGAGTGTTTTGCCTTTCTTTGTCTCCAGAGAGTTTAGCACTGTCTGGCACATAGCAAGTCCTTAATAAATGTTTGTTGATTAAATAACTGATCCAGCCCAGAGGAAAGATGAAGGCCCCATATCACATGCTATTAACTTAGTACGTGTACCAGGAAGGAGGATCGAGAAGAAAAGTGACCTTGACCTTCTTGACACTGGTCTTCTTGCTGTTTGAATGTGACACTCTGTATTCTGATGCCATGATTTTTCACTGGTTGGCCCCCCATAGCTGGAATGCTCTCTCTCCTCATCTTCACCTCCTCGCTTTCCAGGCTTGTTTCAAGGTTCAGATCAAACCCTACCTTTCACACAAGGCATCTCCCAGTCCTGTCTACTGCTAGTGCCTTCCTTTGGAGATAACCTCCAATTTACCTTGCATATGTCTTGCATATACATAATTGTTTGCATGTGCTCACCCTCATTAGAATGTGAGCTCCTGGACGGCATGGACTGTGTTTTTGCCTTTCTTTGTACCCCCAATGTTTAGCACGGTGCCTGACATATTTAATGACACAATTGAATAATGCAGGGTGTTGTTTTTGCTGTTGCTGGTATTAAATGTCTGGCAGGTAGGGTGGAACTTTTCTTCCACTCCTATTTTACAGACAAGGAACCTGAAACCTGAATGGGTGATGGAGTTTGTTCCAGGTCACGCAGCAAGTGAGTAGAGAAACCAGTACTCAAACCCAGGTCTCTAGACACCTGGTTTTTTGGTGGTTTGGTTTTTTTCCCACCACATGTCACTCATTCCATCCTGAGGCCCAAGGAAGGGAGGGAACCCCACTTCCTCCAGACATGTGTTATAGGCTGTGTGGGGAGAGACTTGCTGTAGATGGATGTGGTTCTCCCAGCTTCAGTGCGTTCCTCAGAGGAGCACCTGTGAACTCGAGTGCTAATCCTTCATGAGCCCAGGGTCAGCCCCTGCCAGCAAAGCATGCTGAATGGATGGAACCCTGGCTCCTTGGCACAGCCTGGCGGGATTGAGGCAAGGAAAAAGAACGGGAGAGATTTGTGGGCATGGGGGCCAGGTTAGCAGCGATCTTATTACATCCCATTAACCATGTGGTCCTGGTTATAATAAGCACATGAGTTATAGCCAGTGACATGGGCTTTGAAAAAAAAGGTGGGGAGGGGGAGAGGAAAGAAAGAAGAGAGAAAGAAACACACACAAGCACTCATTCCATGACATATACACTATGAGCACGGTCAGACCATCAAGGCACTCTTCAAGTTCTGGCCACAAGGACTGAATACGACATAACGTGATACCGTAGGGTATGATGCCATCCAATATTGCCATAACCACCATGTCAGAGACCGTCACACAGCTCAAAGGGTCCGTGTATACTTTGGGGCTCTTATCTGGCTCATTGCCCCAACCCAGACAATCGGGAAAGGAGACGTCTCAAGTATCAAAGAAACAGATTAAAGATAACAAATAGAGCCTGTATACTAACCAGGAAAAAAGGTCTAGATTTGAGATCAGAGGTCTGAGTTCTAATCACGCCTTTTAGTTATATCTCTCGCATCAGCTTCCTCATCTGTAAAATAGGGAGTTTGGACTACAGGCGGTCTCTGAGACATCTTCCCTTCTAAATGCGTGCTTCTGCGAACTGACACGCCTGCCTTTGTGAGCGTGGCTACTCAGCTACTCTGGGCCTAATTTCTTCATCTGTAAAATGAAACAGTCAGACCAGTTGCAAAGATTTAGAGCTTGAGGGGACCTTAACAGGCATCTAGTCCACCTCATTTTAAAGTGGAGAAAATTGAGGACAAATGGGTTAAGTAATAATAGTTAATTAATTAATAATGACAGCTGGGGCAGCTAGGTGGGGCAGTGAATAGAGCACTGGCCCTGGAGTTAGGAGGACCTCAGACACTTGATACTTACTAGCCGTGTGACCTTGGGCAAGTCACTTAATTGCCCCTACCAAGAAAAGCAAAATAATAATAATAATAATAAACAACAACAACAGCTAACATTTATATAGCGTTTATGTTCCGGGCATTGTGTAAGCATTTTGCAGTGATTATCTCATTTGATTTTCCCGGAGGTTGACTCTAATATCATCCCCATTGCACAGATGAGGAAAGCCATACAGTGATTTGTCTAAGGTCATGCAGGTAGCATATGGTAGAGCTGGGACTTGAATCCTGGTACTTTGACTCCACTCTCAGAACTCTTTTCCAACAGGCCTTGAGTCTCTTCCCTCCGTAGTGAATGATGAACTGAGATGCATATCAGCAAGAAGACCCTTACCAAGGTAAAAGGGGATTCCGAATGGAAACTCATTCACTAATAAGCATTTGCTAAAAGACTCTTATCTATAAGGTCCATAGGAGAAACTGAGGTCCAGGGGAGGGATTTCCATTTATTTCTTTTTTGTTTAGACTTGTGATTTCATTTGTGTAGAGAGTTCCTGGTATGGAAAGTATACCCGCTAATGTCAATCAGCATCTTCTCAACAACTCACAGCCTTTGAGAGTTTAATGGGAGCACTGAGAGGTTCAATGATTTGTCTGGGGGGGGGGTCCCAAAGCCAGGATGTGTCAGAGACAGGACATGACCCAGATCTCCTTGGCTCAGAAACCAGCTCTCAGAACGCTGTACCACCCTGTCCCTCATGGTGGGGAATTCAAAGAGAGGAATAAAAGAAAGCATGACAAGACCCCAGCTCCCAAACAGTTTATAGGCTACTCAGAAGCAAGAGCTTCATTCCAAAGACCACAGACAGAGAGTGATTATGGCCAGGAGAGTGAAACAAAGGGATGATAGTTGCTGTCTCCTATGAAAAAAATAACTGATAAAAATCATAGTCAAAGGACAACGGAATTTAAAGCTAAGAGATCATTGAGTCCCACCTTCTTGTTTAACAGAGAAAAAACCGGGGTCCCCAAAGTTGAAGTGTCTTTTTGTTGTTCAGTCCTGCTAGACTCTTTGTGACCCCATTTAGGGTTTTCTTGGCAATGATACTGGTGTGGTTTGCCATTTCCTTCTCCAACTCATTTTACAGATAAGGAAACTGAGGCAAACAAAGGTTAAGTGACTTACCCCAGAAACACAAAGCTAATTGGTACCTTAGCCCCTATTAGAATAGAAGCTGCCTGAGGGCAGGAATTCTATCTATCTATCTATCTATCTATCTATCTATCTATCTGTCTGTCTGTCTGTCTGTCAGTCTATCTGTCTGTCTGTCTGTCTGTCAGTCTATCTGTCTGTCTGTCTGTCTTATCTAAACTTTAGATTTTCCCCAGCTCCTAGTAAAATGCTCTACACATTATTGCTGCTAAATAAAGATTTCTAGTTTAATGTTACAACACAAAGCACAATAGAGAAGACTTTATATCAGGGAGATGATTTGTATTTGGATGGTCCATTGGAGAATGTGTGCTGTGGGATTCCACGACCAATATCCCTGATTTTCAAAGGTTTCTGGCACTATAAGCAAAAAAACAAAACAAAAAACAAAACTTCAGTGGATAAGCATCTGTATCTATATCATCTTTATCTAGATCTAGCTATTTCTCTATGTCTGGCATTTAGCACAGTGCCTGGCACACAGTAAGCATGGGCTTACAATGTTTATTTCTGTGTACTACTTGCTTTGTATATATTTGCATGTTGTGTTTTCCATTAGATTATGAGCTCCTTGAGGGCAGGGACTATCTTTTGTCCCTTAAAAAAAATCCCGAGTGCTTAGCACAGTGCCTGGCACATAGTAGGTGCTTCATTATTCAAACAATAAGTGTTTATTGATTAACTGATAGATTATTAGACCGATTAGTATTTGACTAGTTAGAAGATAATATATATATAAGAATATAGTAGTATGATTATATAATATAGTAGAGGAGTTATAAAAATATAAACTTCTGTAGTTATAAGAATTCTATGAATATAATGCTATTCTCTTCAGGTGATCAGGTTTGTCACATGCTCTTATTCTTCCCCCACCCTTGTGGGAACTACTGTTGACTTCTTGATTCGTTGCCAGTAGGATCCAGGCATAAGTTTTATTTCTCTGGATTGGGAAGTTGTTCCATAATGAATAATTCCTTTTTTTAAATCAGCTCTGAGCCCCCAGGTAGTAGATTCCTGGCATTCCTATCCCACTTCCAAATCACAGTTTTAACTCTTTTCCCTCTCCCCAGTACTTTCCAGTTTTCAAGGGTTAAGCACCTTTACATAATTGCTGGCTTACAAATTCTTAACTCTCATCTAACTGAGGAAGAGAAGCCAATTGAATACACTTCATTCATGATACACACACACACACACACACACACACACACACACAGAGAGAGAAAGAGAGAGAGAGAGAGAGAGAGAGAGAGAGAGAGAGAGAGAGAGAGAGAGAGAGAGAGAGAGAGAGACTTGGAGTAAAGTTCTGAGGATCTTCTAGCACTCCTTTCAGCTACCATTTCTACTCACCTGCAAGTCTTGGCACTTTCTCCAACTCTGCTTCTGGGCTCTTCTTTCTTTTCCCCATAATTTCTTATGGTAGGAGGGGCTAGCTTGTCAGTCTAAGTCTACCCTCATCAGTTACATAGTGGGGCAAACTCTCTAGGGGACTGAGCAGGAGAAAACTGGGGTGATTTCTAACTGAGACCAGGAGACATTTAGCATGCATCTCCAGCAGCCTGATGTCCTTGGTAATGCCAAGGAAGCACTACATGCTACATTCATAGCAAAAGAGAGAGAAAGAGAGAGAGAGAGAGAGAGAGAGAGAGAGAGAGAGAGAGAGAGAGAGAGAGAGAGAGAAAGGAAAAATGAAAGGAAGGAAAGAAAGGAAGGTAGGAAGGAAACATGAATGAAATAAAGAGAGGAAACGAGGAAGGAAGGAAGAGATATAGATATATAGATAAAACTTTGAGAAGGACTAGATGACTTGTGAGGTCCTTCTAGATCTAAATCTATGAAACTAATCAACCCCCTTCATTTTACACATGAAGAAAGTGAGGATCAGAACAAATATGTGACCAAGGTCCTCAGGTAGGATAATAGATTCACAGGACCTGTCACTGCTGCCCCCCCATCTCCATGTCTTCTTGTATCTTATCTCCTATTCAACTTCCTCTGTGACTTCTCCACCTCTTAAACTTGCAAAGAATTCTGGGGTTTGTTGTTTCCAAAAGAACTATGGCACCTTCTCCAAGGAAGAGGTTTAATATGTATCTTACACTAGCATGTTTACTACCCCATTGACTCCCCCAACCCCAAACACACACACACACACACACACACACACACACACACACACACACACACACACACACCCCAAGAGAACAGAGGATTCCACCTGGGTGAGGAAAGAATTAAGATGGAATTGTCCTAAAAAAGCAATTACCTCCACACAAACAACTGATTGTGTTAGGCTACAGTACCTCGAAGGCATGGACTGCCTCTCAGATTTCTCCTGTACCCAGTCTTTAGCACAGTTCTGAGTCTATGACAGGCGCTCAAAAAAAATCACTAAGTGATTGAAGAGATGCCTTGTAAAGTAGTAAGGTCTCTGTCACTAGCATTATTTAAGTTGGACAATTCTGTAGATGAGATTTCAGCACTAGGTGGAAGATTGGATCAGATAACTCATAAGGTTTCTCCTCCCAACTCTAAGATCCTAACAGTTTGGATGACATTGGGCAAGTCACTTTATGTTTCTAGCTTTCAGTTTCCTCTTACATAAAATGAGTTGAAATGGATGATTTCCAAGGTCTTTTCCAATTTTGACATTCTGTGTTCTAAGGTCTCTCCCAACCCTGACATTCCATAATTAGATTGTTTTATGCTTTCCAGATTGCCATACTATTAGGCCACTAGGAAGATATTATTGAGGACGTTCTAGCACTAGGGACTGGGTGGTTTCCAGAGATTGGTTCCATCGCTGGTAACGATGTTAGGTTCATAGACAGGAAAGGGAAGCAAATCAGCAAATGAGATGGTGGGTCTCTGATAGTTTGTTGCACAGATGGTTGGTTGTTGCTGCCTCCTGACTGATCCTTCTCTCCCACCCTGCTCTGGGGGAAAGGAGAATGTCTACGTAGAAACTGACTCAGAACATCTACTGGCTACTTGCCTAGGGGGAGAAGTCATCTCCAGAAGGAATCAAGAGGGAACTCTGCCCTAGGAGACCTGTACTATGTGGTCAGCGACATCTTGTCTCTTTGCAGCATGTCAGGTGCAGGCCACAACTTCCTGGAAGGTTTAGGTATTCGAGATGCTGGGGACTGGAATGCTGGGACTCAGGAAATTCCAAATCTCACCCCCACCAGTTAGAATTCTCTCTAAGAACCATATGGCATTTTAGGGAATCACCATGTAACACCTACACACAGGCTTCTCATACACACTGCCCATAAATGTGAATTCCTCCATTTCCCACATGCTAATCTATCCACACCCCTCTGTGGGAAAGCTGTCTCTGGGTTGGCCTAGCCTTTGGTTATTTTCATTCCAAAAATCCAGCAAATATTTATTAAACACCTACTAAATGCAAGGAAGTGTGCTAGGCACTGGAGAGACAAGGCAAACAAACAAACAAAAAAAAACAATCACTGATCTCAAAGAACATGAATTCTACTGGAGGGATACAATACATAGATAAGTATATGGATAATTTAAGAAGAAAGGAGAGCACACTAAAAGCTAGAGAAATCAGGAAATGTTTCTAGTGGAAAGTAGCACATTAACTGAGTCTTTAAAGAAGCTAGAAATTCAAAGAGGAAGAGGTGAAAAGACAGGGAATTTCATCCATTGATCAATTGCCAGATTGAGCCATCCACCCTTCCATGCCCTACCCATCCATCACCCATTCATCCATTCACCCATGTATCCATCAACTCACTCATTCACCCATGGATCCATATATCCTTCCATGAATCCAACCCTCTACCCAACATTTATTGAGAATTCACTATATATATAAGACCCTGTTTTAGACCCTAAAGCAACATGACATTGGCAGAAAGAATGCTTCATAAATGTTTGATATTAAACTTAGAGACATCTGAGATCTGAGTTCAAATCCTCTCGCTGGTATCTAATAGTTATGTGACCGTGGACAAGTCACTCAGTATCTTGGATTGCCAATTTCTTCATCTGCAAAATGGGGGTAATAATACATTTAGCACCTATTCCACAGGATTATTGTGGGGATCAAGTAATAAATAACATGATTATATAATGTTGCTAAGAGCTTTTTTTCCCCCTAAGTGTAGCATAGAATCGTCAGTGTCTCATAAAATGTCAGAGCTAATAGAGAACTTTGAACATAGAATTGTAGAGCTAGAAGACCTTAGAACATAGAATATCAGAGCTGGAAGGAACCTTAGAACATAGAATGCCAGATCTGGGAGATATCTTATAAAAAACAGTCTATAAGCATTTACTAAGCATCTGTTATATGCCAAGTACTGTGCTAAACCCTGAAAATACAAAGAAAGGCAGAAGACAATGCCTGGGACCTTACAGTGTAGAACAGTTCCAATAGAATTGGAAAAACCTATAGAATATTGACTGTTGAATCACAGAATCTTGAAGTTGGAAGCTGCTTTCTAGTTCAGAAATGGCTAAAAAAAAAAAAAGAGTCCCAACTCCATTATACCTAATAACTGGGCGACCAGCCACTGATGGGAGATATCCATGGAGCAAGGGGGAATTCACAACTTCGGCAGGCAAGCTATTCCATTTTTAATAGCTGTAAAGGTAGGGACTTATTTTCTTATTTCAAGACTAAATTTGCTTCTTTGCAATTCCTTCCTGTTCTGGTTCAGCCTACTGAGACCAAGAGTGCAAGGGGTAAGCCCTCTTCCAAATGACAGGGAATAATTCAACCGATCCAAAGGACTTTAGTACATCAAATGTCAGAGCTAGAAGCCAATCTGAAGCATCATCTAGCCATTTTACAGGTGAGCAAACTGAGGTCCAGTCTGAATAGCTAAGGAAGATACAGGAAGAGACAGCATTGGGATCACTCCATTGGGATTGCTGGGGGCCCAGCAGCACAACGGCCAAGGAGTGGGAAGTCCGGAGATAACGAAGAACAGTCCGCAGAAACCGTGGGCTCATCTTAACACTAACCAGAGGGCGGCCGGGGCTGGGACTTGAAAGCTTTTCCCCGGCCAAGATGGATGGCTTGTTGCCGGGGCCAGGGCCAGTGGGGTGGGGTGCTCCAGATGAGTGATGGGGTGTGGGGACTGCTTATTCACCGGCAGGCCCCCACACGCCCCTTTGCCCGACAGCCCTGGGGAAGGGGGACATGTGCAGCAGCCCCCCTTCCACCAATCCTTCCCACTTCCTCCTATTATTTATGGCTCTGCTGACTTGTTAGCTTCGTTAAAGTCCCTGAGAGCCGCTGAGTACAGCCCGCCACCCCCGAACCCCACCCCAAAAGCCCGGCCCAGGGAGTCCCTTGGGAGCTGGGGCAGTTTGATGAGGCCCCACAGCTCATGTAGGATTTCCGCTCCCACTGTAGCCAAGCTGCCCCGCAAAGAGATAAATCAACAACCTTCCTTATTCTATAATACCCGCCTACCCCCACCGCCATGGACAGCAGAGGGAAGCTAGGACTTTCACATCTGGGTGAGGATGGGCCCATGGTGACTTTGTAACCTAGGTGGGAACCTAGGAGAAGCTGCGTTCTGGTTAGCTTGGAAGATCGGAATTTTAGTCTCTTTGGAGGATGGCCATAGGAGCTTGTGCAAATAACATGAACTCTTCCGGTATCATTCTCTACATCCTGAAAACGGGAATTTTCCTGCATAACGTAGTTAGAGTGAGACTCAAGCAAGATAAATGAAATGAAAAGGCTGGATAACTAATCAAAAACTAGAAAATAAAATGTAGGAACAGTATGGAGGAATGGATAGAGCACAGATTTGTAAGTCAGAAGGGTAAGGTTGGAATACCCATCAATCTACCAAAAAAGCACTATTTGCTGGGTATGGTACTAGATGGCCAAGCTAAGGACCTGTGATTTCAGGGATACTGGGAACTCACAGAGAAGGAAACTCTACCAAAGCAGATCAGCACCTTTGCAATATATAGTCTTATAGATTGCCTGGGTCATGGAGAGAATTAAATGACTTGTCCAAGGCCATATAACCAGGATATGGCAGCATCAGACCTTGAACCAAGGTCTTCCCAAAATGTAGGTAGATAGATAAGTAGATAGACAGACAGACAGACAGATAGACAGATAGATGGATAGAAGGATAGATGGATAGATAGATAAGTAGATAGACAGACAGACAGATAGATGCATAGGTGGATAGATAAGTAGATAGACAGACAGATGGATAAATAGATAAGTAGACAGACAGACAGACAGATGGATAGATGGATAGATAGATAAGTAGATAGACAGACAGACGGATAGATGGATAGATAGATCAGGAAGAAAGGCGTGTGTGTGTGTGTGTGTGTGTGTGTGT
>CM053583.1:21752785-21800775 GCA_028627135.1 Pseudochirops cupreus | reverse complement strand
ATCATTATTTATGCAGGGATAAAAGAGTGAAGGGGGCAGATTGAAATGATGGGTTTAAATGTCATCGCTGACCCTTGCTACCCATGTGACTCTGGGCAAGTCTCTTTCCCATCCCTTGTCCTCAGTTTCCTCATCTGTAAAATGAAGGGGTTAGACTAGATTACCTTTGAGGTCTCTTCCAACTCTAGATCAATATACTAATGACTACATAACCATTGACCAGGAGAGTCTTTAGTTAGATAGAGTTCAAGCTCAATGGCCACCATGGCCTTATCCTATTTGGAATGGTAGAACCACAGATGGAGATGAAAGGGTCCTCAGTGGTCATCTATTACAACTCATTCATTTTAAAGATGAGAAAACTGAGGTTTGTGGAGGCTATGATCTGCCCAAGGTCAAAAAGGTAGTGAACAACCAGAAACAAAATTTAAACCCAAATCTCTTTGAGTCCAGTTCTATGATGCTAAATACATAGCTGTTTCACTATGCCACATTTTCTTTGACTGAAGCCTTGAGTCCATCGAGCAGGGATCCAGAGTTGACCACTTGGAAAGGAGATGCTGGGATATGGGGCTGAGGGTTAGGGTTTGGTATCTCTCTGATTGGAGAGGCCTTTCCCAGAGGTCCTGAGCCACGCCTCTGTCCCTCTACTGGAGGACTAAAACCAGGTCCACCTGGGAACCTGAGCAACTATTCTGGAATCACAGACAAAGAAAAGGACCTAGCTAAGGATCAATTGGAATTCTGTTCTAAGGTCAGGCAGCCATGTGATGTCTCCCCCACCCCCCACCATTCCCCCAGCTGGGTCTGTGAGATGCCTGAGATTCCCTAGTGAGATATAGCAGATAAATACCAAGTCATCCTCTCTTGCATCCTGCCCCCCAAAATTCCTCCCTCTAGCTTGGATTGGCCAACAGATTGTTTTCTGTTTCCTGTCCTGGACGCCAGGAAAGTACTGCTATACAGCTGTTGTAGATTGGCCCCCACCACACCTACCCCTCCCCAGAGTGGGGTCCATTTCAGGGAGAGGTCCCAGGCATCATTGCAAGGTCTCCATCTTGGCCAGGTTTTGGAAGAAAAAGGCTTGGAGAAATAAAAGATGTTTCCTGTTTAAACCCTTTCCTCTTTTATTTCTGCATTCCTTCTAGCTAAAGAGGGTGAAGTGTATGTGTTGCACATATTACTACCTCATCAAACCATGATTCTGACCAACTACCCCAAGAAATAGAACAAAAGCTCTGAGCGTCATTGTTCTTAGGAGTAAATTGAATCACCAATAAAGAAATTGATCTGTCCAGAGTCCCGTCCCCCTTCTAGAGGCTGCATGAAACAGCTGAAAACTGCCTCTGCCAGAACAACTGGTACGCAAGATGTTTAGCCTTGTTATCCATTACTCTCCTTTACATACTCCTTTCCTGTCAGTCAAACTGGCCTTCTTACCATTCCTCATATACTGTGTTTCATTTTCCATATGTATGCCTTTGTACTGGCTGTCCCCACGCCTGGAATATACTTTCACCTCACCCCTGCCTCTTAGAATCACTAGGATGCTATAAGATTCATCTCATGCACTACCTTCCATGTGAGGCTTCTCCTGATCCCTCCACCTACTGTGTCCTCACTCCAAAAATCACCATATCTCTATTTTATATTCACTATGTATACTCTTATATATGTGCAAGTTGACTCTTCCAATAGAGTATATGCTCCTGGAAGACAGGAATTGTTTCACTTTTGACTTTGTAGCTCCAACACCTGGCACATTGTTGATTGATTGCAAACCCTTTAGGCATAGGCTTCATCATAAGGTAAGAAGAAGCTAAAGAAGGGGCAAATAAAAGGAATTAGGAAAGTGAAAAGGGGGAAGATAAAAAAAAAGGGCCAGAAAGAGCGAAGCTTACAAGATGGTACCTAGATGAACAGGACTTTTGGGCATGCTAGAGTAAAAGGAATAGGAAGAAGTAGAAGTCTTGGATGTGGGTTCTTGCCCGTGTAACCCAAGACAAGTATTTCATCTCCATGGGTCTCAGTTTGCCTACACATAAAATGAAGGCATTGGGCCAGACAACTCTAGGGTCCCTTCCAACTCTGAGCCTCTGATCTTTACTTTTCAAATATATACCAGTGTGATGGCAGCAGCAGCAGCAGCAGCAGCAGCCAGTAGCACCAAGGGCAATAGCACAGGCTATAACATGACAAATAAGGAATTATGAAAAAGGAATAAAAAAAAAAGATGAGTTGGCCAGGTGGTGAGGGAAAGGGCTGATAATCAATGGATAGCCCAATGGACTCTGAGGGAATCCTTGAGAAATCAAGAGAAGGGAAATGATGAGAAAACTCCTCATTCCCATAGGTTGGGTAAACTTAGCATTACAAATCTGAATCTGGAAAGAAGCTCAGAAGCCATCTAGCCCAACCCTTTCATTTTACAGATGAGGAAACTGAGGCATGAATCTATTAAGTGACTTGCTCCAAAATTACACATGAAGGACATGGGCAAGAGTAGCACAGGATGGGTAGCCGTGGGTCTGCATCACTAGAGAGAATGTCTACATTTGCAGATGCACTGGATTATTTGCGAATATCATTGTGATGAATAATAAAACACAAGTTATTGTTAAAAGCAATATTTAATTCATATTGTTATCTTTTTTATTGTGGATTTCTCCAGTCAAGGATGCAAATGGTATATACAACCTTTTTAAAGTGGGGATCTCTGAATTTAGTGGGAGATTCAAAATGGGTCCTGGAATTGGAAAGGGGGAATGTCTCTGCTGGTCTGGATGTTGTCACTGCACCAGGCTAATGGGAGACAGATCTTTGGTCAGGTTGGCTTTTCAGCACCCTGAAAATAAATCCCATTACATGTTAGACCCTTCTTGCCATGCTCTGCCAATGCTTGATTGGGTTAATTTCACAAAGATTGGGTTAAATTAACAAGCATTTGAGATGAGATTTGAACCAGGGTCCTCTGACTCACCATGTTCTTCCCACTGATTGTAGAGATTTATCAGTGGACAGGACTGTGGGCAAGCTTCAGTTAAGTTCTGTAGGTCATGAAATGGATTGGGTGTTGAGTCAGGAACACCTGAGTTTGAATTCTGCTTCATATGTGTATTAGCTGTGTGACCCTGGTCAAGTCACTTAACCTTTCTCTGACTCAGTTTCCTCAGCTATACAATGGGGATAATAATGTCACTAATCTCATAGAATGTTGTTAAGGATCAAATGAGATAATATATAAAGCATTTCACAAAATGTAAAAGCACTATAGAAATGCTAGCTCTCACTCTTATCATCATCACCGTCATTAGGCAGAGGAATTCCATACCCTTGTCATGGAGCTGTTCCTGCTTCATAAGCCCAGGGCTTCTACAACCTCCTGGGCTCTTCCCTACCTTTATTTGGGGGCTTTTCTTTTCCTGTATTCTGCAGCCATCCTATTCAATAGACATTACTAGAGAAGCCTGTTCTTTGCAAAGCCCCATGGGACCAGAAATGGATTCTGCTCCGCATCCACTGAATGTCTCCTGTGTACAGAGTCCTGTGCTTAGGAGTGGCAAAAGATGCAAAGTTTAGGTCAGATACAGGCAGTCCTGCCCTCATGGAGTTTATAGTCTAAGATGAATTAGTATAGAATCAAATAACATTAAACAAAAAAAAAAACAACAAAGGGTGGAGGGACCTCCTGGTGAGGAAACTCCCTCTACCAAGGGAGATAAAAGCCTTGTGGTCTTAGCTGAGTGCTGAGGAGTTAAATGACTTACTCAGGATCATGAAGCTAATCAATAGCAAGACAGAAACCTAGGGTTCCCTGGCCCCGAGGCCAGCTCCCTACCCATCATACCACCCTGCCTCTCCTACAAAGAATACCTCTGAGCTCTAAGGATTTACAAAGTTTTTGTTAGTCTACAAACAATTCCCAGCAAGGCAAGAGAGAATGGTCTTCTGACATCTCCCTCAAGAGCAGCGCCTCCACCCCTAGAGGGACCCCAAAGTCCCCTCAGCCTTGATCCCCAAGGTTTAGCAGGTCCAGTCAACAGTCCAATGGAAGAGCATTGGCTTTGAAGCCAGAGGACTGAGCTCCAGTCTGACCGGTTACTTGTTACCTATGTGACCTTGGTCAAGTCAAGTCTAGGTCTCAAAGTCCCCTCAGTGGTAAAATGATGGTTTGGCTTATTATGGTCACTAAGGTGTTACTGGGTCTGCATCTAAGACCCTGCTGAGCAGTCCTACTGCCCTGGAGTCCAGTCACCTCTTGTGGCCTCCATGGCTCTGCTCTTCCTCTGGGGCTTCTCCCCCTCCAGCCTGGGTCTTGGCCAGACTCCAGGAACCAGAAATTCACAGTGGAGGAAAATTCTGACAGTGATATGAGGAGGCATGACAGACATCTGAAAGGTCTCCAGCATTCACTCCAATGATCCAGGCACCCCCTTCTTTCTCCTCTTCTTCCCCAGGCTGGCTCAGCAGGGATTCTCCCTCTCCTCTTTCTTGGTGCCTGTCAGTCAAACAAAGGCACTTGGAAGTTCGACCGTGGCCAAAAGGAAGCATATTTCAAAACACGCGTCTCCTGGCCCGGGCTTCCTTCAGCTGCCCTGCCCCCACTCTCTCCTGCTCCTCTGCCCCCTAGATCGAGCAAAGTCAAGAAGAAGCAGAAAGGGTGGGGGGGCAGGGAGGCCTGGGGGAAGGGGCTGCACCATCATCTGTCATGTCACTCACGGGGACTTTGGTCCAAAGCCCAACCTGAGCCCTGAGAGATGGAGCGGGCTGATTCCAGAGGTGGGGGTAGGAGAGGGGACTGGAGTAGGTATGGAGGCAGCTGCTTCAGTTTTCCCAAGGAAAGGGGGAGGAGTGGGAGAGACAGAGGGAGGAGGGGAACAATATGAGAAAGAGAGACAGAGAGAGAGACAGAGACAGAAAGAGACAGAGAGAGACAGAGAGACAGAAACAGAGACAGAGAGACAGAGAAAGAGACACAGAGGCAGAGGCAGAGGCAGAGATACAGAGAGGAGAGAAGAGGAAAGAGGGAAGGGAGAAGAAGAAAGGGGAAGGTAGGGGAAGAGAGAGGAGAGGAGGGGAGGGGAGGGGACAGGAGAATAAAGCCTGTTAGCCGTTCCCAAAGCTTTTTGGAGAATATGGCTTTATAGAAAAAGGGAGAATTGGAGACTTGAAGGGCATTTGTGCACTCTAGGAGCTGTGCAGGGAAACAGAGATGGTTACAACAGGACCCTGTCTGAAGGGGCGACAGTTCAGCTTCATGGTTTCTGATCTCTGGGAGGTTCCCTAACTTACATGTCAGTGTGCTCTGCTGGTGGGCCAGCCCATGGTGGGGAAGTAGGACAGCCTAAAGAGTCAGCAGTATGGGAGGGAGGTTGGTAGGTTGATCCAGAGTGTGGGTACAGGTAACCCAGGTGACCTTAAGATTCACTGGCCACTGCAACTGCATCCCTGGGAAGACTCAGCCGAACTGAGTCCAGCTCTTAGGGCACACCATATGGAGACTCCTGAGCTGAGGGAAAGAAGTCAAGTCGGTGACTGTCAACTCAGCAGACCAGGCTAAGCTTCAGGATGAACCATCACACCAAAGTGGCCGGGGGAGGGGGGGGAGAGGTTAGGAGGTGGTGGCTCAGCGGGACCATGGTGGCCTGTATTTGCCAATAAAGTCTCCCTGTCACCATTCTTAGGAACTTATACACTTTAAAAGAAGATTGGATGATCCCAAAGCCTGAATCCAAAGGAATAAATCTTGAATGGTAGAATTTCAGGTATGGTAGAGATGTGTTTGGCATTCTTGGGTCCTGCCTGGCAGCATGTTGCCACACATGTGGAATCTAGTAGAATCAAAGACACCAGAAGAGAACCATGCATACTCTGAATTGTAAGACAGAAGAGGCCTGAAGAGGAGAGGGAGGGAGAGAGAGGGACTCTAACTGCTTGAAGGCACTAGACTCTCCTCTTCATTGCAAGGGTCAGTCAACTAGACAAGCTCTTCCTAGTTTTGTGGCTAGTGGGTCCTAGTCAGGCAGCCATTAATGAACATGAAAGTGAGATGTGAACATGGTTTCCCTGTTTACACATCTTCCCTCAACAATGCTGGTTTGTTTCTTATCTTTTTTAATGGACATATCCTCCTTGTGGATCTTTCTGGAAGTAAGGACCTACATCAGATTCCAGGGATGCTGGTTCCCAGGATCTGAGAGTGGTTTAAAGGTTTTAATTGCCTATTTCTTTTTAATCCCTGTTATCCTGTCCCTCTGACAGTCTTGGGCTCTGAACAGGAAGCTGGTTTAGTCTCTCAAGTCTAGAATATTGATGGGTCAAGAGGTGAGAATCTCTTGGACTGAGAACTTCCAGTACAGAGAACACATTCTGAGCCTTGAGAGATGATCTGGAAAGCTGGGCTTATTCTGGACCCACAAAGACCTCAAAACCTCCTTGACCCATCCATTTTCTCTCTGCCTTTCTTGTTTCTCCTTCCACCCCCACACTCCCAGGAATCACTCTGTTTACCAATGCCTGGGGAAAAGAACATGATCAGCCAGTTAAGAAATATTGATTAAGTGCCCACCAAGTGCCAGTCAGTGTACTAAGACAGGACTGGAAGCCTGTCGAGATCCTATTCCAGCTTCAGCCATTACATTACGGTGTGAACTACTCCATCATTTTAGGCTTGGATCTCTCTGTACAACTAGATGCCACTTTTCTCAACATACCCCTTAGGCATTTTGTGATTCCCTCTGAAGATCCTATATGTGGTGTGGGGGTCAGGAGATCTGAGGTCAAACCATGCCTTTAACAGTCCTCAGACGTGTGATCCTGGGTAAGTCATTTACTTTCTCAGAATCTTAGTTTCCTTCTTTGGAAAACGAGGATAATATTTACACTGCTCTTCTCACAAGGCTGTGATGAGGATACCACATTGTAACATTAAAAAGTCATAGAAATGGGAATTAGTGCTGGCTCAAATAATAGTAGTTAGGGGGGGGGAAGGAAAGAGGAGGAAGAAGAGGTAGAGGAGGAGGAGGAAGAGGAGGAGGAGGAAGAGGAAGAGGACTTTTTGCCTCCTCTGACTGAACTCCCCTTTCTTCTCTATTCTCAAATGATGATGAAATAAGCATGAGGCAGATGTCCCCTATCATTTCTCGAGAATGAATGGACAGCCTGTTTCTCACACGTGGCATTTATCTCCCACCTCTGAGTCTTTGCACAAATATAGCCCTCCTTCCTTTCTTCACCTTAGTCTCACAGAACCCCTGGTTTTTCTCCAAAACAACTCTGGGGTCATATTTTATATCATTACTTTCCTGCTTCCCACCCTACCCCACCCCACCTTTACCTCAGTTATTGGTACCCATTGAATTTCTTGGCATGACTTTCTATATACCTGATATTTGTGTGTGTGTGTGTGTGTGTGTGTGTGTGTGTGTGTGTGTGTGTGTGTGCTGCATCACTCCAATAAAATATAAGCTCCCAGAGGGGAAGGATCATTTAATGTCTGTCTTTGTATCTAACAGTCTTCTTCTTCTCCTTCTCCTCCTCCTCCTCCCCCTTCTCATAGCTACTATTAGTACACAGTAGATGCTAGTAAATGTCTGTTGAATTATGACTGGTACTATTATTATTTCCCACCCCCACAGAAAACATGCTGAAAGGAGGGGAAAGATGCAGGGGACAGGGGTGGGAAGTAACCCTACAGTGGGAGCAGCTGTCTCTGGTAGATTTTCCTCCTGCTAATTTTTACCTGATGCCTGGCAAGGCCCACACACTGTACCACATGGGGTGCCCACATCTGGAGCAGCTGGGCCCCACCCTGCACACATGGCCTGTCCACCAGACCTCCTGTATACTCCTTTCCCCTGCCCCTCCAAAGCTGATACTTCATGCCTATTTGCTCCCCACCCCCAGATTTTTGCCCATAATCTGCATATTTAATAGCTTGCCACTTTGCCAAGCCAGAGCTGAAGACTTGCTCCAGCAAGAGTCCTGAGAATGTTTCCCTGAGTTGTGTCCAAAGCACTGAAGATAGGCTTTCCATGAAGTTGGGCTGGAAGGGCACACAAAGAGGCAGGGGTGAAACTGGGCTTTTGGACACTAATAACACTGATATTAGTGCATATGATACTGATAATGGCTGGGCGGCAGAGGGGATAGAATTCTGGCCTCAGAGTTGGTAAGACCTTAGTTAGAATCTTGCCTCAGACACTTGCTAGCTGTAAAACTGGGTAAATTATCTAACCAATCTGGGTCTCAGTGTCCTCATCTGTAAAATGGAGAGGTATGTTTTATAGGGTTGTTTTGATGATCAAATAAGATAACAAGGAAAGTTCTTCGTAAATTTTAAATCACTGTGAATACATGATGATGATGGTGATGATGATGATGATGAAGATGATGACAATGGGGATGGTGATGATGAAGATGATGGTGATGATGGTGGTGGTGTGGTGGTGATGGCACACCATCAGATCTTATATTTGCACAGCATTTATAATTTTCTCAGAGGACTTTTCCTTTTTGAATGATGCATGGAAACAACATGGAATTTGGAGTCAGAAGACACGTGTTCAAGATCAGATATATTGGATCATAGCTCTAGTGCTAGAAAGCATCTGAGAGGCCATATGGTTCAGTCTCCTTATTTTACAGTTGGGGAAACCAAGGCTCAGGTTTCTGGCTCTAGTGGTGGCCAATTTACTTTCATTCCCTGGGCTTCAGTTTCCTCATCTGTGACATGAGATGAGAGGATAAGATGATCATCTATGGTCCATTCCAACTCTCAGTTTTCTATGCTCCAAATTTCTCTCAGCCACAGTTTTTCATCTGTAAAATGAGATCACAATACTTGCACTAACTCCAAGGATTGTCACAAGGAAACCTCTTTATGAAGTTTGACACGCTAGAAAAATGGCAGCTATTATTACAGGCTATGATTTTGTCCCATCCGCACAACAGCTCAGTCACAATCATCTCCATTTGTCACAGGAGACATCTGATCCTGAAGAGCATAGATGCGTTGCCCAGTGTCACAGGCAAGTCAGAGTATGGGTTCGTACACCCTGGCACAATGATTAAGAGTGCTGGAGATGGAGACAGGAAGAACTGAGTTAGAATCCCACCTCAGACACTTACTACTTGTGTGATTCTGAGTAAATCACTTCAGTTTGTCTTGGGTTCCTCAACTGAAAAATAGGGATAACTTCTCCCAGGGTGATCTTGAAGGTCAGATGTGATGGCATTAGAACAGTGCCTAGCACACAGTAGGCACTTAATACTTATTGCCTCCTGCCATCTGGTGGATTTTCACTTCAATTCAGTGGGTTCAGATTGAAGCTGGTTGATTGAGGAAGCTGTTTGGACAAGTCCCCATATAGCCAGCTACCATCCAAGTTTGTTCCAAAGATGACTGAGGATACACACTGTTTTTAGGAGAACTAGCATCCCATAATATTGCCTGGGTTACCTCAGAAAAGTTGCTTAACCTCCCTTGGCCTCAATTTCCAAATCCGTAAAATAAGATGGTTGGACTAAAGAATCTACAGAGGTTCTCGACCTGTGGGTTATGTTCAATTTGTAACAATGAAAATACATCCTGCATATCAGATATTTACCTTATGATTCATAACAGTAGCAAAATTACAGTGATGAAGTAGCAACAAAAATAATTTTATGGTATGGTATGGGGGTTTCTCACCACAAGGAACTGTATTAAAGGGTCGCGGCATTAGGAAGGTTGAGAACCACTGATAGAATCTCTGGTGTCTTTGGCTGTTCTAACACTGTGATACAAATATGAGCCAGATACGTCCCATGGTTCTTCATGATCATGTATTCCTGCATGCTTCAGATTCAATTCAATTTAAAAAACATTTACTAGGCACCTACTATATGCCAGGAGCTGTCCTAGGTACTAGAGAGAAAATGACAAGAACGAATCAGTCTCTGTCCACAAAGAACTTACATTATACAAGGGGTGAGGATGGATAACATGTATACTGATAAATAAATACCAACTCGCATCCAAAGTCTCCAAGTTCTACTCCAATTAGATCTCTGACTTCATCAGTTTGGGAGTTCCCTCCAAAATGCAGATCCCAATCTGCCCATCCTGCATGACTATAGTCCACGTTCTCTGACAAGTTTGCTACAGTTTCCCACCCAATGTGCTGGACACCTTCCTCACTTTTTCATGATGTTAGGAGGGCACTAGTAGAATGCTCTGGCCAGCCTCTCACTCTCGCCATTTGATTGATGTGGGAAATATAGTAATAATATGAACAGTTAATAATTATTAACAAATACAATTTAAAATGATATTAATATAGTAGTCAGTAGTTAATTTTGCATGTATTTTATATTTATATAATATAGTCATTAATCATGATATATTAATAATATTTACACATATGTGTGTATATGTATATATGTGTATGTTTCTTTTTCTTTCCCTCCTCTCTCTGCTACCCCTTTCTCTCTCTCTCTCTCTCTCTCTCTTTCTCCTTCCCTCTCTCTTCCTCTCTGTCTTTTTGTGTCTCTCCTCTCTCTGTGCATGTCTGTCTGTCTCTGTCTCTCTCTCTATCTCTGTCTCTCTAACTTGAAACGTCCCAAAGTGCTTTCATCACAACAACTCAGTGAGATAACATATTATTATCCCTGTTTTACAGATGAGAAAACTGAGACTCAGAGTTGTTAAGAGACCTGCCCAAGATCACATAACAAGTAAGTGACAAAGCCAAGATACAAACTATGGGAGGCAGCTTTTGCAGTGCAGAGAATGCTGAGCATAGACAGGAAAATCTGGGTTCAAACACTATCTCTGATGCTTCTAGCTACACAAGTAATTTAGCCTCTCCTTGCTTCAGTTTCCTTACATGTAAAGCCAGGGACTTGACAACCTCTCAGGTCCCTTCTATCTCAGAATCTGTGATCCTATGACTCTATGACTGCACTCTAAGTGCAGAGTCCATTTGGTTAAACTATGTTCTCCCCAAAATCAAGAATCCGCACTCAGACCTGGTCTCAGTGGGGTTGGAGAGGAAAGTTGCCCAAGACCCATCTTACAGTTTTTTGAAACTTCTTCCCAAATGCCCAGCAGAGTGTTTAATGAATTTTGATGATCTCTTTTATTGTGGTTGAAGGACACCAGGAAGATATCCCTGTCCCCAAATATCATCCCTGTTCCCAAGTGTCACAGTGCCTGAAAACTTGAGAGATTCAGCTCATCAAACTCATCTCTTTTTTTCTTTTTTGAGGGGGGAAGGTAGGGCAATTGGGGTTAAGTGACTTGCCCAAGGTCACATGGCTAGTTTTGTGTTGAGTGTCTGAGACTGGAGTTGAACTCAGGTCCTCCTGACTCCAGGGCTGGTGCTTTATTCACCAGATTCATCTTAACAAAGAAACATGGCCCCAGTAGATTCTTGATTAACTCAACCCTAAGTGTAAATTAATTTCTTCAAGATAAGGGGCAGCAAGGCAGCCCTGATGGAGTGGAATGTCCAGAACAAGGTACAGGAAGGCAAACGTTGTTAACTTGATGATGGTTCCTGCAGAGCTGTAACTAAGGCAGGACAAGTGGGGGTTTGTTCCTGGGTGCCTACATAAGAAGGTATGGTCTCTGAATGCTGCTCCTCTGATAGCCTTCAGTACGTGGTAGGACCTCCACTGCTGATTAGTTGGGCCCTGTTTCTGCTCTAGGAGGATTTCTCTCTCTCATTTTCCTCTACTGCATGGACCTACCAGACCTCCCCCTTCCCTATCTTCTTGCCCCCCGAGGCAAATTTACTTGAATGGGGAGGAGGTATAGAGGATTGCCTGCATCAGTAAGACAAATACTTACTTCTTACCTTCTTGGGAGGTGGGAATGAAGGCTTTCTATTAACTAGATGTCATATATAACCCTGTTCATGTCAATGGCCCTTTTTGGCCAGTGTTTGACTGGGGAATTAAATAGCGTGTTGTTTGGATTCATTTTGTGACATCCTCTGCTGGAGGGTGTCCCAGCTGGTGTTTGGTTTATAAATCCTGCCCCAGCTCCCCCAGCTCCCCCAGCTGAGTTTATCCTTGGCCTGGGCATAAGAATTCCTGATTACTCTGGTTGCCTGTAAGAAGGATGGTGGGGGCAGGAGTGGGGGCAAGGGAGGGAGAACAAGCAGATACTACCTGAGTGCCCTCACTGGTCTGGGCAATACAGTGGGTATGATAAAATTGAGATAACTATTTGGAGAGTTTTCCCAAGAATTGAGGTCTTCACTAAACTTCCTGGGCACACTAGGTGTCTCTTCCCCCCCCCCCCCCCCCATCCCTTATATAATTTCTCACAGGCGGTGGGAATGGAAAGGAATTTTGTTCAAGTTGTTTTGACTGTAACCAAGGAATTAAGGAGATGGATGAAGCCAGAAACAAGTGTGACAGTCTCTTAAAAGCCCACAGCTGGTGAGCAGACCTGGGGGCCGGCCGCCCTTGGAGCACAGTTCTCTGCAGGGCTCATCCTGATGAGCCTGCCAGCCAGCTGCCTCCCTGGCAAGAGAAGGAAGGAGCTGTCCTTGGATGACTACCTTTTGCTGAAGGTGCAAAGATGTGTATGTATGGTGGGGAGACCAGCAGGTGAAACTGAGGCCAAAGGAGAAGTGCCTTGTCCAAGGTCACACAGGTAGTAAGAGTCAGGATTTGGAACCAGGTCTTCTGACTTAAAATTTCACGCTTTTTGAACTAGGAGGGGGTGAAGTAGATGTTGGGGGAATACAGACCTTTTCCTTCCTCACTCTTTCCCTCAAATATAGTTGTGATGCTTAGGTAAACTACAGGACATTTCCAAAGATAATCCATACAAACAAGAAAAGGCTTCAGGAATATCACAAAAGAAAAATGTATCATCAGAAAGGGAGATGGGCCAACTCTATTGTAAGGGTAAATAAAGGCTGATACATTGGTATCTATCATATACAGAGACAACAGAAAGTATCCCATCTGAGGGGTCAGTCATTCCTGGAAAATCTATGAACAAGGATAAAATTTACTTATGATTGGAACCATTGGGTTGATTGCAACCTGCACCGATGTATCTACCCACAATGACCACAGAGGTGTTGTTGTATTGAAGGAACAAAATAATAGGCAGCTAGATGGTACAGTGGAGAGAATGCTAGTCCTGGAGTCAGGCAAACCTGAATTCAAATTCATCCTCAGGCATTTCTTAGCCTGACCCCAGGCAAGTCTCTTAATCTCTGTCTGCCTCAGTCTCCTCTACTGTAAAACAGAGATAATAATATCACCTGCCTCCCGGAGTTGTTGTGAGGAGCAAATGACGACATATTTGTAAAGTGCTAGTACAATGCCTAGCACATAGTGGGTGCTTAATAAATGATTATTTCCTTTTTTTCTCTCCCAATCCTTTGGCCAGCACAGTATGGGAAGCTAACCATTTGGTTTCTCCATGGGCCAGACTACCCTTCCTTCACAATATTTCTTGATTAGTGGTAAGGAAATTGATATGGAGAGCATAGCTCCCACAGATTTAGTTAACATCTCTATGTAAATAATTCCCACACCTGTACATCTAGCCTTAGCCTCTCTGCCGAGTTTCACTTAAAAATCTCCAATTGCCTCTTGGTGTCGCAACCAGATGTCCTGAATACATCTTAAACTCAACATGTTGCAACAGGACGTCTTTTCTCCCATCACTCCCCTATTCCCAACCTTCCTATTACTGTTGAAGGCACTCAGTCACCATGGTGTTGTTCTCCACTCCTCCCCCTCATTCACCCAATATATATAATCCATTGTCAAATCTTGTCCATTCTCCCTTTGCAACATCTCTAATAGACTCTCTTCTCACTATTACGTAGCCTTCTCTCTACTCACATAATCACCACTTGTTCAGGTCCTCAGCACCTGGACTTTTGCAATATCTCTGCTTCAGATGTGCCCCCCTCTCCCATCTGTCCTCCAATCAGCTACCAAGGTGATTCTTCTAAAGGGTAGACTGACCGTGAAATCTTCTCATCAGTGAGCTCTAATGGATCTTTCTTACATTTGGGATCAAATATAATCTCTTTTGTTTGGTTTTTAAAGCTCTTCAGAATCTGACCCTTACCTTTCCAGTCTTCCTAAATGTTATTCTCTTCCATACACTATACCAGGAGCCTTTCATCTTGAGGCCACATACAATACCATCCAGCTACACTGAAGAATTGTAGTTTCTTGCACAAAAGTCTCTCTCTTGTCTTGGTGCCTTTTCACTGGCTGCCTCCATGTTTGGAATACTCTTCTTCTCTTCTACCTTTTAGTTTTTCTGGCTTACTTCAAGACTTGGCTCTAATCCCACCTTTTTTAGGAGACCTTTCCTGGTCCCCTTTTCCTGCTGATACCTTCCATCTCCCCAGATTGCCTTTATCTACTCTGCATATATTTTTCTTTCCTTTTTCCCAATTATATATAAAAAAAAAATTTAACATTTATTTTAAAAAATTTTGAGTTCCAAATTCTCTCTCTCCCTCCCTCCCCTTCCCTCTTGAAAAGGCAAGCCATTTGATATAAATTTTTCTATATATCTTGTATGTGTGTAGTTATTTACACATAATCTCCCCTAGTAAAGTGGGAGTTTTTTGGGGACAAGGAATGTTTTTTGCTTTTTCTAATATCTCCAGTGCTTAGCAGAGTGCTCTCTTGCTTTGAATCATGATTCAAGTTGGAGAAGAGTCAAAAGATCAAGGCTCCCACATCCCTGATCCAAATCTCATTTCCCTGGAGAGTCATTCAAAGAGGTATTGTCCTTTTCAAAGGACAAAGGCCATTCAGGGCTCTATTGCCAATCGTTGAGTCTTTCCTGGGTATGTGGAATCTATGAAAAGGAAGTATAGATATGCTGTTCTTAGGATGGCAGGCAGACTAGTCCCTGATCCAAAAGCATACCATTCAGAGTAATTGTTTAATAGTCACTTGCTGATTAACTGAAAATTTGGAGAAAGGTCTGAGAGAATAGGAAAAGGGGTCACAAGATGGAGCCAAATCATGTTAAACTTCCCCAGGGGAATCATTAAGGCAGGGATGAGGGCACTTTTTTCATTGGTGCTTCCCTCAAGGACCAAAAGCTGTTGTGAAAATATGATCCAGGACTGTAACAAAGAGATGATGATCTCATCTTGTGGGTCTTTGCATGGATTAAAAAAGGTGCATTTGAACTATGAAAATAGAAAAGAAAGCTTTGAAATCAGTTGTATTAAAAAAAAAGAATAGCTTGTAATGGTGGGAGGGGTACCCCACTCCACAGGGCCTTTAGATTCACATTGCCCCTTATCTCAGAGTTGGGGAATGGAATAGCAAGTTAAGTGCAATCTCTGAATTAGCCACCAGAGGGCGCCCTGAGCTCAGGGTGCCCAAGCTCCCTTCTAGTGCCAATGCATTCAGGACTTTTCCCGTCTAGGTCCTGGGCTCCTCTGTGCATACATGGATTCAACCTGAATTTTCCTTCTCAGTGTCTCAACCTGAGATCTACTGTAGCCCAATAAATACATTCCCAACAATAATAAATACTTTATTTGTTATGAATCATTCACATGCGTCCCACTGATATTCTAATCTCCTTCCCAAATTCCCTTGACTTCAAAGTCAAATACAGTCATAGTGTTCACATGCATATATGTGCATACATACCTACACGTGTATATATACATGCATACATATATGTGCATATACAACATGCCATTTATATGATACATAACACTGTGTGACGTGAGTATATATACATGTATACATGCATACATATATGTGCATATGCAACATACCGTTTATATGATACATAACACTATGTGACATGAGTGAGTATATATACATGTATACATGCATACATATATGATATTTATGGAGTGAAATAAAAATATAGCACTCAAACTCCTCTATGACTGAGTTCAACCATTTCCCCAAAGATCTATATCTTTCTATTCCTCCAAACTTTATGTTCTATACTTGTGACCAAACTGTTCCAATGTTTTTATAAAAGTATATTATTTCAGCAAGCATTTATTATCTATTTTTTATTATTCCCTCAACTGAACAACAACAATAAAATACAGATAAAATTCTCCAGACAAATGCCCATAGTCTAGCTAAACAAACCCCATGTTGGCCATATTCATAAATATACATCTCATTTCTGCCCAATGCTTTTTTTGAGGGAAGTGTTCTCTAGCGATGCCCCACCCCCTTTGTTCCCCCAGAACTTATTTATTTATTGGTTTTCAATATTCATTTCCACAAGATTTTGAGTACCAAATTTTCTCCCCATCTCTCCCCTCCCCCCACCCCAAGACGGCAAGCATAGTGATTATTCCTCCTCCCACTCTGCCCTCTCATATATCCGACCCATCCCTCCCCTTACCCCCATACCCCTTACTTTCTTGTAGGGAAAGATGGATTTCTATACCCCATTGCCTGTATATCTTATTTCCAGGTTGTATGTAACAACAATTTTTTAGTATTTGTTTTTAAAACTTTGAGTTCCAGATTCTCTCCCTTCTTCCCTCCTCACCCATCTCCCACTGGGAAGACAAGCAATTCAGTATAGGTTATACATGTATAGTTTTGCAAAACATTTCCAGAGTAGTCATGTTGTGAAAGACTAACTATATTTCTCTCCATCTTATCCCACCCCCTATTTATTCTATTTTCTCCTTTGACCCTGTCCCTTTTCAAAAGTGTTTGCTTCTGACTACTCCCTCCCCCAACCTGCCCTCCCTTCTATCATCCCCCCTCTTATCCCCTTCCTCCCTACTTTCCTGTAGGGTAAGATACCCAATTGAATGTGTATGTTATTCCTAGTACCCCCTTTTAAAGTCTCGTGATAAAAGGAGATAAACCCTGGTATCTTGCTTTTGGTGGACAAGTCAGGAGAAAGTTCTCTATTTCAGGCCTTGTTGTAATTGTTTTCAACTCCTAGTTTCCAGCTGGGGGAGTCTGCCCCAGGCCACCTAGGCCAGCTAAGTGGTCTGGTGCCAACTAGTATCTTCCACTACAGGTCCCTGGCATGTTTCTCCAGCATTCCTGCCATACAGGATGTTGATGCCACATGGGTAACTTGAATATGGCCCTCTTGAGCCCACAGATGTC
This sequence comes from Pseudochirops cupreus, assembly GCA_028627135.1. NCBI lineage: Eukaryota > Metazoa > Chordata > Mammalia > Diprotodontia > Pseudocheiridae > Pseudochirops > Pseudochirops cupreus. The sequence continues at coordinate 21,783,675 of CM053583.1, read as the reverse complement.
TGAGGGTCAGCCAGACCCCATAATTGGGGGTGGGGTGGCTAAAGAAAGAGAGAGAGAGACAGAGAGATACAGAAAGACAGAGACAACAAAATTTGAGACAGAGATGGACAAAGATGGACAGACAGAGAAAGATAGAGATGAAAAGGCCCAGACAAAAAGACAAAAAGATCAAGAGAGATACAGAGAAAGAGAAACAGAGAATTTTAAATTCCCACTGGAGTTTAGGACCTAGCAAACCTGACAGGTTCCCTTTAAGACAGTCAAATATTGAAAAACATAGAGTACCTGTAGCTCGGGAAGGGCAATTACAGTGAAATTTAACAGAAAAAAAAATTCCTGAGGCATCCAGCTCTAAGTGGTGGCTATCTGGGTGACCTTTGGCCTGGCATGAGCAGATAGACTATTTGTACTGACTTCTCTCATTATACAAGGGGTATATTCAGAGGGTCACAGAATCAGAGGGCAAAGAGACCTTCATGGTCATGTTATTCAGCCCCCTTACTGTACAGAAGAGGAAGCCAAGGCTCCGGGAAGGGCAGTGAATTTGTTCAAGGTCACACACAGCTCACAAATAAAAGAGAAAGGAAAGGATCCCAGACCTTTGATGACACTTACTATGAAAGCAGGAGGGGCTATAAGAACATTAACAAGAGTGTGTGATAGCCTCACAGTGTTGAATGTGTTCAATATGCTTTTGTCATGAGCCTGTGGCCTGCCCGCCCTGGTGACAGATGAAGTCTGCCCAATCTCTCTGCAGATTTGGTTGTGTTGAGTGGGTTGTCAACACTTAATGGATGAAAAATAAGGATAACCAGACCTGTGTTACAACAGCTAAAAGAAAGGCTGGTGACCATCAGAGATGATGCCTACAGCCATCGGGTGGCCACAACCACCAGTTCCCCTTGTTGAGGCAGCCTGTCTTCGTCAAACACACATCCCCAGGTCAAGACAAGCCCATCATTCTTTAACAATGAGTCATTGGCAGACAGGCTGCAAGAAAAAGGGCCAGGTGGGGACAATCCCACCCTTCCTAATTCTGACAGAGGGTGGATGTGCATATATGTGGGAGATATGGGGAAAGTTATGATATTACAGAAAGTCCTGCTAACTTTGAAGGCTACTAGATCATTCTCTGCTTTAATTGTAGCTGTGGTCCAGATTTCAATGCTTGAGATCAGCTCATCTGCTCACATAAGGCAGAGAGACTCGAAGGCATTGATTATATACATACTAGGTAAGATTAGAAAGTTAGTCATTAGAGAGCAGATTGTGCCAGAACAGTCCTCTTCAAAGGATTGTCGTAGACTCCATGAATGGCAGAGCTGGAAAGGGCCATAGAACATTGAACATGGAATGGCAGAATTGTAAGAGCCCTTTAGAACACACAGGCCTTCAAGGCTCTCAGTAATCTCATGGAATGCCAGAGTTGGAATAAGGCACATAACATCGAATTTCAGACCTAGATCAGAACTTATATCTTATCATGGAATGTCAGGGCTGGAGGAAGCCACACTTCATTGATGAGAAAAAAAAGTTGAAGTGTGGGAGAGGGAGCATCAGGGGTCATAAAATCAGATCTCGGGCTGGAAGGGACGTAAGAAATCATTTAGTCTAACCTTTTAATCTTACAGATGGGGAAACTGAGGTCCAGAGAAAAGAAGTAACTTATCCAAGGTCAGACAGCCACCTCGCACTCAAGGAAACAGTTGGACTCTGTTTGAATGGAAGGAGAGGCACTGTGCAACATTGGAATGGAAATGGGCATTTCAGAGCCAAAACAGTCTGGGAGAAGGGTTATAGCAAGGAAGGGGCTACTAGACAAGGGGAAGTTGGAGCAGTTGGCTTTAGAAGGGTGAGAGCTGGATGGAAGAGGAAGAACTGGTTGGTGGAGCCCCTCTGACTGTGCTGTTTCCAATGCATGTCAATCATTCATTCAATTCATTCATTCACTCACTCAACATTTATGGAGCCTCTGGGCATATTGGTCACTATGGAAGATACAGAGAAACGTAAGATAGCCCCTTCCCAGACAGAGTTTAGGAAACATAAACCAATTGCACCCATATCTATGCAGCCAGGTAAGATGAGATCAGCTCCATTAGAGAGGTACAGATTCCCATGACCTTCCTGAGTAAGGAGATACCATACCTAGGTTAGGAGGATCAGGAAAACCTTCATTAAGATATTTAAGGAGGTTACTGGAGAACAGAAAGGGTTTTACCAATCCAGAATGAATGGACAAGACATTCAAGGTAGAGAAAATTGTATGAGAAAAAGGATTGAATGCCCCAAATGTAAGATATTTCAGAGAAGACTCAGGGAATGGAGCACAGGGAGATAAGGTTAGGAAGAAAGTTTGGAAACAGATGGCAGAGGGTCTTGAATGCCAGGCCAAGTAGATTAGAGTTAATACTGCTGGCAATGGGGTGACACTGAAAACATTTTGGTATGAGATGCTTTTGGGGAAGAGGAATCTGGTAGCTAAGAGTAGGACAGATTGGACTGGGGAGAAAGGCAGCCTGGCATAGTGCCTAGTTGTGTGTGTGTGTGTGTGTGTGTGTGTGTGTGTGTGTGTGTGACCTTGGGCAACTTATTTCCCATATCTGGGATTAAGTTTCTTTTCCTGTAAAATGAGGGGGTCAGACTGGGCCATGGCTCATGTCTCACCCCAATTCTAAATTCCACAATACTATTACCTCACAATGTTTCCAGCTGGAGAACTCCTCTGCCTAGCTTTGCCTGAATGGAGTGGGCCACTTCCCTTCAGTAAGGTTAGGGGAGGTCTTCATTTCCCCTGAGAAACTCCCTGCTGGGTGGGTTGGTTTGCAGGCATGTTGGGGCCAGCTGGAAACTGCCGTCCGTGGGGTCCAGTCTCACTGAGTGGGGCAGATGGAGCTTTTCACTGTGGCTTTGGAAGTGCCCTAAGCTCGTAGAGACTTCTGAAGAAGGGGCGGACTTTAGTTGCAAACCCATTTCTCTGGGGGAGAAGGGAGGAGAAGAGGAAGAAAGGACAGGCTGCTGTGGGTGGGGATGGATTGCACACCAGCTCAGTTCTGTGTTGGGTTGTCTTAATTCCCTTAAAGACCCAGTATCTTCTTTTTATTGGAGAAGAGAGGGGAGCCATTGAATACAGCCCCCAATACCACCCCCCATCTACCATCCTCGTGTCTCTTCCATAAGGTAGTTCCAAAGCCCACCCATTGTTGAAGTCCAAAACGTTACTAGCTGAATAACCTTGAGAACAATCACTTTTATCTTTTTGTTCTTTGGTGGATCCATCTGGAAAACAGGAGTAATGATACCTTATATACAGCTAGGTGGTACAGTGGATAGAGTGCCAGGTCTGGAGTCAGGAAGACTCATCTCCTTGAGTTCAAATCTGGTCTCAGATACTTACTAGTTGTGTGACCCTGGGCAAGTCACTTCACCTTGTTTGCCTCAGTTTCCTCATCTATAAAATGAGCTCCCAATAAAACCCTTTTCTCTTTAAGATTTTCCCCCAGGGAATGGGCCTTATGCATAGTAGTCAGTGACTGTGTATTGAACCAAAGGGAATTTGAACGATGAAGCAATCTTTTTTGAAGGCTCTTTTATCTCACTAAGTTGGGGTGAACACAGCCTGGCCAATGTTCACAGCTGTAAGGAACCTCAGATGTTGCCTTCTCCAACCTCTTCACGAACAAGAATCACCTTTATGGCCATTCTCAATGAGCGTCTTTTGGCCCCTTCTTGAAGAAGTCCCTGCATGAAGAATGTACTTTTCCCAAGCAGGCCATTCCACTCTGAATAGCTCAAATTGTTAAGAAGTTTTTTCCTACTTCAAGGTTTAATTAGTCCCTTCGTAGCTTCTGCCCATTGTTCCTACTTCTGCTCCCTGCCCCCAGCCAAGGCTGATGCACATGCTATCTCATCAGTTAAAAAGTATTCACCCAAACCAAGTGTCTCAATATATAGAGTGCTGATGCTGGAGTCAGGAGTTCAAATCTGACCTTGCACACTTTCTAGATGTGTGATCCTGGGCAAGTCATTTCTCCTTGATTGCCTTTAAAAAATGAGAAAGGATGCACCTAAAGGGAAGGGCAAATGTTTTTGTGGGGATTTTTTTTGCATCGCTGGTGCTTAGTACAGTGCCTGGAGCATAATAAGCATTTAATTAATGCTTGTTGACTGACTGAATCCTTTTCTTGGTGACAGGTCTCCACACTTGAAGGCAATTACCATATCCTTCACTGTCTCCTCCATTAGACTGGTTCCTAAGAGCAGGGACTGTCTCTTGCCTTTCTTTGCAGCCCCAGTACTTAGCATAGTGTTTGACACAAAGTAGTCGTGTAATGAATGCTTACTGACTAACTGGCCTTTACTTCCTTCAATTGGTCCTCCGGTGGAATGGTCATTCTCCAGCCGATCATTGAGAATAGAAAAAATTCCCCAAAGCTCATCACAAAACTCGAAATGTGACCAGGGCAGAGGAAATTGATTCTATTTCCTCCTTCATCCCGGCCACCAGGTTTAGACTAAATTCTCTCCTAATCACAGTTTCTCTAACTCAACTCTCTCTTCTTTCTCAAAAAATACTTGGGCTGTCAGTCAGTCAATGAACACTTATTAAATACTTGCTGTGTGCCAGCACTTCTCTGTCTACTCTTGTGGAAAGAAGAGCATGAACAAATCCTATGTGGATGCAGAACACAGAACTTTAAGTCTCAGAGGGTTGTCATTGGGCTACCTTGCCCAACTTTGAGAGATAGAAGGAAACTAGCTCCATATTGCTGTTAAACACGGGCTTGTTTAGCTGCTCTCTCAGGGGCCAGGGTCAAAGCTATTCATTAGCACAACATCCTCCTCCTACCAACTTGCTTTTCTCTGTGAACTTTGCTGAGTATCCCAGCAGGGCTGACATATTCTAGGCAGAAAGGATGTAGAAATGGGTCCTCCATCTTAGGACAAGGCTGCCATCTGGTGCTGACATTGAGGCATAACATGTTCCAGTTCCCGGAAGAATTGGAGGCTATTCTATCCTTTCTTGGTCTTTTAGACTGTAGCTTGACAAAGCTGTAAAGAGCAACAGAGGAACTGGCCGCTGTATCTGGGGTTCTGCTTACTAGCCATTCTCTCTTATCTCCACCTTCAGGTCTTCAGACTTCTAATTCATTCTTTGTTCCCCTAGTATGACTGTCCAGTCATTGTTATCCTCATTCTCATTATACATCTGAAACCCAGAGAAATAAAAAAACTAACCTGAGATCACAGAGCTAGTTAGTAGCCTAAATCTGGAGTATAGTGTTCAGTTCTAGGCACCGCCTTTCAGCAAGGACACTGACAGGTTGGGGTCTTTCTAGAGGAAGATGAAGGGGCCTCAGACACCACTGAGTTCAACCTCCTTATTTTTACAGATGAGGACCTGTGGTCCGGAAAAAGTAAATTATTTGCTCAGGCTCATGTGGCTAGATTTGAATCTAAGTATTCCTGACTCCAAGTTTATGCTCTATCAACTGTATCAACAGCTGTCCCTCATCATGGTAACCTGAATGTTGTTTAGGCAAGGTCATGCCATACAAGGATTGGGTGAAGAAATATTTAGACTTGAGAAGAGGAGATTTAGCAGGAAATATAAGAGCTATCGGGCAGCTAGGTGGCGTGGATAAAATGCCAGGCTAGGATTCAGAAAAATTCATCTTCCTGAGCTCAAATCTGGCTTCAGTCACTTACTGGCTGTGTTTCTCCAGGCAAGTCACTGAACCCTGTTTGCCTCAGTTTTCTCATGTTTACAATGAGCTGGAGAAGGAAATGGCAAATTACTCCAACATCTTCATCAAGAAAACCTCAAATGGGGTCACAAAGAGTTAGACATAACTGAAACACATGACAGCTATCTTCAAAGAGCTAAAAAAAAAAATTAAAAACCCCTATTGTATGGAAGGATCAAACTTATTCTATGTGACACCATAGTGCAGAAATGGGATGAATGGGTAGGAGATGTTGGGGAGCTGGTGAGAGAAGGGCTTGATACAAAAAACTTCCTAATCATTAGAGTTGGTCCATTCAGGAATTAGGGGGTACAGGAGGAGGCGAGGAGTCTCCTCACGGACTTCTTAGCCTTTTGTGGGTCATGGACCCCTTTGACCAGTCTGGTGAAACCCATGGGCCCCTTCTCAGAATCATATTTTTAAATGATTGAAGGAAATTCCCATTTTCCAGTTAAAGAGTAATGAAAATAAAGATTTTTTTTTCTCATCCAAGTTCAAAGACACCCTGAAGTCTATGAATTTCTACTTTAGAATAAAATGCAGTTTTCTTAGCTTGGAATCCAAAGACCTTCACAACCCAGTCTACCTTTCCAGAAATATTTCACAATACTCCACATTCACAAAACTGGAGGTTGTCAGTCTCAAGGCGGTGTATAATTTATCAAGAATGATTGGGTTTGGGGGGTGGGAGGAGACCCCTGTCTGTAGCATTTGTTGAACCAGATGACCCCAAGAGTCCTTCCAGCTTTGGATCCCTTAACTCTACCTACCACTTTTCTTCAAGAATATTAATCTCTTGATAATAGGGATTGTGTTTAGCCTTACTGGAGTAATATAATGTCAGAGCAGGAAGGAAATTAACCCAAATTCCCCTTTGCTCCCCCTCCCCCATTTATAGATGGAGAAACAAGGGCAAAGAGGTAAAGGAACGAAGTGACTTATCTTAGGTCATCTGGCTAAGTAACCAAATAAAAACTTGATCCTGGGTCTCCTGACTACCTAGTGGATTTTCCATCATACAGAGAGGCAGGTAGGTGGCACAGTGGATATAGAGCACTTGTCCAAGAGTCAAGAAGACCTGAGTTCAAATCTAGCCTCAGATATTTCCTAGCTGTTGATCCTGGGAAAGTTACTTAATCTCTGTCCTTAACTTTAAAATAAAGATCATAATAGCTCCTAATTCCCAGGATTGAGGATTAAATGAGATAATATATGTAAAGTGCTTTGCAAATCTCAAAGTGCCATATAAATGCTAGGCATCATCAACATTATATATTGCCTCTTCTGAAGAAGTTCACATATAGTTCATATTTTTAGGGTAGAAAAGGCAGGGAAAGAGACTCATCTAGGGAACATGGTCAATCCAGGCAGCATGCCAACTTCCTGGATCCCCAGGCAAACCCATGGCAAGAAATTCAATTGAACAATCATTTATTAAGTGCCTATTATGTGGAGGACACTGCAGTAAGCTTTGGGGATTCAAAGCTTTAAAAAAGGGACATTGATTCTGTCCTCCATGGAGTGACAATTAAATAGGGAAGGATGTACACAAATAGCTTTTCCAATTGGATAAATGCTTATTAGGTACCTGCTGTGTGTGTAAGACATTGCTGCATAGATACAATGACAAAATGAAGCCTTCCTTGACTGTGATGAGCATGTATGCTACTGAGGACACCCACAGATATGCAAGAAAGTGTAATACAAGGTAGGGGCAAAGAAGAGATTGAGACAAGGTGCCTGAAAAAAATGAGGAGGGAGAAAGTGTCATGAAAATAATTGTGAGTTAAGTATATGCATGCATGAATAAATGAATGGATGGAAGAATGAATGAATGAATGAATAAATGGATGGATGGATGAATGAATGAATGAATGGATGGATGGATGGATGAATGAATGAATGAATGAATGAAAAAATTGTAAAGTTCCAACTTAGGGATGCTAAGGGATACAAATACAAAAGTGAGATAATTCCTGCTCACATTCTAATGGGGGAGACAATATAGGGGATCTCAGTGAAGAGTCAAAAACAGTAATAGCTACCACTTTAAGATGTGCATTTATCATATCATCTGATCCTCACAACAAGCCTAGGAGGTAGGTGCTACTATTGTCCCATTTTACAGATGAGAAAAGGCTGATAAGAGGTTAAGTGAGTTGCTTAGGGTTACACACCTACTAAGTATCTGAGTCAGGATTTGAACACAAGTCATGTTGACTCCAAGTCCAAATTTCAATGCATTGTGCCTCCAGAGTGGCCTCAGAGATCTAAGGAAGCAGAAGAGTAGAAATGATGTGGCCTTAAGGGCTAGTTAGGAGAAGGTTTCAGACATTTTCCAAGAGAAGGAGATCAAGAATCAATCATAAATGAATCAAAAGACTCCAGGGCAGCAGTGAGGGTCTAGTTGAGATGAGAGAACATGGATTTATGGTGAACTCCATAAGATTGATTGTGAAACTTCCTCCCACAGGGTTCAGCAGCTTGAGAGCAGGATCAAAGAAGGTTGATGGTGGAAATAATCCCAGGTTGAATGCAGGCCATGTGAACAAACAGGAGAGATCCAAGCATTCAGGGTCAGCCTTGTTAAACTGGTTGGTTGGTTGTTGTCCTTCATTCTTGAAGAGGATCAAATGACTTCCTTATGTTGTGGTTTAGGTACAGCGTGTTGGTCTGTGACTGATCAGATCAATAGGAGCTTGGAAGGCTCTACCACATGTCAGGCACAAATAGTCCACATGAACATTTGGAGTGGAGACATCTCTACATTTGTGCATCTTGTGTTTCTTTTGAGCTACTGCAATTCTGCTTTGCTCCTAGATCATGCAGCTCCTTCTTTGATGTGGGTACGCCATGCTGGGTGGTCCTATGCCGGTGTCTCTCATGCTTCACCATTGATTCCAAAATTCTTCAGAGAGACCTTCAGAGTATCCTTGTATCTCTTCTTCTGACCTGTTAAACTGGTTACCTATAGTTATATTTCATTTACATTTTGTGCTAACAATTGACTGAGAGACCAACAACATCATCACCATACCGGAGCCCTCCTCATTTTTCCTATCCCCTACAGCCCTGCAGATAACCATAGTAATCATCCAGGAGGAACCCTGTGTTCTTTGACATGACGGACCACAAACTATTCTCCACATATCTTCTGTAGACTTTCCCTTTAGTCTACTTCCTGCACCTTTCCAATTCACCACAAGAGGGAAGAGTATTCATTTTGTATCTGTCACCAAACTGAGGAGTAGACACTCCTTGAACACAGAAAGGAACCATTTTGGTGAACTTGACCTTGAACTAGAAAAGTCAGCTAATCCAACATTCACATTATGTAGAGGATAAACTGAGGTCCAGAGAGGAGAAACTGACTGTCCAAGGTCACAGAGTGAGTTAGCAACAGAGTCCCAGTCTCGAACCCAAGAATGGCCCTGTGGGGTATTAGAAAGGTTGGTGGAACTCTATTTGGAGGATTTTCTCCTTTAGTAGATAGGGGACTTTGGGATGTTACTTTCTTCCTTGTGCTTCCATTTCCTCAGCTGTCGAATAGAAGTGTTGGGCAGCTTTCTGGATCTGAATTTTAGAATTCTATGATTGATACCCCAGCATGTTCTTATGGACCAATCATGTGGAAGCTATCATGCCTGACCTTATATGTCTAGTGTGTCCCTAGACAGAACACTGCTTGAAGGCAGGGACTGTGTCTTGTCCATCATTATCTCCAATACAATGCCTAGTATAAAGTACAAAGATCTCCAATTCTTTGGTACAGGTACCAGCCAATAAATATTTATGAAGTGCCTATCATGTTGCAGGCACTATGCTAAGTGCTGAGGATACAAAAAGAGGTAAAAAACTGTCCTTGCCCTCAAAGAACACACAAGCTACACACTGCTTTGCACAGTGTTGTTCTCAAGAATAATGCGACATCACAAAGTAGATGGCCATAAGCTAAGGGATGGCTGAATAATCTATTACTGTGAAAATCACTTTATAAATGTATCTCATTTGGTCTTCACAACAATACTCAGAGGTAGGTACCACTATTCCTACTTTATAATAGAGAAAAATGAAGTAGACATAGAATAATTAACTCGTCCAGGGTTATACAGCTAGAAAGTGTCCAAGGCCATATTTAAACTCAGGTCTTCCTGACGAAAGTTATATGTTATATGCTAAGCACTGTGTCTTTCTTTATATCTCAAGACTTCAGCATGCCACCTGGCAGATGGTAAATTCTTAATAAATGCTTGCTTAATTGTTTGATTGGAAGAGACACACACAAAATTCATGACCTGATTCCTGCCCTCAAGGAGTTTCCATTCCATAACAGGATTTGGAGATTTTGATTTAACAGAGACTTTGGACATCATCCAGTCCAACTCCTCATTTTAAAGCTAAGGAAAAAGAGTTTCATGGAGAGAAAATGACTTCTCCAAGGTTGCAAGGTTTATTTTGCTCTAGTGGATGGAATACTCTAATTCCGCAAGGTTCAGATTCAAACCTCCGTTATCACAGTAGCAATGTTACAGCAAGCTTTTTAATCTCTCCAAGCCTGGGTTTTCTTGTCTGTAACTTGGAAATAATAACTCTAGTAATTTATCTCACAAAGTTGTTGTGAGAACCAAAGGAGATGATGAGTGTAAACTGTTTTTAAAATTTTAATTCATTCTAGAAATGTTAGTTACTATTTTTATTGTGGTTAAGCGGCAGATACCAGATTTGAACCTATGTCTTTTGCCTCCTGAGCCATTGTTCCTTCTCCTATACCATTGTGAGTTGAATAGGGTTTCATCTCCCTCCCTAATTAACTAATGAAGGCCTGCTGCTTCTATTGAATCAATCAGAAGTGTAAACTAGGTGTGAACATTTTTAATTGATGTGAGAAGTACATCGAACATTAAATGAACTCAGAAAACCTCACAAGAAATGTATTGGAGCTGGTTGAAAGAATCAGATGCACTTCTGAGTTTATGTATATTAGTAAGCCTTCCCATCATTGTAGGTAGCAGTGTTCCCAGAGCAGTACTGGCTGATGAAATTTCTGCATCGGGAGCGCCAAGGACAAGTTAGATATCCTCAAGAAAAAAAGCTCTAGGGCTCTACAAGAGGATCAGCCCTCAGGGTCCACCTGAAAGCTGACCTAAGGGGAACTTCCAGAAGTCTCCAAAAGGGACAAAAAGGGCAAGTAATCACTTTTCCACATTTGTATTCTAAGTTTGAGTCTACTTTTCCCATGGACCCTTTATGTTACTGTGGGAGAGTATATCCCAGACTTTTTTTTTTTTGGTGGGGGGAAGGGGATTGTCTTTGCCCCAGCTATCCCTTTTACACCTGCTTAGGAAATACCCCTGTCTAAAGGTCAAAGTCACCTACAGCACCCTGGGTCATCTCCAGGTGTCATGATTTTTGTCCTGCCACTGGACTCTGGGCAACTCTGCCTCACTTAAATCCAATTCACACACAAGTCAACACATCAACTATGATATCATAGGTCCTCTTTAAAAAGGAAGGATGACCAACAACAATAGCCCCTTTCTAAAAGCTAATTAGATCTGGTTGGCAAATAATCAGCAGGAAGCATATCTAATGGGGGCTTGTGAGTCATAGTACAAGAAACACCCCCACTCCACACCAACTCTCCTGAACTACCCCTAAAACCCTGAGGGGAAAAGAAGTCATCTGCCTTCAAGGGCTCCAACCTCACAGAGTTAGTGGGAGTTGGGGAGGAAGCTGTGGATAGGGTGCTTCTCAACATTATTGACCCATACTCTGCCTATGAAAAAGGAGAACCTTTAGAATCACAGCTGTTTGGGAGAAAAAAAACACCTTTGGAGTTGGAGGATGTGAATGTAGAAAGCTGAGGGGAGGTACAGAGGACGGTCCAAGCACAGTGGGAGAAGAGAGTTCAACCTTTGCTTCCAGAGGGACTGGTGGAAGAAGTGATCCCAGGAGAGAAGTACACAGCTAGGGGCTGTTGGATGTGTCCTCGCAGCCAGTCACATCTCAGGCAATGAAAGTGTACAGAGGACTCTTTGTTAGGGTTAGGCACCATAGGAAGATCATAGTTTGGGGCTAAAACTAATTCACCAGGGGGAAGAAGAATATCCATTGGAGAAATCATTTCCCTTGTCCAACCTGTATGCCAATGCCCGATGGAAAAGGCCCATTTTTCTCTAGCTAAAGTCTGACAAAACAGACAGTGGTGGGGGTAACACAAACAAGAAAATGAATTTATTTGTGAGGAAGAGCTGAGGTCAGAGGTTGTAGGGATAAAGAAGCTGGAGTCGTGGTCTGCTTCATGGTGAGGAGCCCCAGATGACGCAAGGAACGTCAAAACATCATATATGCTTTAATTTCCCTTGAACCACTTTCTACGTACTTCTCCATTTCACCACAAGAGGGCACAGAGTTCGTTTTGGCTCAATGGCTAGGTGAGAAGGCTAGACCCCATAAAATAGATTAGCAATGTGGGAGGACGCTCCTTCCCTGCCTTTTGGACTTTCAGAAAGTGTTCTTGTACATTGCCCTGTGTTTCCTACTACTCCTGGCCAAACTCTAGTACTATGCTGAGGCAAGTTCTTTGAAGGACCACAGTTTGGGGTTAGGATTCATCTACTTTTAGAGTTATTTCAGAGACTGAAAATTAGAGGAAACCTTGGAGCTCATCTAATCCAACTCCCTCATCTTACAGATAGGGAAATTGAGGCACAAAGAGGTGATGTGACAGTCACACAGGTTAAAAAGTAGAAGAGATGAGATTTACTTCAGGTCCTTGGATTCAGGTCTGACACTCTCCCGCTAATGCTGCCCCAAAAAGGGAAATGTCTTCACCCAAGTTACTCATATATAGATAGCAGAGATGAGATTGGCACCCAGGTATCCCAGCTGGGGAAAATAGCATGGAAAGAGCCCTGGCCCTGAAGTTAGAGGACCTAGATTCAAATCTCACCTCCAACCTGTGAGAATTTGGCCAAGGCAAGTCTCAGTTTCCTCATGAGTAAAATTAAAAAGGCTGAACTAGATGACCTTTGAGGTCCCTTCCAGCTCCAAATCTAGGATTCTATGATGTGATGTCTTAAAAATACAGGCTGCTTTGTACCTGGTCTTGAGAGCAACATACACTGTAAGAGGTTCCTGGGAAGAAAGTAAAAGACTATATGCCCTGCTGAGCCCCCTTCTTCTGCAGGAATTCCTGTGCTTGAAGAAAAAGTTAGTCAGAAAGACAGATGCCTGGGGAGAGTCTAATTAACTAGTTCTTAGCCATATTGTAATGACAGGCCAAGAAAGTGACACACAGCCCCAGAAGACTGTAAATTTAGAGCTGGAAAGTCACTGAGAGAAATCCTCTCATTTTACAGATGAAAAAACTGAAATTCAGAAAGGGACATGATCTGGCCAAGGTCACTGAGTTGGTTAGTTGCTGCTCTAGGATTTGAGCCCAGCTCATTGATACTAAAGTTCATTCTAGTCACTGTTCTACATTGACTCTAAGGATTACCAGCCAACACTTTTTGGGGCAGAGTTCAGATCCTTGATTCCAGATGGGGGAGCTTGTAGCAACTTGTCTGTAACAACAAACCTTAATGGGCAATGTATCTGTGGGCAATGAGACTGTGCCTTCTTAATATTATTATTAATAATAATAATAATTTAACTTAGACCAAAATCTCCATTGTACAGATGAGTAAATTGAAGCCCAGAGAGGGGAAAGGATTTCCCCCTAGTTGAACAGCAGGTAATATTTGAACCCAGGTCCCCTCTCTATAGAGCAGATTTTTTTTCCCTTTTACTATAATGCTACTAATTCATTCATTCATTCAACCCACTTTTTACTGAGCACCTGCTAGCCCCTATGTTAGAGGCTGTGAGGGATAGAAAGAGAGAGAAGATACAGTCCTGCCTGAAGTCATTCAAAAAGGGGAGAACAGACTTCGTACAGAATCAAGGAAGGATGGGATATGGAGAGGAAGGCCTTTTTCATTTTCTGTATTTGTATAGAAGTGCCTGGCACATAGTAGATATTTAATAAATGTTTATTAATGGACTTAATGATTAAAAAGTTCCCACAGGAGAGTCAAATAAAGTGGGTTTTTTGTTTTTTTGTTTTTTTTTACTAGAGGAGGGAAAGTTCATGCCCAACCAAGAGAGGGAGAAGAGAGTGGGAGAGAAAGATCAGGGGAAATTTCAGATGTGGCATCTGAGCTGGGTCTTGAATGGTGTATAGGATCTCAGTACGCAGAGAGGATTGGAGTGGGGTGGGGAAGGGTCTAGACAGAAACAACAGCCTCAGCAGAGGCTTTGAAGGCAGGAACAATAGGGAGGTAGTCTTAGATCAAGGTGAAAAAGTAGTTTGAGGCCAGACTGTGAAAGATTTCGAAGCCCAAGCTAAGAATTTCAGTTTTTAGCCACTAGCAAATGGGGAATCATTTTTACTTTAAAGGGTGCAATGGAGATAGCACTGGAAATCTTACATCAGAAACTAGCTGTGTGACCCTAGGTAGCTCACTTAACCTAATTTGTAAAGTGGGAGTGAAGGTAACACATCCCTTATAATGTTGTTCTGCATAATATCTGTATGCTTTGTAAACTTCAAAGCACTGTATAATTGTGAGCTATTATTAGAAATGACAAGGGTTACCATGAGACACAGGGGGTGTCGCATATACGGAGAAAATAACACTGGAATAAAAGTCTGGGGTTCAAATCCTACCCTTTATGCTTATTATGGAAATGATCTCAGGCAAGTTACTCTCCAGTCCTCATTTTCAACTGTAAAATGAAAGGATTGGACTGGAATGCCTCAGAGGTCCCTTCCAACTCTACTTCTATGATTAATTTCTACATCTGAAAAAGAGATTCTCAACTCCCCCTTCTCTTCCCACCCACTCCAAGACTCTTGTTCAGGTCCTCATCATTCAGCCTAGGTTAATGTAACAGATTTCTAGACGCTCTAACTTCCAGTCTACCTTTTATAACTTTCCCCAAACTAGCCTTTATTCATGTGAGCCTTTTGCTCAAAACCAAACCAAACCTTCAATGAATCTCTATTACCTACTGAACAAAGTAGAAATCTTTAATCCTAGCTTTCAGAATCATTGCATTGACAAAAACACACTTCTTACGATAAAATTCAATGCTAGCTAGGCTGAGAAGAAACAGGCTAAGCTGGTGAGGCTGGGAATTGGTGTCCTCGTTAGGGAAAGCAATATGTTGTTATGTTAGAAGAGCTATGAAACTGTCCATACCCTTTGACTCAGTAATTCCACCACCAAGAATAT
Source organism: Pseudochirops cupreus (assembly GCA_028627135.1). Taxonomy (NCBI): domain Eukaryota; kingdom Metazoa; phylum Chordata; class Mammalia; order Diprotodontia; family Pseudocheiridae; genus Pseudochirops; species Pseudochirops cupreus. Next base: position 21,768,647 of record CM053583.1, on the reverse strand, counting down.
ACCCTAAGGATGCTGTTTTAAAAATGTACAAAAATATTCATAACAATAATCATAAAAAATAGCAAAAATATTTGTAAAAAAACCGGATCTTTTTCACGTGTCTAATCCACATGTCTAAGGATTGGGCAATGGCTGAACAAATTGTGATATGCAGATTTAACACAATGTTATTGCACGATAAGAAATGTGAAATGTGAAGAATCCAAATTCTTCAAACTGGGTTGCTTTCCACCCTCCTTTCTCATCTTTCCTTCTTCTATCTCTGTCTTTGCTCAGACCAGCTCCCATGACTGGAAGGGACTCTCCTATCCCATCCTTTGTTCCCTGATCTTCTTAGGTTGGCATCCTTCAAGGTCCAATTCAGGAGCTCCCTTTTCCAGAAAGAGTTCCCTGAAATCCATCCCTACTCCAACTCCCCCTCTCCCAAGTTAAAAATGAGCTCTTCTTCAATCCTCTCCTTTAGCCAGGGTCTCCTCTTTGCACTTATTTTGACCATCCTGTTATTGACTGAGCAACTGGGTTTAGAATCAAGAAGACCAGAGTTCAAATCCTTCCTCAACATGAACCTTCTGATAAGTCATATAACCACTCAATGCTTCAGTTTCCTCAACAGTAAAATGCAGGTGGTAATAATAGCTAACCCACCTCTCCATGTTTCTGTGAGGATAAAACAAGATAGTAACAGTAAAGTGCTTAGCACTGTACTCAGCACACAGTAACTAGGAAGCACTTTAATAAAAACTGGTTTCCTTCCTTCCTTAGTTGTGACAGCTTTTCGAAGTGGACTGAACACTGATGCTAGACTGAGAGTTAGAAAGGTGTGGATTCATAATCCAGCTTAAGACACTTACTAGCTGGGTGACTCTTGGCAAAGCATTTAACCTCTGGCAACCTTAGTTCTTTCGCTGTAACACAGGGATAGTAACAGCTCCTACCTAATCTGGTTACTACTGTGAAGATCAAGTTAGTTAAGTATATGTGAAAAATGTGTTGTCTTCCAAAACCCTAAAAAGCATTATAGAAATATGTCATTATTGTGTCATCAATGGAGAAGCAGCTCTGGTCTAGTAGATAGAGAACTGCCCTTCCATCTCTGGAAGATCTGGGTTCAAATTCTGCTTTTGACACCTGAAAACAAGTGTCAAACTGCAACTGAGTTTGTATTCATAAGGAGCTAGTTCCCTAACAAGGGAGTGCTTATCCAAATGAAAGCACAGATCCAGCCTCTCTCGGGCTCCTCTCCCTCACTCCCTCCATCCAGCTATTTGTCTCTTATAGCATTAGAATGTAAATTACTTGATTGCAAGAGTGTGCCTTGCTTAACTTTTTCTACCGCACCCAGCACTGGTAAAGCAATAGGGGTTAAGTGACTTGCCTAGGGTCACACAGATGGTGTCAAGTGTCTAACCCTGGATTCAAACTTGGGTCCTTCTGACTCCGGAGGTGGTGCTTTATCCATTGAACCAAGACTTTAGTTTAAAAAGGCCAACATCTCCCACTGCATCTGGGGCCATTTCCAGTCATCCTGTTCTATGTTTTGCTATTAGACCCAAATGGTTCCAGGAGAGAAAGCAAGACTGGTGACTTTGAATAGCCCTCCCTCACTTAAATCCAATTCACTTGCATGTCATGGCATCACCTCCCTGATAGCATGGGCAGTAACAATAGCCTAGCCCTGGACTAGCACATAGCAGGTGTTTAATGTCTTTGCTGGGTAAGAGACTGAAAAAAACCCCACCAAATGACTAGACTTTGGAACATGATTTCACTCATCCTGGTCCCTACAGGGGAGAGTACATTGCCAAGCAAATAATATGCCAGGGGAGGCAGTCCAAAAATGACCACTCTGAGGTGGTCAACCATCCTTAAAACAGACCTACCCAGGAAGGTAGACTTGCAACAAGGACAGCTAACACTGAAGTGATACTTTAAGGTTTGGAAATTGCTTCTCAAGTATCTCGTTTGATCCTTGCAACAGCCTGGGAGATGGGTGCTATTATTATCCCAATATCACAAATGAAGAGACTGAGGCAGACAACATTTAAGTCACTTGCCCAGTGCCACACAATCAGTAAGTATCTGAGGTTGGATTTGAACTCAGGTCTCTCTGACTTCAGATCTACAGCTTTATCCACTATGTCTAACTAACTGTGAGTTACCAGCTCACAGCTAACCGAGGGAAGGAATGCCCTTGCCTTAGCAGTGGGATGGTGTTGGACAGAAGCCTGGCCAGCCGATGGGTCACATAACAAACACCTCCGCCCCAACTATGGGCAGAATGAAGAGAAGTGGGAAGTGAGGAATGTCTGGAGGACTCTGTCTGCTGGAGAAGATTTCTGTCCAGTTCTACAATCTCCTCTAAACACCTACTGTCTTCCAGGCACTGAGCCTGATTTCTAAAGCCCCACCTTCCAGATCTGGGGAAATCCTGGGTCCTAGAGTGAGAAGGAACCCTTAGAGACTACAGACCACATGGTCATGGGATCTTCCCACCTCTCATCTGACACGAGGAGAAATCGAGAGGGTCCAGAAAAGGGAAATGACTTTGCCAAGGTCACAGAGCTAGAAAGCAGCAAAATGGCATCTGGAGCTCAGAGTCATTGTTCATTCAATTCAATTCAGTTCAGTTTGGTTTGTCAGACATTTGTTGTTTGTCTTTCGATTCCAAAGAGCACCGGCGATAGATACTACAGGTGATGTCTTGATCAGTGCATGAACTGGATTTAAGTGAGGCAGAGTTGCACAAAGTCATCAGCCTCACTCTCTTATCACGGAAGTCCAGTGGCCAGACAAAGTCAGCACAACTGGCGATGGCCTGGGATTCAATGGATGATCTCTGTGCCTTCAATGCCTGATGGAGCTCTAAGTGATTCACACCACCTGCTTTATGGGCCATCGTGGGCATGCTTGGGGTAGACATCCCCCTAAGTCATCAATGGGTTTGAGGCCATCGGTTCTCAACCTGGTTTAGTTCATCTGCTGAGATGGTTTTGTGGGATGTGGCCAATGATCATGCTACAGCCTTTGGGAGCCACAGGTGAGTTGGGAGACTGGTGAAGACCAGTGGTGGATGAGCAGCCCTGAAAAGAGTATGGGCAAACACTCACACCAGAGGTGCTAGTCCTCCCTGAACACCCCCCACACTTCTATTAGACATTTATTAAGACTATCTATTAAGAACACTTTCATCGAAGAGCAGGACCAGGAGAAATTTGTACACAATTACAGAAGAAAATGTATTTGTGATGACCAACTTTGATGGACTGGGCTCTTCTCAGCAATGCAAGGTTATAAGACAACTCCAAAAGACGCATGATGGAAAGAGATGCCACATGCAAAGAAAAGAGCTACAGAGTCTGAATGCAGATTGAAATTAACTACCAGCTCTCTTTCTTCTTCTTGTTTTGTTTTGTTTCCTCTTTCTCATTGTCCATTCCATCATTTACAGTCCTTCTTTACAACCAGACTAATGTTTAATGTGAAGGCATTTGTGGATTCTATATTTGATTGCTGGCCACCATGGGAAGGGCAGGAGGCGAGAGGGAGGTCGAGAAAAGTTGAAACTTAAGGGATTGTGGAACTGAATCTTTTAAACTAAAAGTAAACAAATAAATTAATAAAAAACAAAACAAAAAGAACACTTTCATCTGGGGGAATCAGGAAGGTTTTTCAAGGGAGGTGACATCTGATCAGAGAGACTTGAGGGAAGAGAAGGATTCTGAGACCTGGGTTCTGCACTTGGCCCTGGCTGTCTAACCATGCTCAAGTGATTTCCAAAATTCCTGGGCCTTGGGTCCCTTATTCTATGACTGTATCATGTTATCTTGTGCCAGGAAGATCCCTTCAGATAAACCTTCCTTACGAACCAAACAGTGACCTGACCTATTCTCTAACAAAGGAATTTCAGAGAAGTTCAGTCCAATGAACTTGACTGCTATCTGCAAGGTGGTGAGGAGCAATGATTTAACTACTCAGAGTCCAGGTAACTTTTTAAGGCCAGCCCTGAATCAATCAGCAACCATTTATTAAGTACTTAAAACCTACTAGCCATTGATACAGATGTAAAGGTAGAGATCATTGATTCTCTCCATCAATTAAATTAAATGATAAGTCCCACATGTTAACCAAGTGAAAACATTAACTCAGTCAATTGAAAGTTTATACAAAAGTGTGAAAAGTCCTAGGATGCCGCTGGATAAATTGGAATGAGAGGCAGGCTGTCTAAACGGTCATGTTCTGGATGGGGCTTGTATAAAACTAGACAGAACCCAGGAGATTTGGAATAAGTGGTAAGTCAAGAGAACAGTCAAATGTCCTAATAAAGAACAGTTTAGTGAGAGAGGAGAATGACTTAGCTTCAGCCTAGGGTTCCTTTCCCAACTTGGTTGGAAAATGTGCACATTTTCACTGATGTCCTAGCAATATCCTAAGGAAAGAAATGCCTTGTGGTAAGTAGTGTCTACATTGGGAGCTGATAACAAGGAAGAGCAGGTTCAAGGCTTTGCAGAGTCCAGCAGAAGAGCTGAACCATACCCATGAGGAACATAGCGGATTCTGGGAAAAGGGCTTCCAGGAGCTGTGTAAGCCCTTTGCCACGTGTTCCCTTTCAGCTGGAGCTCACTTTCCCCTCCTAGACTCTGTACATACTAGTAAGAAAATGTGTCAGAGATTTAGGGGGAGATGTTCTGTACCAGCTATGCCCCTATAGTAAATACCCATTTCTAAAGGTTAAGTCTGGCTGACTAGCTGACAGAAGCTTTCTGATGGGGGCTCATGAGCTAAAGTATTAGAAAGACATCCCTCCTCACCCCTTCAACCTCTTATGAATAACCATAGAATCCTGAGAGGAGATGTAGCCATCAGATGTAGCAATTTAGAGATCTTACCTGCCAATGAGTATGGAGATTTGGGAAGGGACCCCAGAGGCTACGTACACTAAATGCAGACAAAAGTGAAAAAGGAGAAGGAAGAAGAATTAGTGGGAAACAATGAGGCTTAGTGGATATAGGCCTTCTAGACTTTTGAAAAATCCTCAGATGAAATGTCTTGGCTGAAGTAACTTAGTCAATGCCCTGGGTTTGAGCTTTCACTGATTGTCCCCCATGTTTGGAATCCTCTCCACCCCCACCCCCCCAGCCCCCTAGCTTCCACGATTTCTTTCAACACTCAGCTCCAAGTGATTTGCTCCACCCCTCCCCCTCCACAAATTTCTTTCCTTGGAGATTATCCCGCTTACACTACATGCCTCCATACTCATACATATGCATGCTTTTCTTGTGTACGTAGCCGTTTGCTCCGTGGCCACCCCCATCAGAATGTGAGCTCCTCCAGGGCACCAGGGCCCGCGGTTCTGCCCTTCTTTAATGCCTCCAGCATTTTGCAGCACCTGGCACATTAAAAACATTTCATAAAAGTTTGTTGATTGACTGATAGCCCTCATAGAGACACAGTGATCAGAGGTTCCAGGGATTATACTAGGACCCAATGGGAAGATCGCAAATCCCTCAACCTTCCCAAGCTGCTGAGCACCTGGACTCCAAGTCCCTGGGTCCTCCCAATAACTTGGGTCCTGAACTGGTCTTCTATTTTAGAGGAGACCCACAGGGCCTGCCTTACAGTTCCCTTAGGAAATCCCAGCGTACCCAAGGATTTTTCACTTATAAAGTCTCTGATTGCTTGAACGAACCTTGCTCTCATTTTATTACGGTATGGGGCATCTCCATCACAACTTTAGGGTGGTGAGGTGAGGTGACTAGACTGATTTATTTAACCAGCTCCACCCTTACAAGTGCAACGTGCGCTGCATATGTAAGCACCCTTTGAGGTAGGTAATACAGGTATCATTATCCTCAGTCTACATTTGAAGAAATTGAAGCTCAAGGCGGCCAAAGTGATTTACTTGCTCGTCATCACGCAGTTAGAGTAGTAATTGTGGGACCGGGGTTTGCCGGACTCCAAGGCCAGCACTCCAAATCCTCCTCGCACCGCCTCCCCCAAGAAATGGGGCTCAGGATGGACCCTACCGCCTCTCACGATCTCCGCTCCGGACCTAGGCTGAGAGGTTGGGCCTCTCCTTCCCTGCAGCCGAAGGGGGCGTGGCGTGGCTGCGGCAGTAGGAAGCGGCCGCGGCTTCTTCCCGGGGCGGCCGCAGGAGGGGGCCCTGGCCGATCGCAGCGCAGCGAACGGCAGAGCCAGGCAGAGGCAGCAGAAGCGAGCTGGGCAGAGGCAAGCAGAGGCAGGCAGGGCAGGCACAGGCTAGGACCGTGTCAGACGGGACCGAACCGGACCGGGATCGGAGCGCAGGGAGCAGGGCACACAGCCAGCAGCAGGGGCAGCCAGAACCAAACCCACAGGTAAGCTGCGGGCTACCTACGCAGCTGCCACTCCTGAAGCCCCGCTCCCAGCTGGGAGAGCGTTGCGTTGGCACGGACCGAGGGCGCCGGGGAGGCGGGGGTCGCCGACGCAGGGAGCGAGGCGAGAAGGACGGAAAGTTGGCTCGACAACCGGGGTCCTTGGGGCCAGGTTCCCGGAGGAGCCAGGGCTGGTGGGCGCTGTGCCCGAGGTGGCAGCCGTCCGGGGCTGGGGACCGCTGAGCTGCCAGTCCTCCAGCGCCCCTTCCCCTCATTTCCTCTTCCCGGGGGCGGAGTAAAGGGGCTGAGCTCGCGGGGGGAGGCAGTGGGGGACCATGGCTTCCCTAGCCTCGGTTTCCCTCCCTCCCCCCCAAGCCTCTGGACACTGTGCCAGCTGTGCCAGTGATCGTGACGAGCTCTTCTGGTCCCGTAGGTTCCCTTGTCTTGAGCATCCCCCCTTATTCCATGTGCAGTTTCCCCCTCTCCTCTCCGTCTGTAGAAGACCCCCTCTCCCAGTGTCTCAGTATGCTCTGTCTCGCACACTTCTTATTCCACCAAAACAAACAAAACTTCCAAGGCTTAATAGACTTCCTTGTGAAGGATTTTACAGTTAAAAGTGAGAGTCATTCTGGTGGAATGGGAAAAAATAAACCAAGAACAGTGGCTCTCGAGTCACAGGACCTGGGTTCAAATGCTGGCTCAACATGTGACCTTGGGCAGATCATTGAACCTCTCTGGGACTAGGTTTCCAAATCTGTAAAAAAATTTTAAAAAAGGGGGTTGGACTAGACTTCAAACCCTGGTCTAGGATCCAGTTTTGATGGAAAGAAAGATGGATTTGGAGTCTCTGGACTGGGGTTCAAATCTAGCTTCTACCCCTGTAGTATCTTGGGCCTTTGTTCTCTCATCTGGAAAATAAAGGAATGGAGGCTGAATCTCTTAAGGACTTTTCCTGAGTTTCAGGTGCCAGATTTACATATATATGTATGTATGTATGTATGTGTGTATGTATGTATGTATATGTGTATGTGTGTGTATCTATGTATCTATGTCATTCCAGCTGGGTCATAATTAGAACTGAGATCTCTCAACTCAAGGCATCATAGAATTTAAGAGTTGAAAGGGACCTACATACCAAAAGATTCCCCAAGATAATATACCTAATAAGGCTATATTGTACTCCCCAAATCTCTCAGTATAATCTCTAGTCTATAGATGCATCTATATTCATACATAAATACATATACATAGATATATATGTGTATATAGGTAACTTGCCTAGCACGTTTCCAGAGGCAGCTTTCCTGTATGTAGCAAAGTCTGGAGTCCTGGCTGAACTCTGAGTTCCTTAAGAATAAGGGATTTCCTTCTACTGGGCCCTAGAGAGGTCCAGTGTATATGTGTATATATGTATGTATATATATATATATATATATGTATATATATATACATATATATATTTGTGTGTGTTTTGTATGAATATAGATGCATTTATAGAATGGAGAATATACTGGGGATTTGGGGAGTACAATATCCCCCTGTTAGGTATATTATCTTGGGGATTCCTTTGGTATGTAGGTCCCTTTCAACTCTTCAATTTTGTGATGCCTTGAGTTGAGAGATCTGAGTTCTAATCATGCCCCAGCTGGAATGACCTTGGACCTCCTCTAGACAGGCACTTTACAAATACTAATCTCTTTTGATCCTCACCTTAACTCTGGGAGGTAGGGGCTATTATTATCATTTCCATTTGACAGATGAGGAAACTGAGGCAAACAGAGTGACTTGCCTGGGGTCACATAGCTGGGAAGTGTTAGAGGCAGAATTTGAATCTGGTCTGCTTGACTCTATCCACTGGGCTACTTAGCTATCTCAGCTTCCCATTCTTCTTCTGCTGAGTAAACCTGAGTAAAGTACATTCTAGCCTTCTCCCTTTGCCTGAGGCATATTAAGTTTACAGCTCAGAAGCTCCAACTTATTTATTTCATCCTCTTGGCAATGGTGCCTTATAAATATGTCCTACCCAGCTCTCCACTCTGGGGAGCCCAGGAACAGCAAAGATTCAGACATTGGTGTCTGTCTGGGCAACATCTACTCCTCGGGTCCTCTCTTTTCCCCTTGGCTGCTCTGGTAAGCTTAGCTTGGTCCCCATAGGTTTCTCCCTGGAAACTCTCCCCGGTGTTTCCTGACAACCCTCCCAGGCCCCAGGGACTTTTCTGGGTGAGCACAGACTGGAGGCCCTGGGCTAGAAAGGCAATGGCTTCTTCTTCTTATCAGATAGAAATGTGGATATACCAGTCCAGCCTGGGACAAGTGGAGAAAGCCTGTGAAACTCTTGTCTCAGCATGGGCTTTGGATTCAAAGTGAGGGCCTATAGTGCTTGTATTCTTAGAGAGTTTCTGGACACTGCACTGGAAAAAGCCACCCTTTGACATCATTTTTGTAGTTTGAAAAGTAGTGCTTTTTATGTATTCTGGAACCTGCTTGCAAACTAAGGGCTAAAGAACACTGACTAGTTTCTGTTTGACCTGGCAGCCAGGGACTGTTGACAACTGACATTTGGAAGGAAGACTGGGAGCCAGGTCTCCTTCCTTGTCATCTGGAGAGGTTAGCTGGTAACTGGTGATAGAAGCATGTTGAGAAATCCTCCTTTGGTGGATCCTCCCACGTGGAGAGTGAGTGGGTATTTCTGACTCTAGGAAGGCGATAGACCTGCTTTTACTCTGGGTTTCTTCAACCTTTTGTATTTCCCTGCCCCTTCTACAGTTACAGAAGTGTATGGGATTGTGGGCCATGTATAATGGAAAAATTGAATTCCTTGGAATGAAGCATTCCGTGTTTTGGAAAGAACTAAGAGAAATGTAGAATAGAGGAAAGAATGTTCAATTTGGAATCACAGGACTCGGGTTTGCATCCTGCCTCAGCTATTGACTATTTGTGTTACCTTGGACAAGTCACTTCCCCCTGGCTGGGCTAGTTGCTTCAGCTGTCAAATAAAATTAGTTGCCTCAGTTAGACCAGATAAGCTCTAAGTCCCAATTCAGATCTAAAATCATATCAGCTTTTCGGATCCCATTTTCTACTGGCTGCTGAAATCCAGCTGTAGTCACCAGAAATTGGGATAAAAACCAAGATCAAATGAGATACTGTTTATAAAGTGCTTAGCACAGGGCCCTGCTGCATAGTAGGCATTATACAAATGCTTTCTGTTATTAATTACATGACTGTTCTTCCCTGTGGTAGACCCCTTGAAGGAGGAATAACATAAGATGTGAATCCTTGCCCTCAAAGCCTGTTCCTTCTTAGGGAAGAAAAAGATTAACACAATCTCTGGAAGTAGATAGAAAAATTCACAAGACAGGTGGGCTGGAATGCCACTGATGCTTCTGGTGATTTGGAAGAAAGTTTTGGAGCAAGGAGAAATCGTTGAGCAGTGAAAGGGCCAGTAGAGACCCGGAAGAGTTGAGGTAACTTGTCCAGCAAGTTTCCAGAGGCAGCTTTCCTGTGTGTAGCAAAGTTCGGAGTCCTGGCTGAGCCTTGAGTTCCGTAAGAATAAGGGACTCCGAACTTTGCTACACACAGGAAAGCTGCCTCTGGAAACTTGCTTCTACTGGGCCCTAGAGAGGTCCAGAGGAGGGCTTGGTGGGAACTCTGAGTGAGGCCCGGTGGAGAATAATAACAAGTCACTTCCATAGCCATGATTTTGTTAAATCCTCAAAATTCTCCTGTGAGGTATGTGGTAGTGGTATTCCTGTTTTACAGATGAGGAGACAGGGGAAGGGGTTTGCCCATGGCCACATAACTGATAAATATGGTAGGGTGGGACTTGACCACAGATTATCTCCTAACTCCAAGTCTCTGGACTTCACTCCAACGCCCTTCAGAAGCTTGTGCCAGCCAGCACACCCCTTCCTGTCAGGAAGATCACCAACTTGGGCATTGGTATCCATTGGAAGGGGTCATTTCCTTCTTAATTGTCCCCGTTCCTGCCACGATGGTAAACCTCAAAGGGGGATTTGTTTCCATTCAGGAAGGGGATTGAGCTTTTTTAAGGATGTGGTCCTAGAGAGCCAGTCCATGACATTCCTCTGGCAAAGACACCCCATGCCACCTGTCCTGACAGTGGCTTCAGCTGAGAGAGTGGGGCCAGCTCGAAAAGCTATGTTCCTTCTGGCTGCCAACAAAATCTAATGCCTCTTGGTCAGCTTGCTAGACAGACTTGGAGCTGGCAGGAATATCAGCAAAGCCTCAAAAGAAATTCCCTTAAAAAAATTTGTTCTGAACATAAGAAAAAAAAATGGTCGTTTCCATATACAGATAACAGAACAGAAAAAGAGAATTGTATTAAAAATGACAGATGTCTATTAATTTCCTTCTTGGCTTCCAAGCAGGGCCTTGTCCATGTTTAATAAATACTTGTTGAACTAAAGACACATTCTAGACCCCAGCCCCCCTCATTTTTACAGATATTGAAACTGAGGCCCAGAAAAGAAAGGTGACTTCCCCAAGGTCACACAACCAGATAAGTAGCAGAGCTGGGATCGGAACCCAGGTCCCTCTGACTGAAATCCAGTGTTCTTTTAATGGTACCCAGGCTCTCTTTCTGCTGTTGGGATGTCAGTGGCTTGTAATAGAACTGCAGGAGAAATTCTCTTCAAACCTATTTCCATCCTCCCATCCTCCCCTCACCCCTACATCCCAGGGCCAGATGGGAGGGGAACAGTTTCAACAATTTCCTCCCTTCCATAGGAAGTTGCTCCTAGGGAGGGTGGGTGGTTCTGATTTAATCTGGGAGGATCAAATGTCCTGGATTTGTTTCTGAACTGGTCAGTTTGGGAGAAGAAAAGTCCCTGCCCACCTGCCTCTCCACAAGGCCAGGGAGATGTTTGTATGGGGTGGGCTGGGTTGAATCTTAATGACAGCAGCTTGGCTCCAGCTTCCCCTCCTGGCAGGACTGGAGGGTCTGAGGAAGAAGGGACTGGAAATGAAATCGTAAACACAGGAGAGAAGCTTCTTGTTTTTCTGCCTTCTCCCCTCCACACACCCCCACCCTCCTGACAAGGTTAAAAAAAAAGTTCAGCTGACCATCCTGTCTGATGTCTTATCCAGGAGGCAGATGGGTTATTGACTCAGTCCTCAGGCCTATAACCCCTGGGTTTGTTTCCCTGCCCCCTTCCTACTGTGGTCTCCCCACTGAGCACTGACTCACTACCTATGCAATGGAGTGAGCTGGTCTTTGGGGAGTGAAAGGCAAGGTAATGTTGGGGGTGGGGTGGGAAGAAGCTTAAAATAAGTATCTGATAACTGATTCTGAGTCAAAGGACCTGGGTTTGAATCCAGGTCCTGGTGCTTACTACTGGCATGACTGTGGGTAAGTCACTTAACTTCTCTGGCCCTCCACTGCTTCCTTAGTCAAATTGAGGATGAGGTTGATTAGATGACCTTTAAGGTTCCCTCCAGCTCTAGACCTATGATTCCAATGAAAGAGATCTGGAAAAGAATCTGGAGAAACAAGCAGATGTCTCCCAGCCCTTCTCATTCCTGGGGACCAGCTCTGTAGAGGATATGGTGGTGGTGGTGAAGAGGCTACCCATAAAGAGGGCTAGGGTTGCTTGAGACCCTGAAATACCAACACACCGGGTCCTGCCGAATGAATTCTACTCAAGTCTTCTCAGCCAAAAAAAAGTAAAGTTTATTAATAGTTCATTAGAAGTTCACCATATGGGGTAGACTTTTAGGGAGCCTAAGTATTTGTGATGTTTACAAAGCAGGCCAGAGTAAGTCTGACACAGTAAGTCTGTGCTAGGTCATTCTATGGGGCTCTCACACCACAAGGAGGGAAGATGGGATTGGGGACTCAGATGAGGTCAGACTCCAGTAATGAGTTTGGGGAGGGTCTTCAGGAGTCAGATGAGGTCAGACTCCAGCAATGAGTGATTAAGGGTGGGAAGTTTCTGGAGGCTACCTGAAGACCACAGACAATGGTGGGCCAGGCCAGTTCAAAGGTGGGAAACTGTTGGAACAAAGGAAGGCTAAAGACTTTGGCAGAGCCACAAGTTAAGGCCCATGACCTCAGGCAAATGCCTTCTGTGGGAAGATTAAAGGAGAGCTCTAGGGGGCTCCCAGAGCCTGCACTTTCATCAGTGGTAGTGGTGGTGATGATGGTTGTGGTGGTGATGATGATGCTGGTGGTGGTGATGATGATGATGATGATGATGGTGGTGGTGGTGATGATGATGATGCTGGTGGTGGTGATGATGATGGTGGTGGTGATGATGATGATGATGGTGATGGTGATGATGATGGTGGTGGTGGTGATGATGATGGTGGTGGTGGTGATAGTGGTGATGATGATGATGGTGGTGGTGATGATGATGATGGTGGTGGTGATGGTGGTGGTGATGATGATGATGGTGGTGGTGATGATGATGATGGTGATGATGATGATGGTGGTGGTGATGATGATGGTGATAATGATGCTGGTGGTGGTGATGATGATGGTGGTGATGGTGATGATGATGATGCAGTTTGGGGTTGCTGGGAGCCCAAAAATGTCAGTACAGGGCCCAGTCCACTTGGAATGAATTTTTGCACTCAAACCTTCTGGTCCTGGAGCAGTTTATTGTAACACCAATGGAAGGGGGCAGAGTTCTTAGTGAATCTGCAATTTAATGGGGGTGAGACTGATTATATACAAAAAGTACTGTGAAAGGATCTGGATGGGATTAAAGAGTATTAAACTGTCTGGGATGGGCCAGGTCCAATAATGAAAGGAGCCTTAAGTCCCAGAGGACCATGAAAGGACTGTCCAGTAAGCTAATTAGGTGATCTAGGTGGGCTGGAGTAGACCAGTTGCTTTGGGCAGAGGCACCAGTGATCTGGGCTGCTGAAATGTATGGGAGAATTTAGGGACTGAGTTGCTTTCAAAAACATGACCTTTTCTGTTTAAGAGTACAGGTCCCCTCACCCTATCAGTGCTGGTGGTGGTGGTAGTGGTGTTAGATTCAACATTAGCCTTGTGACTTTGCTCATCCCTTGTCTCTCCTGCTCCCCACCCTCATTCTAGCCAGTCCTAATCCTGTTCCTCCTTCAAGACCCACCTCTTGCACAAAGCATTCTCTGCTTTCTGCAGCCCCATGGAGATTTCTTCCTTCACTGAATGACTAAACATAGCACTTATCTGTAGGCCACAGTCTTGACAAGGTAGACTTGTCTTCTCTGTCAGGTAGCCAGTCCTGGGGATGTAAGTCAACCCATCCCTGCCTGACAGCTCTCTAAGGTTCTGGAGAGCAGTAGCTGTTTCCTGTTTCTTCCACATCCCCATATATTTTTGTTGGTGAGCCAGAGGCTATTATGAATGTGAGGCAATTCAACTCAACAGGCAATTGATTATTCCTTATTGGGTCTAGGATCTTAGTCTTGGAACTTAGAACTCCTTCTAGGACCCTTAGGATAGGGATTCTTGACCTTTCTTTGTGTCCTAAACCCCTTGGGCAGTCTGGTGAAACCTATGGACCCCTACTCAGAGTCATGTCTTTAAAGGCATAAAATTGAATGCCTAGAATTACAGAGGAAACAAATTATTTTAAAACATTGTCATTGAAGTACATGTGTGTGTGTGTGTGTGTGTGTGTGTGTGTGTGTGTGTGTGTTGGTGTATGTGTATGTATTTTTTTAGGGGGGAGAAGACAGAGCAATTGGAGTTGAGTGACTTGCCCAAGATCACACAATGTTAAGTGTTAAGTGTCTAGTGTCTGAGGCTGCATTTGTACTCAGGTCCTCCTGACTCCAGGGCCAGTCCTCTATTCACTGTGCCACCTAGCTGCCCCTGTGTTTGTATTTTTAAAAAAATAAAGCCAAGCTCATGGATAGCAAGTTAAGAATCTCTCTGTCTTAGGTCTGTGCCAATCCTCTTACTTAATAGATGCGGAAACGGAGGCCCAGAGAGATAATTTTCTCAAGATCATGGTACTGTTAAGTAGCAGAACTGGGATGTGAACAAGCCTGGTTCCTCTGGCTCCAAGTTCATTGATTTTCTACTGAACTGAACTCCCCCTGCCTTTCCTCCATCTCCTCTGTGCCAAACACCTGCCTTGTGCTGGGATATGTGGTTATAAGGTGAAATGGTCTTTGTCCTCCCAGGGCTTACATTCTACTGGAGGCAAGGGGTGAAAACAAGGCAGATCAAAAAGCATTTATTAAATGCCTGCTCTGTTCCAGGCACTGTGCTAAGCACTGGGGACAAAAGGAAAGGCCAAAGGAGCCCTGCCCTCAAGGAGCTTGCATTCTAATGGGGGAGGCAGTGTGTAACAACTATGCACAAACAAAATATAGACAAGATAAGCTGTAAATGATATCTGAGAGAAGGCAGTAGCTTTAAGGGGAATTGGAATATCTTCTTACAGAGCAAAATATGGTATCTACACATGAATATAAACTGTGTATATAGAACATATGTGTATAACATATATGTATATAGAACATGTGTATAGAGTTTTCTGAGGGGAGGTATTCTACTCTGTGTTCTTGAGTAAGGCAGGTCTCCAGATCATTGTTCTTTGTCCTTCTGAGGAGAGTACATTAGTACTTCTCCCAGCAAAAGGCATTTTGACTTTTGGTCAAAAAGATGACCCAGCAGCCCAGCCCTGCCCAGATGTTGCCTCTGCCTGGGGGCTTTGGCCTTTGCCCCATTGACCACTTAGGCCCATAGCTCTTTCTTTCCCCACCCTGCTTCCTTCCCCCCCCACCCCCCCCAACAGTCTGACCTTCTCAAGGTCATGCAAAGCTGAGATTCTCACGCAGGACCTTGAATTCCTGATCCTTTGCTTTTCCCATTGTGCCAAACAGACCTTTAGAAAGATTTCTTGATTCCATTTGGGTTTCTCAGCCTTGTTTTGCAAATTTTTAAGAGCTGGCCTTTGAAAGATCATGATCCCTGCTAGTCCCTTTCTGTACTACCCAGTCACCAGAGGTCTGGTCTGTCTGTAGCCTGAAGGCTTATATCCCCAGGACTGGCTTCCTAAAAGGCCTCATGTGGCACCTGCCCTTGCCAGGAACTGTGGTCAAGAGACTCTAGGTTAAGTCCGAGTGGATGCCCACTTGTCTATTCGCAGGGACTCCTTGCGTTGGCAGCGTATGGGATGAGTGAAAACTTCTCAATTTGGGGTGGTTAACTTTTCAAATTGCTTCTGTCAATCACTTTTATCTTCCTTTGTCTGTTTTCCTGCCTTGGTGGGACCCTCCCCTTATCTTTCTTTGCTGTCCCAGTTGGGGAAGTATTTGGTGAATATGCCTCTCTACCAATGAGAGGGGAAACAGTCGGGGAGGGGTCTTGACTAAGTTAGGTTATAAATTCCAGCACTATCTTTTGTAACTTGCCTCTTCTCCAAGATGAGTCATGGGGAAGACCGCCCTCTTCTCCAGGGGAAGAGAATAAAGTCCTGTTCTTATCCTAAGAGATCTCTGTGTTTATTTCTTTTCACTAAATTAAGGATGAAGGATATTTTTCATCC
>CM053583.1:21723474-21752685 GCA_028627135.1 Pseudochirops cupreus | reverse complement strand
CTGGTAGTATGGGCAGGCTGGCCAGATTTGGTGTTACATGGTCTATTTTATATTCCCTTAGCCTCACATATTATTTTTGTCACAAACCACCATCCCATCCCACTGCTATAGAGAGTGGAGGATTTGAAGAGCTGAGACCAAAGATTGTTGAGGGGAACAGGTTGTTTTTGTATTCTGTCAGCTAAGCAATCAGTTAATAAGCACTTTTAAAGTACCTAACATGTGTAGCATTGTCCTGAGTGCGGGGGCCACAAATACAAACAATTCAACAATGGTGGATTCTTGGGGGCGCAGGAGTCAGGAGGACCTGAGTTCAAATCTGGTCTCAGACACTTAACACAAAAAAACTAGCCTCGTGACCTTGGGCAAGTCACTTAACCCCAATTACCCTGCCTTCCCTCCAAAAAGCAAAAAAAAAAAACAACGAAATTAGTAGATTATTAATCAATGCTTGTTGAATGAATGAATGAATGAAAGGATGGATGAATAAATGGATGGTTGGATGGATGGATGGTTGGATGGATGAATAAATGGATGGTTGGATGGATGGATGGATGGGAATGGATGGATGGATGGATGGATGGATGGATGAATGGATGATTGGATGGATGGATGGATGGGTGAGTGGATGAATGAATAAATGAATGATCGGGAGTGGATCTGAATCCTGACTCTGCCTCTTGCTACTGGGCTAACCAATCAATTAGTTTTTGAGCACCTAGTATGCCTAGCACTGTGCTGGGCAATAACTACAGAGGAGAATGACATAAAAGAAATCCCTACCCTCAGGGATCTTACCTTCTTTCACATATATCAGTAGGTATAAAATATTTTACAAAGTAGACACCTAGGGATGGGAGGCACTGGCAGGGGGAGATGGTGTCAGTTAAAGCTTCAGGATGTGGTGTCTGAGCTGAGCTTCAAAATCACTTAATCTCTCTGGGTCTCAGTTTTCTTATCTGTCCAATGGGAGAGGGAGTCAGCTCTGAAAATATGTTCTTATTGACTCTTTTCTGTACTTGATTCTTCTGAAGAGGTGGCTGAAAATTGGCAGCAGGAGCTGGACTGCAGGGAATGATTCCACAGAAGGATTTTCCAAAATCTGTCCTGGTGTCAGGACATACTTTGCATTCTCCCATGTCTACAGTCCTGGGTAATGAGAATTAATGATCAGGGGAGTGACCCTGAGGTCTAGACAAGATACTCATTCATCAAAGAGAATCTGTTGTGTTCTCTAGACCTGACTTGGAAAGTGAATGAATATGTTTTTATGGCAGGATGTATTACTTGAAAAGTCATAGCATTGGAAGCCCAGCACCATGTTAGGCACTGAGGGGGGATGACAAGAGACAAAAGAGTCTTTTAGCGATTCCCCCCATGGATCTAATCCATCTGTTTATAGTAGACAGTGAATTTATACACAAAGTACTTAAGAGAGTGGTCCAAGACAATATATACTTAAGTAGCAAGAGGCATTATGAGTGTATGGACAAAAGAGTGAGGGTCTTGGAGTCAGGAATGTGTTGAGTTCAAATACCACCTTTAGCACTTGATGTGTAACCTTGGGCAAATCACTTTCATCAGCAGCAGCAGCAGCAGCATCCAAAGATTTCTACCCATGGAGTTCTTTGGAATTCTCCTTTGAGTCTGTCTATAGGGCACTGAATTAACAAATATCTTGGCTTTAAACATCTCCCAGGGGCCTGATAGCTGTTTAATTTGTTTTTTGAACTTAGCAAACATCAAAGAGAATGAACATTTCCATCTCCATAATAGAACAGGAAAAGAAGATTGTACATGAAACCGCATATCTGTTTTGTACCTTTCCCTTTTTTTTTCTAAGCTTACTCTAAGTTCCCCATGTATCTTTTTAAGCTGCCTTGAGGATCTAAGGAAGCAGGTCTCTCCCAGAGACTTGTTGGGATCTGCTGGAAAGTTTAACTTCTGTTTCAAGATCCCAATGTTCCACAGTATCAATTAGCAAAGCTTGCAAGGATGGAAACAGACTCTGGGAGTATGGTGTATCTCTCTGTCTTGTCTTTCAATTATAGCTGACCTTTTATCCATCTCTTTCCTACTTCCCCTTGGAAGTGATGACACCATTAAAGTTTCAGTGGCTCCTGAGTGTTTAATAACACTCCTTGCCCCCCCTTCCCCAGTGCATGCTGGGAGCTAACTGATGGGAAGACAGGTGAGTGGGAATAATCCTTTCCCAAGGGTGAAGGAAGATGGGACAGGAAGCAGTGGAGTTGAGAGGAAAGGGCAGGCAGTGATGGACTTTAGTTACACTTACTATCTCCACTATAAGAACATCACCCAGTACAATAAGTCCCAGGTAGAGCTTTAAGGGCTGGAGAGAAGAAATACTAGAAGCACTGGTAGCTAAAGGTTGACCCTGGAGAAGAGAAGATACAGGGAAGTGAGGTAAAGGAGGAGGATATAGATGTCTTCATGCATTCAGAGAGTTGTCACATAGAACATAATGCAATTCAATAAGCATTTAATGAACTCCCACCATGGGGCAGGCACCTGCCACAAAGATAAGGGATTTGATTTCTTCTGCTTGGTTCTAGAGGCTAGAACTAGGAACAATGGGTAGTAGTTAGGGAGGCTCAGATTTCAGCTTGAGGTCAGAAAAAGCTTCCTAACAATCGGAGCTGTCCCCTCCATGGAGACAATGGGCAGCCTTGAGAGGGAGTAAGTTATCTCTCACTTGAGGTCTTCCATCAAATGTAGGATGACCAAGGAAGCGTTGGGTGTGTGCAGAAGGGAGTCTGCCTCAGACAAAAGCTAGATTGACTACCATTCCAATTCTGTGGTTCTATGAGTCTTGTCCCAGTGACTAGAGAGCAAATAGAAGGAACCAGAAGACAACTTCTCACAGGTGCTTATGGAGTGTGTAGGTGATGGGAAATCTCCTCCTTTTCAAGGGTTCCTACCTCTGCTGTTTTTTTCCACTAACACAAGTCAGGAACTGAACTGTCAAGGTTGAGACATACACCAGCCAAGCTTATTATACACATCTAGCTGTTGCCATGGGCAAGTTAATGTCACAAGTGGCCAGACCAGGGAGGAGAGTGATCAGAAAGGCCATCTGCCAAAGACTGAAGAAACTTTGGTGTTCCCTTCACCCCACAGTAGTATAAGGCAAGAAATAATGATCATGATCTCAGTAATATAAAAATGATAATAACTCCTATTTCTGTAGCATTTTAAGGTTTTACAACCTCAAAGGACCACAGAGATCATCTGGTCTAACTCCTGCTTTCTTTACTACTAACTGCCCTGTCATATAGGCAGTATCATATTATCCCCATTTTATAGATGTAAGAATTGAAGGTAAGGTGTCTTGTATATCTTATAACTTTATGTACTAGAGCCAGGGTTGGAAGCTGAGCTCCCTGACCTCAAAATGAGTAATTTCTTTATTACGTAGTGGATAAAGAGTGGTGGACCCAGAGCCAGGAAGATCCGAGTCCAAATCTTGCATCCTCTACTTCCTGACTGTAGGGAAGTGATTTAATCTCTGTCAGACTCAGTTTCCTCATTTATATAATGGTGATAATAAGAGCACCTGCCTCACAGGGTATTAGATAAAATAACATAGGCAAAGCATTTTGAGAACCGTAAAGTGTTATACAAATGTTGCCTATTGCTGTTATTGTCATTTTTGTTAAGTGTTTGCCAGGCTTCTTTTCAGGCACTGATTACGATCATCAGATCATTGATTGAGAGCTAGGGGCACCTTAGAGGTCATATAGTTTAACCTTTTCTCTTATTTCACAAAATCGGGAAACTGAGACCCTGTGAAGTGACCTGTCCAAGGTCACACAGGTACTAAATAATGAAGCTTGGATTCAAACCCATGTTCTCTGACTCCAAATCCAGCACTATCTCCTCTGTGCCACTGGAGTTCCAGGAGAGCTTTTAGGGTATTTTGGAAAGGGGCTCGATGGGTTAGGGAATATCACCCCTGCTATGATGTTAGTAACTCCCCTTAAACTTGGGGGAAGACACTCATTTCTGCTCTGAGTTCCCACAACAAGCTGAGAGTGTATTTTTACAGACAGTGGCCTCTGGTAGCCATGCGGAAGGGTTCAGTTAACACTAGACTGGGAACCAAGATACCTGGGCGCTGGGCCCAGTTTTGCCATTGAATTATTGTGTGATGTCGGGTAAATCCCTTCCCCCTCTGGGCTCTGTCTCTTTATCTGCAGAGTTTCAGGCTTGACCTAAATCTTCCTTTCTGGTTTTCATATTTCCATAACTAAATTGATATTAATGTCACTAAGTGCTGGAGCAATTGATACTCAGTGGTGTGTCCAGACACTGACCCAGAAGGCATCTGCGCGTGGGGGGAGACCTGGCTCCCCAGCTGGGAGTCTGGCCCTCTTTGAGTATCAGATGGGAAGCTGAGCATGGCAGTTTGACCAGTTTTAGGCTGGCACTCTTCATTCTTTGACTTGGCAGACAAGGCTGCTGACACTGGGGAGGTGGGGTAGGGACTGCCTTCCTGTGCAATGCTCTGGGGAATTAGAACCACCCAGGGAAATTTCACCTGCTAGAATTAACTGTCTCCCATCTAGAGGCATTCTGATTTCTCCCAGTGGGGTAGAGAAGGCAGGTCTGCTCAGGATTTGATAATAGAATAGGAAGCACAAGCTGGTGGGGGCTTTAGAATTGTAGAATATTATGGCTATGACATCAACTTCAACATCAGCTAGGCCAACACCTGTGAACACCTGGGTTCAAATCCCAGTTCAGTTACTTACTAGATGTGTGATCTTAGGTAAGTCATTTAACCACCATATTCTACATCTGTAAAATGAGAGACTTGGACCCAATAATCTTTGAAATCACTTCTATCTCTAAATCTGTGATTCTGGGAACTCTCTTAGACTTAACTTTTCCTATTGGTAAAATGAAGTCTTCCTCTCTAAGATCTTATACAACTCTAAAATTTATGTCCCTGTAAAGCCAGTTTACCTCTCTGAGACTCAGTTTCCTCATCTGTAAAATGAGAAGGTTGAACTAGGTGACCTCTGAGGTCCCTTCTGGTCCTAAGGAAACTGAGACAGAGAGAAAAGAACTAGCTTCATAGATTCATGTATTTTTAAAATTAATTTTCATTTTAAAATGAATAAAAATTTATTTTTTCTTCTTCCTCCTTCCCTTTCCCTTTGGAAAAAAAGGAAAAGAGAAAAAACAAAATGCTTGTAGTCAGACAAAACAAATTTCCACATCGGTCATGTCCACAAATGTCTGCCTCATTCTGCATCTTGAGTCTATCACATCTGTGTCAGAAGGTGGGGAGCAGGAGGCTTCATCGTCTGTGTTCTGAGTCACTGGTTATCATATTGTTGAGAGTTTTAAAGATTTTTTTCAAAGTTGCTTGTCATGACAGTGTTTTTGTTAGCATATAAATTGTTCTCTTGGTTCTACTCACTTCACTCTGCATCAGTTCATACAAGTCTTCCCAGGCTTCTCTGACTGTCCCCTTCATATTTCTTATGGTGTAATAGTATTCACCACTCTTATATATCATGATGAGTTTGGTCTCAGTTGATGAACACTGCCCTTTTAATTTTCATTTCTTTGCTCCCACAGAAAGAGCTGCTACAAATATTTTAGAACACATGGTCTTGTACAGTTTCCTCTTTTCTTAAAAATATATATATAGATCATTGGGTCAAGGGGTATGCACAGTTTAGTGACTTTTTAGAGCATAGTTCCACATTACTTTCTGGAATGACTGGACCAGTTCACACTTCCACCAACAATGCATCAATGTGCCCAGTTTTCCAACAGCCCTTCCAACACTGGTCATTATCCCTTTATTCTCAACTTTGCCAATCAGATGAGTATGAGGTGAAATCTCAGAGTTGGGGCTTTGTTTTCTTTTGATTTTAGTAAAAGGCAAAGGATTTGTTCTTTCAAAAGAAAAACCAGAGTGTTCTCAGGGTTCTTTAAATTTACATTTCTCTAATACTGACTTGGAGCATTTTTTTTTCACAAGGCTATTGATAGCAGGAATTTCTTCCTTTGAGAATGCCAAAAGCTTATATAGGATCTTAGAGATCATGGAGTCTGACCCTTTCATTTTGCTGAGAAGGGAACTGAGGTTCAGAATGGGGGCAGTGAGTGACCAAAGGTTGTAATAGTTTGTAAGTGGAAAAGCTGTCATTCAAACCCAGAGGGATAATCCTAAACCATGATAGGTAGCTCTCTTAGCCTTTTTTAGGGCCCAGGAAACCACACAAGGTGCTCTCCCTTTGCTTGGTAACTTGAGCTCAGGTGAGTGGGTGGGGGAATCCATGGGATTTCATCCGTCACCTCCAGGCAGTGCCCTGGAAGCCCTGGGTCGGCCCCTGATCGAGCAAGGCTACTTACATAACTATTTTCCTCTCCAAAAAACAAGCTACCCATGTACTCTACTCATGTTGCTTCTCAGTGCTTATCCATTTCCCTGATGGTTCACTGGTTGAGGCAACACAGAAGACAACTGGGATTCTAATTTAAATATACTCCCCAGCCTACTGTGTGATGCTAAGGAAATCGCTTCCCCTCTCTGCATCCCATTGTTCTCATGGGAAAAGAAGAAAGAACAAATCCAAGAAAGTAAGCCTGGTATGTGGAACCTAGCCTTGAGTGGGAAAAGCTGCTGAACTAGGCAGGACCCAAAAGGTCTGACACAAATGTCAGCCATCACTATTATTAGTATAACTCTCTGTGGCCCAGAAAAGTCACTTAATCTGTCAGCCTTAGTTTCCTCAACTGTAAAATGAAGATAGTAATAGCATTTACCTCCCATGGTTATTTCAAGGATCACATAAAATCGTATTTGTAAAGTGCTCAGTACCTGATACATTGTAGGAACTTAATGCTTGTCTCCTTCGTTCCTATGAAGAAGTCTTTGGACTAGAATGATGTCTCCCAACTCTTACATTCTGTGTTCTAAGGTGCCTCCCAGGTCTGATGCTCTGTGTTCCAAGCTCCTTCCTAGCTCTGACATTCTAAGTTCTTGGTTCTAAGGCCCCTGCTAACTCTACATTTTGTGTTCTAAGGGCTTTTCTGGTCTGACGTTTTATGTTCTAAGTTCCCTCTCAGCTCTGACATTCTAGGTTCTCAGTTCTAAGGTACCTTCTCTTCTAACTCTGACATTTTCTGTTCTAAGCTGCCTCCCAAGTCTTACATTCCTTGTTCTAAGATCTCTTCCAGCTATAACATTCTAAGTTCTCAAAACACTTTATGTTCTAAGGTACCTCCCAGCTCTGATGTTCTATGTTCTGTGATGATTTCCAACTCTACCATTTTATATTCTGAGGTCCCTCCTACCTCTGACATTGTAAATTCTAAGAACATTTGATGTTGTAAGGTCATTTTCAGCTCTACCATTTTATGTTCTAAGGTCCCTCTCAGCTCTGACATCTTTCATTCTAGGGTCCTTCCCTGTGCTGACATGCTGTATCCTGTGAATGCATGGATGTTTAGTGGTGCAGTTATGCCTAGAATTGGTGAAATTTGTTATTTATTAAGCAATTTCCTTACTGGACTACCTTCCCCCCGTGTAGTTCTCAGATTCATTTATTCAGTCATCCAACAAACTTCTCTTAAGTGCCAAGAGCGTGCACAAAGTCGTTTAGATGCTGTATTTGAGTTAAGGCTGGGGGACAGGGGCAAGGGACAGAGACGCAAGGTTTAGGTCATATTCCCTGACCTTGTGGAGCTTAACTGCCAAGTAGGAAGATACACAGACACAGCTCTGGGTGATGTGCGGATTCCTAGGGATAAGCAATGACTTTGATATGGTTTCATTCTGTGACAGCAGTGGTCATGCATGTGTGTTCCCGTTGACATTAGGCTGACTCAGAACATCCAATTTTGATCAGAGGCAACCGGGTTGAGCTGGTTTCCTTACTTGTAGTTACTCTTCCATTCTGTGTGGGTGCTGGATTTCATGCCATGCATTTGTATTCCATCACTCTGTTTTATTGTGTATTTAAGGATGGATATAACTCCAAAGAAACGTGGAAAAGTTCTAGCACGTCTCAAAAATCACTAGAAACATTGCAGCAGCTGTTGGTGTGGAGGGCTTTTGGGATCCTTTGAGCCCACAATGAAAAAGGATCAGTCACAGCAAAGCACAAAGGAAGGTACAGTTGAAAACAAACAAACCAACCCCAGCAAAGATCGAGAAACTATTGTTTTGAAATAGCCTGATCTTCCAAAAACAGGCAAAGACTTTCAGAGAGACATGGGCAGCTGGAGAGATTATTGCTGGCTCCTCTACAGTGTGGATGGGGTAGGTTTCTTGGAATCAGAAAAAGAGTGAGGAAGCCATAATGCAACAGTTGCTAACCGTTTCTATGAAGAAAAAAATTACTTTTCATGGGCAAGCCAGTATAAAGACCCAAGTACTGCAGATTGGGGAAAGGCAATTTTACTGAGGAAAGTCACTTTTCCATTCAAGGCTATATCAAAACTATTAGCCAGATGAAGTCTAAATGAAACTGAAAGCTCTGGGCATCTTTATCTGACTGTACTATATCCATCTCCCAAGATACTTTGAATGTTCTTAAGTTCCAATGACCCTAAATATCTAGTTGCCATGGAGGGAATGATGAACTCTGAAATATCTCTATCTCTACCTCTGTTTCTCTTTCTCTTTATTTCCATTTCTATCTTTATCTA
Source organism: Pseudochirops cupreus (assembly GCA_028627135.1). Lineage (NCBI taxonomy): Eukaryota > Metazoa > Chordata > Mammalia > Diprotodontia > Pseudocheiridae > Pseudochirops > Pseudochirops cupreus. The sequence goes on along the minus strand of CM053583.1, from coordinate 21,743,994 downwards.
AATCTGTATTTGCTACCTGTGTGACTCTGGACAAATCACTTAATCGCTCTATCTCATTTCTCTCACTAAAATATGAGTGTTGGATAAGCCTCTAGAGCAGTGGTTCTCAACCTGGGTCGCGAGCCCTTTGGGGGTCAACGACCCTTTCACAGGGGTCCCCTAAGATCATCAGAAAATACATATTTCTGATGGTCTTAGGAACTGAGACACGGCTCCTCTATCCATCTCCAGGCGGGTCCGCCCACATGCAGATACACCCACCTAAAGGGTCTAGGCATTCGGAAGGTTGAGAATCGTTGCTCTAGAGAGACCCTGGACAAGTCACTTCACCCTGTTGGCCTCAGTTTCCTCATCTATAAAATGAGCTAGAGAAGGGAATGGCCAACCACTCCAGGATCTTTGCCAAGAAAGTCCCAGATGGGGTCACAGAGAGTCAGACACAGAAATGACTGAGCACCACAACAATAGTCTCTTCTGGAATACGCTGTCGCCTTCAGACCCCGAGCTGATGGACTCAGGACATGAATGGAATTCTGTGTTCTTCTTTCTTTCTTTCTTTCTTTTTTTGGACGTGGCTAATGCAGAACATTTATTTTGCATGACTGTAGATATTTATAATAGGTTTTGTTTTTGTTTTTGCCTTTCCTTTGGGTGGGGGAGGAAGAGAATTTGAAACTAAAAAACAAAGGAATTTAAGTCTCTGTGCTTTCAAGAGTAATAATAAAGTCCCTGGTAGCTCAATGATCCTGTGATTGGAGCTCCTTTTCCTTTGGGTCCCATGCTATATGCTCCTGGTTCTAATGATAGCCCTCGTGGCTCTGGGACTTTACAGTTTACAACCTGTGAGAGAGGTAATAATTGTAATAATGTCATATTTTTATTGTAGTGTTTTAAGATTTGGAAAGCACTTTATATACATTTGTATTATTCAATCCCTCAAACTAGCCTTTTGAGATGGATCCTCTTATTATCCCCATTTTTAGATGAGATAAGTGAGGCAAGGTTAAGTTACTTATCCAGGGTCACACAGCTAGGAAGCTGGTGACCGAGGTGGGAATGATTGGAACTTGAGTCATCATGAATCCAAGTCTAGCCCCTCTATCCATTAAACTATGTTTTTAATTATTTTACAGAAGGAGAAACTGAGTATTGGACAAGTTGAATGACTGTCTTGAGATAATCAGGCTAGCAAATAGCAGAGTCAAAGTTTAAATACAGGTCTTCTGGACTCATATTCAATTCACCATTAATTAGGGATATGGGGAAGGGAATTACTAGGAATCAGAATAGGAGCTGCCCAATTTCGCAGCTGGGACTTGGAGCTAGGAAGGGAGCTCTCTCTTGGAATGTTCTGGTACTTAAAGATGGCAGGGACCTAGGAGGTCATCTGGCCCAGCGACCTTGCTGATGACAAAGCTGAAGCCCAGGGTCAGTCAGCCAGTGTGCATTTATTAAGTGCTTGCTGTATGTCAGGCTCCGTGTAGATCTGGGGATCCAAAGAAAAGCAAAAAAATGATCCCCACTCTCAAATACTAATAGTGGAGACAATATGCAAATAACCCATGTACATCCAAGATATATGCAGTATAAATGGAAAGGAATCTCCAAGAGATGTTTTGAAAGAGTGTGGACAGAGAATGCTCTATAGCAGAAGGTGACATCTGAACTCAGCTTTAAAGGAAGCCTGGGATTATCCAGGAGATGATGGCAAGGAGTATTCCACACATAGGGAACCAACCAGTGAACAGACAGCCAGGATGTTGTTCAGAACAACTGGCCTGTATGGAGGCCAGTGTCCTTGCACTCAAGGGGAGACTGGAAAGGTCAGAAGTGGTCAGGTTGGGAATGGCCTTAGATGCCAAACAGAGATTTTAATATTTGATCCTGGGGGCAATAGGGAGACACTGACTTCACTGAGTGGGGGGAGACATGGTCAAACCTTGCTTTAGCAAGATCTCTTTGGCAGTTGAGACAAATATAGGTTGGAGTGAGGAGAGTTGAGGTAGTGTGATGATTTAAAAGGGACTCACAACAATCCAGGTGAGAGGTGATTAACATCCTTAATAGGGCTGTGGCTATGGGAGTGGAGCAGAAGGACCATACACAAGCAAGAAGGCACTCAGCTTTCAAGGTTAGGTGACAAGTATAGTGGTGTTCCTAATGGTAATAGGAAGGGTTAGAAAGAAGAGAGGGTTTGGGGAGAAAGATAATGAACTCTGTTTGAACTTGTTGAGTTTGAGAAGCCTATGGGGCATCCAGTTAGGGATGTCCAAACAGCAGTTGGTGATTTTGAGACTGGCACTCAAGAGAGTGACTAGGGCTGAATGTATAAATCTAGAAATTGTCTATATCAAAGTGATAATTGAACCCACAAGAGCTGAGATCTCCAAGTAGATTAGTGTAGATGGAGAAGAGGAGAGCATAGGGGAGAGGTCATTGGGAGACATTGATAGTTAGTGGTTGTGGTTTAGATCAGCTGTTCTCAACCTTCCTAATGCCATGACCTTTTAATGCAGTTCCTCATGTTGTGGTGACCCCCAACCATAAAATTATTTTCATTGCTACTTCATAACTGTAATTTTGCTACTGTTAAGAATCATAATGTAAATATCTGATATGCAGGATGTATTTTCATTGTTACAAATTGAACATAACCCACAGGTTGAGAACTGCTGGTTTGGATGAAGATCTGGCAAAGTAGACTTCGGAGTAGTGGTCAGACTGGTACGAGGGGAGCCAGAAAGGGCAGGAGCATAAAAATTGAGGGAGGAGAGATTATTTAGGAGAAGGCAATTTATTGAATCAAAAGGTTTCTGACACCAACTACTACACCACCCTGCCTTACTGAAGGTGGCTGAAAGGAGCAGGATGAGGGGAGCATGGTAGAGTAGGGGCTGCCTTGGCTTTTTCCCTTTCTTCTCCATCAACTCCCTTGGAAAAATCATTCTCCCTATACTGGTTGGTTTTTTTTCATCTCTTGCTGAGACCCAAAGGCGAAGGAGATGGTGGGAGTTTTGTACTTCACATAAGGCAAGAGGGTATGGTAGAGAAAGAACTGGGATTGGTAATGAAGACCTGAGTTCAAATTCAGATCTGAGCTCTGATTCCTTAGCTTTCTTCTGCCTGACCACTTAGCCTCTCTTGTCCTCCTGTGTACAGTGGAAATAGCCAAGCCCATTGCTCTCACCCTTTGGGGATTTTTGTTGGGGTCAAATGAGATGATGCATAGGAAGCAAACCCTGTCTAAATGTTATTGATGATGAAGAGGTGGAAGACGGAAGAATGATTCGCTGAAGGACAGATCTGATTGAAACCAGTAAAAAGCAAAGAAAACTCTGCCCCCACCTTAGAAGCTATTCAGCCCAATGCCCTCATTCCACCGGAGAGGGGGTAGAGATCAGCCTAGAGTGGCCAGCTTTGAGCCTGGGAGCTGTGTAGGAATCTGAGGGAGGGGCCTGGGCTAGAGGGAAGAGAATGGACACTGGAGGATGTCAGTTATTTCCTGGGGATTGGGGGGGGGGGAGGGAGATCGGAGAGAGTAGTTGTGTAGCCTGTGGACAAAGACTAAAGGGCCTTAGCCGGGGCTCCAGCCTGGAGCTCTGAAAGCAGCCTTCAGGTTACCTCCTTTTTCTTCCCAGTCCACATCAATAATAGGAGCTTAGCTAGGCAGAAGAGTGGAGATGCTGAGACCACCCCCCACTCTCCCATCCCTCTCTCAGTCACTTTGTTTTATGGGGTGGGGGTGGGGAGGGATGGAGGCCCAAGGAACCTGGGAAGCAAGCTCAGCTAGGGAGGAAGGATGGGAACAGACTCGGGATATGTTCTTCTGTCTGTTCTCGAAGAGAACAAAGACATCACAGCTCAGAGTCTGAAGTAGCTTTAGGGGTACCTAGTCCAGCTCCCCTACTTTACATAAAGATGAGGAATCTGAGATCCAGAGGCTGGTCAAAAGTCAGACAGCCAATGAGTGACTGTCAGCAATAGAACAGAGGACCAACTCTGGTTTTTTTTTTAAACCACCGAGGTGATCTTGGATCGGTCATTTCAATTCTTAGTATCATGGTTTGTTCATCTGTACAAGTAAGAAAGCTGGACCAAATGATTCACTGAATTTGGATTCAGTAACTCAAATTCCATTTCTGACGTTCAAGACTGTGTGACTTTAGGCAAGACACTTCTGCTCTCTGGGCTTCAGTTTCCTCGTTTGTAAAATGAAGGGGTTGGGCTCATGGCATGAAAGGACCTTCCAGCTCTATATTCACACTTTTATGATTTCCAAAACCTGACAGTCCTCCAGATGGTTCAGTTTGTGGTGGGTGCTAAGGGTCAGACAGTTGGAGGAGAAGATGGGGGGAGGGAGAGGTGGTAAGAAAAGGAGACTCACTTTCTTTTCCTCCAGAGTATAAGTTCCTTCCACAGAAGGGTTTTTCTTCTTTGCTCAGTTTTGCCTTAATCTGAGGCTGTTCCTACCTGTTGCTTTTGTTGAGCTGCTGACTTCCTACTCTCATGTTCTATCATCTGACCCTGAGTCAGAGCCTTGAATTCAGTTCCTTGAATTTCGTCTCTGCCCACCCCCCTCCTAAAACCCTTAAGAATAGTCCTCAGATGTCTTCTCTCTCTTTTTCTGCCTTTTTCCCCAAAGACTTCCCAAGCCAAAGCATTCTTTCCTAGGTCCAGGGAGGCCCTGAGGTTTTGGTCGGAGAATGAGCAATGTTCACCAGGCCCCAGACTTCTAAGCTCTTCTGAAGGAAATTCTGATGAGAGAAAAGGAAAAAAGGGAAACTTTGGGGGAGTTTCTATTGCCTGGTGGACTGAATCTTGGCCAGGTTCCTCCCAAGTGGTAAGCCTGCAGACTCTTCCTCATCTGAGCAGGCTTGTTAAATCTGTGTTGTTGGCCTGGGAACCAAGGAGTTAAGTATTACCCAGTCATTGGGTGCCGTTCAAGGCTGTAATCCCAGGCCTCTGGCTGCTCCAGGCGGTTTATTATGGAAATAAAACCTCTCCTTCACTACACAGGGATGAAAGTACAGTGCCATTAACCCTTTCCCATCTTGCTTAGAAGAGAAGAGTGCTAGTTGCTCCAAAACAGAAAGCAGACCTTGAAATTTTTTTCTCCCACACTTATAAAAGAGCTTGGAATAAACTACACCCAGCAGTGGTCCTACTGGGCAGTGAGGTTCCTGGCACATAGAAGGTGCCGTACAAATAATTATTTCACAATTTTCCCCTTCCTTTCTCTCAGACTCTGTTTCCTCATCTCAGCGTTTCTGACCCATAGAATGAGAAGGAGAAGGAAGTTAAGGGGAAGTGTTTTGTCTTTCCTATGAGCAGAAAGAATACGTCTTGGACATGGAGTTTCCTGCTCTAGAAAAAAGTTTCCCTATCTAGCCCTATGGGCTATATTTTTTTCAAAAGAAATTTTTTTCTGTCTCTGTTCAAAATAGAATAACTCTAGGGGATCTTATACATTCTAAGTTTTAATACGTTGGGTTCTTTTGTAGAAAGGCAGCTGGGTAAGGTAGACAGAGCCCTGCATCTGGAATCTGCAGCCTTAGGTTCAAACCCAGTTCTTGGACTTACTTTTGATGGGAAAACCAGAAAAATCTCACTGACTCTGGACTCAGAAAACCTGTGTTCAAATACTGCCTCTGATGCTTACCTTGGTCCACTCATTTAACATCTGGGGGTCTCAGTTTCTTCATCTGTGTTGTGAAGTGATTGAACTTGATAGACTCAGAAGCCCCTTCCTGCTCTAGATCCATGATCCTCCTTGCTCTGACACTCAAGCTTCTATGTATCTCATTCGTGTCTTCTCAGCTGAGCCAAAACTTCTTTGAGAACCAGACCAGTATTTTAGAATTCTTCCTGTCTCCCACCAGTTTGGGTCTATTGTCAGTGCTCATGTTTTATAATTGATCAGGGCCCCTTTAAAGGGTTTGTCTCCCTAGAATAAGGGCCAGGGGTTAGATAGAATTGACAGTTCAGGAGGAAATACTAGGCTTTACAAGGTGGAGAATAGAAGAGCCTTTTCTTCTACCAGAGAGGCTGGTGGGAGAGTGTATCTTTTTAGGAGCCATTCACAGCTCCCAGGCACCCAATCTTAAAAGGACCCCTGGCTTATGACCTGATTGCCTCTCTAGTCACTCTCTCAGAGCCAAATTCCCGTCATGAACTCTGGTGACCCAATTCCCATGTCCACATTCCCTTCATGTTCCTCTTTCTCTCTTGGTCACACTTGACACATAATTCAAAATCAGAAAGTATTTGTTATGGGCAAGCACAGTGGGAAATATAAAAACCAAAATTAAACAGCCCCTGCCTTCAAAGAGTTCAGGTTCTACTTGGGGGGGGGTAGAGAGAGGAGGAAAGGAATAAGGAAAGTCCTCATATCAGAAGTACCTGAGCAGAGCCCTGGAGGGAGCTAGGAATTTCAAGGCAGAGAAGAGTGGGGTTAGGGGAAAATCCGGGCAAAGACATAGGAGATGGAATGGCAATCATCATAGACATTTATTAAGCACCTGACAAAAGACAGTCACTGCTCTCAAGGAGCTCACAATCTATGCTGGAGAAAACATACAAGCAACCATGTGCAAATAAAATATGTACAGGATAAATGGGAAATCATCAATGGAGGGAAGGCTCTAGAATTAAGAGGGATTGGGACAGGCATCCTCTAGAGGGTGGGATTTTATCTGGGACTTGAAGGAAGCCAGGGAAGTTTATCAAGTACTGATAACCCCAAGTAGGCCAAGATGAAGTATGGAGAATGTAGAGGGAAGAAAGTCATTAAACTAGAGAGAGAGGCTGGAGCCAGGCTCTGAAATCCCTGAACTTGACTTTTACTCATGAGAGGGAAGTGAAAGGCATAGGCAGGTAAAATCAATAACATTTTTCCAGTGCTCAAAAGTTGGTTAGGGAGAGTAAAGAAGTGGGGATGGTTTCTTGGTTGCAGACCTGGGTAACTGGAAGGATGATGGTGCTTCAGGAGAAACAGACCAGTTTAGGAGGGTCAAATGTAGGGAGAAAGATAATGGGTTCAGTTTGGGATGTATTGAGTTCGAGATGCCTCTGAACAGGTAGCTGGTGATGTGGGGTTGGAACTCAAGAGGAAGACTAGGGTTGGATATATAGATTTGTAAGTCATCTACATAGAGATGATCATTGAACCCATGGGAGCTGATGAGCTCACCACAGAGTATAGAGAAAGAAGAGGACCAGCGATAAAGCCATGGAGGGGTATATCTACGCATAAAAAGTCAAAAAGGAAACTGAGCAGGAGTGGCCTGAGAGGTAGGAGAACCAGGACTGGGCAGTGTCATGAAAGTCCACAGAGGAGAGAGTATACAGGTGGCTAAGACGGTCAGAAGCTCAGTCAAGAAGGATGAGGATGAAAAAAAATCATTCGGATTTAGCAAGGAAAAATCCATGTTAACTTTGGAGAGCAGTCTCAATTAAGGCTGGTTTGGAAACAAGGTTTAGAAGGAGTTGAGAAATAAGTGGGAGTCTCAGAGGAAACAGAAGGAGTGAAGAAAGATAGCAATTTCTGTGGGTTTGACTGTGAGAAGGAGGACAAGAGGGATAACAGGGTCAAGGGAAGGTTTTTTAATTAAACACGGAATGCCCCCACTCCTTTGCAGAGGTTGGTGGATCGTGTCCACAGAGCAGTTGCTTGTAAGGTCAGGCTTTTCTGTTCTATTGATTGGTTTAATTGAATTAGCTGGTTTAATTGAATTTGTTTTCTCTTCCTCTTTTTCTTTTCTTTTTAAATCCTTTGTTATAAAGGGATGGCTGTCTGGGAGGAAGGAGGGAGAGTGATATAAGAGGAAGTTTAGGTAATATAAAACAAAAGATATTAATACAAAAATTTTTTTTTAAATAGAAGGATTCTGGGAATGCTAGGCAGCAGAGAAGGAAGCAGTGGATGAAGAGAGATTAAAGATGGGGGGTCAGGGAAGAGATTTTATCAAGGAACAAGTAAAGAGGTTTCACTTGGTCAGGAAAAAGGCTACCTCTTCCTCTGAGACTTGGTAAAAGGAGGAGAGTATTGGGGTTGATGTTGTAGGACTTTGAGGTATGAAACTGTGGAAAAGGGAATACTCAAGACATATGATTTCTCTAATTTTTAATAAAGTGAGAGGTAAGACTCTGCTGAGAGGCAATGGAGATGGATTGTTGGAGGTGGCTGGAGAAGAGAAGGTTTGGAACAATTGCCGTGGGTGGTTCTGTAGAGAGTCAGGGAAAACCAGTAACCTTGCTGTGCAACAACACTGGGGGAGGGGTGAAAGGTTGAGATTAGACAACACAAATTTGTAGAAGACGCAGGCAGCCCAGTCTGGTGACTTCTTCCAGCAGGTTTCAGCACACCATGGAATTAGGAATAGGAAGGTAGTTGCAGGGGGGAACCCGTGCTGGAACTTGGCAAGGCACAACCACTTGAAGGACAAGGGGTAAGATCATCAATGGCAGAAGACAGTGGAATGTTGAACTGCTTCAGTTTAAGGGCAGGATTTTGAAGAGAGGAAAGTGGGAGTAAAGCAGGAAACATCAGAGCTAGAAGGAATCTTGGGGGCCTTTGACTTGAACCTCTTCATTTTATAGATGGGGAAACATAGAGACACAAGAGGTTATTCTCTTGTCAAATCTTACCGAATGAGGAAATGTTGGAAGAAAGATTTGAGCCCCAGCCCCTAGGCTCTGATTGTAGGACCTTGCTCTCTAGATCATAGGGAATTTGTAGGCTACCTCTCATAGGGGTGATGGACTGGGAGAGCAACAAGGAATGGAGTGATCAGGAGTCAACATTTGAGGGAAAAAAGGTTTCTGGGGAGTGAGGAAGATGGAGACATGGAAAGATAAGAATGTTGTAGTCAAAGAGAGATGAATATTAGTTTTGGATCATGGAGATCTAACAGTTATAGGTAATGATTAAATCAAGGGTGTGGTTCTCTTTCGGTTTGGCTGGGGAGAGGAAAACTCATGGGAGTGGAGGAGGTTGATGAACGGGGAGACCAAAATGCTTGTGGGCATGTCAACCAGTAGAAAGGAGAGGTTGGCTTGGAAAAGAAGACTGAACCAGATGCAGACCACCTTGAAAAAAAGAGGGAAAGTGAATGATCTCAGAGCCAACATGAGGCAGGATTTAGACAGGGTGATCTGGATGGAAGGCGGTAAACCTCAAAGGAGAGGAGGTTATTGAGTGGTAGTGACTGAGGGAAGGTCTGGGAATAGCTATCAAGAGTAGAGGAGTAAGGAGAAGGTCTCTGCCTTCTGGACTAGTGTATGTCAGGGGAAGGGATAAGAGAAGGTACATCCAGTGCTGGAGAGGGTAGTCTAGGATCATGTGTCTTCTGGGGAGGAGAAGAGGGTAGTCAGGACTCAAGGACATGGAGATGTAAGAAGGGAAATCTGTTTAAAATAGCACCAGTCTCAGTTATCCCAGGCCCTAGTTTGGAGGTAATGGAGGACCAAACCATTATCTCTTGTTACCTCTTCCCCAGGACTGATCTGGGCTGTCTAAAACATATTGTCTCTGAGGCTATATTGCCTCATCAGAGTAATAAAGGGGTTGAGGAGAGGTAGGAACAAGAAGGAGAATGTAAAGGGTTTCTCTGGGTGTTTTAGGGGGATACCTCAGGTGCTTTCTTAGAGTAGGACAGTAGGGTCATAAGATTTAGAGCTTCGAGGGACCTTGGGACACATGTTGAAACAGGTTTAAAGTTATATAACTTCTAAGTGGTAGAACTGAGATTTGAACCCAGACCCTTAGACTCCAATTGAGTGCTCTTCCCACTGGGTCATGTGTAGTTAGAGGCCATTTAATCTACCCCATAGCCAAAAGGGAGTCTTCTTTATAACATTCCTACCAAGTAATCACCCTGCTCTTTCCTTGAAGCACTTCAATGAAGGGGAACCCACCATTTGACTTTTGGGTACCTCAAAATGTTGGGAAGTGTTTCATTAAAATCAGCACCTCTTAGCTTCCACCCAGTTCTCCTTGTTCTGCCTTCTGGGGTCAAGTAGAAAGAGTCTAATTCCTCTTCCAAGGACAGCTCTGCAAGATCATTGTCATGTGCTTCCCGGATTTAAGCACAGAATCACAGATTCATCATATTTTGAGAGTAGGAAGAGAATGGGGGTGGGAGGGTGGGCACCTAGTGCAACTACTACCTGCTTCAAGGTACCTGCCAAGTGGCCATCCAGCCTCTGTCTAGAGCTTTCCAAGGAGGGAGAACCCATTACCTCTTTGACGCTGCCTGTTCCACTTCTGGACAGCTCCTGACATCAAGCCTAAATATGCCTTTTTGCTGCTTCCTCTATTGCTTCTAGTTCTGCCTTCTGGGGTCAGATAGACCAAATCTAATCCTTCTTCCAGTACCTAAAGACAGCTATGGTATTCCCCTCCGAGCCTTCTCTCCTTGTGCTAAGCATTCCAGGTTTATATTATTTAAACATTATTATTTTATAATAAATATTTAAATATCAATCATTTCATATTAAATATTATTTAAAATAATTTCTAATTTCTAAAATACATTCCCTTTTTTCAATAAACATGAAAGTTTTTAGCATACTAGATGATCATTGAGCTTTCTTGGAGCTCTAGATCTCAGTGACCCTGTAAGATAATCCTTGCCCTACTTATTTCCAAAGGTTATTGTGCAGATCCAATCAATTATGCATGTATATTGCTTTGCAAACCCCAAAGTCTCCATACATGGCTACTGTTGGCTACCTTAGCCTTGTTGTCCCAGGACAATAAAGGCCATTCAGCTCTGGTCCAGGAGAGAAAAGAGTGAGGCTTTAATGATGCCTTCCCACTGGCTCTTGACCGGGGACAGAGATCATTCTGGGAAGAAGGACATTAACTACCTAGAAGAATGTTCTTATCTCCATAGTGATAAGAAACCAGTGACACAGAAAACATGGCCCTTAGTCCATTTGATCTATCTAGGTCTGGAGGTGAGCTACCTTTGAGTCATTTACCATAAAGATATGGTATTTATTGTCAGAAAGAACTTCAAGAATCCTGATTTTATAATGGAGGAATCTGAGGTTGAAAAGGGATCCATTGTGGGCAGCTAGGTGCTGTAGTGGATAGAGAAATGGGCCCTGGAGTCAGAAAGATGTGAGTTCAAATTTGACCTCAGACACTTACTAGCTGTGTGACCCTAGGCAAGTCACTTAATCCCATTGAAAGAGGAAGAAGGAGAAGGAGAAGGAAGAAGAAGAAGGAGAAGGAGGAGGAGGATAAGAAGAAGGAGAAAGAGAAGGAGGGGAAGGAAGAGGAGGAGGAGGAGAAGAAGAAGAACAAGAAGAAGAAGAGGAAGAAGAGGAAGAAGAAGAGGAAGAAGAAGAAGAAGAAGAAATAATACAGTGCTTTACCCAAGGTCACACAGATACTCAAGACCTGAAATTCAAATCCAATCCTTCCAACTTCAAGTCCAAGTGCTCTCTTTAGTATTGTTCTAGGCTGCCTCTTTCCATTTTTTTTTAATCCTATAGTGACTCTCCTTTGCCCTATGTCCCCGCAGAAAGATATGGAAGTGGCAGAAGGCTTCCATTGGTCCAAGGTCAGAATGCCTCTGTGGGGCTGAGCCACGTACGTGGGATGGCAGATAAAGTGGAAAGTTATGTCTTGCCATTCATCATCAATCAGGTGAATGTACCAGGTCCCACTCCCTAGACACTTGCTTATTGTCCTTGGAGCCTGGGCTTCCCGAGGGAGATTTCTGTTGGGTGGAGGTCATACCAGGGTCACCCTGGGGGTCGGGGGGCATCTCTGCCACATATTCTCCTTCCTTTTTCTGTCCCCTGCCTGGGGCCTCTGGCAGGAAGGAAATGGTTCAGTGATAAGAAGAACATTGAACCTGGAGTTGAGGGGTTTTAAAATTATTATTCAGTCGATTTTCAGTTGTTTCTGACTCTTTATGACCCCATTTGGAGTTTTCTTGGCCAAGATTCTGGAGTGGTTTGCCATTTCCTTCTCCAGCTCATTTTACAGATGAGGAAACTGAGGCAAACAGGGTTAAGTGACTTGCCCAGGGTCACACAGCTGGTAAGTACCTGGGGTCAGATTTGAACTCAGGTGCTCTGGGGACATTCTCTGTCAAATGAAGGGATCAGACTGGATGACCTCCTCGGTTCTTTCTTCTTCTTCCTCTGAGCCTGGCCTCCAGAGGCTGATTCCAAAGCAGACATTGACCTTGAAGAGCATTAAGTCCAGTTCTCTTGGTTTACTAAGGGAGAAACTGAGGCCCAGAGAAGACCCATACAAACAAGTAGCAGAGTCAGAGTTTGAAGCCAGGTACTTTGCCCCACCCCTCCACGATCCCCCAAATCCAGTCCTTCTCTTTAATGCAGCTAGCCTAGGGCAGGGCTGGGGGAGCTGCTGGGCAGTGGCCAGCGGACTCTGACCTGGCCTGGTCACGTGGGCCTCTGTTTGTGTGGGCCTCTTGACAGGTGATAGACTTCCTGCTGATTCTAAAGGGCTTCCCCTTCCCCACCCCTCCCAGCCAGTGGCCGGGTACTTCTCCTTTGCCTTGTTTCAGCTAGTCCTCGGTGGCTGTTTCTTCCTTTTGCTTTGTTTTTGTTAAACCATGTTCACTTCCGGCAGTCTCGAGCTTCAGTTTAATCCAACTGGCATTTGTTAAGCACCTACTCTGTGGATGTGTAAACTGGGTTCTAATGATGGCCAAAAGCCAAAAGCAAACAGAAATCCAGCCCTGCCGTCAGGGGGCTTTCATTCTGGTTCCCGTTTTTTGACTGGAGCTGTGCTTTCACTCCAGGGGACGTCAGCTTCAGTGACTTATCCAGGGTACTGGCTAATCCAAGTCAGAGGAGGAATTTGAACCTCTGTCTCCCTGGCTCTGAGGTCAGCTTTTATCAACTAAGTCCCTCTGCCTCTGTACCAGGGATGGTGAAGCATGGTATAGTAGAGAAGGCGGTCAGGAAGTTCAGCTCTTCAGTCCTATCTGCCTCTTTGTGACCCCATTTGGGATTTTCTTGGAAGAGATACTAAAGTGGTTTGCCATTTCCTTCTCCAGCTCATTTTACAGGTGAGGAAACAAGGCAGTCAGGTGAAGTGACTTGCCCAGGGTCACACAGGTAGTAACTGGCTAAGCACTCTATGCATTCACTGCAACACCTATCTGCCTTTGGAGCCAGGAAGAGCTCAAATTCCACCTCTGAAGTAGCCTGGTTAATGTGAGCAGCCCCTGAACAAGTCACTTTAACCTCTTTCTGCCTCAGTTTACCCATCTTTAAAATAAAAAGTACTGGATTCTGGCCTCCAAGATCTCTTGAATTGTAATCTATGATTTTGTGATTCCGTGATATAAATGCAATTTGATTTTAACCTGGACAGATCACTTAATCCTGTTTGCCTCGGTTTCCTCATCTGTAAAATGAACTAGAGAAGGAAATGATAAAACACAAGAGAATCTCAGAAGGAGTCACAGAGAGTCGGACGTGACTGAAAATGAATAACAAGGGCAAAGTCTGATTTGAGGAGGGGTATCCTAATGTAGGGGGTGGAAAGCTAGCTTGGCCTTTGAGGCAAGAGAACCCGAGTTCAAATCCAGCCTCCAACACATAACTGGTTGTAGGACACCAGTCAAGTTGCTTAACCTCTCCTATGTCTGTGGCAGCTCTCTAAGACTCTAAGTGGTAGGAGCAAGTGCTGATTTGTACTGGGAGAAGGTTTCCTACCCTGATAAGATCACATCTTACCCCAGTGATATAAAGAAAGAGAGAGAACTCCACACCTTAGCAAAGATTTTCCGTAAAAGGTGGTATTTGAGTTGAGCTTTGAAGGAACCTGGATTTTCAAGGGCTGAGCTGAGGAGGGAGTGGATTCCAGGAATGGAGGATAGCCCATGCCATGCCACAGAGGAGGGAGATAGAAGACAGAGTTCAGAGAATAGCATATCCACTAGCCTGGGTAGAAAAGAAAGGGATGATGAGAACTTGAGAATTGACAAAGCACTCCCCCCCAAAACAACCTGTCTCCTCATCTGTAAAAAAGATCAGCCTGGGTGGCTCTGCATCTATGATCCTATGAACCTGTGGGGAAGTAATGAAAGTACTCTGCCTTCCATTTTACAGAAGAGGGACCTTTACGCTGAGAGAAGACTGGCCCTTCTGGGGTCGCGTGGCTTTATGGGTTAGGGGCAAGACTCAGGGCCAGTGTTCATTGGACTCCATCTGCCATATTGCTTTTGCCAAATGGTGTTGAGTACCTTTGGTCTTTGTAAGAAGCAAAGAACAAAGAAGGCTGTGACAGGAATGGCCTTTGTAGCTGTTTGGAGGGAAGGAGGAAGGAGTGAGTAAGGGGAAATATTTTTTCCAAGGCCAGACTTTGGGGAGATGTGTCTTTGTTACGTCTTTGTACCAGATGCCTATCTTCAATGACATTCTGGACAATCTTGAAAATCTGAACACAGAACTAGGTTGAAATCCGCACCCTGACATCTACCACCTGCCTAGCTTTGGACAAGTTACTTGCCTGGGCTTTTCTCTCATCTGTAAAACAAGATGTTGGACCAGGAACTGGACCTAGCTTTTGTTGTGTAGAACAGCACTAGATGAGAACTCAGAATACCGGGTTTCAGATTCCAGCTTTGACAAGTCAGAATCGAATTGCATTCTTTCTGAGTGTCAGCCTCAATGTCCTTGTCAGTAAAATGTAAAAGATTCTGTGCTAGGGGGTAATGCTTTTACCTCCTTCCTTACAGGGATATTGGAGAAAAAGTATGCTGTAAATTTAGGGCATTTTAGAAATGAGGCTTTAAAAAAAATATTATCTCTGCCCTAACTTTGGGGCCGACCTGGTGATATCCAGGGACCTTCCCTTGCTTCTGTCACTATCAAATGGAGCCACCCTCCCCATATGGCCTCTAGATCTCCAGCCTCCCAACCTTCCAACCCTGGTTTGGCTAAGGGTAGGACAGTCTTAAAGAGGTATAACTCTCCCTCCCACCTTCCTGGATGGGGGGAGGGCAAGGCATTAGCCAGGAGAAAGCTTTATGTCTCTGTACTTCCCCCTTGCCCCCTACCTTTCCCCTAGGAATAAATGGACAATTTCCATCATAGCTGAGAAATCTTTATCACAGCCTGTCTACTCTCCTTTCTCCCTCCCCAATAACTGTCTCACTGTGGCTTCTCCCTTAATCAGAAAGCCAGCTGTGGCCACCTTGGCCAACCCCATAAGCATCAGTTTGGTTTATCAAGAAAGTCTGAGGGGAACACCCCACAGCCTTATCGAGCTCATTCCTGCTTAGAAATGAAGCTGCTGTCTGCACTGAGATCCTGTGGTCAACTGGCGTCCACTATGAATCATAGGCCAGGCCAGGGGAAAGAGAAGAGTGAGCCAGGGGTAACTGGAGCTTCATTTCCCATGCCCCGAGTAGTTCGAGTCGTCCTCTCAAAATAATCCTGCATTCGGTATTTCATTACTGGTTTACAGTGTTGTAATTGCACCCTGATTTATTAACATTCTCTTCCTCTTAAAGTTAATCTGCAGTCATATTGCATATATTTTGCATTCACTTACTTAGATATGCATTGTATCTCTCCCACCGCCAGTAAGCTCCTTGAGGGCAGGTGCCATCTGTTTCTGCTTATGCAGCTAGAGCACCTAGCACAGAATTTCAAAGAACAGGTGCTTATTACATCCCTAGCTTTCCGGGTGTGTTGTGAGTCCTTCCCTGAGCTTCCTTCTTCCCTCCCCTCCCAATCCCATCCCCCATGCTACCATTCTCGATCTCATGGGATTATTTTCTATATACTTGGTATTACTTTATAACCAGTCTGAATTAACTAACACATATGTTACATCCCATAACATCCCCTCTCCAATGGGATAGAAGCTTTCTGAAGGCAGGGACTGTTTTTTATTTTTTATTTCCAAAACCTAGCTCAGTTGGTGGCACAGAAATGCTTATTCCTCTCCCTTCTCCAGCTAGGTATCTGATCAATATCTGCTAAATTGACTTTATATGCTGACAGTCCAGGTGGGGACGTGAAAAACCATAGGGTCTAGCGCTAGAAAAGGGATCTTCCACACCACGTTGTTGCGCCAGCTAATTTGATGCAGGGATACTCTGGCTCTCTGCTTTTCGCTTTTCTTCCCCCCTCCCTCATTCTTTGCTTTTGGGGGGAGGGAGGCACTTTTAAAAATTCATTTTCATTCATCATACAACCCCTTCCCCCTCCCCATCTCATGTTCTCCACACAAAATACAAGCTTGAAAGGCAGAAGAATGATGGCAATCAATAATAAACCAAGTCTCAGACTTTGGTACTTTTCCACTTGTTCAAAGAAAGGATGGGCAGGAGCTTTATCTTTATTAAGTTAAAACTAACACTGTCCATTGTTTTTTATCGATTTTGCCTTACGTCATTTATTTTCGTTGAGGATGTTCAGCACGGTGGATTGAACAATTCAAGTCAGAAGAGAAAGTCACAAGCACAAAGGAACACAGAGTAAGGAGAGACAAATACTTTGTTGTGAAGTTTTGTCTTCAGGGCAATCAGGGCAGATGGGAAAGTGAAGACTGAGAGGCTCGCTTATATCTTGGAGCAAGGGTTCTTAGCTCTTTGTGTGTGTGTGTGTGGGGGGGGGGGGTGTCATGGTCTCCTCTGGCCATCCAATGAAGTGTATGAATCCTTTCCTCAAATCATGTTGCTAAATATTTAAGATGCACAGAATTCTAAAGAAGACAGATTATATTGAAATAATAAATTTTTGTAATGGATCTACACTGAGCTGCCAGTTAGAGTAGTATAGGGTAGAAAAATATTTGACTTAGAGTGAGGAGAGGCTTGGGTTCAAATTCTGGTTCTGACACTTCCTACCTGTATGGCCTTGAATAAGCCACTTAAGTTCTAGGCCTCAGTTCTGCCTTGTGTAGAAGTGGTGATGATTGCAATCCCACCCTCTGGAGTTTTGCTGAGGTATCATGGTACTATAGAAAAGATGCTGGGTTTGGGAGTCATACTGGAACGCCGGCTCTTCCTCTTGTGATTTTTGTGACACTGAGCATGTGACTTGTCCTCTTTGAGTCTCAGTTTCCCCAGTTGTAATATGATGGCTCCTAACTCCTTGGCCTCTGAGGTTCCTTCCAACTCTAAATCTATGACCTTTGAAAGGTGCTTTGTAAACTTAAAAGCCCGGTAGAGTTTATAGGGCCACAGATTGAAAGCTCAGAGGATCCTTGGGGCCACCAAATCCATTTTACGAAAGAGGAAATTGAAGTAGAAATAGATGGAATAATTTGCTCAAGCAAACTGTCAAAATCAAGATTTGAACCCCGGTTATCTGACTCCAAATCTCATGCTTTCCCCACTGTATATGGTCATCATGTCTGACCACCCTGATAGGACTTATTTTTGTGGCCAGCAATTGTTAGAAAATCGGCATTTGGGAAAAAAAAAAGCATAAAAAATTAGGGGCAGTTAGGTGGTCCAGTGAATAGAGCACCGGCCCTGGAGTAGGAGGACCTGAGTTCAAATCCAGCCTCAGACACTTAACACTTACTAGCAGTGGGACCTTGGGCAAGTCACTTAACCTCCATTGCCCAGCCTTCCCCCTGCCCCCCCCCCAAAAGCATAAAAACAGAAAATCAGCATTTAAGAGTGACATCATAACTCTAAGTAAAATCCCTTCCCTCTTCCTGCCACAGTGTAGACATTCCCACTCACTTAGTTCTGCTGACCTAGAATGCCTCTCCCTTCATCTCTGGAATACAGGCAGGACTTCTACCTTGCAGATTCGCCAGCCCCATCCCCAGAGCCCATATTAACGCTCTCTGTGGTTCAGGCAGGCTTGTCTTCCTGGCACGGAGCCTGGCCTGTTGGGGAGGAGCCCAGGCTCCTTTCACAGCTCAGTCCCTGCCTTGCCTTGGGGAGTTCAATGCCCTCCTTGGTTGCCCATTCTGCGCTACACACCCCAATTTCCACAAAGCATGGAGAATGATACTTGGCTCGCTGGTGGCGTGAGATAGAAATGTCTGAACTTGTTGAGGGAAATGCGTTAGACAAGCATGAATCATCTGGAACTCCTTTCTGGCCCTGCCAGCGTAGGGGAAGGTCCTTGCTTTGGGGCTGCCCCATGGCCTGCCCTGGTGATGAGACCTATCCAAGGCTCTAGCTTCCATGGAGGGGGTGAGGCGTGATGGAAGGACATGATTCTGTCATTAACTATGTGACCTTGGGAAAGTGGTGCCCAACCTGTAAAGGGAGGGAATGGGACTTAGCTTGTCTAGTTCATTATTTTCTAGGGAAGTCTTCTAGGGAAGTTCCCTTGGAAGGACCTACCTCTCCATCCAGAAACCTCTCACTGGGCTTGTCATGGAATTCAGGGCTAGGAGAAACCTTAGAGATGACCCAGCCCAACAGCCGCTCTCCCCCTCCCCATACACACACATAGAAGAGGAACAGAGCTCCAGAGAGAATAAGGGGCTCGGTACAGATAGAAAAGGAGAAAAGCTCGGATTTCATGCAAGTTAGTGGATTCTGACTCTTCCTTCCTTATATATACATCTCGATGAAGCTGGTGAGAGGGAAGTCCAAGCTCTGTCTCAGTCTAGGAATTAACCTAGACACTGAGGGAGAGGGGATGGGCCTGGGGAATAGACTGAAGCATTAGGCTGGCTCTGAGGTTACTGTGGGAAAGGTGGATACTCCTCTTCTCCCTTCCCCTCTCCCCCCTCCTCCTCCTTCCTGTCTGTTTTTACTCTCTTAGGTCAAAAGCTTTGGGTTCTTTCTGTCTCTTGGACTGACTCTTCATAATTAGTCATCATGGAACCGACCCTGGGCAAAACCCAGGTTTCCTGAGTATAGCAAAATCTACTTTAACTGAGGATACTGTGAGGGCACTGAGGACTGAATTTGTGGTGGGTGTAGAAGGGGCAAGGTGATGTGTCGAAAGACTTTGCAATCTGAGGCCCTAGGTTCAAATTCTGCCTGTTTGACCTTGAGTACTGAACTGGGTAGGTCTGGATGTCCTCAAATGCAGGGGTGTCAAATTGAAATAAAAACAGACTCCTCCAGGCCACATATTAACTTGTTGTTCAGTCATGTCAGACTCTTTGTGACACCATGGATCATAGCATGCCAATACTATCCATGCAGTTTTCTTGGCAAGAGTGGTTTGTCCTTATCTAGCTTATTTTACAAATGAGGAAACTGAGGCAAGCAGGGTTAAGTGACTTGCCCAGGGTCATACAGCTAGTAAATGTCTGAGGCCAGATTTGAAGGCCTGGTCTTCCTGATTCCAGGAATGGAGTTCTATCTACTGTGCCATCTAACTACATATTGACTTAGAAAACCACAAATTAACATTATCTATGTTGTATCGTATTTTCATTTATTTTGTTAAACATTTTCTAATTACATTTTTTAAATGGGCTCAGGTGACCTAGGGAGTTGAACTTTAAGTATGACATTTCAGCTTTAAGATCCCTTCCGATTCTGACGTGTGTTTGAATCCTGTCTCTGCTGGTCAATGTCAACCTGAAATTAAAAAAAAAATGCTCCCAAAGGGGCAAAAACTAGGATTTTTCATGAAAGCAAGGGAATTGTGACTGGGGCCACCACACAGCACCAAAGTACTGCAGTGGCCAAGATAGGAAGCAGGTTTAAATACACTTCAACCGAGAGGGAGCCGGGAGGGAAGCCTTGGGAAGCTGCAGCATGAATTGTGAGGCATAACAACTGAAAGTGTGATGAGAAGATTGGAGGAGGCTGGGGAGTGGGACCATCTGGTCAGAAAGGAGACTCCTTTTTTTAACTGGTTTGCTCTCAGACAATTGGCAGCTCTGGGATCAGGTAAGGTCCGTTCATAGTCAGCTGCATTCAGCATCACTTCCTGACTTTGACTTTGAGCATCTATCCCTCTCTGGGCCTCAGTTCCTCGCTAGTAAAATGAAGCGATGGGATTAGACACAGCGGTTCTCAACCTGTGGGTTATGTTCAATTTGTAACAATGAAAATACATCCTGCATATCAGATATTTACATTACGATTCATAATGTAGCAAAATTACAGTTATGAAGTAGCAACAAAAATAATTTTATGGTTGGGGGTCACCGCAACATGAGGAACTGTATGAAAGGGTCTTGGCATTAGGAAGGTTGAGAACCACTGGATTAGAGCATTAATCAAGCCCTAATGCATCAGGCACCATGCTAAGCTAAGAAAGGCAAACATTGTCCCTGCCCTCAAGGAGGTTACATTCTAACAGGAAGAGATAACGTGTCAGTAACTCACCAACTTGTGAGATGAGTGCAGTATGAATGGGAGGTAATCTCAGATGGCCTCTGAGGCTCTATGATTCAAGGACTGGAGACAAACTTGACTCTGAGGGGATGGGTCAGACTGGAAGTCCTCAGAGCCAGCCTCTGTTCTAGTCCCAGTTGAGTGACCTTCCTTGGTCTACCCAATCGATTCTTTCCTGGCCCAAATGGAGCTCCTGACTGGCTTCCCTTGTTCCTCCCAAGCTTGACCTCTTCCTGGTGGCCAG
>CM053583.1:21691888-21723374 GCA_028627135.1 Pseudochirops cupreus | reverse complement strand
GCTTTTATGGTTTAATCTGAATTATTGCATTTACTCCTTCACTTTCTTAAGTCTAGACAATCAACAAAATAATTTAAGCCTCGATTCATAACATTTGTTAATTTCCCAAGGTGTAAAAGCTCACCCTGAACATTTAAGGATGGGGCGATCCGGAAGAGGAATGGGCTGCCTCCGAGGAGGAAGTAGTTTCCTCCTCACTTGACACCCTCTGTGGGGTCATAGGATCTTTGGAAGGACAATTAGCCGATCAATAAGCTTTGTAAGCAACTGCTGTGACCCTGTGCCTGACACTGTCCTGGGGGCTGGATTTGCAAAAATCAGATTGAATTGAATACCCTCAAGGAGCTCACAAGTCATGCAGAAGTGTACAATTAACACTAGACTGGGAACCAAGATACCTCTGCTTACCCCTGTGTGACCTTGGGTAAGTTATTTCCCTCGGTGGACCTCTCTCTCCTCATCCATAAAATGAGGGGGTTGGCTTGGATGATCTCTATGGTCCCTTCTAGACTGAGAACACCCTCTCCCTGCCCCTCCTGTCCTCCAGCATATATAGTGACCTGGTTCGATTGCCAAGATCATAGGGTCCTTTTTTGTTTGATAGAAAGGAAAGTAACAGAAGCCCAAGGGGAAAACCACCCATTTCCTGTAGCAGATAGAAGATTAAGAGGCTGAGACTATTGGCAAATGGAGCCCCATAATTGTGCCTGGAAGCCAGCTTGGGGAGCTAGGGGGTGAGAGGGAGACTGAATGGGAAAGCTCTGGGTCACTGAATCCTCAGAGTCTGAGGGTAGGGTGGGAGACAGCTCTCCCTATTGGCTGAGTCACCAGCCTTGGGATTCCCACGCTGACCTCAGCACCCCACATGCCTGAGCATGATAAGTGAAGATTCCAAGCATTTCAATGAAGAGCAAAGTGGGTGGGGAAAGAGGGTCCCCTGAGGACCACAGGAGGGACACATTCCCCAAAACTCTTTCTTTTTTCTCTCTATTCCTGACAAGGAAGGAGAGGGTAAGCCTGCTTATCCTGGTTCCCGGGTCATCCCAAGTCTTGACAAGGGTGTGCAGGCTGGAATTTGGGCTATTCTCCTCTCTCCCCAACAAGGAGGCAGGTGTTTGGAAAGGGAATTGATTCTGGTGCCCAGGCCGAGAGCCAGGGCCCACATTCCCCTACCCCTTTCCCTCCTCTTCCTCGCAGCTGTTCTGTGGGGCCAGGCCAGTTGTTCTGTGGCGGGGAGGCCAGCTGTTGGCTGCTGCTCTCCCTCCTTCCTTGTCTCCAGACAGTCTGGTTCGCCACACATCCCGGCTCTTGTGGTTTGGGTGACCTTCCCTCCTAGGGAGGCAGGGAGATAGTATGGAGAAAGCCCTGCCTGTGGTTCGACTCTGGGCTTCTTAACTGCAAGTGACCTTAGGCAAGTCTCTGGGTTCCTCTTCAGAAAAGAGGAGCTTATTCATGCTTCATCCCTTACCACACTGGGCTGCCAGAGGGCAAATGCTTGTCTGCTTTAAAGTTCATAGGATTATACGTTTAGGGTTGGAAGGGACCTTACAACTCTTTCAATCCAACTTCCTCATTTTATAGACAAAGACACCGAGCCTTGGGAGGTTAAGTCACTTGTTTAAGGTCATACAGCTAGTAAGTGTCTGAGCCAGGCATCAGCTTTGGCCTTCCAGGCTCCAAGCCTAGGTCTCCATCCATCCACCAGATCACACTGGGGGAGCAATCAGTGGTTTGCTAAGGGCCTTTCCTCTCAATAACTGGGTGAGATAGGTAGTACTTGCTTTATTATCCCCACTTTAGAGATGAAGAGCCTGAGGCTCAGAGGGTAAATGACTTGGCCATGGCCACAGACTCTAAGTATCTGGGGTGAGGTTTGAATTCGTGTCCTAACTCCAAGCCCAGCGTTCCTTTCTGCCGTTTACAGCACAGTGCTGCCACCTCACGTGGGATGAGTTTGGTTGAGTGCTGGTGCTGTCCGTAACTGTCCTCCAGCCCACCCCAGGTGGAGTGGACATTGTTGGCCCCAGAGGCCAGAGTCCCTGATGGACCAGAGTTTCCAGTAGCCCTGTACAAATAGAGGGAAGGAGCTGACGTCCCAAGGCCGACATCCCGGGGGTGTCTTGTTCACAATTGCCTTCTCTCCTCTCCCTAGGGCCTAACAGGGACAGAGGATGGGGTCCGGCTGCATCAAAGTCACCAAATACTTTCTCTTCCTCTTCAACCTGCTTTTCTTTGTAAGTATGACAAACACCCCTCCATTCCCCTCCCATGGGGCATCTTCTCCCATCTTTGGAGGCAGACCTTCCAAGAACCAGAGAAATCCCCCAGCTTTGGGGCAAAAGAAAGCTTCATGCCAAGAATTATTGAAAGTGGTACCTTGTGGAGCAGGGGAGTATTAAAGAAGAGGGGCAGTGGGGTGGGGGGAGAATACAGAAGCTGGTGTTGAAGGATCTGGGTTCAAATCCCACCTCTGAATCCTGCTACCCATGTGTGATTGAGCCAGCCCCTTAACATGTCCTTTGCCTGACTTGCCTCCTTTTAAATTTTTTACCCTCCTCCTCCCCCATCCCCACCTCAAACTTTCATGTTGCAATTTTAGTTCCTTTCCGCAATGGGGAAAGTTCTATTTCATGCCTGGGGACTTCTGAGTCATTGCCATACAGGCCTGAGGCTTGAGTGGGAGGGCCCCTTTTTCATGGTTAGCCAAAACCCATATGCCCATTATGGCAGTGGAGCTCAGATCCCCTCCAGAAGGGGGACCCTCACCCAAGACCCCGGCTGTCATCTTTGTATGGGGAAACTGTGCTTAGGGCCGGGGGATCTCCCTTATTCTCTGTCCTCTCGCCCTGAAATGTGCCTTAGCCTTCACTGTGTCCCTGGAGGCCAGAGGCCTGTCTGCTAGAGCAGGAGTCCAGATGTGGCTCTGTGGAACATCTGTATCTTGTTTTCCTGGGCTTGGTTTTTTTCCCCCCTTCTCCAAGCAGGCAGTGAATACCCCCGAAGCTACCAGAATTCCATTGGGCACTAGTCATAGGATGGCTTTGACATCCCTGAGAAGAGGTTTTAAAGGACCATCTCTGATGTGTGTGTGTGTGTGTGTGTGTGTGTGTGTGTGTGTGCGTGTGCGTTCACTCGCATGTGCCCCTAGTACACCCATTAGGGAGTCAGGGAAGGCTTTGGGAAGGCCTCTGCACCCTTGACAAGACCCATAAATGGGATGTCACTGTTCCATATGCCCCATAGAAAGGCGAGAGGTGTTGGTATCATGGGAAGAAAGGTTGGCTTGACTTGTGGTGTTGGGATTGTCGTCTGGGGACCTGTTCTGCTGTTTTCTACATGTATAACTTTGCATAAGTCACTTTCTCTCTGGACCTCAGACTCCTTGTTTGTAAAAGTGAGAGGGTTGGCCTTGAAGGTCCTCAAGGCCCCTCCTAGCTCTTAATCTATTATCCTATGAACCCTCATTGTTCATGCAAGCCTGGGCCTCTCCCATTCCCAAAGATTACTAATTATGCTGATTTAATGGTTGTTCCAGGGACAGGGAGAGGGAGTGTTTGGTGGGAGCAGAGCAAGGGGAAAGGGAAAGGAGGGGGACCCTGGTAATCTGGGAGATCATACCTAGGCTCTGGCTTGGCCAACAGCAGGTACCCAGCCCCAGGGAGAGGCAGGGAAGGCTGTGTTTATCTCCCACACAGTCACACAATGGGTATGTCGGTGCCCTGCCCTTTAGTAACCCAGCTCAGGCTCCCTCCCCAGGGCTAAGCTCTGGGCACTATGCCTTCCCATCCGCCCTGGGACCAGCCTTCTGGGCCCACAAAGAGTTGGCCTGAAGCTGCTAAGATGGGGAGGGAGAGGACCGAATGACTCTAGCTCCTGAGCCAAAGTATTTTCCCACATTTTGTATGGAGGAGAGAGGAGGAGGAAGAGAGAGAAGGGAAAAAATTCCTCCCCCACCCCCTTACTCTCCCAGGGAGCCGAAGGGGGCAGAGAAGGGGGCCTAGAACTGCCGGCCTCAGCCCTGTACAGCTGGCCTTACCCTGCCAAGACTGGGATGGGGGCCTCTCCTGGCCCAGCACAGTGGGTGACGTTAAGCAGCTGGGCTCTGGGCAGCAAGTCCCGAGCTTCCTGGCTCCCTGCTCTGGCTGAGCTGGCTGCCTTAAAGGGCCAGCAGGCGGGCACTGAGCCCTTGACCTAAGCGTGGGGGTTCTGAGTTGGGAGGGGCTCTGCCCTTTGGGGACAGCAGCAGCTGGTTGGATCCCAAGAGCATTGGGTGGGAGGGACCATGGTAAGAATAGTGATCCTCACTAGCGTTCGGAGCGTACTTTTTAAAGTTTACAAAACTTTCTTCTCGGACCCTCCTTGCACCTCCACAGACTCCTCAGAAAAATGTTTCTAAATGCATGAAATGAAACTCAAAGGGTGCAAAGGAAACCAATTCTATTAAAATGCAATAATCAAAAGATATTATTTTACGAGTCCACAGAGCCTAGGTTAAGATTCCATGGTCTGCAGGGTAGACCTAAGAAAAGATCGGGGTCTTTTTCTTCAAATTTTGACATTTTGATGGATTTGAGGTGTACTTCAGACCTGTTTTTATTTGCATGTTTTTCTTTATAGATGAATATTCTTTCAAGTGCCTATTTAGAATTACCTTAGAACTATGTAGAACTACCTTACAACAGCTCTGTAAGGTAGATTTTACAGATGGGGAAATAGGGGCTGCACAATTGATCCAGAGTTGCATGGATAATAAATGCCTAAAATAGGAGTCAAGCTCTGAGGGCTGCTGGGTGGCACAGTGGACAGAGCACTAGACTTGTAGTCAGGAAACTGATCTTCCTGAGTTCAAATCTTGCCTCAGACACTTAGCAGCTGCGTGACCCTGGGCAAGTCACTTACCCCTGTTTGTCTTAGTTTCCTCATCTGTAAAATGAACTGAAGAAGGAAATGTTAAACCACTCCCATATCTCTGCCAAGAAAACCCCAAATGGGAGCATGAAGAATCAGACATGGCTGAAATGACTAAGCAGAATTCAAACTCGTCTTTCCAATTGTTCTCAATCCAATACTCTATGCACAGTGCTACCTATCTGCCTTATCAATAATGTAGAAATAGGAGGTTTTGACAGCCAATTATGGGACACTAGACCTTGAATTGGAAGGGAGCTTTGAAGCAAAGGGTCATATAGATTTAGTTCTGACAGAGACCTCAGGGGTCATGGAGGCTCCCCTCTCCCATTTTATAGAATGAGACATTGGGGCCCAGAAAGGAGCAATATCTTGACCCAGTATGCATAGGGAGTAAGTAGCAGAGCTGGGATTTGAACCCAGGTCCTCTGACTCAAGGCTGGCATGCTTGCCACAGTGCCACCATATTGGGAAGGTCCTCACCTTTGACAGAAGGGGTGGTCAGACATCCTTCTTGTCATCCCTCCTGCAAAAGTGAGGGATCCCCTGGGCTTTGCCAAAGGTATTTGTTAGAGAGGGGGCACAGATTATAAATAAGCATTTGGAAAAAAAAAGGTTCCGGCTTAAATAAATACAAATTGGAATGACTCCTATGTGGCTGTTCACATCCATCAAAATGTCAACATGCGGAAAAATGATCTTATTCTAGGGAACTTCATGGCAGTGTGCTATAAGAAGGAAGAAAATAGTCACGGTCTTAATAAAAGAATCCCATTTGACTGGAACAGAGAGAAACATAGTGCAGAAAATGTGGTCAAGTCAACGATCATTGGGAGATTCCTACATGCCAGGCCCTCTGCTAAGGCCCGGGGCTACAAGTCTAAGCAGAAAGGCTGCCCCTGCCCTGGAGGAGCTCATATTCTAGTCAGAGGAGCTTTGACTGTCATAGGATGATACGATGATTCTCTGGAGAGTCTTTTCAAAGGGAGGAATGATCTGGTGTCTGGCGTGCATAGGAATGGAGGGCCCTTTGGGAGGGTTGCTTAGGGAAGGAGAGAGGAGAAGAGGGAGAGGTGCTGAGCCCATCCAGGCCCAGCTGCCTCCTGCCTCTGTTCATGATGGAGAGTCAGGTGGCAACAGGGGCTCACATATGCCTGGGGGAGGGAGGTCAAGGAGATTATGTCT
Source organism: Pseudochirops cupreus (assembly GCA_028627135.1). Taxonomy (NCBI): domain Eukaryota; kingdom Metazoa; phylum Chordata; class Mammalia; order Diprotodontia; family Pseudocheiridae; genus Pseudochirops; species Pseudochirops cupreus. The sequence goes on along the minus strand of CM053583.1, from coordinate 21,717,281 downwards.
CCTGGGCCATGGTCCTATCTCTTGTTCATTATCCGACCAGGGCACCAGCCCAGACTGAAGGCAGAACCTGGAACAGGACTGACACGGAGCCGTTGCCAGCTTCATCTGGCAGAGACTAGCCTCCTCCGCCATTTTTCTCTCCCCACCCCTCATCTCCCTCAGTCTTTGAATTCCTTATTTATTGTAAACTTCTCTGTTTGGCCCTGAGTTCTGTACAACCTGACTCTGGCCTACCTTGTCATACATTACCTCCCTCCATGCACTCTCTTGTCCAGCTCAACCAGCCAACAAACCATCTCCCATCTCCTTCCAGCACCTTGCATGGTCTGTCCTCCCTCAGACTCAACTTCAACATCATGTTCTGCAGAAGGCCTTGTCTGGTTCCACCAGTTACTAGCACTTTCTCAACCCCTCCAAGCCTATCTTGTATCTTCCTTGTGTGTTTTCTCTCTCCCTCTGTCTCTCTTTCTCTCTCTGTCTCTGTCTCTCTGTCTCTGTCTCTGTCTCTCTCCCTCCCTGTCTCTCTCCCTCCCTCCCTCTCTCTCTCTCTCTCTCTTCCTCTCTCTCTCTCTGTTTCTACCTCCCTCTCTCTACCTTTCTCTCTATGTTTCTCTCTCTCTCCCTTTCTCTCCCTCTTGGTCTCTCTCTGTCTCTATCTCCCCCTCTGTCTTTCTTTCTCTTTCTCTCCATGCATACACATACATATACATATATATACATATATATGTGTGTGTGTTTCTGTGTATATAAGTGTGTTATATATGTGTATAGGTAATAGCTAAGATTTGTAACTCTCCTAATGCTTTGCATACAGCAGGTGCCAAGTAAATGAATAGGATGTGATTGTATTGTGCCAGTGAAGCCGAAGGAGCAGAACTGTCTCCCTGGGCCTTGCTCCCACTACTGACCTTGGGGGGGGGGGGTATGTCAAATTAGGAGCAGGTGGGACCTCAGAGGGGTCTGAACCTGAACCTTGAGACACAGAAGGACTTATCCTCTCCCATTGTCCCCAAGCCTCCTACTTTGGCTCCAGGCTCACTGACTTGACCTTGACTTGAGCCTAGACCTAGCCCTGGCTGGTCTTGGGTGGGCTTGTTGGTCCTGGAAGTGCCCATCCTGAGCTAGGCTGATACCACAGAGAAGGAACTGCCTGGGAAGGTGGGAGTTGGGGACATTGCCTTTCTCTGGCTCCTCATAGCCCCAGCCGAGGAGTCTGGAGAGTATGGGCTTAGACTTTTTATGGTCATTCTTTTTTTTTCTTCCCCCTGCCCCCACTCCTTTTTGTGCTTGTCCGTGTATTTTTTGAGGGAAGGAGGTGTTATCCTTTCTTGTTGTCTGTAGGAGCCAGGGTGCCCTTTCATAATCTTCCAAGTTCCTGCTAGAGACAATGTCCTAGAAAGCTTCAGGGCTCTGTCTGACCCAGAGCTCCTCTGGCTCACAGATTTAGCATCTGGAGATATGGCTTGGCTTGTGGACTGTCCCCAGATGGGACCTCTTCTTCCCAAAGAAGTCAAGTTTGTTATCTAACCCCAGGCCCTTTTAAGCCCTCCCACATGCTTCCTGCCAATTGTGTTCTGGGGACACATGGTGATATCCCTGTTTCCTATTCCAGTGACCTCATCTCACACCCCCAATACCCCATCTCTTCCCCTGCTTGATCCCTCTACCTGGAGATCTAAGCGTACTGCCCCACAGTTGGCATCTACAAGAGCTCCGCTGACAACAGACAAGTCAAAAAAGCGTTAGATTAGGGTCCAAGAACCAGAGTTGGGATCCCAGGTCTGCTGCTGTGACCTGGAATGAGTGTCTTTGGATTCCCCCTCTCTGAAATGAGGGGTTTGGAACAGATGACCTCAGCTGGCTCTCCATTCTGATGTGACTCAGACTGGAGGCCTCATCCTCAGCTACAGAGCTGATGACAGCATCATCCTGCTGGGTGACCTTGGACAAGTCACTTACCTTTGATAAGCTTCAGATCTTTCATCTTGTGAAACACCAATAACACCTGCCCCAGCCCTTTCACAGCGTTACTATGAAGATCAAATAGGTTAATAGCTGTGACACCCTTTGGAAATAATAGTAATCATTGGACACTTCTATAACCCTTAAGAGTTTGAAGAGTACTTTACATGAATTGTCTCATTTGAGTCTCACAACAGCTCTGGGAGGCGGGCATTATTATCATGCCCATCTAATAGAGGAGGAGACTGAGACTCGGCTATGTGTCACAGTGAATAGAGCACTGGGCCTGGAGTCTGGAAGACCTGAGTTCAAATCCAGCCTCAGGCACTTAATGGGGCATGAGACCCTGAGCAAGTCACTTGACCTCGTTGGTCTTCGTTTTCTCAACTAAACTGGGTCCACCACCCTGCTTCCCCTCAGCTCTACACCTTGTGATCCTATTTAATTCCCCATTCTGAACTGGGGGGAGAAGATAATTACCCAATCTACCCCCTTCCCTCAGCCCTCTCTAGGCCATGAGAGTCCAGTTGTTGGGTGGGACCAGAGCAGGTCTTTGGGTCCTGATGTAGATTAGTTTGACTCTTAAGGAATTCGAGTGGATGAATGTCAGGAAGACTGACTCCTACCATAGACCTTTAATAGTTGTTGACTGTTCATGGCCTCAGTTTCCTCATATGTCAAATGGAGGTGATAACAACCTCTACTGCACAGCTTGTTTTGAATGAGATGATGTATGTAAAGAATTTCTTAAGCCTTAAGAGGACTTGAGTTCAAATTCAGTCTTTGACACTTCCTGTGTGGGAAAGTCACCAAAACTCTCTGGGCTTTGGTTTCCTCATGTATAAAAAGAAAGGATTCAATTAGGTGACTCCAAAGGTTGCTTCCCAGCTCTAAAATCCCATGAGCCTGGTAAATCGCTAAACAAATGTGATCCTGGGAGAGACTTTGGAGGCCAGCAAGGTCAACCCTTCCATTTTACAAGGGGAGAAAATTGCTTTTCTTCTCATCGTAGCCAATATTATCCAGAAGAATGGATTGAGGGCTGGCCTCCAAGTCCCACGTTCAGATCCCAGCTCTGACACATATTGCCTCTTGGCACCCCAGGCAGCTCCCTGGGACTGTATATCACCAAACTGTTGTTACTCTGCTGTGGTGGAAGGCATTTCCCAACTGAGAGTTCTCTGCCCTGAAGTAACGTCTGCCTACGCGCCCCCCCCCCCCCGGAAAAAAATGTGTGTATGTACCATTATTGATTTTTAAAATCATGTACACACATGTATATGTGTATACATAAATTTGGTGTTTAATTTTATATACCTATATGTACAGATGTGTATACAAGCACACTTCAAAAATATTGTGAGTTTAGTTCCAGACCACCATGATAAAATGAGTATTTGCAATAAAACAAATCACAAGTTTTTCTGTTTCCCAGTGCATATAGGAGTTACGTTTATGCTATGCTGAAATCTTTTATGTGTGTGGTAGTATCCTATCTTTAAAAAATGTACAGACCTTAATTAAAAATATTTTATGGCTAAAAAATGCTAACCTTCAATTGAGCCTTCAGCAAGTTGTAATCTTTTTACTGGTGGAGGGTCTTGCCTTGATGCTCATGGCTGCTGACTGCTCAGGGTGGGGTGGCTGTGGCAGTTTCTTAAAATAAGATAACTGTGAAATATGTTCCATCCAATGACTCTTCCTCCCACTTGAACACTTAGAGGCCATTGTAGAGTTAGTTATTAACTGACCTGATGTCAGTATTCTTGTATCTCAGGGAATAAGGAGGCCCTTGGAGAGGGACAGAGCCTGGGAATGACCAGGCTGCAGAGCAGTCAGAACATACACAACATGGACCAATTCACCATCTTATGTGGGTGTGGTTTGTGATACCCCAAAACAGTTATAGTAGGATCACTGATCACAAATCACTGATATAATAATGTCAAAGTTTGAAATATTGGGAGAATTACCAAAATGTGACCCAGAGACACAATGCGATCATGTGCTGTTGGAAAGATGGTGCAGATAGCCTTGTTCAACGCTGGGTTGCCAAAACATTCAATTTGTAAAAGTCACAGTTTCTGCAGACTGCAATAAAACAAACTATGCTTGTATATGTGTATGTGTGTATATAAATAAATCTTGATGTTTGATATTACATATACATATATATAGATAAGCACGTGTGTGTATACATGTGTGTTTACACACACACACACACACATGCACATCTGTGTATATCATAGGTCCAGTCTCTTGTCTTATATATTAATCCAGAGAAAGCACATGCTCCTGCTGTTCCAGGAGTCTGGTTTCCCTCACATTCTAACTCAGCACCAGTTTTGTTCCAGATCTTGGGGGCCGTGATTCTCGGGTTTGGAATATGGATTCTGGCCGACAGAAGCAGCTTCATCTCTATTCTGCGTGAGTTTCCCACTTGACTTGTCCTGCTATGGTTGGCTGGGTTAAGGGGGAAGAGACCTTGAGAGTGAGGGAGATGCCTGAGGCCCTTCCCAAGGGCAATCTCCTTCCAGGAAGTAAGGCTCTGTTGCTACCCAGGGAGGAAAGAGTGGGGATTGGAAGTTCACTTGGTCCAGGTCCTTTCCTCTCACTCTTGAGTCCAAGGTGTTTGACCCGTATGAAGTCTATTATTATGAATGTCTTGACTCCTCACTGACCCCTGGAGGCACAGCAAGCACTGGACATGTGGCTAAGAGATAGGCCTTGGGTGTTTGCTTCTTTTTAATAGACAGCACAGCTCCATGGATACAGTGCTCACACTGGACTGTTGAAAGAGCCCTGAATGTGAAGTCAGATACTACCTCTGACACTGGATATACCTTAGACAAATCACTTAGGCTCCTTGGGTATCATTTTCTCCATCTGTAAAATAAGGAATTGGGCAAGGTGACCTCTCATTTTCCTTCCAACTCTAAATCTAGGGAGCCCATGAATCAGAAAAACCTGAGTTCAAATCCTGCCTCTAACAATTCTAGGCATTTGCCAAGAATTTAACCCCTCTATTGTCCCAAGCAAAGCCCAAGGACTTATCTACCAAATCATAGATGAATGTCAGAAGAGTTCCCCTAAACAAAATCACAGATCCTTCTCGTATCTGAGTGTTGGTATAGCCTAGTGCTTACAACACTGGGGTACGAGGGAGAAAACCTGGGTTCTAAGCCCAGCTTGACTCCTGGCCTGCTGTGGGACCTTAAGAAAGGCATTTGGCCTTTTGGTGCCCGAGTTTCTTTCCTTTGTAAAAGGACTATAACGACTTCTACTCTTCCCAAGTTTGTGCAATATTCATCGCCTATTGCGTGCCCACTATGATGAATCTGGGCCACAGTGCACGGGTAGAGATATAGTATCCTTTTCACTTTTTGATGTAGATCTGTTTCACTCCCCAGTGCAGAAACTCTCTTCATTGGTACAGACTGGAAACTCATCTGTAATCAATCAGTTGATAGAGCACCGTCCCTGGTAGGGATACTGATACCCCAAAAGTTAAGTGATGTGTACATGGCCACAGAGATAAAACCTGAGTGCTGATCTTCCTGCCCTCTCTCTGCTACATTAGGATATCTATCACCATAAGCCTGATGAGTATCTCTCTAAGTCTGAGTTCTTTCCTAAACGACAGATTTATTGGTACCTTTTGTCTTTCAATTTCTTAGGCTTCCCCCTGGATTCCTTCTCCTCTCTCCTCCCAGAGAGCCATCTCTTAGAACAAAGAATCTCTTAGCTCTTAAGGTCATTGAGCCCAGGGTATTTTTAACGCATAATTATTTGAAAGAGCAGGGTGACTTTTTCAGGGTAAAAGCACTGGATTGGAAGATTAAATCCTACCTCTGATACTAATTTACTGCATGGCGTTAAGACAAGTCTTGTCAACATTCTGGCCCTCAGTTTCTTCACTTGTAAAAATTGGCAATTTAGATGAAAATCTTTTGATTTCCAGCTACTTGCTGGCTATCTCCGTTTGAAATTTTCCAGGAGTAGCTCAACCCAACGTGTCCAAAATTAAATTCCCATCCCTTCCTCCACTCTTCATTCCCAGCTTCCCTGTTTTCACTGATGGGTTCCGCCATCCTCTCTGTCCTCAAGACTTAAGACACTGGAGGCCTCTTTGGCTTTTCCATCTCCTTCACTGTCTACACTCGATGCATTCTCAATGCTGTCCATTTATCCCTCTCAAATCCATCTTTTCTCCACTTAGACAAATATTGCTTTCGTTCAGGCCCTCACCATTTCTATACTTTCATCCTGCACACAGCTACCGAAATCTTATTCAGGATAGACAGCCCAGGACAAGCTACTCCCTTATTCAAAAACCTTCAAGGGCTTCCAGTTGCCTACAGGCTGTAATCTGAAATCCTCACTTCTGGTGCACTCTGTCCCAACCTCTGTTTCCGATCTCATTCCACATGATTCCCCTTCATGTCGTCTGTATTCCAGACAAATTGAACAGTCGGCTGTTCGTAGATCTTGTCTAACCGTCTGTGCCCCAGTGCGCTTGTGAAGGCAGCCCACCACCCCTTTCATACTGAATGCACGGTCCTCTGCTTGAAAGCATCCAGTGAGGGGGAACCAACCCATTACCTCTCAAGGCAACCTATCCCACTTTGGAACAGCTCTCACTGTGAGCGTGCTTTTCCTGACATTGAACCCAAATGTGTCTCTGATTCTGTCCTCTGGGGCTAAATAGGACAAGTTTCATGGCTGTTCAACAGGATTATTATTCAAGTATTTGAACACTGCCACTGTGACCTCCTCTCCTCTTATGCAGGCTGAACATCCCGAGCTCCTTCAGCTGTTCTCCATGTCTCAGGGGTGGCAGATCATAGGATAATGGCCAAGGCTAGAAGGGACCCCAGGAGGCATCTTTCCAGCCTTCTCATTTTACATGGGAGGAAAATAAGAGCCAGGAAAGTTAAATGACTTTCCAATGTCAAAAGAGTATTCTGTGTCAGAGGCAAGATTTGACCTAGAACCAGTGCCCTTCCCAAGGAACCCCCTGGAGAGAGGCAGGGCTCGATGTAAGCTCATGCACCCGGACACAGACTCCCTTCTCCATCCCAGGCCTTTGCTCTCTGGCCCACCCCTTCTGCCAGGCCACAGAAGGTTGTGGTTCTTCTCTTCCTCCTCCCCAAACAGCTGCAGGACAGGTTCTGGCCAGGGAAGCGCTGACAGCTGTTACATTTGCATGAAGTGGAAACTTCACTGAGTCTGGGGTGGGGAGTAGCCCACACCTGCTGCCACATCTACTCCTAAAAGAGGGGACTAGGAGATGGGGCTGTCCTGTGCCGGCTGCCCCGATTCTCCCCTGGGAGGAGGCTGGCCCCATTCTGGTCAGGCCCAAGCTTCTCAAGGCTTGGCTTTCTCTTTCCTTTGGGGGGCGGGGGGCTGTGGAGGGGTGGAGATTTCCTGCTTCAGCCTGGGATCCCTTTCACCCAGCTGCTTTCACCCTGTCTCCTCCCACTGCTCTGGTAACCTGAGCGCCTTTTCAAGGGACGCTCCTGCTTGGGGCTTGCTGTGGCGAAAGGGGGCAGGGGAGGAAGGAGGGTACAGCACCCCCTGGTCTTGGCCCCTGTCCTGGGCTTCCCAGGCATCCGTCCAGCAGAGCAAGGTCCAATGAGCTCTGCCATGTTCCTGTCTTGGAGCTCATGTTCCAATGGGCTGTAGACCTGAGCTGACTCTCTGGGGCTGGGCTGCTTCTCACTGCCTTTCCAGTCTTATACCTTACTGTCCAACACTTACACCTGCATCCAGTGACCCCGGCCTCCCGGCCGCTCCAGGAGCAGGACCCTCTCTCTTGGCTCAGGGCATCTTCCTCGGCCGTCCCCGTGCCTGGAGCACTCTCCCTCCTCCAGCCGCTGCTGACCTCCATTCTTCTGTAGAAAACCTCCCTGAGCCCCTCTTAATCCCAGTGCTTTCTTTCCCTCTTTTTCCTTATATATTTTTGCCTTGTATACATTTGCTTGCACGTTGTCTTCCCCATTAGACCATAAGCTCCTTGAAGGCAGGGCCTCTCTTCTCCCTGTTTGGCTATCTCTGGTGCCTGGCACTGTGCCTTCATGTTTTTCCATTACAATGTTAAGTGCTGGCTTCTGACTCAGAAGATCCAAAGTTCCAATTCCAAGTTCGTACAACTCTGGGCAGCAGATTTAGAACCTTAAGACTCTCAGATTCGGAAGCTGACTCTGATGGTGCCTAATAGGGAAAGAACTAGCATTTCCAGTTATTTACATTAAAGCTAACGCTTTAAGGTTTGTACTGCACTGGACATGTTTTTCATTTAATCCTCACCACAATCCTGGGAGGTGCTATTTTTATTCCTATTTTACAGATAAGGAAACTGAGGCGAACAGAGGTTAAGTGACTTACCCAGGGTCATACAGCTAGTAAGTGTCTGAGGCCACATTGAACACGGGTCTTCTTAATTCTGCACTTAGTCCTCTATCCACCAAGTCAGCCCGTCCCTGAATGAGGATCCTTGTATAGTATGTCCTTGCAAGCAGATTTTACTTGAATAGTTCTCATGACAGAGTACTCGCTATCATTGAAGCAGCTTGACTCACTTTTAGAAAGCTCCCATGTTTACTGAAAGCTTTTCACAAGCGTTGGGGCTTGAGCATCTCCCATCCTCTGGCTGCAGAGTGTACTTGGCTATTGACCCCTGCCCTCTGCACTGCCCCTGCCCCCTACAAGGAACCCCAGGCCTTGCTGTCTTCCCTGATGCTGTATTCTCCTAGAAGCAATCCCTCTCTCAATTAAGAGCATGGGCTCTGTGAAAGCAGGAATCGTCTCGTGTTTTACTTCATATCCCCAGTACTAAACACATGCTTGGCCTACGGTAAGAGCTGAAGAGTATTTAGCTTTTCCATTCTGTTTTTACATTAAACCAAAATCTTCCTCTATGAAACAACCATCCCATTGCTCCTGCTTCTGCCTTGTGGGACTGGGCAGAAAAGTACAGCTCTTCTTCTATAGGGCAGACCTTCTGAGACTTGAGAACTGCTAGTGTGTGTGTGTGTGTGTGTGTGTGTGTGTGTGTGTGTGTGTGTGTGTGTGTGTGTGTGCGCGCGCGCGCATGTGTGTGTGTGCACGTGTGTGTGTGTGCATGTGTGTGTGCATGTGTGCGTGTGTGCGTGTGTGTGTGTGTTCAGAATCATGTCTCCTAGTCTAATGCTCTTATGGCACAATCTCCTCATAGACTCCAGCTTCTTTAAAAATGTAATGCCTAGAACAGATTTCTAGGTGGTATGGATGGCAAGGGCATTGCTGAAGCATTGCCACCTCCATCGTCCTTGACAGCCAAGCTTCTCTTAATGAGGCCTGCAATGGCATTGCCCTTTTTAGCTGTCATTCAGTGGAGTTCAGCACTTATTAAACACTGACTCTGTGGAAGACATCAGATGGTACAAAGAGGAAAATGAAGTAGCCCTGAGGCTCCAAGGAATTTTATTTCTCCTGGAAGCTTGAGAGCTGGTCATGGTCTGAGCCAGTGAGCAATCATCCTGCAGCTTTGGAGATATGAGTGAAGTCAGAAGGTAGCCAGTGGCAGAGGCAAGATCTGAACCCAAGACTTCTGGTTCCAAATCCAACATTCTTTCAAGTCAGCAAGCCTTTATTAGGCACTTAGTGTTGGGGCTATGCTGAGTGTCAGAGATCTAAGAAATATGAAAAGAGAGTCCCCGTCCTTGAGGACCACAATGTAAGCAATTCAGGGGATCTTGGATGCATGAGAACACATGAGAGGCAGTCTGAGAGGGCGAGACCTCAGCAGCGAGGGGACCGGGAGAGGCCTCCTGGAGCAGAGCTGAGCCTCAAAGAAAGGCAGAGAAGCTAAGAAGGGGAGCATTCTAAGTATTGGGTCAGTCAGTGTAAGAGGGGAGGGAACAAGGCTTTATTTAGCATGTATAATGTGCTGAGTGCTTTGTAAATAGCATCTCATTGCTCTTCCCAATAACCCTGGGAGGAAGGTGCTATTATTATCACCCTTTCACAGTTGAAGAAACTGAAGCAGAGGTTAGGTGACTTACCCAGGGTCCACAACCTTCTCTCCATTTTATGGCTGGGGAAACTGAGGCAGGCAGAGGTTAAGTTACTTTCCCGGGGTCACACAGCTAGTGTCTGAGGCCAGATTTGAATTTGGGCCCTTCCTGACTACCACTCTGTTGACTATACCATCCAGCTGCCTCTAATGCAAAGGAGATGGAGTGTCTAATTTGGGGAAAGGCAAGTAGGCCAGTGTTGCTTCGTAGAAGAGAATAGGCCATAAAAAGACTGGAAAGTGGGGAAGGGACCTGGTCATGAAGGGCTTTAAATGCCAAACAGTCCTGGGGTTAATAGGGAGTCACCGGAGTTGTAGGCAGGTGGGGGAGAGAAGGAGCTATAATCACCCCCTTTAGTTTAGGAAAATCCCGGCTCTGCCGTTGAATGTCTTGCCCAAGTGACTTCTTTCCCCCATCAAAGGGAAGGCTCTTCCCATCCATCTTCCTAGGGGAGAGACCAGAGGCCAGTGCAGCCATCCAGGTGTGACTCGCTGTGCCTCATCGGAAGGGCCCTCGGTCCCAGCCAAGGCCTTTTCCCTGGGAATTCCTGGGAATTGTTCTTTGGACCCACAGGGTCTGAGCATGTCCGTGGAGAACAGGGAGATGAGTGGTTTCTTGCAGTGAGTCTGTCTCAGTCAGTGAGCCCTGGCTCACCTCACAGTACAGTAGCTGGGTTTTTTTCTTTTCTTTTTGAAGATGGTTTTTAAAATAGACTTTACTGGTATTTATTATGTTTGCATCATTTAGGTTTCTCCCCTACATCACTCTCCTTCTCCCTTCCAGAGCCGTCCCTTGAAACAATATGGTATTTTCAAGGACAAGGAATTGAGTCTGACAATGTCCCATCTGCTGAAAGGTGGAGGAGGCCAGTTTGTGTCTCCTTTGTGGACGTTTCCTCTTCTGGGATGCCTCCCTCCTTCCCAAGCTGCCCATTTGGGGTGGGAAAGCCTGTCATCATCATTAATGATGTCACTAAGGTCTTTCATCTGGTCCTTTTACCTGCCAATTAACCCTTCACCTGGGGCATTTGTAGGTCTTCTCCCATGACCTACAAATAGGGAAACTGAGGCACATCTTCTGAGCTTTCTGTCTCCTCAGTGTCTCTCCAGTCTCTTTCATCTGGTGAGCCCTGCATCTCAAACAAGTACTTACCTCATGAATCTTCCCTGGGAGCTAGGTGGGTGGCAGACAGGCAGCGTGTCATCCCCAGCTACCCAGACTAGCCTGGGGCGGAGCTGATGAGTGAATATAGAGTAGCATTTTCTTTGTGGGCAGACTGGAGCTACCCTTTATGGACCACCGATGGGGACTGGCCCCAGTCTGGGTTGGGGGAGCTTAGTGATGGCGTCATTTGCCCCAAGGGCATTTGGTGACTACATCGGTGTTCTTGGTGCAGTTGGCCAAGAGAAGCTCTCTCTCTCACCTTCCTCAACATCGGTTGCCAAGTCTGGCTGATTCCATCTCTAGACAAGTTCTCAGATTCATCCCCTCCTCTCCATTCCACCTGGACCCATCCAAGCACAAACCCACGATCAATTACAAATGCATTCTTTCACTCTCTTTCTCCTCTTTCTTAGAAGGAATTAGGTTTCACGGTAATTAGAACACTGGACCTAGATAGTGCCTGGAAAATCTGAGCTCAGACATTTACTAGCTGTGTGGCTCTGGACGAGTCACTTCGCCTCAACCTTCCTCAGTTTCCTCATCTGTGAAATGGGGATTATAATAGCACCTACCTCCCAGGGTTGTTGTGAGCATCCAATGGATAACATTTGTAAAGGATTTCATGAACTTTAAAGTGCTATATAGATGCTAGCAGTTATTATGATAATATATACAGATTTAATACTCAAAGTCCTCAGTGGTTCCCTACTGCCTTCAGAATAAAGTTCAGACTTCTTTGCCTGAGGTTCAAAACCCTCAGCAACCTGATATGCTGCCCTTCCTTTCCAGTCTTAACTCATGTTAAATTGGTCAGCTCCTGCCTGTGGAACATGCCCTTCCTTCTCCACCCCTGATGTGTTGGCTCATGCTGTTCCCCATGCCCTCTCTCCCTCCTTTCCTACTCCAACCCACTGAGTTTCCATCCATCTTATAGATTCCACTTAGATGTCACCTTCCCTGACTCCACCCCACGCCCAGATCCAGGAATGACCTTCCCTTAGGACCTCACGTAGTTCTTTGTCTTGAATTTTTTTGAAGCCTTTATTCATGTAATAAAGCATTGGTGTCTTGTTTCCCTGAGTAGAAAAAGTCCTATATTCAGAGAGTCCTGGGTTCAAATCCTGCCTCTGTCATTTACCAGCTTTGTGACATTGGTTGCCACTTAATCTCTCTGGACTTACAATTTCTTCTTCATCTACAAAATGAGGAAGTTGGACTTGGCAACCTCTGGGATCCCTTCCAGCTCTAAATCTATGATCCTATGGTCCTATGAGGGCAGCAACCAGGACTTCTCCTCTAATGCCCAGCACAGTGCTCTGCCCACAGTGGGTGCTTAATAGACATACTTTATTGTTGTTCCATCAAGAAATCAGTCATCAAGCATTTATTATGCACTTACTGTGTTCAAGGACCTGGAAGTTATGGAGAAACCTGGAGGTTAGAACGGCAAAAACCAATCCCTGTCCTCAAGGAGCTTACAGTCTAATGGGAGAAACAGCATGTAAATAAATCAATACATACAAGCTAGAGTAGATGGAAGTTCCCTTTAGAAGGGAAGGCACCAGTATCTGGGGAGGTGTGAGGGGCATGGGGAAAGGCCTCTTGAGGAAGAAGGAATTTGAACTACGTCTTCAAGGATGCCAGGAAAACTTGAGAAGTGGAGGTGGAAGAGAGAAAACATTCTAGGCATACAGGACTGTCATTGTTGTTGGATGGGCAGGAGATAAAAGTTTCTAAGTGTAAAACCCATAGAGCAGCCACAGAATGCCCCTTCCCCAAATAATTAATCAAAGTAACTTGACTGTGCTAGGAAAAGCTTCAGAGCCATCTTTTAAAGAAATAAATGAAGCATAAATACTGTCCAGGAGTAGAATGGGCTGCCTCCCAAAACGGTGGGTTCCCCTTCTCTGGAAGTCTCCAATCAGAGCCTGGCTTGTCACTTATTTGGAATGTTGTGGATGAAATCCCTGGTGATGAATGAGTTGGCCTAGATGCTAAAGGAGGTCCTGTCTAACTCTCAGATTCTATATTCCTGACTCCCCAACCCAGTGTCCTTTCCATTATAGAGCTGTCCATTTAAATTATTTAACCTATGACTTCATTGGGGGTAGGAAATTCCCCAGTGAAGGAAACTCCCTCCCCCCATGCAGACAGACAACTATATTGTTACTCAATGTCTTTGTTGCCTAGGCACTGAAAAGTGAAATAATTTGGCCAGTGTCATATAGTCAGGATGGATTAGAGGCAAGACTCGAACCCATATCTTCCTGACTTTGAGGCCAGCTCTTTGTCCACCAAGCCAGTTTGCCTTTAATTGTTTCCATAGGACCCTGAAATCTCAGAATTTGATGGGTTCTGACTTCCCTCTGAAGTTGGGAGACCTAGATTCAACCACCATCTTTGTTGTTGTACTCTTGGGCAAATTGCTTTAATTGATGGATTCATTCATTCTATAATTATCTATTTAGTATCTACTATATTCCAGATACTTCATCCAAGTCTCAATTTCATCTCCTGTGAACTGGGTATGATAATCCTTGCCTTGCTACCCAAAAGGCTGTAAAGACCAAACATAATAACATTCATATAGGGGCCATGTTGGCCATGAAGAGAACTCACTTTGCAAGTGAAAGCATGTGATTTTTCATATGGATATCTCCTCTGGTCCCCATTTCGTGATTCTGGAGTGACTTGGGTTTAGGGGGAAACTGGGGAAGGAATGATCATACTCTCTTCTTCTTTTCCCAGAGACCTCAAGCAACCTGAAGATTGGGGCATATGTCTTCATTGGGGTTGGGGCTGTGACCATGATCATGGGCTTCCTGGGTTGTGTTGGTGCAGTCAATGAGATTCGATGCCTCTTGGGGCTGGTGAGTGATAACCCTGATGGGGACCTTTGCTCTACAAGACAAGACCTTGATCTTGTCTTCCTCCATTGTCTTATACCACATCCCAATGTGGAGGTCCTGGATGCTGATATTAGCAGGACTAGTCCTTTTCCATTGTCTTGTGCTCAGCACTCACCCCTATGAGAGAGATCCCTTATGAATTTAGGTTGACTTGTCTTATGAGACCACACAGTGGTCATATCAATGGCATGGCTAGGTCAACCCTATCATTGTGAACCTAATTTCCTCTGGCCTCAGTTTCCTTACCTATAAAGTAAAAAAGACCAATTAAGTGGGCATTCAGGTTCCTTCTAGCCCTAGATCTTCATAGATGCTATATACTAAGACTTTGACACCTATCAATTGGGGTATCCTTTGTTGACCTTCCAACCTTTAAATTCATTGCTTTTACCTTTCTAGTACTTTTCTGCGCTCCTTCTGATCCTTGTGGTCCAGGTGGCAGCTGGAGTCCTTGTCTACCTTCACTCAGATGAGGTAAGTGCTCTTCTCCTGCCTAGAATGGTGAACCATCCTGAGAGTGAACAGGTACAGCCTGTGACCAAACCAACATTGGCCTCTTTCTTTCCTTTCCAGGGGAAGGATCTTGAGTAGTCTGTGCCAATTAAGGGAAACTTTTTGATCTCAGGATCCCTTTAAGCTTTTTAAATTATTGAGAACCCTGCCCCCCAAGATCTTTTGTTTGTATGGGTTATATCTAACAATAGTTACCATATTAGAAATTAACATGTCTTAGTGTTATAAAAATTGTTTTGACTTCATGGACCCCTTAAAAGAATCTTAGAGACTCTTCTATGACTCCTTGGAACACTTTGAGAACTGCTGGTCTAAAGACTCTACCCTCAGCCAAATTGCAGTTATAGAATGCTGGAACTGGATAGGACTTTGTCTCTGGTATAGGAGAAAGTGCGGTACATTTTGAATTAGAACACCTGGATTTGAAACTGGCTATGACCTTGGGCAATGGACCTCAGTTTCCCTTTTAAAAAATGAGAGAGTTGGATTAGATGTAACTGATGTTCCTTCCTGCCCAAGATTTCTTCTTTTAACTATACTCTTGTAGGCTGCGGTTTGGTCCTGGGTTCCACTCTGCTTCCTGGAAACTATCACTGTTCTTTATCTGTGCTCCTGTAGTTAGAGAGTGGTAGTTCCACCACCAGCTTCCTACCAGTGTGATGAAAGCATCTATTCAAACAGAAATATCAGGTGGCCAGAGGACTCTGGCTCTGAGAATGTAAAGAAAGAGCATGGCATTGGGTGTTAGGAGGCCTGAGTTCACCCATAAGCTCAGCTGCCACCTAGCTGTGTGCCTCTGGACAAGTTACAACCTCTCTGGGCTCCAGTTCCTCAGCTGAGCTATAGAATCAAGGGATTGGGCTGTATGAACTCTAAGGTCTCTCCCAACTCTGACATTGTCTGTTCCAAGGTTTCTCCCATCCCTGGAATTCTCTGATCTAGGTTCTAAAGTCTCTTCCCATCATGACATTGAGTTTTCAGAACTCTTCTCCCTCTGATATTCTGTGTTTTAAGTCCTTTTCTAGCTTTGACATTCATGTTTCAAGCATCTTCCCAATTTTGACATTCTGTGTTCCAAAATTCCTTCCAATTCTAACATTCCAGATTCTATGTTCTAAGATTACTTCCAGTTCTGACGTTCTGTGTCTTAAGACCCCTTCCTACTCTGACATTGTGCCTTCCTGAGGGCCCTTTCATTATTGTCATTCTGTGTTCCAAACTCCCTTCCATCTCTCGCATTTTACGAGTCTGTCAGTTATCCCGGTGTGAGTGGGGGTAGTAGGGTCACCTAGAACCTAGGTCTCTAGACTCATGAATCAGCGTGGCTTCAGCTAGCCTGAGCTGCCTCATTTAGGACATCCCACTTCACAGAATCACAGGATTTTAGGGCTAGAAGGGACCTCGGACCCACGCCTGAAGAAGAGTCTCCTCTCCAACTTACCCCCAAAATGACCGTCCAACTTTTGATTGAAGACGCCCAGTGAGGAAGAAGCCCTTGGTATCAAGGCCACTTGATTCACTGAGGAGTTGTAGGGTTAGTTAAGGAGTTTTTCTTGACACCAAGTCTACATGTGCCACTATTCTTTATAGTTCTGCCCTCTGGGCCAACCAGACTAGTTGAATTCCTCCTTCAAGTATTTGAAGATACTTTTCATAGACTTCTCTGTGAAGAAGGGAAGATTGAGACAGCAGTCCGCCTCCCAACACTTCTCACCTTACTCTTACTCTCCTTAGCCTCTCTTCACATGGCATGAGCTCAGGGCCATTCATCATCCCAGCCACATGCCCACTTATCTGTGTCCTTCCTAAAGTGTGTAGGGCCCAGAAATGCCCACAAGGTGTGATTCTCCCCTTGCCCTGGTCAGTTCTTCATCCAATGGTTTGGTTTTCACTTCTTCACCTCTTAGAGGACAGAAAGAAAACAAGATTCCCCCTCCTTCCCTTGCTATTGATGTCATGGGTTTCTGGTGATGTTGCTTCATCTGAGAAGAAACAATTTAATTGTCTTTTTCCCTCCAACCCATCCTAATTTCCCCATGGAAGAACAAACACATCTGTCACTCTCTTTGTCCCAATGGTCAGCTTGATTTAAGAGTTGGGACAAATTCTTAAATGCTTAAGGCTTTCTGAAAGAAAGACAAAGAAGCTGTCTTCTTGCCCCTTCCCTCCTTCCTGCTCCTCCCCTGCCTTTGATCCAGGACAACCACCTTGGTGGCATCTATGCCTTCTCATGTTCTGTCCTTCATCCCATGCATCATAATCTATTGGCCTTGTTTTGTGGTTTCCACATTCACAACGTATCTCGTGGACATTGACTTTTTTCTACTCCTACAGCGATACCCCTTGCCCAGACTTTTATCACCTCTGTCTTGGACAATTGCAGTAGCCTTTTAGGTTGGTCTCTCCCTAACCTAGTCTACTTTCTACTCAACTGCCAAGTGATCTTTCTAAAATTCAGGTCTGACCATGTCAGCCCTCCTCCATTCAGTCAACTCCAGGGGCTCCCTATTCCCTCTAGGATAAAATATAAAATCCTCTTTTGTAGCCCTTCATAAACCTTACCTCTTCCTATCTTTCCAGGCTACTTGCCCCTTACTACCCCCTTCATACTCTGTGACCAGTGACAACAGCCTCCTCACACACAACACTTCACTTCCAGACTCCATGCATTGCATTTTCCCTGGCTGTCCCTCATAACTGGAAATCTGTCCCTCCTCATCTTCAGCTCTTAGCTCCACTGGCTTCCTTCAACTCAGCTCAAATCTCCCCACCTTCTACAAGAAACCATTCTTGACGCCCCTTAATGCTAGTCCTTCCCTCAGAGATTGCTTCCCATTCGTCCTGCATATATCTTATATGTGTGATATTTTTTTGTTGTTCTCCATTAGAGTGTGAGCTCCTTGAAGGCAGGAGATGGTTTTTTGCATTTTTTTGTATCCTTAGTACTTGGCACAATGCCTGATTGATGCTCTTTGGGAATGAGTCCCTGCCTGCCAGTTCCCATACTACCTTCTGGCACAGTCCAGATTGAGGTACAGGGGGAAAGAAGCTCGTCTGTGTCTTGCTTCCCCAGTTGTTCCCAGTTGTCTTTGTTGGAGTGGTCCAGTCACCCTAGGAAGAGGGCCAAGCATGGGAACTGAGTCCCTTCCAGGACGGGAGGGTACATGGGGTCCTGGCTGACTGCAGGTCACCCAGGCCCCAACTTAGACTGGGCTCTGGTCCAGCCTCTAAATCCCCTAAAGACTCTTTCCATTCCTCTTTCATACATCCGTCTCTTTTCCTTCTTGCGGTGGAAAATAGGAGGAGTCTCTGGGAATGGGGTCAGGAAATTTGGTGGTTGGAAAGAATCTGAGCTGAAGCGAAGCCCACTAAAGAAAGGCATAGGGAAGATGCTCTTGGCCTGGCCTCTGCCAGGGCTCAGGCCCACGCCTGGCTGCCGGAGGGCAGAGAGAGCCCCCGAGCTGGAGAGTGGCTGAGGTCAGGGCAAGGGTCGGTAGAGGGAGAAATGGGCCTTCTTTCCATAATTCTACTCTTTTGTGGAAGCTACTTTCTCTGACTTTGCAGGCAGAAAGAGAAAGCACTGTCCAATGAAAAAATGAAAACAAACTCCCCCCTGCCCCCGCAAAACCCTGGGCTTGAAGTCAGGGGGCCTAGGCCTGAATCTGTCCTTGACTGCCTACTCCCTCCCTCCTTGGCCCTCAGTTTCCCCATCTGTAAACTGAGTGGGTTGATTCGTTGGCCTCTGAAGTCCCTTCCTGCTCTAACTAATCCTACGACCCTGGAAAAGTCAGTTTAATCTCTTTGAGCCTTGGTTTCCCCATCTGTAAAATGTGGGGTTTGGATTTGCTACATCCGCAACACAGAGCAAGTCATTTCATCTCCCCTAGGACTCAGTTTCCCCATCTGTAAATTGCAGGCATTGGTCTCCAGATGTCTGCTGGAGATCTTTTCCAGCTCTAAATCCATGAGCCCAAAACCTTACTCTAGCTCCTGGAATTTCTCTGTACTTCCTTGCATCAAAGAGAACCAGGCAGCCTGCTCAATGAGGGTGGCACCCTGTAGTTCACTTTCTTATCCCTCCCCAGTAAAACCAAACCAAAACACAAAAAGTCCCTCTCAACACACACACACATACACACACACCCCTCATAATATCACAGGTAGTGAAATAGGTTTTCTGTCCTACAAAGCAACCCTCTGTGAGAAGCCTTTTTCACCCAATGGGAGTCTCAGTGGAAAGTCTGTCACCTCTGCCCCCACCCCACCCCCAGCTCAGGTTTCTAACGGGGGGGAAGGGAGCAAGTGGGGGGGGGGGCTGGGAAACAGTGAGAGTGAGCAAAAGGAAGAAGTGGGGTCTTTTCTATTCCCCTTTGGGGTGAGAGAAGGAAACTGTGGGCTGAGACCAGAGAACAATAATAGCTCCTGTTTCGGTAGTAGGTATGGGAGGCTGCTTGCATGGTCTTTCTCATCTCTTTTACAGCTAAGGAAACTGAGTCTCAGAGAAAGTCCTCAGCTTCCCGTTGTCCAGAGTTAGTAGGTATCATGAGCAAGATTTGAATTTGGGTCCCTTGATCCAAACCCAAAGCACTTTCCTCTATGACACAAGTATGGTTTTGACAGCTGGGATAGAACTGATGTGTGTGTGTGTGCACATGCGTGTGTGTGTGTATGTGTGAGTGTGTGCATTTGTGGGTGTATATGTGTGTGTGTATGTATGTGGGTATGTGTACATGCATGTGTGCAAGTATGCGTGTGTGTGTGCATGCGTGCAAGTGTGTACACGTGTGTATGTGTGAGTGTATGTGTATGTATGTGTGTGTGAGAGTGTGTGTGTGTTTGTGTATGTGTGAGTCTGTGTGTCTGTGTCTGTGTATATGTATTTGTGTGTGTGTGCGTGTGTGTGTGTGTGCGTGTGTGTGTGTGTGCGTGTGTGTGTGTGTAGGGGCGGGTGTCAGCAGGGCAAGGAGAGATCTGTTCTTAATGCTTTGAATATGACAGAGTCTTTGCCCTCAATCGATCAAACACATAGTTGGCGCCTGCTGTATGCCAGGCACTAGGTAATGGGAATACAGACAGAAGAGAACCATTCCCTGACCTCAAGGATTTCTTTTGGGGAAACGGCATCTCCTAAATAAGAAATGTGAACTCTTGAGTTCAGGGGAGTAAATAAGCAAACAAATATATAAACACACGCACACACGTAGATGAACAGAATGTGTAGTCAGTCAACAGCAAGCATTTATTAAGCACTTACAGTGTTCCGGGCTCTGTGTCAGATGCTGCAGCTGCAAGGAAAGGAAAGAACCTGGCTCTTGCCTTCAAGGAGCTCACAGTCTCATGGGTGGGGGTGCGCGGGAAGGAGGGCCAAGCACAGACGATGCTTCACATATGAGACACACAATGGTACCCATGGAAGCTGATCCCAGACCAAAGGCATTCATAGTGGGGAGGGCCCGGAAAAGCTTCTTCCCGGAGATTTGAGGAGAGTCCTGAAGGAGCCTGCCAGGCTTAGGGAGGGAGGCACCAGAGGCTGGGGAGGTCAGGAGATGTCTCCTCCAGAGGGCGAGCAGCGAAGGACACCAGGGATTCTGAGAGGCAGAGATGGGGGACAGACGTGGGGACGGCCAATGCAGACACAAAGATGGCAGACGGAGCATCGTGGGGCTGGATGGTAGAGCATGGTGGGGGGGGGGAAAGAAGGTTACAGTCTTATTGGGGAGCTAAGCTAAATTAAGTGATGTTATAGCAGTAGGTAATAAGTGAATGGTGTACCTGGAACAAGCCCTAGTTCAGGAGTGAGGGAGATCTGGGTTCAAATCCTGCCTCTACTACTTAAAAGATATTTAACCATATATAATTCCTAAGCTCCTATCTGTAAAATAGAAAAAGCCACATTTACACTAACTCTTTCCCAAGGTTGTTAAATCTTAAGTCACTGTAGGAATGTAGAGGAGGAAGAAGGAGAAGGAGCATGAGGAAGAGGAGGAGGAGGAAGAGAAAGGAGGAGGATTTTTCTTTCTTAGAGCCAGCTAGGTGACAGAAGGGACGTGCAGTAGGGAAGACATAGTTCAGATACTGCTGTGTGACCCTTGACAAGGCACATAAGCCCTGTGTGCCCCAAATGAGGATAAATGATAGCATCTCTCACAAAGGGTTTTTGTGAGGATAAAATGAAATAATATTTGCAAAAGCGCCATATAAATGCTAGAAATAAGAGCATATAAGTGCTCTTATTATTATATATTATATATTACATAAATGCTCTTATTATTACAGCTACTCAGTGCCCTGAGAGTGCAGGGGAGGGAGGGGCCATGAATTAGGCTGCGAGTCAGTGATGGCCAAAGCAAGGCGGAGGCAGCATTTGAGCCCTGGGTGAGACCATCTCTTCTCACCTCCTGAACAGAGCCAGGGATCCCTTTAGTGGGTTTATTATGTACCTTCTCAGCCCCTTCCTATTGCAGTACTCCCAGCTATGCATGGCCCCAAAGTGGCTGGTGGTGGTGGCAGAGAGGCTTGACTCCTCCCCTCCTGTAGCCCAAGGCTGCTGCACTGCAACACCCTGTGTTGTTTCAGGGTCCCTGGGGATGTAAATGAGGAAGCCCAGGCTAACCCTGGACCCACATATCGGGTATAAATAGAGAATTTAATCTAGAACATCAGAGTTAAAGGCTTGAAAGGTATTTAGACCATGGGAGGGAAGGGTGAGCCCAGGTATGTCAAATGGAAAAAGTAGGAAGGTCCTGAGAAGACCCTCAACTCTCATTACTGGGGAGAGGCGCCCTACTCTGTGACAGGCAGAGGGATAAAGAGCAGGCTCAAAATCAGGAGGACCTGGGTTCCAGACCTGCCTCTGACATCTACTGTCTGGGTGAACCTGGCAGGTCATTCATTCTCTGGGTGCCCCCAGACTTCTCTAGAACTGAGGGTGAGAGCAGATGCTGATTCCCATTGGCAGGGGAGTTTCCTCACTGGAGGAGATCCTTTGTCAGTGAGTAAGATACTGTGCTAAACACTGGGGATGGGGAGCTTAAACAGAGATAAGGGAATGCAAATTAATTTCAGTGCAACAAGGTATTAACAACTGGGAGAGAGCCCTTTAGTGGAGGAAGGTTCGTGGAACTGGACCGTGAAGGAGTGGGGCGGCAGGTGAAGGCCGGGGAGCTGGCCACCCTTTTTGAGGGCCCAGGAATGAGGGACTGACTTGAACTGACCCACTCTCTCAGTGGCTGCTTCCTCTTGGGTTTAATCAAGTGGGAGCGGACTGAGCCTGGGTTTGGGACCCCCAGTCCGCTGGGCTCCATTTTATTGGTGTTTACTGTGGCCGTAAGAAAAAAAAGCAGAAATCTTCATTTCAGCACCCTGGCACCAGAAACAGAAAGTGGAGACACTTTCTCTGTGCAGGGCCCTGAAATCCCCCAGCCAGAAGCCTCAGCTTCTCCTCTTACCCCCTTGTGCTTCTCAAGAAGGAAAGGGACCCATGAGGGGTACCCCTAGGCCCCAGAGTCTTGGGCCAGGCAGATTCTGCAGCGTGCTCAGGGGGCAGTTGCCACTACAAACAAAGAGACCAGGCCAGGTACTGGGAGGAGTCCTCAGATAGCAGGGGCACCAAAAAATACTTGGGGCCCCTGCTTTCTTGCAAAGCTGTGGTTCTAGAGATGCTGCCCCCCTCCTTCCCTGCCTTCCTGCACCTTGCTTCACAGTGACGTCCATTTGCATACAGGTCTATTGCCCTTTACACGGATATGTTCCTAAAAAGCATGTGAGTCAGGTCCTACTTGAAATGTGCTTGGGGAGCCTCCTGAGTTGGATTCTTTTGTAAGGGAAATATTCACCCTCTGATTTAGTTTTAAAAAACTAATATTTTCATTAGTCAGATTTGCTTTTAAAAAAATGTTGTTGGGGTAGTGCTGAAAAAATCAGTCAGGTCGTCTATGCACAGCTTACTGTTTTTCATCAAGGCCTTTGATTTCCTTGATATAGGGAACTCCTAGTGTGGAAAATCCCTCCATGGCATCAAATTGGAAATTCATTGAATGTCTCAGAAAGTTTTCTGGAACGCTGAGAAGTTAAATGAATTGCCCATGATGACCCAACCCCCAGAGCATCATGCAATGGTAACTGGCAGGATGGGGAGGAGGAGGTGTTACAGCCCCAATTCCTGTGTGAAGATGAGTTAAAGGAATTGGAGATGTTAAGCCTGAGGAAGAAAAAATGTAGAAAGGAAATAATAACCATGTTCAAAAAGTTCTATCATGTGAAAGAGGGCTTAGCTTTGTTCTGCTTGGCCCCCCATACCCCGGGCAGGACTGGGAGCAGTGGGTGGCAGGTAGAGGGAGGCAGAAAACACTTGCTAACAATCAGAGAAGAAATGGGCTGCCCTGGAAGGTGGCAGCTTTTCCTTTCTTAGAACTCTTCAAGGAAAGGTCAGATGACTGGTACATTAGAGAAAGAGCTCTGTGGGTCAGACTGGAAGACTTTAGATCCTTCAAACTCTAGATACCCTTCAGACCTTTCACTCTGATGTTCTAGATTAAATTTTCTATTTATGTCCCAGGAGTGGGCACAGAGGAGGCCCCTAACCCCAATTCCATGATTCTAAAGTTCCATTTGGATGACTCGTCGAAGGAAGGACTCATGTCAATGCTCTAGCTAGTCCTTTCATGTAGATTTGAGAGCTCTGGGGCTCTGGGGGGGAAGGCAATTCCAAGTGGAAATCAGAGGGTAGATTTCCTGGGAGAGGAGGTAACTCATAGTTTGAACGGAAGGGATGTCTGGTCTGACCTGGTGATAGTTTACCAGTGTCCATTTGGAAAGGAAGGGGCCACCTCTTTGCAATGCTGACACCTCTTTTTTCTGTATCTAAAAGTCTCCTGTGCTTTCTGCTAAAGTGCTCACCATGAGCATTTAGGGAGGAGGAGACTTTGGGAGCAAGGCCTGAATTTCAGCTGATCTGACTCTCATGTTCCCCTATCCCATCCCTCTCTAGGTGAAGGAGGAGATGAGCAACATTGTGGGAAATCTGATCAAGGACTACGACCCTGACAACGATGAACAGAAAGCTATTCAGGATGCCTGGGATTATGTACAGTCACAGGTATAGTGTCAGGGGAGAGGGAAACAGGACTGGGGCATCTGAACATGTACCGTCCGGGCCTGTTTGATATGGGGACCTGGGTCATGGATTACCGCTGCTTGGAGGCTGGGAGGATAGGGGGATGGCAGGAGATTGCCTTGGCTTCAGCAAGGGTGTCCTGTCCCTCATCATCGGTCAACCTGGGCTGAAATGACAGGGCAAGTCTTATGGAAAGGCATGAGATGCCTTCTTGGGTCTTGGCTGGCACTGTTGGGACGCTGTATGCTTCCCTTTACATCACAGTAGTCTAAGAGTAAGTCTGTGAGTCTGACATGGGAACACAAGGACACATGTCCGTCTCTCCTAAAAAGGAGGCAGAGACTGGAAAGAAGAGAGACATGAGGATGAGATATGAGGATGAGACGAGGGGTCAGGTCCAACTGCAGAATGGAATATATGATGCAGGAGTTGGCATAATAAGAAGCTTCCTAGAGTACAAGTTGGGTTTGGTCGTAGAGTGGTGAAAATCCAAGGCAGACACTGTGTGACCCTGGGCAAGTCACTTAACCTGTCTGCCTCAGTTTCCTCAGCTGAAGATGGGAATAATAATAGCAGCTACCTCATAGGGTTGTTGTGAGAATCAGCTGAAATTATGTTTGTACCGTACTTTGTAAAACTTACGATCTTCTAGAGATGCAGACTCCTCCTATCTTTATCTTGGTCCTGCTCTGATTATCATCCGCACGGCCTTGGACAAGTCACTTCCTCTCTCTCTCTCTCTCTCTCTCTCTCTCTATTAAAATAATAGGGTTAGGCTACAGGAACTCCAAAGTTGAGCTTTAAATGTTTGATTGTAAAATTATCTCAGATTCAGAGGGAAAACTCTCAGATTAGAGTTTGATGCTGCAGAGAATATTGGAGTCAAATGATCTGGGTTTGAATTCTGGCTCTCCTCCTTGTGTGTGATCTTGGTCATAGAGCTAAAGCTAGAAGGGACTTCAGAGGTTGTCTGATTTACCCCCCTCACTTTACAGATGAGGACACTATGACCCCCTCATCTTATGGATGAGGAACCCCAAAGGCAGGAAAGTTAGCAATTTACCCAAGGCTTCACAGGCAGTGAATGTCAGAGGCAGGCATTGACCCCCTTCTTCTGACTCCATCAGTGACTTTTTCCATTGCGTCACAGCTCATCACTCTGGGTCTCGGTTTTCTCATCCAGAATGAGAAGTTTGGGTTAAATGATGTCTCAGTTCCCTCCCAGCTCTAAACCTGGAGGGAGGCAGCTGTGGATTCCTTCAGTGGCTTTGGGGGAGCCTGGACCACATTTAACAGTCTTGGGGCACCCCCTGCTGGCTCCTGGAGCTAATGCAGGCGCCTCAGACGGGCATTGGAATGTCTGCGTCAGAGAATTCTGTAGCTGACTGATCTCAGGGACCTTGTAGCTCAGCCCCCTGATTTTACAGATTACAAAACTGCTGCCCGGAGAAGAAATGTCCAAGGTCGCACAGTGAATTGGCAGCAGACCAGTTCACAGGGACTAGTCGTCACTTAAACCTGACTTAGAGACCCAGATTAGTAAAGGGCCAGGGAGTTGTAATGCCATGCACCAGCAGATTCCCAAAGGAATGCTACTGTGAACAGCTTTTAGAGTTCAGATTACAAAATAGAGTGAACACTCTGTTTATTCCATTACAAATCAAGACAAACAT
>CM053583.1:21668151-21691388 GCA_028627135.1 Pseudochirops cupreus | reverse complement strand
TTCTCTCTCTCCCTCTCTTTGTCTCTCTCTCAGCCAGCTTCAGTCTCCACAATTCTTCCTTCACCCAGAGCAACATTCCAATTCTGTCTGTCTGTCTCTGGAATTCTTGCTTATATTCACACCTCAGCCAATCCCCTTCTTCCACATCAACAGGGGAGTTCATGCCTTCTCAACAATGGGACAGGGTTTGCCCCTTCTATACTTAGCACTTAGTACTAAGTGCTAAGTATCCTGCTAAACAGATTACTATTACAGGAGTCCATCCCTTACAGGAAGCACAAGTCTCCTCTACTACATGCAACATCCTTGAGAAGTGATTCCCAGCTCTCGCCTGAAGTCTTCAGGAGATGGGGAGCTCACTACCACCTGAAGCAGACATTTAGGGAGCAGCACAGGGTTTGAGAACTGTAGTTTGTTCCTGCAGAATTCTCATTTAATCCTCACAGTGACACGGTGTGTGAGGTCAGTACTACAGGAGACATTATCCCCCTTCTAGAGATGAGGAAACCAGGGCTCGGAGAAGTTCCTTAACTTGTTCATGTTAATAAGGACCAAGTCTAATTAACTCCAAGCCCAGCCTGGCCTTGGCTTCCCAAAAAGCTGAGTGTAAATAGAATAAATCAACGCTATCATCGCTGACATGGACATCTTCATGCATTACCCTTTCAGCATGCTCTTTGCTTTCCTGCTCCAAAGCCTTCTTCCCTGATCATTGTTCTCCCAATGCATGTTCTTCCCAAATAGAAACATAAGCTCAGCGAGAGCAAGGTCTCATATCCTCACTACTTGTGCTTAACAAATGATTTTTCACTAATGCATCCATCCATCCATCCATCCATCCATTCCCTCATTTAATTCATTCATTCCTTCACTTATTTCATTCATTCACTCCTCTCATTCATTTGTTCATACATTCCCTTACTTATTCATTCATTCAAAGGTATTAGAGGACCTTGATGTATAAGGGAATTTATGGTAAATCCTGTCAAAGCAATAATCACAACTTAATTTATATTTTTAAGAATCAATTTGATGGTTCAGATATCAGGTTTGCTGTAAATCTAGATATGCCAGTGATAGGAAATTCCTTTAAAAGGAAAGTTAAGGACAAAGAAGTAATAATAACTTATTATTCTTTAATGCTTTAAATAGCATTTTCCCAGCTGTTTTATATGGAAAATGTAAAATATCTGTAAATATTATGATAAATGAGCAAATGAGAAAATGTTGATAGGTGCTTGCTGTAGGCCAGGCATCGTGCCCATTTCACATATGGGCAGCTGAGGCAGCTAGCAATGTCAGCCCTGTTGACTTCTCTAAAGTCAGAGTTTAGGCAAAGGTCTCTTGGCTTAGCTCCTTGTTTATAAGGTTCATGTCCTCTCCATCACTAGGGGTCCTTTCCAGTGTGGGAAAATCCTCCCTCCCAGGGAAACTGGCTGTAGTTCTTAGCCTGGGGAAAGAAGAGAGACAGAGTAAGGGGAGCTGAG
Organism: Pseudochirops cupreus; assembly: GCA_028627135.1. Classification (NCBI taxonomy): domain Eukaryota; kingdom Metazoa; phylum Chordata; class Mammalia; order Diprotodontia; family Pseudocheiridae; genus Pseudochirops; species Pseudochirops cupreus. The sequence continues at coordinate 21,689,901 of CM053583.1, read as the reverse complement.
TGCTTGCTCTTTGATCCAAGACAAACTGCAGAGTTTCAGGGTTAGAGCCTTAGGGATCATCTAGTGAGGCAGTGTTATATAGTAGAAAGAGAACCAGAATTAGTTTCAGGGCACTGGGATGGCTCTGTTACTCCTTCTCTTTCCTGGGCCTCAGTTTCCTTACCTGTAAAATGGAAAGGTTGGACTGGATCATGTCTAGGCTCCCTTCCCACTCTGGATTTTATGATTCATCTGATTCGTCATTCATATGATTCATCTGTCACTCCTGAGCGTCCCCATGGGATCCTCAAGGCTTGGCCTTCGTGGAATTGGTGTGGCTGCTCTGAGGCTCCTCCTGCCCCCAGCTCTCAGTGGTTATGGAGCCAACCTCCAAAATGAAATGAGCCAGCATGGCATGGGTCTCTGGGGATTGTTTCCCTCTAGTCAGGGAGATGTCCATATCTCCACACTGAAGTGGGAAGGGTTGCTGCTCCTAGGCCAGGTGGGAAACTTCTCCTTTTCCATGGGAGAGGAAACCCCAAGGAGGCAGCTAATGTGGTCCTGACTCTGCCTTTGATGTTTGAGATCATACTCACAGAAACAGAGAATGGTGGAACTGGAAGGAAGGGCCTGTAGAGGGGAGAATGTCTGAGCTGGAAGGGGCCTTAGAACAGAGAATGTCCAAGCTGGGAGGGACCTTAAAACAGGGAATATCAGAACTAGAAAGGAATTGAGAACATAGGAAGTCAGGTATAGACATCATGTTAGAACAGAGTGTCATAGCTGGGAGGAACCTTAAAACAGAATTTCAGAATTGGGAAAGGCCTGTCAGAACTAGAAGGGATCCTAGAATGAGAGCTGAGAGGGCCAGGGGAACATAGAACGTCAGAGTTTGGAGGGATAGGAGAGCATAACATCAGAGTTGAGAAGAATCTTAGAACAGAGAACGTCAGGACCAGAAAGGAGACTGCACATGGGAGTGGGTAAGAGCCTGGCCCGATGTCACAAACTGTTTACATTGCAGAGCTCTAGCCTCACCATGTTCTTTCTTTGTGTGTGTCGCTGACAGGTGAAATGCTGTGGCTGGAACACCTACCTTAACTGGACAAGTAATAAAAACCTCATGGAAAGGATGGTGATCACCTACCCTTGTTCCTGTGGCAACGAGTCATCACCTGATGTGGAAGAGGAAGACTTGACCAGGAGTGGCTTCTGCACACTCTCCAACCATACCGAGCTCAATAATTCTGATAAATGGCCTGTTTACTCCACGGTAGGTATAGGGTTTGACGGAGCCCTGGTGGCCTCTCTTCCTTCACTCGATGCCCAACCTCATTCCCCAAAGGTTGGAGGGACTGAACTTTTCTAAGGTGCCAGGTCTTCCCCTCCCATTCTTCTTCCTCATCCTCTGTGATACAGTTGTCTTTTCACCATGCAGGGCTGCGTGGAGAGGGTTGAGCAGTGGCTACAGGATAATCTTGTCATCATTCTCGGAGCCTGCATTGGAGTGGCTGTCATTGAGGTTGGTTTCTCTCTTCTCGTCCTCCCAGGGATGCCCACTTGAGACAGTGTGGTGGGTGGCAGAAGGAGGAGGTGGGGGGTTTGATTCATGGAATTGGCTTTCTCTGGTGCAGCCCAGGGGAAAGAACACTGGCTTTGGAGTCAGAGGACCTGCTCCTGCCTATGACTTCCACCAAGCCCCTTCTTTCCTCTGTGGGTGATGGACGAATGGCCTCTTCCCACTTTGAATCTCTGACCCCAAAATCTTCCCTTTTGCGCTGTGCTCTGTGAACTGTCTGAATTCACCGAACGCCATTGTTCTTTTTGGCATCCTTGGCCCTCCTGACCCTGGCCCGTTTTTTAGGATTCCTGACTTGTACCCATGTTCCTGCCTGGCAGAGATTCTGGAGCTCACTCCTCTAAGAAAAGTATGTGGCAGCAATAGGGAAAAGAATTTTGGGGTCAGAGAACCAAGGTTCAGATCCCAGCTCTCCCATCTCTGTGCATCAATTTCTCCTCTGTAAAATGAGTTGAGGGCAGACAAAAGCCCCTCCTAGCTTGAAATCCTACACTGTCCCCACTCCCTACCACATCGAGGTCCTTAGTCATCCAGTACAGCCAGTCTAAAATCATCTTGGGATAAGGTCCTGGTAGATATCACTGATGGGGAAACATAGTGTGGCACAATGGGAAGAGCTCCTGATGGGTAGTCAGAAGACCTGAGGTCATGTCCAGCTTTGTCAACAATGAATCTAATCACCTTGGGAAAGTCTCTTTGAGCCTCAGTTTCCTTATCTGTGAATTTTGGGATAATGAGCCCAGCCCCGCCCTGTCTCATTTGGTTGCTAGGAGGAATGAATGAGATAACTAAGTAGGAGATGCTTTGTAAACAATAAAGTATTTAATGAGCGTGTGGGATGGTATTGATGGTAAGAACTCAGGCGGAGGGAGTATGGGGGATGAAATGCAACCAGGAATTTCAACCAAATTCTGATCCCCGTGCCAGAACTGACTTGGCTGATTGACTGCCATAAACACATTAAAAAAAAAACAAACCAACAACCTAACTGAAATTCCATTTCTTCTCCCCACAAAGCAACCACTTTCTAATGTTCAGTTGGATTTACCTGAGAGTTATTCTGCCCTGGCTCACCATGCCAGGGAGGTGCCCCCTGGGCTCTCTGTGGCTGCCCCAGAGGAGAGTAAGCTCTGACAAGTCCCAGCCAGCCAGGAAAGCTTCAAGGATTGGGCTGGCAATGGTGAGGACCAGCCCAGATGCATTCCAAGAGTCTCTCACCAGGCTGCCCACAGGGGGAAGATCTTGGGCTGTGTTTTGTCTTTCTTTGCATCCCAAATGCTTAGCATGGTGCTTGGCACATAGTAAGCATGTATTCACTGACTGATAAAATTTTTGAAACCTAGAAACTACTAATTCAATTCACAGGATCATGGGGTATTAGATTTGGAACTTGGAGGAGACTTTCGAGGTCATTGAATCCAAGCTCCTTATGTTACAGATGAGGAAACTGAGGCCCAGGTGAAATGTAAGGTCATGGAGGTTGGTAGAAAGTGTCATAAGAAAGATCCAAAACCTGGTTCTTTGATTCCAGACCCTCTTGCCAGGGTCCCTTAAACAGAGCACACACACTGTGCCCCCCAAAAGAAAGGAAAACTAAGCTCTCAGGGGTCATAACCTGTGTGGGTGAAGACCCAAGATCCTTGCAAGTTTTAAGGGTGAGTTGAACCAGAGCTGCAGCATCCTGGGCCAATATTTGGATGGATTTGAGTCCCCTGACATGCTGAGCTCTCTCCATGTGATCTGACCCTGACCTTTTGCTTCTGTTTCTCCAGCTCCTGGGGATGATACTGTCCATCTACCTGTGCCGGCACGTCCACTCAGAAGACTACAGCAAGGTCCCCAAGTACTGAGGTGGCCCTGACTGCCTCCTGCTCCTCCCTCCTGCTGTGCAGGGATCTGGACATTCTTGCTTTCTTGGGAGGCCCCGCAGCTCCCAGCAAATCATATCCCATCCCCCTCCCTTGTTTGTGGCCTTCCCCCAAATTTGGAGGCTCTTAGACCCCAGGCTCCTCCTGTGGGCCTTTGTCTAAAGAGACCCCCTTGCTCCCCCTGGCCTGATCCCTTCTTGTTTGGTCTGTTTTCAGACCTCTTAGATGGCCACTTGGAAAGGTTTAGTCTTCCTGTTCTGTTTGGAGATGGAGAGTCTACTTACATCTTTCATCTCTCTGTCCCCCTATGACCCTCAGCTGTATCCTTTCCCATGTCCCCTTTCTCCCTTATTGCCTTTCAGGGTTTTCTTACTGATGCAAAGAAATTATTTCCTTCACACTCCTAACCAGCCACTGTTTGGCATGGGTTATTCAGAAGAATGGGCAGCCCCTTCTTCTCATTGGCTAGACTGGAGATTCATTGGCTTCCTCCTTCTCCCTGGGGGGGACCACAAAATAGGGTTTGTGGTTAGGGTCTGCCAAAGGGACATCTCCAGCTATCTCAAGTGTGACTCTTGGAAGGATGGGCTAACTCTTCTCTAATATGACCCTATTGTTAAGTTCCTGTCTTGTCATTTAAGGTCCCCTGCTCAGTGCCTGGAGGCCCAGATTACCACCCGATGCCACCTGAGTGTCAACATTGTACTAATTCAGCTGGAAGATGTGCCATTGGCCAAGACCTACAAACCCAATGGGGGTCACAGCTGTGTGATCAGGGCTAGGCCTTGGCAGCCAAAAAAAGGTTTACCCTCCTGGTGTTTCTGAATAACAGTTCTCACCAACCTAGCACCCCAACCACAAGAACAGGAGGGAGAGGGTCCTGGCTTTAGGGAAAAATCTGCCTTCCTTATATATTACTATTGAGAGGGCACCTGGGAAGACAGCAGTGGCTGACTATGAGTGTGTACATATGTGTATGTGTATATGGGGAGAGGGATGATGGGAGGGAGGGAGGAGTGGACCCTGGGTCCCCAAAATAGTATGGGAACAAAATTAGCCTGAAGTTTCAATACGTAGTAGCTTCCTGGGGAAGCAGGAAATAAATTGACTTACTTCTCTAAGAAGCTAGGTCCCCTTTTCAGGTGGCAGCTTCCCAGAGAGAAGGCCCAGTGCTTTTGGGGTGGAGGGAGGTATGGGGAAGTTCTGCCTGTACAGACCTGAGAAACTCAGAACTAGACAAGAGGTAATAAAGTGGATTTGTAACAAATCTAATCTCAGTGGCGATGTTGTGGCATGCTTGGGAACTTGGCCTATAGTTATGGGTGATCCACAATGGTCATTGGAATCGGGTCCAGTGAAGGAGGAGCTTGGCTTCCTTAGGTGATCTATTTGAAGCTAGGAGATCTCCTGGAGATCATGTCATTTGGTTATAACATGCTAACTTGTACCCAGGAATGTAGAACATGATGGAGGACCAATGGTGTAATTCCTAGGATTCCTTCTGGTTCAGAGCCAGTGGGGTCAAGGCTGCAACATCAGGGCCAGGCCTTGGCAGCCAAAAGACTTGCCCACATAGTGCTACTGAAAGACAGGTAATATGCGAGGCAAATCTGGAGAACCACCTGGCAGGATCCCTGTAGCTTGACACAAAGGACTAGAGAGAGTCTAGTGGCCTAGGTTCTGATTCCCATTCCTGAGACTCACTATTTTTGTCATTGGATAAGTCACTACACCATTCCATCCCACAACAGGCTATTTTCTCCTAAGCTGCTGAAGGATTTGGGCCTTACTTCTTTAGGTCTCTCTTTTCTAGCTCAAACATTCTATGATTCTAATACAGGCAGAAGATACTCTTGAGGGCAAGAAAGGGGGCTGGATTTGAAATGGAGAAATTAACACCAGTGGCAATGGCCTGGCCCCTTAGCCATCCTATTGGGGCTGAAGTAGCACCAGACTCCCTTTGATGATTGGCGCCTTTAGGGGTGCCCCTACGGACCATCTGGCAGCTGCTTCTGGGCCTCCCCTGAAACGTGACAGTTTTGTCTCATAAATTGGTCAGGGAATTTAATGGCTACTCAGAAGATTAGAAGTCAGAGCTCAAGTTCTCTCCCTTGCCCAGAAAAGCTAAAAAGATTCCACCAACTGTCAGGGTTTCACTGGGCACCACGTGGGAGTCCATAGGATTGCTAGACTAGAAGATGTCTCGGGCAATGTGTGGTCCAGTTTATACCAGAGCAAGGATTTCCTTTGGCAATAGCCAAAGGCAGTTGTGCAGAGGAAAGGGGGACAGACTGGAAGTCTGATACCTGACATCGTCGCTTATTACTTGTGTGACGTTGGAGGCAGCTAAGTGGTGCATTGGACCTGGAGTCAAACAGACCAGAGTTCGAATCCAGCTTTAGACACTAGTTGTGTGACCCTGGGCCAGTCACTGTCTTCCTTAGTTTCCTGGACTCTACGATAGGGATAATAATAGTATCCACCTCCCAGGGTGGTTGTGAGGATGGAAAGAGATAATATTTGTAAAGTGGTTTGTATCCCTTAAAGTGCTATATACATTTTAGTTATTATTATTAATAATAATTTGTTATATAATCATATTGTTATATAATAATATATAATGTTATTATATATTTTATTATTATTTTAATATCTTTTGGCTTTAGTTTCTTCATCTGTAAGATAAGGGGTTTGGACTTAATGACCACCAAGGTCCCTTCTAGCTCCAGATCCCGTGGCCCCCAACAACAAGAGGGGATTCTTGCATCCTAACAGCTGCACTAGACATATTCTGGGGTCCCTCCGCCCAGCTTTGGTTTCCTCTTCTCCAAAATGGAGGCAATAATCTCTGTGCTTTCTGCCTCCAAAATGATGTGAAAAAGGCTCTTTTTAAAATTTAGAACACTGCAGTAACAGGTTCTCTCCTGCATGATTAGGACAACTCGACTTCTACTCAGACAAGGGCTGAGAAAACTCAGAGCCCTGTTTACCTTGCAGAAGTGGGTAGGTGGATGGGCAAACATTTCACACCCTATAAAGCTCAGCCCGTCTCTTGGTTCATCTTGATGACCTGCTTGCCCCTTTTCATTATCTTTGGAGGATGGCTCTCTGGGTAGAGGAGGACGAGGGATATACAGGGTGTCCTAAATGTCTTAGTGTATTTTTAAGCTATGAGGATAACCTCTATCTGGAAATGAAGGTGACAAAAGAATGAAAGGCAAGAATAATTTTTTCACCTCAAGAAATGAGATCTAGGGCAGCTAGGTGGCACAGTGAATAGAGCACCTCCCCTGAAGTCAGGAGGATCTGAGTTCAAATCCAGCCTCAGACGCTTAACACTTACTAGCTGGGTGACCTTGGGCAAGTCACTTAACTCCAATTGCTCTGCCTTCCCCCCTCTAAAAAGACAAAAAAAAGTGATGGTGTTAAAATAACAACAACTCTCTTCCGCTCAGCTTAGTCATGAAATGACTGGGTTGCTAGCAGAGTTAGGGTATAGCTAGCAGTGGAAAGTGGAGTAGGCTTGGGGTTTGAACAAGAGGTTGAGGGAGGGAAGGATAGTAGTTACGGAGGTGGAGGGAGGGGGTGAGAAACTGAGTTTCATCCAGACAAATGATTTATTTGGCAGTGCATACAAAACGAACTAGAACCAAGGCTCTTGGTAGCCAAGGACCCAGAAGCTTGGTTTCTCACAGTTGACATACAGTTTGGAAGGATTGAAAAACAGGAAATACAGGCTTATAGGGATTGAGACATCTGGTCTCTCATGGGGGGGCGGGGTGGAGCGGAGGAGGTTGGGAGACCCTGAAGTTAGAGGGAGAGGGTTTAGTTCTGTGACATTCTGCAAGTCAAGTGACCTTTGGGAGAAGAGTAATCTTATAACTTAAGATCATGTGACTTACAGACCACTGAAACTTAGCTTCACAAAATGGCGGATAAAAGCAAAATAGAGTTACTCATGCTGGTTTTGACATGATAGGGGAGGAGCAAGCAGGTCAGAGGGAAGGAGTATGAAGCTGGCCACGAGACTGCACCCATTCCTTGGGTCTGATATAATGGAAAGAGCATTCAACTTGGGCTTCAGCGAAGCCTGGGTTCCAACTCTACCTATGAGTGACCTTAGCCAAGTTCTCTCCTCTCTCTGGGTAACATCTGTAAAATGAGAGAGTCAGCTGGATGATCTCTAGGATTCTCACACTCTTGGATCCTATTCTCATCTTAAGGACATGGAAATATCCTGGTTTGATGACATTCCAACAGCACCTAGGACATGCTTGAGCCTGGAGACAGTGGAATTGGGTAAGCTGGGTTCTTAGATTCTCTTGTACCTGGTTTCTGCCTGGACCAAGTTCTGTGCCTCACTTTCTCTACCTAACCAGGGAAAAACCCAACAAAACTGATCTATGACTTCATTTGGCCAGTGGATTTAGACAGGAAGGGGGATCTGTCTTGCCTGGGTCCATCTCTCACCACTTGGGGTTATCTAGACTCTGAAGGAGAGTGAAGTGGGGCAGAGTTCTCTCTGTTTCATAGACTGATTTCATGCCTTGGATCTCTGCCTGTGACTAGCCTGGCTGGACTGGAGAGGAACAGAGCCAGGAAACAGAAAACCCTCCCCCCTAGGAAGACTTCCAACAAATGTATTTTCTTCACAGCCCAAGGGGAGTGTGTGCACTGGCTTCCAGAGAATATTCTCTGAATTATTCAGGGTCTGTGTGTACCTCACACTCCCTTCACTACAGGAAGGAACACTCTTCCTTCTTCATCTTAAGGAGATGGGGTTTTTGATGGTTGGGGTGAGGGAACAGTAGGAACTGTCATTTACCACTTTATCCCCATACTTGCTCAGATTAGACATAGCCAAGCCGGCTTCTCTATATTCCTGAGGCGAGGTCTGGAGGAGATAACAGGTGCCCTCTACAGCACTCAAAAAACCTAGCTTTGAGTTTTAGTTCTGCTGGTTACTAGCTATGTGGCCTTACAAAGGGCAGCTAGGGGGCCAGTTGGATAAAGCTCTGGGCCTGGAGTCAGGAAGACTCATCTCCTGACTTCAAATTCACCCTCAGACATTTATTAGCTATTTTACCCTAGGCAAGTCACTTAACCCTGTTTGCCTCAATTTTCTCATCTGTAAAATGAGGTGGAAAAGGAAATGGCAAACTACTCTAGTATCTCTGCCAAGAAAATCCCAAATGGGGTCATGAAGAGTCAGATACAACTGAAAAATGATTGAACAACTGACCTTACAAAAACTGTTTCCTCTCTGAGCCTTTTAGCTTCCACATTGGGAAAATGAGGGTAAGAATGCTTTCATTGCCTCCTTCACAGGATTGGAAGGTATGGGCTTTGTAAAACATGAGTATATGATCTAACAGTAATTACCACTGCTATGCCCAGAGGAACACTCCACCCACTCCCTTTCTTCTGAGTGACCCATTTGCCCTGGCTTCACACACACACACACACACACACACACACACATACACACACACACACACACACACACACACACACACACACACACTGCCTAAGTTTAGTTCAGTTCTGGGAAAAGTCAACTTCTAATCAGAATTATGAGTTTCCTTTTTCTCAAATTCTGACTTACGTCCACATCCTGGTGTCCTGGGACGATTTACTTAAAGCTCAGATATTGACTCATGTCTAGGGTTTCCTCAAAAGGAGAGGTACTTAGTGCACAATGTGAATCAGGGATGGGACAGGTATTTGTTTCCTTTACACAAAGGAGGTGATAAACAGAAAACAGAACAAACCAATTTACACCAGATTAAAAACAAACCTAAGAAAATGGCAGCAATAATTTCTATTACACTCTCCGAAGATATCACTGTTTCAACCTTATCTGAACAGAAAAGATTTTTCCAAACTGTTTCAGCAGGCATTTTACATTTCACCTCTGCTCTGCACTGTCCACTTCACAGTAAATGTCGTCTCACAAATTCTGCTAGGGTACGACTTCATCCCCTCGGTAGTGGACATATGCTCCAAAATTGCTGGAGTAGGAAGCTGCCAGTCAGCTCTGCCCAAAGAACCCAGAATCATGGAACATGTGGAACTCACAAGTGGCCTCCAGACATGGACATGTTCATTTGGGGTTGGATGCTCTTTTACCTAAGATCAGGAAAGAACCCATACAGAAGAGATAATCCCAAGCTCAGGATTCTGCTGTTCAGTTGCTGGTAACAATGGTTATTATCTTAGTAGTTTGGCTGTTAGGGGCTAGGCTAGTGAAGCCATGGTTGGAATTTGTTTATCATCATTTGCCTCTCCTCCCCATTCTCCATACACATTTTTGAGAGAAGCTGGATCACCTGGACAAGAAGGTATGAATCCATGTCATATGATAAATAAAAGGAATTGGGGATGCTTTGTCAAAAGAGAAGAGAAGGGGGGGGGGCATTATAGCTGTCTTATAGTATTTAAAGGGATGCCAAGGAAAGAGAAATTAGATTTGTTCTACCTGGGTCCAAAGGGAGAACCAGGAGCAATGGCTGGAAGCTTTAGGAAGTCAGATTTAGCCTGAGATACCCCCCAATCTAAAATGGGTTGATTTGGGAGGTAACAAGTCATCAGTAGAGTTCTTGGAGGAGAGGGGCAGTAGCCAAATATTTATTAAGCATCTATTATATGTCAAACACTATGCTGTTATTGGGATACAAAAAGAAGCAAAGGACAGTTCCTGCCCTCAAGGAGCCTACAATCTAATGAGGGAGACAGGAAGCAAATATGTAAAAATAAGTATATAAGATAAATTGAAATTAATTAAGAGAGGGGTGAAAAAAAGATAGTGCTGTGCTGGAAAAAAAAAGAGAGAGAAGGTACTAGAATGAAAAGAGATTGGGAAAGTCTTCCCACAGAAGGTGAGATTTTAATTGGTGAACTTAAAAGAAACTGGAGAATCCTATATAGAGATAAGGAGGGAGAGCATGCCAAGCATAGAAGACCACCTGAGTAAATGTCTGGAGTCAAGAGATGGAGTGTTTGGAACAGCAAGGATGGTATTTTCACTGGACCAAAGAGCATATGAGACAAGTAAGGTGTGGGAAGGCGGAAAGGTAGGAAGGAGACTGGTTATGAAGGGCTTTGAATGTCAAATAGAGGGATTTGTATTTCACAGGGAGGTGATAGGGAGCCAGTGGAGTTTGTTGAATGGGGGTGGAATGACATGTTCGGATCTGTGCTTGTAGGAAATTAGAGTGAGAAGAGACTTGAGCTGGTAGACCTTCCCAGCAGCTGATTGCAATAGTCCAGGGGCAAAGGGGATGAGGCCCTGCACTAGGGTGGGGGCGGGTCTGAGGAGAGAAAAGGTCATATTCAAGAGATGCTGCAAAGATGAAATCCTCAGACCTTGACCACAGCTTGGATATGGGGTGTGAGAGATAGTGAGGAATCAGGAGGACTCCTAGGTTTTGAGCCCCAGGGACTGGAAGGATGATGTAATAGGACAGAAGGGATTTAGGGGAAAGATAATGAGTTCTGTTTTGGACATAATGAGTTTAAGCTGTCTACTGGACATCCTGTTCAAGTATCTGAAAGGCAGTTAGAGATGTGAGACTGAAGGTCAATAAAGATAAGAGTTGAATAGGTAGATCTGACAAACATCAGCATAGATATAGTAGTTAAATCCATGGGAACTGATGAAATCATTAAGTGAAGTAGTATAACTCTCATTTCTTTTACAGTAGGAGTTCCAAATTTTCTCCCACCCTCCAGCCCCTCCCCCACATTGAGAAGGCAAGCAATATGATATTAATTATGCATGTGAAGTTATGCAAAACATATTTCCATGTTAATCATGTTGCAAAAAAAAGCAAGAAAATAAAGTAGAAAAAATATGCTTTAATCTGCCCTCAGGGTTCATCTGGTCTCTCTCTGGAGGTGGAAGGCATAAATCATCAATGGGTCTTTTGGAATTTTGGAGTCCGTGAAGCATTTGTTGGTGACAGAAGACCATCATGGGTATAACCATGTTTGTGTTCGGCTGAGGAAGGATGGAGAAGCAAGTTAAGGGAAATGAGTAGGCTGAAGAACTGAGTGGTTAGAGCGTTTGAGGGAGAGGATATGTCTACTGAAGTCTCCTAGGAGGAGGAGAGGAGGTGGAGAGGAGAGAAAGCTTGTGAGCCATGCACCAGACATTGAGGAAGAAAAGGGAGTGTCCAGGAAATCTATAGCTACCCGATTTTGATGGGATGGTTGAGGTGAACAGTGTGAACCTCAAAGGTACTCATTAGGGTTGTTTGTTGTAAAGGAGATTCCTATTCAGGTACAAATTGAACAAGATGGTTTCCAAGGTCTCTTCCATTTTCTAAGATTCTAGAATTTTTTCTCTACCCCAAAGCCACACTACTGATCCTAGCCAGCCAACTACATCTTGATGTTTTCCTGTTGGTTACAAGAGATTAATTGTGATGAAGTACGGATGAATCCATCAAAACCTATCTCTCTTCTGGGAAGAGCCCAATTTAGAGGCCAATTAGAGAGGCAGTGTGGTGTAATATGAAAAATGTGGGCATGTGTTTCAATCCTGCCTTCTGTTCATATTAGATACATCGATGTGGGTAAGTCACTTTATGTCTCTGGTCTTAGTTTCTTCCTCTGTAAAATGGTGATGATGATAATATAAACCTCTTGGCATTGTTCTGAGGATCAAAGAAGACCCCAAGGGTTGTGAAACATTCATTTCAGGATCATAGGATTTAGAGTTGAAAGGGGCCAAAGGATTGATCTCTTTTAACCTCAGGAATTCATTTTAGTGATAGAGAACCTAAGGCCAAGAGAGAAGAAATCATTGGCCCAAGGTTTCATATTTAGAAGGTGAATGAGCTCAGATGTGAAGCTTGGTCTTTGGATTCTAAGTTCTGTGTTAATTCCCCTATAACAGAATCAGAGTTTCAACTTCAAATGGCCATTTATTTCATCCCAAATAATGAATAGTCATTGACATTTGAAAGGTCCATTGAGGGGGAACCCTTTATGGCCCAAAGCTATCCATTCTACTCTTGAAGACCTCTAATTCTTTGGGACTCTTCATTACATCAAACTAGAATTTGTCCCTTTGCAATTTCTACCCTTTACTCCTAATTTTGCCTTCTGGATCCAAATGGAATAAATGTAATCCCTCTTTAAGCTTTTGGTATTTGAAGACAACTATTATGCTTTCTGCCTTTTTCCCATAACCCATAAGTTTTTTCCAGGCTCAACACCCCTAGTCTCCTTATCTTCAAAAAGTTTCATATCAGCTAAAGACCTTTCTCCATCATGGCTGCCTTCCTCTGGATACTCTCCAGCTTTCAGTGTTCAGTGTCTGCAGCATCCAGAATTGAGCATTGTGCCACATGGATTCTGACTAGGTCAGAGTGCAGAGGTCCTATCATCACCTTATTTGGGGATGCTATATTACTTTTTCATGTAGCCAGCCTTTAGTAGACTTTATTCATTTCAGTTATGGGCAGCAGAGTAGTAAGGTTATGATTCAGACACTGACTAACCCATCCTATGCTCTCCTACAGGGGAATGAACTAGATGAAGTTTGAAGTCCTGTCCAGCCCTAGTATTCTAGAATTGTATGATTCTGACATAAATGCTTGGACATCTCTACTTAATACCCAGGTGATTGAAAGAAATACTAATCCTAGAGTGGTGGAAAAACACTAGATTTGAAGTTGGAAGACCCAAGCTTGAACTATGACTCAGAAACTTACACATATGTACATACATACATACATACATATGTATAAATGACCCTCAGTGGTCACATGTGCAAAATGGGGATAATAATACTTGCATTTTCTACTGAGGAGCGAGGATCTAGAGCTGGAAGGAACTTTGCAGGCCAACTACCTCATTTTCTAGAAGGGGAAACTCAGACCCAAGGAGATTAAATGAATTATCCAATGCCAAACAAGTAATAAACATCAGTCGATCCCAATATCAAAGTCCTCAGAGTCTAAAGAAAGCATTCTTCTCACTGTACCATTTGTCATGAAAATGTTTTGGGGAAAGCACTTTGTAAACCTTTAGGTGTTAGAGACATGAACTCCTATGAATAGTCAAGAGGCGTGTTGATTAGAGTACTGGGCCTGGAGTTGAGGAGACCTGAGTTCAAATTTAACCTCAGATATTTACTAGAAGTATGATCCTATAACCTCTGCCTCAGTCTCCTAATCTGTGAAATGGGAATGATAATGGCACCTACCTCCCATGATTTTTGTAAGTATCAAATGATGTGAATATTGCAAAGTGCTCAGTACAGTATCTGACACAGAGTAAGTGCTAAGCAAATGTTGCTTATAACAATTATTCCTGTTATTGAAATAATAGTATTATTATATGGTGTTCATCTTCCAGGCCAGTAAATGTATAGAGGGGCAAGGATGAGGGGAGAAGATGGAATTGGACTTAGGCCACACTGTCTTTTCTCATTTAAGTCCAGGCCTGGCCCCTGCTTCTTTCAGACAACTTCCTCTAGGGTCCAGTTGTAGCCTTGGGGTCCAGTTCCGTAAATGCCCCATGTGTCTTATTATGGTCTCCCCACTCTGCCTCCAGCAGCTAGGGTCACAAACCTTATTAGCTCCCTCTTTTCTGCTCCCCTGAGAGAAGGCAAGCATGTCTCTTGATCCCAGATAGCTATGGACCACCCAGACAAGTTTGTCCTTCCTTGAAATTTCTTTTCCCTGGAGCCAGGAGGGAGAGGTCAGGCCAGTGGGCAGAAGGCTGAGCCACAGGTGGAAGCAGTTCATAGGTATATCAGCCACACTTCCTCTCTTCTCCAGGATGAAAGGCGGGCAGGTAGCTAGTTCCCAGGCAACCACTGTTGCCCAGAGCCAGGAGAGACTCTGGTCACCTCATGGGGAGGAAGAAACAAATGTGAGGATCAAGGGAGCAGAGGGAGGGGCTGCCACTGGCTTCCTTCTCCAGGGAGGCCCTGGTCAGAGGCCAGCTCCCTCCTGGCCCAGCTGCCCCTCCCATCCAGCCCCAAACAGGCTCCTGCCTCACACCCAAACAAGCATCTGAGCATCCCCAAGATCACAGGACTTAGAGCAAATCCAGACAGCCAAGATAAGCCCAATAAGAACTTTCTTTGCTGACATTAAAGAGGCATTATTGTCTGCTTTGCTGCTATAACCCAAAGACCACAAGACTTTTTCATCTGATTTGCCTCTGGGATCATCCATATGTGTGTCTGTCCCTCCCCCAACCAATTAGAACGTGAGCTCCTTGAGAGCAGGGATTATGCTGCTTCTCTATTTGTATCCCCAATGCTTAGCACAATGCTAGGCACATAGTAAGCCCTTAATACAGGCTTCATTCATTCATTCATTCGAATGCCTGCCCAGCCTAAGCTGAAAAAACCCCCAGGAATCAGACCTGAAATAGAAACTGCATTCTATGACTGACCAAATGACTGAGTGGCTTGTCCTATTTCCCAACCCTGCCAAGTCATGAGCACATGACAGTTAAAGCAAACATTCTTCCTGGACCAGCTTGAGACTGGGTTTGGAGCTTCTTCCTCTGCATTCCTCCTTTCTTGATGTTAAGTGAATGAGTTTCTCTCTTGAGATAAACACGTCCAGGTTTGGAAGAGTCCTGGTGAGTTAGAGGGGTCTGGAGGTCCTGGGTCCTTTTGCTCAGACCTGCCCTGCCCTACAAGGAGGTGTTCCTGCTAACTATACCAGCACTCTTAGAGAAGATGGAAAGATTTTGAACAGTGACCAGAGAATGGGCACAAAACTGACCTATTTTGCTGGAAGACGTGGAATAGGAGCTGTTTGGAACCATGAACAAACAAAATGAGATATCGCAATGACTGTTTTGAGTCTCTTTGTTAAAGCACACTGTGATTAAAATCTTTTAGCATTCCTTTTGTGTGTAGAGAATAAATAACTGTCCCATACCTGATTTATCTTGTATATTAAGCACTCTTTATTCCCTACCTTTGAAAGACCTCGACATGAACTCTTAAACTTTAAACATTATGTCCCTGGGAAACCTAGATAAGAGACCTAATGAGCAGAAGAATATTAATAAAATAAAGGCTAATCCCCCTTCAATTAGAAATCTGACCCATCCAGGACCATGCCCAGTCTAGAGCAGAAAGGTCACTTATTGGGGAAGGGTGTGGGCACAGCGCCTCAGCCCTTTGGGCCCATTGATTGTTCTTAATGTTAGATAAGTAAATACAGAATAAGATAAACACAATGTAATTTAGGGCCAGGGAAGATAGTAGTTACTGAGATCAGGACAGTTTCCACGTAAGTGGCAGAGCTTGAACTTAGCTTCAAAGGAAGGTAGGAATTCTTAAAGACAGTGGACCATGGAGTCCATGCAGGGCAGGGAGATGCCATAAGCCTAGAAAGGCAGTTTGGTAGATTGTGAAAAGCCTTAAATGCCAATTGGAGAAGCTTACATTTGATCCTAGAGGCAACAAGGAGTCACTAATGCTACTCGAGTGACATATGGGAAGACCAATATTTGGGAATATTACTTTTGACAGCTGAATAGAGTATGAATTAAAGAAATGCTTCTCTGAGCTTCGGTTTTCTCACATATAAAATGAAGGGGGTTGACCAGGTGATTTCTATGCCTTCTTTTGACCCTGTGAGTCTCTGGGCTCCCTTTTTCTCAGCTTGAAACAAGGTTACTAGGTAACATTTGCCCTACTCCCTGACGAATGCTTCTTATTCTCTGGAAATGCCCAGTGCTCACAGCTACAGAGTTCCATTCTAGGTCCTGGGAAAGCCACTGGGGCAAGATGTATATTTCCTCCAACCCCTTCGTCGCCCCACCCTTGTCTCAGGGCCTCTGAGATCCATCTTATGGCCCCATCTGGCGGGTGTCCATTTGGACTGCTCTCCCATTTCCCTCTTCTCACCTAGGACACTGTCATAGAACAGGATCTTGACGATAAAGAACACATTACTTCTCCCATTCCAGTCTTAACTGTAGGTATTATCTTCTCAGGATCCCCGGGTCCTGCCCCCCAAATCCCATAACATATGAACTGAGGCCCTGCTGGCCTACTATGGTTCCTGAAACTGTAATCTCTCCTTTGGGCAAAGATACTGATTGTCTGCACAAGGGCCTTGGTAGAATGCACATACCCAGGAGGGGTGATAGATGACCTAAGCATAGAATGATGAAGGATAAAAATCCCTAAAGACCTTCTAATCCACTCCTACCTCCCCATTTTACAGATAGGTTATCTGAAGGCTGGAGAAGGAAAATGACTTACTCTTTGTCCCAAAGATCATAAGTTCAGTGGTTCATAAAGGCAGACAAAGAAGGGAACTTAGAAGCCATCTGTCCAAGCTTCACATTTAACAGATGTCTTCTGTCTCTGACTCCAGTACTCTTTCCACTAGGCCAAGCTCCTTCCCATGCCACCAGAGTTACCTGAGATCACAGGAGTGGAGGACAGTTGCCTGCCAGGAGGTCCCTGGTAGTGTGGGCCCTGGAGCAAGTCACTTCACTCTGAGTCTCGTTTCCTCCTCTGTAAAATTAAGCGGTTGGATTGGGTGACCTCTAAACCCCAACCCTATCATCTAAAAAGCCAGTCTAGTTAAATAGTCTGTGAATGTTCTTTCCAGAGGAAGTCTGAAGAGACTTCTAGAGAAGCTTCTAGAGGAGGGACAGACTTTACCTTCTCTGGAAGCAGGGATGAGAGGAGAGGGTCCCTTCCCATCACAGTATAAAACACCCAAAGCAATGGAACCCCCATACATTCAAGTTAGTTAGTCAACTTTCAATTACTCAATCAATGAAGAATTTATTAAACATCAGTCACCAATCCAGGCAATGAAAGATTTTATACCACATGTCCCTATCGTTGTCTATTCTTACATATAACACATAAATCCCTTACATATAAATCTTTGGGTCTCTCTGGACCATCTTTCTCCTCTGTTAAAGAGTCAGGAAGAGGTGACTTCTAGCTAGCTAATCAAAGACGTAGTTTGAGCAGCTAGATGGCGCAAAGGATAGAACTTTGGGCTGGAAGCCCTGAGTTCAAATCAGTTTCATCATCTGTATAATAGGGATAATAATAGCACCTACCTCCCCGGGTTATTATAAGAATAAAATGAGATAATATTTAAAAATATTTTGTAAACTCTAAGTGCTATATGAAAGCTATATTATAATTGTTGTAATAGTGTTATAATGTTATAATTATCATATTATTAAAACATTATAATTGCTATAATAGCATTATAATATCATAATTTCTATACTAGTATTATAATATAATTGGTATAATGTATTATAATAGTATAATAATGTCACACTATTATAATTGTTATAAGATTAATTAATAATTATTATTATTAAAATCCTGCTTCAGACTAATTGGCTGTGTGACCCAAAGCAAATCAGCTTCACTTCCCTCATCCAAAAATTAAGAAATTGTATTAGGTTGATTCCATGTCTACAGTGATGATCCCTTGACTAGCTTTCTGGGATCCCTTTCTGAAGAGAAACCCAAAGTGTAGCATCACAGAGATTCTTAGCTGAACTTTTTAGTCTGCAGCAACTCTATGTCAGGTCTTGTTTTAAGTTGCAAAAAGTATAAATAAGAATAGACACAAGGTGGAATGGGGAGAGCACCTGACCCACTCATCACCACTGAGTACTGGTATAGGCCAGTTGTGGCAAGAAAACTTCTGACAGAGGCCAACTTACTCTCAGTCAGAGGTTTAACTAGGGCAGGGCAATGGGCATTTGTCCCAGGGCATCAAATTCAAAGGGTACCAATAATACTTGTAATCCCTCAGCAATACTGAAATAATAGACTAGTGACTAGTTTACAAGAATAATTAGCTAAAATACAACACTACCCAATGGCAGGTTGGTATAAAGTCTTACCTCTGCCCCACTGTGCTGCACCCTCAGCACCCAATGATGTATCCCCCTCCCGCAAGTGAGGATGTGTCCCAGCTGCTTGCTCTGACTGCTCCTGGGGCCCCTGCCTTGAACACAAAAATTTCCAGTTACAGTCCCGCTTCCTGTGTGGCCTCCACGGAGGGAAATAGGCTCAGGAGAAATGAAGCTTAGGGTGCCAAACCCTTTATCCTCGTCTGCAAGGCTCCCTGCATTACAGCTGCCTCCCCATAAGCACTGCCTGGCTAAATGCCTTGAGCCGATAGGCAAAGAAAGTGACTGTCAGGAGTTCCATGGCAAGGGAAAGAAAAACCATGCCTGGCAACAGCTTTATTCAGTGGAATAATCTTCCATGAATTTGCTGAAGATTCTTTCTGGTTTTCTATAGCTTAGTAGCTTTATCTGGGGGACCGTGGGCTGGGCCTCAATTTCTTCCTCTGTGAAAAGAGGAGGAGGATGCTCGAACTGCTCCCTAAGAGAGTCATTTCAAGGAAAGTGCTTTGTAAGCCCTAATGTGCTCTCTCTCTCTCTTTCTTTCTCTCTCTCACCATATATATATATATATATATATATATATATATATATATATATATGTCTATATACATACATATTTCAATTGCCTTGAAAAGTCACCCAAACCTGTAGACCAAGCCAAGATGCCCAATGCACATATTCACACAGAAATACACATACTAGGAATAGATAGAGAGATATTCCAAGGTTTCTGGCCAGTCCCCTCTGCTCTCCCATATCCTGAGGAAGGAAACATTAGAAGAAAACATGGGAAATGGGACAAATAGGAAAAGAATTAGAATAACTCATCATTCAGATCCTCTTTCCCTCCCACATTTGCCCAGATTTCCCATCTCCCAAAATGAGGTCTCAGCTCTGGCTTGCAGTGATCCCTTCCCCTGTCCATCACCAACTGTGACTCAAAGCAAATCAACGCATTTTTACCCCATGCAAAGCAGCTTATGGGGAGTGAGGAAGGGTGAAGGGCAGGCTACACACCAAAAAGAAGACATGATCCCTCATCTCATTTGGGAGGCATGATGCACACACATGAAATGTTTAATAACGTTAAAAGATCTAGTCAGCAAAAGACTTGTCCATACTCTGTACCTAACTAGGCCTGTGGCTTTGGAAAAGTCCCTCCCCTTGTGGACTTTGGTTTCATGAAGCAAGTTGGACTAAATATCTCTTTCAGGTTCCTTCCACCTCCAATATTCTATGGTGTCAGATTCCTCTCAGGTCCCTCTCAGCTCTGATGTTCTATGTTCCTTGTCCGAAGGTCTGGGTTTTGATGTTCTGTATGCTATGTTCTCATGTCTCTTCTGGCTCTGACATTCTAGGTCCCATGTTCTAAGGTCTCTTCTGGCTCTGACGTTCTAAGTCCCATGTTCTAAGGTTCCTTTTGGCTCTGACATTGTATATTCTAAGGCTCCTCCCAGTTCCAATGGTCTTAATTTCTATGAAATGTGCATTTGCCAGAAAAGCTTCATGAGCTCTCTAGTTTTGGTCATTCCTGCAGTACACTCCTCCCTCTCTTCCTCTATCATCTCCTTGTCTTCAAGTTGCTTTCCAGACCCCGCTGCCCTTGTGCATCTGTGAGAGCTGACTTGCAGCAGACCACAGGACAACAGATTCACTCATTGATTAGAACCTACAGCTAGTCATTGATCAGAAGGATTTGCACTATTTGCACTATTCTGAGCCCCGGTCCCATTGATCTAATGGAGAATCTTAATATCAGTCTGAAAGGAAAAGGCAGGGGCTCGAGTTGATGGAAGGCTTTAGATGGAAACAGTTGCAGTTACTGAACTCTGTCATCTGCCCCATATCTTTTAGTTCTTGGGGTACAGGGAGGCTTCTTCTTGACTCTAAAATGCAATGGAATTGGGCAGAAAGAGGGCTTAAAAGTTCTGATCCTAGACCAAGCATTAAGTTTATCTTACTTTGTGACATGGATTCCTGTGGCTGTCAGTCTGGTGAAGCTTTGGGACCCTTTCCCAAAACAGAACAATGTTTTTTAATACATAAAATAACATGCAATGGATTACCAAGCAAATCAATTATGTCGAAATGAAGACATATTTTTTTCTTATTCAAGTTCTCTGAACTTCTGAAATCTGTCCATGGACCCCAGGTTAAGAATCCCTGCCTCAGACAGTGACTGAGAAAACTGAACATATGTAGGAAACCAGATTGACTCCATATGAGCTTATATTTAACCACCTTGTTGATGTTCAACATATATTAGCCATGAATTCATGACATAGCGATCACCTTGTCTTATTCCCCCATTTTACAGATGAGAAAATGGAGTAACTGCAGAATCACACAGCTTCAGGGAAGGAAGGGACATCAGAAGTATCTAGTTCAATTCCAAACTGAACAAGAAATCCCTCTGTAATATATCCAACAAATCATGCTCCAATGGGGGAGAATCTCCAGTGTTCTGAAGAATTGATCAACCCACCATCATGCATTCACCATTTACTAGGTACCAGGCAGCTAGCTGCCAGAGTAGACAGAGTGCCTGGCCTGCAGTCAGGAAGGCCTGAGTTCAAATCTGGCCTCAGATACTCACTAGCTGTGTGACCCTGGGCGAGTCACTTAACCCTGTTTGCCTCAGTTCCAGAGGAGGAAATGACAAACCACTCTGGTATCTTTGCCAAGAAAACCCCAAACTGGGTTATGAAGAGTTGGAAATGAACAATGTGCAGCCGACGTTGGGTCCCTGACCTCGAGGTTGAGAACCCCTGATCTGGAAGTTGTGATTCACTTTTTGAATAGTTCTAATTGTTGGCATGTTTTCCTTGAATCAAGAGTCACATAATCCTGGGATTGAAGTGTCCTCAGAAGCCGTTCAGTCCGGCCCCCTCAATTTACAGGTGAGGAAACTGAGGCCTGGAGAGGTTGAGTGACAGAGACAGAATTTGAACTCATCACCTCCGACTTGAGACCTGATGCTCATTTCATTACACCAGGATGTTTTCTTTGGGGTTCTGAAAGTACCTCCTTGTTGTATCACTGAGGAGAAGGCTTTGATTAAACCATGCGTGTGTGTGTGTGTGTGTGTGTGTGTGAGTGTGTATGTATTGTGTGAGTGTATGTGTGAGTGTGTGTGTATGTATTGTGTGAGTGTGTGTATGTGTGTGTGTGAGTGTGTGTGTATGTATTGTATGAGTGTGTGTGTGTGAGTGTGTGTATGTATTGTGTGAGTGTGTGTGTATGTGTGTGTGTGTGAGTGTGTGAGTGTGTATATGTATTGTGTGAGTGTGTGTATGTGTATGTATGTGTGTGAGTGTGTGTGTATGTATGTGTGTGAGTGTGTGTGTGTGTGAGTGTGTGTGTATGTATTGTGTGAATGTGTGTGTGTGAGCGTGTATGTATGTGTGTGAGTGTGTGTGTATGTATTGTGTGAGTGTG
>CM053583.1:21637135-21667651 GCA_028627135.1 Pseudochirops cupreus | reverse complement strand
GTGTGTGTGTATGTATGTATGTGAGTGTGTGTATGTGTGTGAGTGTGTGTGTGAGTGTGTGTGTATGAGTGTGTGTGTGAGTGTGTGTGTATGTGTGTGAGTGTGTGTGTGTTCATGGGGGGTTAAAGGTGGGGGGTGAGGGGGAAGAGGATGTGAAGGGAAGGGAAAGGACTCCAGCCCAGGTGAAGTTTGCCTCAGTGCTGGGAGGAAGTAATGTCTGAGGCCAGAGGACTGGGCTGGGGAAAGGCATCCCTTTTACAGCCTCTGCCCCTGGCTTCCTGAGGTCACATCCCCACACCTGCCTCCTCAGCCAGAGAAGTGTGAATGCTCAAGCCAAACCTCGGCTCTGACTCAGATGCCTCTAACGGGGACCCCAGGGAAGGCTGTTTCCTCCCTGGCTGCAGGAGGCTGGACCTTGTTGGCAGTAACAGCTAGAGGGAGATAGGCAGCTGGGGGACCTGGGAATGGATGGACAGAAACTCATTGCCAAAAGAGGCCCCACACTTTGGGGAAGGGGGTGTTAGAGGTTTGCCTCCAGCCTTTCCAGCTTCCCTAAGAGGGGGTGAGTGATGAATAGCTCAGGAAGGAGAACCAGGCCAGGCTGTGTAAGCCTGGAGCTGATCAGGGGGGGAGAGACTGGAGGGAAGAGGAAAGAATGCACATCTATGTAGTGCCTACTGCATACCATGTGTTATACTGAGCCCTTCACAAACATTCTCTTCCCTCATCTGATCCTCACAACAACCAGGGAGGAGGGTGCTATTATTATCTTTATGATTATTGCCATTTTCCAGAAGAGGAGACTGAAGCAGAGAGAGTTAAGGGACTTGCCCAGAGTCACACAGCAATAAGTGTCTGAAGGAGGATTAGAATGCAGGTCTTTCTGACCCAAGGCCCCGAGCTCTAGCCATTGCACCACCCAGCTGACCAGGCATCCCTTAAGAGCGCATGAGATTGGTCTTTGGGCCCTGCATCCACACCAGTGCCATAATCAGGATTTTTTCACATGGATAAAAATAGTTGAGGGTGTGGGGGTGGCCCCCCAGTTTCCATTCCGTTCAGGTCAATTCCACAACCATTTGTTGAGTGACTACCAGATGCCAGGCACCGTGCTGGGGGTTAGAAATACAACCATTTAAAAAATGAAACTGGCCTTGCCTTCGAAGGGCTTGCATTCTACCAGACTGGACAGTGGTGCTCAGGAGGGCAGGAGAGAGGAGAGTCTAGCCCTCGTCTCCTGGGAAGGTTATAAGGAGAAAGTGAGCCCAAGAGAAGGGCACCGTGACCCCAAGATGCTGGGGAGATGGCCCCAGGCACAACCACTGGAGCACTGTGGGTACACTCCAGAGAATGGTTGGAGAGGAGCAGGGGAGGCATGCTGATGTGGAGGAAGCGATCCTCTCCTCCACCTGAAAGGAAGCTTGGCTGTCTTGGCCCAAAGCCCCCTTAGCCCTGCACCAGCCATAGCTCTGGTCTACCCTTGCATGGACAGTGCTATGTGGCATGGACTGCCCTGGGGTGGTTCCAAAGGGACCACAGGCTAGTCCCAGCTTCAGGACAAGGCTCCTAGTGACCTAGCCTTGCCAAGGCAGACAATTCCTGCAGAGTGTCAGGACAAAGGCAAAGTAGCCAACATGGTCCTCCCCGAATGCCCTCCATTGTAATTCCTCTCCTCTGCTCAGCCTACCATGTGGCAGGCACCATGGGAATACACATACAAAATGGAAGACAGCCTGTGTCCTCAAGAAGCTTACATTCTAAATAGGGAAACACAACATACATAGGGCAGGGGTAGGCAGAGAAGAGCTTTCTGGTCTAGAAAGTCACACTCAGATAGAGAAGGGGGTCATGAAGACACACAGAAGTATCTCTGCAGCCACGTGGTGACTTAGAAAACCACATATTCCTGTCTATATTATATTGAATTCCTTAAATATTTCCCAGTTACATTTTGATCTGATTTGGGCATCCTCCAAAGCACTGTCAGTTTGACGCCTCTGCTCTGGGGTGGATGGAATGAGAATCAGCCTCACTTTAAGGAGGAATCAGGTATCCTAAGTAGAGATGTGACTTCAGGAGGGCACCGAGAGACATGAGCCCTCAGTCTTCAGCCCTTGCGTCCAATGCTCTTTGCTCCATTCCCCACCATTAAGATCTCAGAGGCGAGTGAGCTCATCGCCTCCTTGAAGGCTGAGGGTTTTCATTCATCACTCCTACACACTTCATCACTGTGTCACTGCTAAATAGTCTGAGCAGCAGTTTTTAGCGAGACTGAGAGAACATTTCTCTTTTCCAAGGCATAAGAGAGATCACATCTCCAGAATGAGGGCAGTCATAGCCTCACTGTCCTTGGTCCTGGTCAGACTGTAGCTTAATTCTGGGCACTGCCTTTTAGCGAGAGTCTGGATGAATGGGAGAGCACCCAAGGAGTGTGGAGGGACCAGGCTGGCAAAGGGCTCCTGCACTCATGCTCAGGTGGATCAGGTGAATGAGCTGAGGACATTTATTCAAGACAAGATACGGGCTCCAGAGCTGTCTTCAAGTATTTGAAAGACTGTCAGAAAAGAGGGATTAGACGTGTCCTGACTGTAGAAAGTCAGATTTCAGCTAGATACAAGAAAAAACTTCTGCCTTTTTGGAGTGGGGGGTGAGAGGGTAGAGAATTGCAAACCTCTGATTTTATCCATATGGGGAACTCCCAGAATGTAAACTTCCTCCACCAATATATGGGCAGCTTGTTTTTAACTTACAGTCTTAGAGAGCAGCCTGGGGGAATCAAGGTTGTCAGTCAATAAACATTTATTAAGTTCCTACTGCATGCAAACACAGTGCTAACTGGGAATAGGAAGAAAGGCAAAAGATGGTCCCCGTTCTCAAAGACGTCACAATTTAATGAGAGTAGACTTGAAAACAACTGTGTACAGACAAACTATAGGCAGGACAACATCAGAGAGCATGCACTAGAATTAAGACTGAAGAGGAAAGCCTTCCTGCGGGAGGGGAGGTTTTAGCTGGAACTCGAGGGGAAGGAGAAAAGAGGAGAGGCATCTATCACTTGCTTGCTATGTGAATGTTTTACAAATACTGTCTCATTTGATCCTTGCAACAACCCTGTAAAGGGGTACTTTTATTATCTCCACTTCATAGTTGGTGAAGCTGAGGCAGAGAGAGGTGAAGGACTTGCCTAGAGTCACACAGATGGTTGTTATGGGAGTTATGTATCGAGATGTTTTTGCCCAACCTGTCAGCCCCCTTGTCCATTGCTGATTTTCACCTATTATACAGGTATCTAAGAGTAGGATGTGATGTCTCCAGGTACGGTGAATTCCTTCCCACTAGAGCTTTTCAAACCAAGGACATCATCCTGAGGTGAGGACTCTTGTTTAGGTCCGACAGGGCAGACTGCCTAGATGGCCCCTCACATCCCTCCCTCATTCCTGGTTCTGTGATTCTGCAGTTCAGAACCCGGCGGTAGGACGAGTGTGGTGAATGTACTTGGCCACTAGATGGAGCTGTCAGCCGGGCTCATGCATTCTCTTTAAAGGCAAGTGGGTTCAAGTAATTTACATTATTTGAGGGTAAATTGTAATCTTGGGTTGCAGCCCTTGGTTCACACTGCACTGTTGGCTCTGGAGAGAGTTCTGGCCAGATTCCCAAATGCATGGAGATTTAAAATGGGCCCCCTGGCCACCCAGCCTGGGATGGAGAGCCAGGATCTGGCTCCTTCTGCATCACTGGCTGCAGGGCAGGGCTGCAGTGGTGAGAAAGGAAGTGGCATTGTGCACCAGCTCTGCCAATGGCCCACTTCTCTGTATGACTTTGGGCAAGTTCCCGCACCCTACTGAGCCTCAGTTTCCCCATGTATAAAGTGAAAACAGCCAAAAAGTGTCCCAACAGATAACGTTCAGAAAAGCCTTTTGAAAATTGTAAGGTAGGTGGCACAGTGGAT
Source organism: Pseudochirops cupreus (assembly GCA_028627135.1). Taxonomy (NCBI): domain Eukaryota; kingdom Metazoa; phylum Chordata; class Mammalia; order Diprotodontia; family Pseudocheiridae; genus Pseudochirops; species Pseudochirops cupreus. The sequence goes on along the minus strand of CM053583.1, from coordinate 21,663,702 downwards.
AGAGTAGCAGCCCTGGAGTCAAGAGGACCTGAGTTCAAATTCAACTTCAGACATTCACTAGCTGTGTGACCCTAGGTAAGTCATTTAATCCCAATTGCCTCCAAAAATTAAAAAAAAAGGAAGGTGCCATATAGATTTTCTGCCCATCAAGGGATGTTAGAACTGAAATCACATGGGAGCTAGGTTTGGAATCAGATTACCTGGATTCAGATCCTGCTTCTGATACCTACTGCCTGTGTGGCTTGTAGTAGGCTGGACCCTCTAGGGCACAGACTGATAATTAACACTCATGATCAGACTGTGTTCTGTGTCTCCCTAAATATTTTTGTCATCAATAAGAGGTAAATAATTCCTAATGATGACTGTTCAATTGCTCCCCCATACCACCCAGGAGGGGCCATTGACACTTGCTTTTCGAAACCTCCCTGAGTGTCTAAGTATGTTTGTGGGGACCAGGAAAACTGGGTGTAACTTGCATAGCCTCTACCCATCTACAGACCCTCCCAGTCCAGCGCCTGTGATACTGAGCTACTGAGCAGAGCTTTCCAAGGCAGTGAGCCAAGAAGGGAACAGAGAGTGACTCAAGGCTTGTGATGTATATGTATTCAAATACTCAGGGAGCCTAAAGCATGACCCTCTGCTCCATTGTAAGAGGGGCTCTCCAACAAAGCAGCATCCCCGCCCCTCCACTTAGCTTCTGGGAAGATGCCACCCAGGGTGGCCAGAGGGCCCTTCCCTCCACAGCCCCAGCAGCCCCAGGGCCACTTTCTGTCCCCAGCCATTCACAAATGGGGAGCCCAGTTAAAAGTCACTTATGGTCCCCTCCTCCCCTCACTCCTGGGGCCCAGCCCACTTGCAGCAGAGCTGCCTGTTGCTAAATCTCCGGGGAAGGGAAGACATGGTTCTGTCTTCCTGCCAATGGCTGTTTACCATTATCTGCTTTGAATAACCTCAGGCAGTAGTCCAGAGGACAAATGATGGGAGGGACGGACAGCAAGTGCCATTGACCCAGAAAGGGCAGGCAAGGGCCAGCTGAGCCCAGGATCACTGAGCAAGGACTCTGAAGCTGAAAGTGCTCTGAGCCTTCGCTTCCTAGTCTGGAACATGAGGGAGTCATAGTATAGGCATTCCAAGGACCTTTCCAGTTATTTCTGTGCTCCGATAAAAATGGTTAGACCTTGGACCATACAATGGCCAAGCTGGGAGCAGCCTTCCGACGTACAACATCAGAGCCCAAAGGGACCTTGGAATAGACAATGTGAAAGCTCAAAGGGGCCACAGAATGTAAAATCTCAGATGGGTGGGGGGCTTAGTAAATGGAAAATAGACAAGTGGGGCAAAAGGGAACTTTGGAGGTCATCTGGTCCCAGCTCCCTGATTTGACAGATGAGAGCACTGAGGCTCCAAGAGGGTTTTCTAAACAGGTTACATAACTACGTAAGTCATCTAGTTTTACCTCCACAACTATCTTTCGAGGTAAGGAATGCTAGCATCGTTATTTGCATACGGGGGAACTGAGACTTCAAACATTGAGCCATGTTCACAAAGCGAATGCCCCAGAGGTAAGATTCAAGCCCTTATCAGTCAGCCCAGCAATCTTCAAAGGCCCCCACATACACATATGTGCATGCATGCATGGATATACACACATGTACATATGTGTACACATACCTACATACACATATGCCTATACATACATGTACACACGTATATATCAGCCTGTGGACTAGCTAGTCTTTTCCTGACCCGACTCTCGTGTGTTGAAAGGGGGAACGGAAGCCGTGTTTCCGATCCCCCTACATGGAGCTCATCCCCGTGTGTGCAGAGGGGTCTTTGGAGGGGATGCATCTCTTTGGGGGGAGAGGCCTTTGGGGAGCTTCTCTGCCTTCCCCTTCTCCTCTCCTCCACCCCTCCTCCCTTTAGCTTCATATTTAGAACGTTTTTGTAAGACAATTGACTCTAGTCTCTTTTTTTCTCCCAACGAGCCAGTTTTTGATACTTTCAAAATCTATGCCTCCTGCGTCAATTTATGATGACCATGTAGAAGATGACTTCTGTTTACAGACCCCACCCCCTGTAAAGTAGTGGGGATACAGGGTTTGGTGTGATCACATGTGTACAGCAGAGAAGAGACGTGGGGCTATGTGTCACAAACCTGATCTAATTTCTGCGTGACACTGAACATATCCCTTCCCTTTTCTGCAGCTCCGTTTCCTCATCTGTGATATGAGTTCCCTTCTAGAAAGCTTTCTCAGTTCTAATGTTGTATCCAATATTGAGATTCTGCATTCTAAGGTTCCTCTAAGCTCTCATAGTCAGGGTTCTAAGGACCCTCCCAGCTCTGACACTGTGTGTTCTATGTTCTGAGACCTTCCACCTTGACATTCTATGTCTGTGCTTTAAGGGCCCTTCAACTGTACTACTACGTTTGGGCATTTTCAGCTGACCCAGCACCTTCCCACCTGGGAGAATATTTCATGCCGTTACCAGGCTGCCCTATGCTCTCCTCTGCTCTACTCAGCTTCACTGCTGACTCTCGGGACTCTCCCATCATGCGTTACACAGGGACCTCTCTCCTCTTCTCCCCCAGCTTTTAAGTGGTGTCTTTCTGAATTAGAGTGAAAACCCTTTTTTGTTTAATATGCTCTTAATAAATGTTTGTTGAGTGCCTAGATTCCCTCTATAAAGGAGTCATAGGTATCATTACTGCCCCGCCACCCACGCTGAGGGAAGCTTTAAGACTCATGTGCCCAAGTTCTTGCAAATGGATCAGAAAGTCAATTGTCAATCCTGATACTCCCTCCGTAGAGACCCGAGATCCTCAGGGGGAGAGCGGCAGAAGAACAATATTCACTTATATAAGTCCATGAGTTAGGTTAGGCTGCAATAGAAAGGCTGTTCAGAGGATATCCAAATGTAGTGGCAAGAGGGCTTCAGCTGGGTTCAGAAGACCTGAGTTCAAATCCTGACTCTGGGACTTAGTACCCAGGTACTCTTGTACAACCATCTCCTCTTGAGGAGTCTTACTGTCCTCACTCATCAAAAGGGAGAAGCTGGCCAGAAAACCTCCATGATATAGTCCAGCTCCAAATGCCACGCTTGAGAGTCTACACTGCAGCTCCTATAAATCTAGTGATGATCAACAATCTGGAGGAAATGAATGAAGCCCTTTTTGTGGTGATAGCAGAGACAGGGTTCTTAGAAGACCAATCTCCCAATCTGCAGGGGGGAGAGGTTGGCCCCCATGCAACCATTCCTGCAGAGAACCCTGACTCCCTCCATCGTTCCAGTCCATCCACCCAATAGACACAGCCTAGCTGCTTCCTCTTTTCCCATCTGTGTTGGTCTGGTACAGGTAGTATAGGGCAGAAAGACCTAGAAATCAGTCAATTCCTTCCTCAGACACTTGCCAGCTGTGTGACCCTGGGTAAGTCACTTAACTCTGTGACTCAAGTCTCTTCATCTATACAATGGAAGGGTTGGACTAGATGGCTTCTCGTGTCGCTTTCAGCTCTGAATCTATGATCTTTTGACATAATTTAACCTCCCACGGCTTCCGTATCTTCCTCAGTTGGCTTAATTAATGCTCATGGCTCCTTTTGCTCTATTTGTAGGATCCCCTCACCCTGCCCCCTACTTTATTTTTGCTCTTGTTTTGCAGATACTTATCTGTGTAAAAGCTTTACCCTTTCCCCCCGCCCCAAGCAAAGTATAAGCTCCCTGAGGGCAGGGATTCTATTTTTTGCATGTGTTTCTATCACTGACCCATAGTAATGGTTTAATAAATACTTGTTTGAATCTAACCGAACTGAATTAAACTGGGTAGGATGAACTTCCTTTTATCAGCACATTGCACCAACCAGAGGGCAACTCTCTAGGGGGCAGAACTGGGCTTAATTTCTTACTGATTCTAACAATGTCTCCTAATTTTTTAACCAGTATTTCTAACCAAATGTTGAATAATGAAGTAAGTGCCCAGATGCCAAAGGGAGTAGGCTGGCTGCTAGGGAGATTGGCAGGACCAGGGCTGAGACCCCAACAGAAGCCAAAGAGAGATCCCAGCTCAGCTTCTCACTTCCTCCAAAGGACCAGAAATAGGAAAGGAATGATTCCCGTCTAACACAGGGCCAGTGGCCACAGCCACTGAGAATGGCCAAGAGCAGAGCTGGCTGGTCATGCGGGAGTGTGATGTAAACTAACAGTGCTGAGTGAGCGACCATTTGGGGTGGCATGACGGCCCGGGGGGGCATTCTCTCTGTCTAGAAGTGCTATTAGGAGAAAGTTGTTGTCTGCAGAAATGGTCTTTCCTGAAAAGAGTAAGGAACCGCCAAGCTGTCTTCAGGATCTCCCTGCCTCCAACAGGACAAGAAGGTTCTCTGTAATGTGGGGAGTGTGGGATGACAATGGGGAAAAGGACTTTGTCCCAGGGTACCAGCATAGATGCCATGCATTTCCTCCCCATAACAAGTGTGATCTTTACACCTCACTTTTCAGTCCTCTGGGGGCAGATGAGCAAGCCCCACCCAGGCCCAAACTTAGGATCCTGCTACCTCTCCCTGGCTCTTCCTTCCTGACCCCAACCTCAAACAGCAGCAAAGTTAAACTCTGCAGCCAAATAGTCCTCTGGGCCACTGTCTGTGCCTGCCAACCCCCCAACATTCACCTGAATTTGCCTTCCAAGTCTTTGAAGCTGGTTATGGCTCTACTGAGGACATACATGGAGACCTAAGTCTGACCAATAGATTTAACAAGTTGCCTATGGCTCAGACAGATTAAGTGACTTGCCCGGACAGTATGTCAGAAGCAAGACCCGAACCTGGGTCATCATGGCTCTCAATCTAGTATTTCTTACTTTCTCTCACACTCTACACATTAGGGGGTCTAATCAATTTTCCCCACTTAATTGTTTTTTATTTTTTTTCCAATTACACATGAAGATAGTTTTCAGCATTCACTTATATAAAATTTTGAGTTCCAAATTTTTTTCTCCCTTTCTCCCCTCCCTTCTCTCCAAGACAGCAAGCAATCTGATATAGGCAATTGTAATTTAATAAACTTTTGTTTTATTGAATTGAAAATAAGAGCAAGGAGGGCCCTTAGAACAGAGAACGTCAGAGCTGGAATACATTTTTCAGTATGCAGTGTTAATAGTTGGAAGGGACCTTGGAACAAAGAATGTTAGCAGTGAAGGAGACATTAGAGATTAGTTCAATCCTCTTTACTTATGGGGAAACTGAGGCCTAGAGATGGGCAGTCTAGAGATGGAAAGTGACTTGTCACTGGAGTCCATAGCAAAGTGACTCTGGATTGGTCAGAGGCTCAAAGGGTGTTAGCCTGGGAGGGCCCTTAGAGATCATCTAGCCAACTTTTCATCTTATAGATTAGTCATCTGAGAGTCAGAGGAGTTGTTAGCTGCCCAAAGTCTGTGTCTTCTCTCTTATCTTTTTCACACACACACACACACACACACACACACATGCACGCACACGCACACGCACACACACGCATGCGCGCACGCACACACACACACACACACTCACACTCACACACACACTCACACTCACACTCACACACACTCACACACACACACCAATTAAGTGCACAAGCTGAGATTTGAACCCAGGTTTCTCAACTCTGAATCCCACACCATTTCTACTGTACCACAACCACAGTGATTCTCCTCTTGGGCCTCAGTTATGCATCTGTAAAGTGGGGGAGTTTGGGTCAGGTGATCTCTAAATCCCCTTCCAGTTTGAAGTCTCCAGTTCTGCACTTCCTAGGCCCAGGTGGATGCTGCAATACAAGGTCAGGACTGGAGATCTCCCATCTCCCTGCACTGCCCCAGTCAGGAGTTGGTCTATGCCAGTGCCAGATTCCCTGTGAGCCCCTCAAAGCTCTCATCCCAGCCTGCCCCCCTGAGCCATAGCCTTTTCTCGATGCTCGCCTCTTTGTGTCCAGGAACAAGTCTCTCCTCTCCCCATATTTACAGCAATGTGGTCTGATCTGCTGCCTCATAATTCTTTTCCTCTCCTTCCTCTCCCCTCCTAAAGCGGGATCAGCAAAACATTACTTCAGAGCAGAGGGGTATGATGTCACCATCCCTGGAGCTGTAAGGTCACCATCGGCTGGAAGGCCTTGGGGAGCCTCTCCTCTCTGCCCCCCCAGACCCCTAGTCCCTTCTTAAGTGTCTGGTGCTTGCCCTTTACCCTTGGCCACTCCCAGGAACGTGATGGGGCCAGAGTGGGACAGTGGAAGAAGGCACTTGGTGACCGAGCTGGGATTGGGCCTCAGGCCTTTCAACTCTCAAAACAGAGCTCTTTCTACCCTACCACACTGCTGCTCTAATTGAACATATCATGATTTTCTGGTCCCTTCTGCCTATTGACCAAGAATAAACCTTCCTTGGAGAATGGGTCACTTAGCTCCTTGATGCTGGATTTTCAGTGGATCATCTGGGCACTTGAAGGCAAAGTCCATCTATCAGTCAAAGCTGCTGGGATAACCCAAGACTGCCCAAGAGCCAGAGACTCAAGAGAAAAACAAGGAGAGATTAGTGCCAAAAAAAGTAGCATCCACATTCTTCCCTAATTACCGCGGCATTCCTTGGCTTTCTGGGACAAAGAGCCTTTCCGACCTTCAAAGCTTCATTCAATTCCTTCCTTGTCTATGCAGCCTTTCCGTTTCTTACGGACCATGCCAGGCCACAGTGATCTTTCCTACCACTAAAGGAATAAGATTGTTTGCCCTGATCACGGTCTGCCTTGTATTATTCCCATCATCATCATCATCATTAGTTAACTACAGGAGAGAAGAGTCCCCTACATCAATGAAATCACAGGTGCTAAAAAAAAAAAAAAAGAAATTATACTGTGGAGAACTTCATGGTAAAAGTTGGAGGGACATTCTGATTGGGGTACTTCTGAGTAAGTGTGGTTGGATTTGAACTCAGGTCCTCCTGACTCCAGGTCTGGCACTCCATCTTCTGTGCCACCTACAAGTTTGGTAGAAGGTGTTAGAAGAGGCAGAGAAATACAAGAGGCACAAATGCGCAGACATAGGAAACCCAGGTACAGAGTCTTAGTAAGAAAAGAATGCCTTGGCTCTCCATCAGGCCTGGAATGCCCTCCCTCCTCACTTTCATCTTGCAGAACCCCTGGTTTGCTTCAATGTTCAGTTCAATGAAAATGCCACCTTCCAGAAGACACCTTTTCTGATCTTTTCTGAGGTTAGTGTCTTCCTCAAGACGTTACCTTACATTTAAATGTTATCTCCCACATATCAGGTGTTGTTAACATTTTTGTAGGTCATAAATGTCTTTGGCTGTCCCTTTTTCAGAATAATGTTTGAAAATGCTTAAAATAAAATATATACCATTACAAAGAAAACCCATGATACTGAAATATTTTTAAAGACATTATCAGCTATCTTATTAGTTAAATTTTATCTAATAAGCAGTTTTATTGGTTATCAAATTTATTAATTCTCCATTTTTTTTTAAAAGAAGCCAAGTTTATGGACCCCAAGTAAACAAACTTTGCATTATAGAATGTAAGCTCCGTGAGCTCTGGGCTGTTTCTTTTTTTGTCTTTGTATGCTAATACCTGGCAAAATGCCTGGTGTATAGGAGATGTTTAATAAATGCTTGACTCATTAATTGGTTGAAACACAGTTGGAAGGGACCTCCGAGATCACTATTTCCAACTTATACTTGAATAAGCATAATTTACAAATTTATATGTAATTATATATAATGTATTATTTTATATATTATATATTATCATTTTAATTTATAAATTATAAACATATAAGTATAATTCCCTCTTCAGACATCACTGTCCAATGGCCATCAAAGTCTTCTAGTGATGGAGAGTCCACTGTCTTCTGAGGCAGTCAGTACTTTCCATTTTGGGGCAGATCTTGTCGTTAGCAGGTTTCCCTTGTACTTGTTGTTGTTCATTGTGACGGATCCTTTGTGACCCCATTTGAGCTTTTCTTGGCAAAGATCTTGGAGTGATTTGCCATTTCTTTCTCCAGCCCATTTTACAGATGAGGAAACTGAGGCAAACAGGGTTCAGTGACTTGCCCAGGGTCTCCCAGCTAGTGTCCGAGATTACATTTAATTCAGGTGTTCCTGCCCCGAGGCCCAGTGTTCTAAATTGGTTTCTCTTTACCTTGCACCCATTGCTCCTAGTTCTTCTGTTCTCTTGGTCCAAGCAAAATTAGTTCTTACTTCCCTTTCCATATACTAATGAATATAATAACTGACATTTATACCATACTTACTATGTGCCCAGCACTGTGCTAAGCACTTTAACAATTATGATTTTTTCTGATGCTCATAACCCTGGGAGGTGGATGCTTTTATTATCCATATTTTCCAGATGAAAGAAACTGAGGCAGGCAATTAAGCTGACTTGCCCAGGGTCACACAATTAGCAAGTCTGGGGTTGGATTTGAAGTCAGTCTTCCTGACTCCAGCCCCAAGCTCTATCCTTCACACCATCTTGTAACAATGATCCAGACTATCCCCTTACCTAGAAAAGAACCTTCACCAGGACTGATGCCTGAAGTATACATGGGATACCTGATAATACCCTCCCTCTTACAACCAGGGTATTCCCCCCTCACCCGGGAATAATGTAGCTCCCATGTTCCCCCTCCCCATGATGTCCGTCTGCCTGTGTTTCTGCATCTGAATATCTCCATGTCTGCAGACACAAAGCCTCTCACAGAAGACCCCAACAGGGCCTGTCAACCCGGCTTTTCCTTTCTTTTTTCTACAGCAGCGCTTCTCGTACTTTGGAGTATCTTCACACCCTTAAAAATTATTGAGGGCTCCAGAGAAGTTTTGCTTATTAGGGTTATGTCTATCAATAGTTATTATCTTAGAAATTAAACTGTTTTAGTATTATTATGAAAAGTTTTGAGTTCAGAGTCCCCCAAAAGAGAAGACAAGGGGGGAGCTACTATGTGCCAAGGACTGTGCTCAGCACCTTACAAGTACCACTTCATTTGCCCCACTTTCCCCCCTGGGGATTACTACTGGATTCCTCCTCATACCCATATTTGGGTCCCCTGGGGTCCCCAGACTTCACTTTGAGAAGCCCTGCTCCAGAGTCACTCACTTTACAGGGCTTACACAGGCCTATTCTCCTCAGGGCCAGGAAATGAAAGGAAACTGTGCCATCAATGGTCCCTAGAACAGAAGATGTTTTCCTCCAGACTAAACTCTGCTCTATCTCTCTCTGACAATTAGGAGGTCCTCCTAGGTAGCTCTGAGGACCTTCGAAAGTCTGATCCACCCTCAGCTTTCCTTCCCCCAAAAGAGTTTGGGCTCACATGGATAGGGTTTGGTCTTGGGGATTTCATCTGAACAGCATGAGAAGATCCCACCCTCATTCACTTCAGGAAAATTTCCTATTGTATTCCCAAGTCAAGATTTCTCCCAAATATGGGTATGAGGAGGAATCCAGTAGTAAATAAATGTCAGCTGCTGAAAAAATCAGAAGATCAAAAGATGATCAGGAGCTCATAATGTACATACGGCAGCATATAAGGTACCCAGAAAACCCTTCAGCTCCCAATCCTACAAAAGGGAATTGTTTTGATATTGTTCTTGGGATTAGAATGCAGCTAGAGGGTTCAATGGATAGAGTGCTGGGCCTGGAGTCAGGAAAACCTGAGTTCAAATCTAGCCTCAGACACTTGTTAGCTGTGTGATCTTGGGCAAGTCACTTAACCTCTGCTTCCCTAAGAAGCTACTAGGTGGCTCATCAGATATAGGTCCTGGAGTCAGGACTACCCTAGTTCAAGCCTAACCTGGGACACTTATTAACTATTCAACCCTGGGTAAATCACTTAAATCTCTTTTTACCTTAATCCTTTGGAGAAGGAAATGGCAAACCACTCCAGTATCTTCGCCAAGAAAATCCCGTGTACACTATTTGTGGGCCATGGTCCACAGAGCTATGAAAAGTCAGACACAACAGTAACAATTGGGACTACTCTCTGGTCTCTCCATGACTCCCTCTTTCCCATAGGGTCTGGAAAGTCAACATTCTCTGGGGCACGATTGGAGAAAAGAAACAGAACCATCCCCTTTCTGTTGGCCTTAGACTGTACAAGTTAGCCATTGACTTTGTCTTGCATCAAGTGCACTGCATCAAGAATTCCCTTTCTCTTTGCCCTGAACTCTCAAACTTGGGCGCTTGGGAAATAGACAGTTTTAAAGCTTGGGCTGAGTGTCTGCCTCTGTCATGTACTTTTCCAAGAACTCTATTTTTGCTCCATCTGTTGCCTTATCTTGGGCCAGGGAAAGGCCACTTGCTTTCTGCCAAACTAAATGAATACAAGCACATGCCAGCCTATGCCATGTGCTTCTGCAGCAGGTCTCCATCATTCACTCCTGGAGGAAGGAAACTGCATGGGAACAGATCCTATCCCTCCTTCCAGAATTTGGGTCTTCTCTGTTGCATACTAGTCTGAGAGAGAGAGAGAGAGAGAGAGAGAGAGAGAGAGAGAGAGAGAGAGAGAGAGAAATGGGAGAAGGGAGGGGGGACACAGAAAGACAGAGACAGAGAGTTGGAGAGAGTGGGATGGGGAGGGAGAGAGAGACAGAGGGATGGAGAGAGAGAGAAAGAGAGAAGAGAGAGGATGAGAGAGAGACAGAGACAGAGAGAAATAGAGACAGAGAAACAGAGACAGAAAGCTGATCCCACAACTCATATTATAGACCATGAAGGTCATTCCCCTCAGTCTCAATCAACCATTTATCATAAGAGGTAGCCTCAAGGGATGAGGAACAATCTGTGTTCCTGGAATTATATCTTTGGCTTTACTAACAGATAAGGAAGGTCCTGCTTCCCACCTTTGGCAGTGAAAGGGATGTAACCAGTCTATACCTCATAGTCTTAGAGACTTATGAGACTTGGAGGGCTCAATGACTAGCCAATAGTAAAGCAGTTAGTAATTGTCAGAGGGTAGCATTTATAGCCTGGACTTCCTGGTTCCAAGTTCCACTGCTGCTTGATACTGTCCATCAAGGACCTATACAGACTGTTTGTTGAACTGAGACAATTTGGAAAGGAAGTCTGGTGTCATGGTGGAAAGCCCACTGGATTTAGAGTCAGGTCCTGGGTTCAAATGCTGGGCTCCTACCATCTGTGTGCCCTTGATTTATGCTGCTTCAGCTTCCTGGCCTCGTACTGAACTTCATAGATAAAATCTGAGAAATCAACCCAGTGATCTCTAAGATCTCTTCCACATTTAACCATGAGCCAAGGAGCTGACCAGCTTGGTTTCCAACCCCACCCAGCTCCAAGGCTTCTGGGATGATCAAATCCCAAGGACTCAATTGGAGGGGAAACCCTTGGACTTCTGGGTAGGGAAGCTCCATGGAGCTATTTACAGCAGATATCAAGGGAGGTGGGTGAGGCACTAAGCAGGTTTGGGATGTGCTGAGTGCAGGACTGGGAAGGAAAAGAGGAGCGGAAGTGTGGCTGGCTGTTTGAACAGCTGTGATGAATCAGCAACTGCCTTTCCCCCTCTCCCACCCCCCTACCCCTCACCTCTCACTTGTCTTTTCTCATTTCCACTCCCCCCCCAACCCCACTCTATGGAGGTGCTCTGGGCTAGGGGAGAATGAAAACTTGCCATGCGATTATGGGCGCATGGACAAAGAAAGAGTCCTTAACCTGGGATCCACAGACCTCCCCCCCACCCCCCAAAGTGATCTGTGGAGAGATTTCAGGAACTTAGAAGAGGAAAACTTATTTCTTTATTTCAATATAGTTTCTTTCCTTTGTAACCTTACATATTTTTATTTTATGCATTGAAAAAATATTGCGAAGTGGGATCCATAGACTTCACCTGACTGCCAAAGAGGTCCATGGCACCAAAAAGAAGATGATCCCCTGGCCTCGGTGGTAGGTGGTTAGCATATAACATTATATATGTATACATATAGAACATTAGAGATAGGTGGGACAGAGCAATAGATCTAAATGTGGAAGGCACCTGGAGGTCATGTGGTCTGACCATCTCCCTTTAGACAGAAAGTTGAAGTGGCTTATCAGAGAATTACAGGTGTCCAAGGGAAGTTGAAGAAGCAGAAAACAAACCGTCTAATGCCTCTAAATTCAGTACTCTTTCCACACCTTAGGGGCAGCTGAGTGTTGGACCTGGGAAGTCCCAAGTTCAAAATACAGCTCAGACACTTGCTAGCTGTCTGACCATGGGCAAGTTACTTAGCCTCTGTTTGCCTCATCTATAAAATGGGTGTGACAGCACCTATTTCACTGAGTTTTTGTGGGGATAAAGTGAGAGGATATTTGTAAAGTACTTTCAAAGCCTTAAAGTGCTAGTTACTACTACTACCACCACCACCACCACCACTACTACTACTACTACTACTACTACTACTACTACTACTACTACTACTACTTCTACTACCACTGGAACATGAAGGGAGTTAGAATCTAGTTCATGGAATATTAGAATAGGATGAAATCTTTGAAAAAACCCACCAGATCTTAGAAGAGCCCTTAGAAAACAATCAGTTGGTCAATAAACATTTTAAAATTCCTATTATGTGCTATTATGCTAAGGCTAACAGAATATTAGAGGTAGGGGGGATCTAAGATATTAGAACAAGAAAGGATCTTTGAACATCACAAAATGAATGTTATTTTCCCAAAGGCCTTTGCTTTTTAAGAGGCTCCCAAGGAGAGAGGGAAAGTCTAACCCCAAAGGAATGAACACTAATGGCAGAATTTTCAGGCATCAGTTGACAGGTTAATGGGGAAACTTTTTTTTTTTTAACATTGAGGGGAGGGGAATGAGGGGCTTTATCTACATTCTTGAAATCACACCACACACTCCACTGCCAAATAAGGAGGAGTTCCGATGCTTGGAGCTAACCATGACTCTGGAGGTTGGAAGGACCTTAGAAGATGGAATGTCAGAGATGGAAGGGACCTTAAGTCATAGAACAAAGAATACTATAGTTGAGAGGTATCTGCTAGTTTAACCCCACCTCATTTTACAAGTAAGGCCTAGTGACAGAAAGCTTGTCCAAGGTCATATTAACTCGCTGTGGTGGGTCCCAGAGAAGAATCTGGGTCTTGCAACTCCTGGACTTTATATAGCTTTATCTTTATAGAGACTATGTGGAAGGGATCAGTTTTGCAAAAACCAGAAAATCACAAAATAAATACGTCTTACGCTATATCAGACACAGGACAATCTTATATTGATGGTTCAGAAAAGATTGTACAAAGAAAGACCCAAAGCAAAACCTCTCCTTTTTACATCCCCAGCTCTCCAGACACAAGCCTTTGGCCATAAGATCCAGCTCCCAAAGCTGCCCAGCACCAGCCACTAGCCCCCAAACCAGGTAAACTCCTAGTCAGTTGTGGGCTGTGGAAAAGGGCCATTGGGGGACTAGTCAAATGTGCACTGTTCCTGCCATACAGGGAGCACGGGATTATGGGCAATGGTGCCGTCGCCATGCTTCATTGTTATGGCATTACTCTCAGTACAATCATGAGCTCAATAACCCTATCATGTGTATATTCCTGTGGGGCTCAAGGAATCACTCGTGAGGGGAGTGGGAGCTGAAGAAGAGGGAGAGGTTTTGCTGAGTATGCCTTTCTCAGAATCCAAAACAGCTGAATCAAAGTTGGGGAAGATTCCAAGGGAAGAGAAGAGATGTTCAAGGCAAGCCTGTGGTCACAGGACCAAAAGGAAGGGGGACATAATCCAATCCAGCCCCGGCATCTAACAGCTGAGAACCCAGACTTCCCTGCCTGACTTCTTCACCTAATAACAATCTTGATAGCTCTTGTTCTAAATGACTCTGCTATTGCCAAGATCTTTATTATTCAAATGTTTTTATGGCATTTGTAGGGAAGAAGGATTAGACACCACCCCGCTCCATGCCTTTGTACAGATGTCCCCCCATCCCTGGAATGCGCTCTCTCTACGTCTCAAAGCCCAGCTCAAGAACCACTTTTTGTGTAAGTGTCCTTCTGATCTCTCTCCCAACTCTGCTCCCTCACCCATGCTTCTCCCACCTCCTACATGTTGTCTTATATTTATTTTAAATCTACTTATATATTTACATGGTGCTTTCCCTCATGGAACGTATGCTCCTTGTTTCATTTTTTTCTCTGTGACCCCATTGGCTAGCACAATCCTTGACCCATAGTAGATGTTTAATAAATGGGGAATAATTAATTTGTTAATTAGTAGGGCAAAACTAGCAGGATGGTTGGGAAGGCACAAGGATGAAGAATTTGGCTCCTTAGAATAATAGGATTTAAGAGCTGGAAGAAACCATAGAACTCTCATAGATCTTGTAACATAACATGAGATTTTACTTCATAAGGACTCACTCATCTTTAGCGCTGTCCCAAAAATGTTAACTCTGGGTCATTTAGAGACTGTGTCATTTTTCATCTTTGTCCCTCTAGTTCCACCCTGAGCACAAAGCCAGCTTGTCAAATCAGATTGTTAAATTGGGATGGGCTCTCTCTGGAAAGGATTGAGCTCCCCAAACATCACAGAATGACAGAAACTCAGAGGCTGTCCCATCAAGAATGCTATTTATAACAACCCCCCCCTTCCCCTACTGTGGCAGACTTGGGGTGTTTTGATAAATGTTTAACACCCGGCTTTCATGAGGGATCTGCTTTAAATTATTGATATTTTTTCCAGCACTTTCTAAAGTCTAGACAATCACATAATGAATCAAACCCTGATTTGTAGCGCTTGCCAACTTCCTGGGTGTAAATGAGCCCACCGAAAATTTACTAGTCAACTCTCTCCAGACAGTCCAAGCTGCCCATAGTGCATCAACAATAGCGGGTGGTACATTAGAATGTGGAATCATGGAAGACCAAAGGATCTTGGAACTGGGAGCATAGGATGTTCCTCCAGGGCAGGAGGGTGCTTGCTTAAGCTATGCTCTCTGAAATACCTTTTGAATTAGGAATTGTATGATTATGTAATATTAAGCTTTGGGCTAGGCCTGGGAAGCAACCTCCAGTACATCCTAGAGCTGGAAGATACCTTGGAAGCCATGAATATTTTACAGATGAAGATACTGAGTTAGAGAGGGCTAAGTGACTTGTTTAGGATTACAGAGCTTTGTAAGAGGTGGGATCAGAACAACATCTTCCTGACTCCAGAGACGATACTTTATCTGCTGCTGGGCTCTCTGGCCACCCTTGCTAGTCTCACACCACATCTAAGCTGTCTTACAACTTCTCTAGTAGAGCCCTGACTAGGTTCACTTGGGATCATGGGACAATGAGAGTTTTTGTTCAGGCGTTTCAGTCATGTTCAACTCTTCCGTGGTCCCATTCAGGGTTTTCTTGGCAGAGATACTGGAATGGTTTGCCATTTTCTTCTCCAGCTAATTTTGCTGGTGAGAAAACAGAGGAAAACAGAGTTAAGTGACTTGGTCAGGGTCATACTCTCTGTAAGTGTCTGAGGCCAGATTTGAACTCAGTGAGATGAGTCTTCCTGACTGCAGGCTGGGTGCTCTATCCACTGCACCATATAGCCCCTCCCCCCCATAAGAATTAGCACTATGTATAAGGTCACTCTCGCAAACCCAGTTCTTCTGATTGGTAAATACAGTATTCTCTCCCTCTACATCTGCAGACGATCACTACCTTGGCCCTATATCTCCATGAGACAAGGGGAGGTGATAGAGGTGGTCCTAGCCTGGGTCTCCAGGTTCTCCCCCTGCTAAAGAAAAGCTGGATTTCAGCCAGTCTCTATCTCAACTCAAGCTTCTCCTTTGTTCTGTTCTTTTAATGGGCTTCCACCAGGTTACAATCAGGATGGAAGTGATAGATGCCCAGGGTGATCCCTGGAATCATCCACCACAGAATGTCAGAACTGGAAGGAATCTTAGGGGATCATACACCCAGCCATTATTTTATAAATGGGGACACTGAAGCCCTGGGCATGAACAGGCATCGTGGCACAGGGGAAAGAACTCAGGATTTAGAATCAAGAGACCCAAATTCAAATCCTGGCTGACTCTGCCACTCGCTGTCTGTGGGACCTCAGGTAAGTCACAACCTGTCTGTGCTTCATTTTCCTCACCCGTAAATTTAACTAGAGACGGTTTCTAAGGTCTCTCCCAGCTCTAAATATAATGATGATGACGATGATAATAATAATAATAATAAAACTGGCATTTACATAGCAGATTTTCAAAGTGCTTTACATAAGTTATCTCCTTTGGTCCTCACCTGTGAAGCAGGTGCTATAAATATTCCCATCTTACACATAAAGAAAGACATTAAGTGACTCTCCCACAGTCACAAAGATGGAAAGGGTCCGAGGAAGGTTTTGAACTCAGATCTTCCTGACTCCAAGTCTAGTGTGCTCAACCTAGCTCACTCAACGTACTTTATATAAAGTTGCACTTCAAGTTAGTGACTGGGCCAAACCCAGGGCTCTCCCCACTACACTATTCCTTATAGAACATGGAAGGTCACTGAGGGAAGGGGGCACGGTTCCTGGGCAAAATGAGAGTATGGATTTGGAGTCAGAGGGCCTACAGTTGGATTTACACTCAACTGTTCACTAGTCACCTTCTCTCCCTGGGCCACAGATTCCTCATCTCTACAATGAGGGAGCTGATCTTTAAGGTCCCTCCCAGCGCTACATTCTCTGAGAGAGCCCAGCCTTGAGGTTGTAGGATCAGGGGCCAGCTTTGAGGGAAGCTCTGGGAATTTGGGATAGAGAGGAGGAGTCCACTCCTCTTTTTTGAAATATGTATAAGGCTGCCATAAACGTTCCAACCTTTCCTCTCGAGGGAGTCAGAGGAGGAGGAGGAGGGAGAGTCTGAACCAGATACTTCCCCCTGCCTGCTTTCATCACCTCCTGTGGAAGGCAGAGAGGCAGAGACAGGGGAGGGCTGGGGCCTCCAAGAGGGTCCTTTTTTGTGGGTCATGGGAATAGGGGCCAGGCCAATGTATGAACTTGACAGCTCAGCCTCTTGAGAGAGCCCAGGACAAGACCCTCCCTATTGCCTCCAGCCTTGTCAGATGGAACCATACCAGGACTGAGTCTCAGCTTCCAATGTGGAGTGTAGTTAGGGGCCCTGGGGAAAAAGCAGAGGAATCTGAGTAAAAGTCAAGCCCTCTCCCTTCTCCCCACTTTGTGTCTTTTGGCTCTGCAGACAGACATTGGTTTAAATGGGCATAGATGGATGTAGGCCACCTAAGGAGAGCTGGACAACTCTACCACTCACTCACTATCTGTGTGACCCAAGATGCATCCACTCTCCAGGGTTCAGTTTCCTCATCTGCCATCATATCACCCTTTAAACATATCACCCCCTCACAAGAGGCCATTCCTAAAGGTGTCAAACTGACAGTAGAGATCCAGTCAGCAAGATCAGTTGAGTGGTCAAGACTCTGCTCTGTTAATGCCTTTTGAGGTACCCTCAGTATTGGTTATGCAGTCAGCCAAAGAGGCTTCCACTCATCACATTGTTAACAGACCAGAACCAGTTACAGAATGTCCACACACACTCCAAAGTCTCTCTTGAGACCCTTCCATTACATGCTGTCAAGATTCTCCTGAAAGCAACTGCCTGGCCTTTTCTCAGTGGGAATAGTATTCCGTGAATGAGCTGGTTCACTGTCATTGTTGTTGTTCAATCATTCAGTCATGTCTGATTCTTCGTGACCCCATTATGGGATTTTCTTGGCAAAGATACTAGAGTGGTTTGCCATTTCCCTCTCCAGTGGATTAAGGCAAACAGAGGTGAAGTGACTTGCCCAGGGTCACACAGCTAGTAAGTATCTGAAGCTGAGCTCAGATCTTCCTCACTCCAGGCCTAGAGCTCCTTCCACGGAGCCACTGTAAGTGTAAGCAAAGAGGAATTTTTTTTCTGGGGTTCAGTTTCCCAGGCTCAGGCTAAATTGTAAACATCTGAAGGATTAATCTCCTTTGAACCCTGGTAATTCACAGCTGTGCTGAGTCAAGTAGGTTTTGTGCCTTCTGGCTCTGAGCCAATCAGGGGCTGAGTCTTTGTTATATATTCCGAGAACTTGGCATTTTGCTCTGGGGGCTTGATCATGAGAAGGACCTTTTGATTCCCTGGATGGGACTCAAAGCAGTCGTTTGTTAAGAGTCCCCCCAACTACTCAGATGTTGGTTCCCTCCCAGTATGAGAGTATATGTAGGTGGTTGTACTACTTTTTTCAGACAATTGGAGCCCTCTCTGTTGAATCTCTGTGCTAATTTCTCTGCTTGTATTTTCCACTTATCTATAATTAGAGTAAGATTGGTGACCTCTTTTAAATGTGTCTTTCCTTTAGAAAACCAGATCAAAGAGCCTGTGTTAGTAGCCGTCCTGGGTGTGCTAGGGTGCTTGCTAATACACCCACCTAGCTGCTAATTCCCTATTACATGCATCCATATCTTCTCCCCCAATAGACTGTAAGCTTGTTGGGGTGAATGACTTTTTCATTTTGGTCTTTGCATTCCCATCATTTAGCACAGAGTCATGGAGACCTGATTGGTGAAATTACAGAGCCCCAAAACAATAAAGAATCATAGATGACAAAGAAATATTCATCGTGGTCCAGCACATGCTGCCTTAAAGATTTTCCTTCAGCATGGGAATCTCCCATGGCTTGATTAAGATGACCCAAGTTTCTCTGAAAGATGGGATCATGGAGATAAAGCTGCACTCACTAGATATAGTGTACATCAATCAGTCAAGCAATTATTTCAATGCTGTCTGACTCTTCATCACCCTATTAGGGGTTCTCTTGGCAAAGATGCTGGAGTGATTTTCCATTTCCTTCTCTGGCTCATTTTTATACATGAGGAAGCCCAGGATCACATACTTAGGAAATGTCTGAGACTGGGTTTGAATTCAGGTCTCCTTGACTCTAGGGGATCATTATCTATGCACTGTGCCACCAAGCTACCCAGGAATCAATCAAGAAATATTTATTAATCACCCACTATGTGCTAGGTACTGTGCTAAGTGTTGAGGATACAAAAAGAGGCAAAAGACAGTCCCTGCCTTCAAGGATCTTACAATCTACATGGGATATTAGTGAATTAAGACAAGTAGCAATGAAGACCTATTTTAACAGAGTGTCTCCTTCTCAAGTGTAGACTCCCATTTGGACTGTAACCAGTCACAGAACAGACACACAGCTAGAATTATCTATTGTAAAGGTAATTAATTTAGCAAGTACTTGGTCCTTAGTAACTAAGGGCTAAATACTTCTGTGAAAGAGGCAGAGGCTATGAACTCTGTCTCCTGTGTGAACAGAGGGTGTGAACTCTGTCTTCAGTTGCTGACATGGCAGGAGGGGGTTGGCTGAGACAGGAGGCCAGTGTGTGTATATAAGAATTCCAGAGACAGATAATCAGAATCAGGAATGTTCCTCCTGGTGGCTCCTGGTAGAGGAAGAATTGTGCTTGTGTGTGTGTGTGTGTGTGTGTGTGTGTGTGTTTCTCTCCCAACATCTGGAAGGTGTCTGAGAACTGAGTTGGAGTTTTTCTTGAGACTAGAATCTGGTGAAGGCCGAAGTTTCTGCTGCTTGGAAGGCTGAGATTCCTTCTGGGTCCTAGAGCAGCCGAACTGCTGGAGGACCAAAGAAGCATGACCGGGATAAGCCTTTGTTTGTGGCTTGGTGGATCCTTGAATTCTCGGCAACGGAAGTGGTGAAGGGTTTGAGATGTGCTGGACCCTTGAGCTTCAGTGTGTAACAAGAATTGCCCAGAGGACTGGACCAGAACTTGGGCGCTATCTGCCCCTAAATCCAGGTAACTGTGTGGTGGATCCAGGTAGGAGCTGGGACCATGGAAGGGGATCCAGGGAATCTAAGAGACCACCCCCAGCCAAGATGAAGAAAAGGCCTCCCCTTGGATGCATGATGAAATTGAAGTTTACTAAACACTGAGGGGTGGAGGGTTTGTGTAATTTTCTAACGATCGTATTTAGTGATTAATAATACTCAGTGACTGACTGCTAGATAAGTAACTGATTAAGTTAATCTGTGATTGCCCCATGAGTAGAAGATTGATTATTGAATTGTGAAATGACTGAATGATTAAGTAAGGATTATTCTTTTGTTCCTTGTTCTAAATATTATGGCCACTGTAGTGAAAACTACAGTGGTCATCTTAATGTTAAGCTGTTGAGAACACTATATTCTGATTTTCTGTGATAAGATGTAATGTTGTGAATATTATACTGTACCTTGATTTCTTGTGGATATTATATTGTGATTTGTCATGAATGTTTGCCTTGATTTGTAATGGAATAAATGGAGTGTTCACTATACTGTATAATCTGAACCTTAAAAGCTGTTCACAGTAGCATTCTTTTGGGAGGCTGCTAGTGCATGGCGTTACATCTGTCTATCAAAAGGGGGACCCTATGGATAACTGAAGGGCAAGGAACCACATTAGAATGTTCTTGACTAAAAGTTAAAGAAAAAAATAAGGTTTTTACAATCAGAAATTATGGCCTACACATCAGAAATAGCTAACAGATAGAAAAACTTGAATCCAAAGTAGCAAACCTCACCAAAGAAACAAAAAAGAGAACCATGGATTGGGAATACAAAAAAAAATTAATGAAGAACAATCTGGAAAAGGATAGGCATAGAGCAGTAACATTAAAAGAAAACAGGATCTTTTTACAAGCACAACACTGATCTTGGAGATCGACGTAAAGACAATTTAAGAATTATAGGTCTTCCAGAAGAAGATGGCAAATTAAAAAAACCTAAATACCACGATGTAGGAAATATACAAAAAAAGGCCCACAATTTCTGGACACAGAATTGTAAAAAGTATCCATCAAAAGAATTCATAAATTGCCTCTAGTCAGTCAATCAGGAAACATGCATTAAGTGCCTTCTATGTTCCAGGCACCACACCAAGTCCTGGGGATAGAAAGAATGGTAAAAGACAGTCTGTTCCCAAAGAGCTAACAATCTAATTGGGGAAACAAAAATGCCAATAACTACATGCAAACAAGCTATCTACAGGAAATAATCAAGAGAGGGAAGGCCCTGGAATTAAGAGGGCTTGGGAAGGGTTTCCTGTAGAAAATGGAATTGTAATTGGGACATGAAAGAAGCAAGTAAAGCCAGGAGGTGGAGGAGATGAAGAAGGAAAGCATTCCATGAATGTGAAAATGCCTGAAATAGGGGGACCAAGTGTCTTTATTGTGGGAATAGCAAAGAAGCTGGAGTTACTGTATTGAAAAAAACACGGTAGAGTATAGGATGTGAGAAGACAGTAAAGACAGGAGAAGGCTAGGTAATGAAGGACTTTGGACACCAAGCAGAAGTATTTATATTTGATCCTGCAGGATCCAGAGGGCACTGGAATTTATTAAGTTATGGGGGTGACGTGGTTAGTCCTATACTTCAGGAAAATCACTTTGACAAGTTTAGTGGAGAATGGACTGGAGCAAGGGAGAGACTTGTAGCAGGCAGACTTACCAGTAGGTTATTGCAATAGCCCAAGTGTGAGGTGGTGACTACAAGACATGTAGTAGTTAAATTTACTCATTGCAATGACAAACAATAAATTGTATAGGTCACCAGAAGACTTTCCAAATAAATGAAGGAAAAGAAATTCAAATAACACCAGACTAGTCTATACCCACCAGAAACTGTAAGAAGGGTTGGAATAATATGTTCTAAAGAGAATAGGAACTCAAAGTGTGGTCCAGGGTGACCCACTCTCTAAACCTGAGCTTAACCATTAATGAAAAAAGATGGATCTTTAATAAAAAAGAGGTATTAGAAGCATTCCTACAAAGGAAACCAGACTTGATCACATTATTTATTTTGCAGTCATCCCAGAAAACAGAAACATACAAGAAAGGTGAACAAATATAGCCATCCAGGAAGGCACAGGTATTGAAATAAATTATTCCAGAAAAAAATAAATAAATAAAAGGAGAATGACACCTATGAGGTTAAAAACAAAACAACAACAGTAGCAACAAGGAGACTGGTAAGAGATCTCTTCCTGAAAGTATGTATGGAGACTGTAATGATTATTAATTTAAATTTGAAGACCCCTTTTCATTATGTCAAGTAAGCAGGTACTTAGCCCTTAGTAACGAATCAAACTTTTGTGGCTAAGAGGCAGAGGGTGTGAACTCTGTCTCCTGTTGCTGATATAACAGGAAGGGTTTGGCTGAAATAGGAAGCCAATGTTTAGTGTATATATAAGAAGAGCCCCAGAATGAGACAGTCAGAAGCAGAATTTTTTTCTCCTGCCAGGCTCCTGGTGGAGGAGAGAGAGAGTTTCTCTCAGTGAGCATTTGGAAGCTGACTGAGAACTGAGAGAGGATTTCCTTGAGATCAGAATCTGGTGAAGGCTGAAGTTGCTGCCGAGAAGGCTGCCTGGAAGGCTGAGATTTCTTCTGGGTCCTAGAGCCAGCCATACTGCTGAAGGACTGAAGAAGCATGACCACGATGGTAAGATTTTGTTTGTTTGTGGCTTGGTTGATCTTTGAATTCCCAGGAACAGAAATTGTAAAGGTTTTGAGATGTTCTGGACCCTGTGAACTTAAGTGTGTAGCAGGAACTGCCTGGAGGACTGGACAAGGACCAGGGAGCTGTCTGCCTCTGAATCCAGTTGACTGTTTGGTAGATTCAGGTAGGAGCTGGGACCATGGAAGGGGATCCATGGAATCTGAGAGACCACCCTGAGTCAAGATGAAGAAAAGGCTTCTTCTTGGATATTGAATGTGGTGATGAAATTGAAGTTTACTAGAGACCAAGGGGTGGAGGGTTTGCATAATTTTCTAGTGATTGTATTTAGTGATTAGCTATACTTAGTGACTGATTGCTAGATAAGTGACTGATTAAGTTAAACTATGATTGCCCCTTGACTGGAAGACTGACTATTGTATTTTGAGATGACTGAATGACTAAGGAGGCAACCTCCTTGGAGATACCAGATGATTGTTCTTTTGTTCTTTGTTCTAAATACTGTAACCACTTTGGTGAAAACTATGTGGCCATTTTAATGTTAAGCTGTTGTGAACACTATATTGTCATTTTCTGTGATAAGATGTAATATTGTGAATATTATATTGTGATTTGTTGTGAATATTTGCCTTGATTTGTTATGGAATAAACAGAGTGTTCACTATATTGTGTAATCAGAACCTTAAAAGCTGTTCATAGTAGCATTCTTTTGGGAAGCTGCTCATGCATGGCATTACAGAGACAAGGGAGAAAGAAGAAATCAAGTAGAGGAAATTATGGTGGAGGAACAGACCTGTAACATTATGGACTAAACCCCACATCACCTGTCTATAGATGATTCCTTTTTCTGTAGGACTAGCAGAATGAGAGGGCCTATAAAATGGGAGAAGAGAGAAAGAAGAGGAAGTATAATGTGTGATGTACCTGAATCAGGTAAATAGTTAACAATGAAGGGAAAATAACTCACCAAACTATCTCAGACAGGAGAATGGCTGAAGGATATAAATGGGGAAAAGAAAAGGGAGAAAAATCTCATTTCATTGGTGGGAGGGGTCCCAATGAAGAAAGATCCTAAGCATGGAGAGACAGATTCTATAATCAGAGATGAGCACCTTCCAAAGGGTGTAATCAGCAAGGATTTTGTTCTTAGATCACTCATTCTGCCTCAGGAGAAGATCCCAGGGTCAGCTGGTACCCAGAGGAGTGGGAGGGTGTGGGCCTAGAAATGATGGGGAAAAACATTATCATGGGAAAGGCAAAGGGTAGTAAAGAACTGTCTAATCAAGGACACAGGAAAATTCCAATGGTGATATAACACCTCTATCCTCTATCATTAGGAGGCAAGATCTATAAAGTAATAACACAGAAACTGTTTAAAAGAGGGAATTCAAAATGGGTATTTTAGAAGCCTTAATTCCATGAAGAATTAAAAGACTAAAGAAGGACTAAATAAGTCTAAGAGTCATGAATCAAAGACAAAAGTCTCAAGCAGACCAAAAAGGAAGAGAAATAATAAGAATGAAAAAAATCTTTTTTAGGAAAAGATGCAGAAAACGAAATTTAAAAAAAAACAACTCCCAAACCATACAAGTTGAAGAGGTAATTTACTTGATTATTTAATTGAGAGGAAGAAAGAAAAAGGAATGAACAAGTAAAGCAAAACTCCAAAATTAGGATAAGGTATAACAAAAAAGGAGGGAGGGTTTGAGGATAGGGAGAAGAGAAGCCCCTTGGAATGGGTCTTACTCAAGGTAAATTAAGCTAAAATAACTGATGAAATAAAATATTGAGTTTACAGAGGAAGAGAAAAAATTCTAATTTGTAATAAAAACCATAGAAGGAAATATAAACATAAATCGTAACTTTAAATGTAAATGGATTAAACAATCCAATACAATGAAAAAGACTGACAGGTTGGATAAAGAAAACAAGGCATGCTGGGAAATGAAAGTGAGAAAAAAAGTATATTCTGATCATGCAAGGAGTTGGAGGGGGGAAATTGTTCTGTGTGAAGAACAGCAAGGAGGTCAGTCAGCTAAACCACAGAGTTCCAGAAAGGGAGTAACATCGAATTAGGCTTGAAAGGTAGGTTGGGACTAGGTTGTGAAGGGCTTTAAAAACTAAAAGGGAGCAGCTAGGTGGCACATTGGATAGAGCAACAGCCCTGGAGTCAGGAGGACCTGAGTTCAAATCCGGCCTGACACTTGACACTTACTAGCTGTGTGACCCTAAGCAAGTCACTTAACCCTGATTGCCTCATCAAAAAAAAAAAGCCTGAAAGGGGAGTTATATTTGATCATAGAAGTAATAAGAAGCCATTGTCAGTCAATAAACATTTATTAGGCATTTATAATGCCTAATTATAGGCATTATAATGCCACATATTCTGTTCATGGAGGATGGTCAATGTGCTAGGCACTGTGTTAAGCTCTGGGGATACAGAAGTAAGAGAGCCCCTGCCTTCAAGGAGCTTACAGTTTAACAGGGGAAGACAAAAAAGGAAACTGGGGGGGGAGTGGGAGAAGGAAAGGGCATTTGAAGAAGTTTAAAAGTATGCAGGTGAGTGGGAAAGGAAGAGGTAGCTAATTTGGGCCCCTTCCTTAAATGGAGGTCGTAGGGAGAACTCTTCACTTCACCTTCCAATCCGTGGGACCACAAGTCTAGAGGATATTATTGAGGTATGAGTAACTAGAATTATGTGATCTTGAAGGGGAAAAAAAATGTTCCTGGTTGGGGTACAATGGAAGAGTCTGGAGTGTAGCCAGGTGGGAAATGGAGATTAGTAGATAAGTATAACTTTATAAATGGCAAGTGCTGGAGTCCGGAAGATCCAGGTTCAAGTCTTGTCTGTGAGATGGATTAGCTGGGTGACAGTGCGCCAATCACGTAGCATTTCAGGCAATTCTTTAAGACTCTGAGTTAGAGGCACAGCTAAAAGACAACTCTACAAGCCTCAGGATGGAAGGAGATATCTAAACTCAGAGAAGGATATAGAAAGACTGTAGTTTAAATGGAGACTGAAGCAATCTACATGCTATAGTTCTTTTCCATGTTTGTTTTTGTTTCCTTTTTCCCATGGTTCACTCCATGGGTTACAGGCCTTCTATACAACCAGACTAATATCCAGTGTGAAAGTATTTGCAGATCCTATAATGGATTGCAAGCTGCCATGGTGTGGGAAGGGGCAAAGAGAGGGGAGAAAATCTGAAACTCAAAGGATTGTGGAACGGAATCTTGTAAACTAAACAAGTCATTAAAAAAAAAAGACTGAGTTGGATAGGATACTGGTCTGAATCAGTGGAGGAGGGTTTTTATGTGGGAGTTCCCAAATCCTGGTGAGATCATAGGTCCAAATGAATCATAATTATTCATAATATATTAAATTATAATTTTGGCATTGTTATAATGATCATCATGATAACGTTATTATTGTAAAGAAAGGAAGAAAAGATAAAGCAGAAGGAACACGAAGGAGAAGGACTGGGTCTCGTGGCTTAGGGGGAATCCACAATCCCCTTTCTCCCCAGGACTTGGGAACGTCACGCTAAGGAGATTCAGAATCTGAGGGTCTCATCCTCTCCGGTAGAGCTGGCATTTGTGAGGAGGAGGGAAGGGGAAGAAGAGGGAGAGGAGTGAGCCGATGCAGAGGCCAGGACAAATCTGGAGTCAGGCACTGAATGAGTGATGAGGAGAAGACCAGGAGTGAAGACCTCCATTCTCTCTAGCTGCCCTTGAGAACATGCTTTTTTTTTTAATTGATTTGTTTATTTCCTTTTAGTTTACAAGATTCAGTTCCAGAATCCCTTGAGTTTCATTTTCTCCCCTCCCTCTCCCTCCCCCCATGGCGGTGCGCAATCACGTATAGGATCTGCAAATACTTTCACATTGGACATTAGTCTGGTTGTATAGAAGGGTTGTAACCGATGGAGTGAACCATGGGAAAAAGGAAACAAAAACAAACGTGGGAAAGAACGATAGCATGTAGATTGCTTCAGTCTCCATTTCAACTCTGTTCTTTCTAGATCTTTCTCTGAATGTAGACATCTCCTTCCATGC
>CM053583.1:21617556-21636635 GCA_028627135.1 Pseudochirops cupreus | reverse complement strand
CCGCCCATAGCCCCCAGCCTCACAGCCCAGGCCCAGCCCCAGCTCTTTCACTTCCATTAAAACAAACATTCATTTAGTGAGATTTCCTCCAGGCCTGGCCCCAGCCCCCTGGCCCTCCCTCGTAAACTGCCTTCCCCTCCCCTCGATTTCCTCTTCATTGTCCCAGTCCTTTTATTTGGGGTGGGGAGGAGGGGAGCTAAGTAGAGGGGAAACCAGCTGGGCCATTCCAGCTGTTTCCCCATGTGAGCAGCTTTGGAAACGAGGTGACAACGTGGGCTCTCCCCAAGCCTGACATGGGGGGATTATGTTTACAGGCTGACAAGTGACTGAGGTTAGGCACTCAAGCCTACAGGGCTCCCACCTCCCCTTCCGCAGCTTGGGGGATTTTCCCAATGTCCAGTAATGCTTGTGGCAGATATACCTCGGCCTCTAGTGTTTCCTGTCTTTTCTTTCCTCTGCTTTTGTCCTTCCCAAGCCAGTGTGTGTGTGTGTGTGTGTGTGTGTGTGTGTGTGTGTGTGTGTGTGTGTTGGGGGGTTGGGAAGGAGAATGGTGCTCTGAGATCCTGGCTTCAGAGGTTCTAGAGGAGAATTCAGAGAAGGCAGGGAAGCAGAACAGACCTCAGTTCAAATCCCGCCTCCGACATTTACCAGCTGCATCACTCTGGGCAAGTCACTTCTCAGCCACTCAATAAGCATTTGTTAAACTCTATGTGCCCAACACTATGCCAAGAACTGGAAAGACAAAAACACTCCTGGCCGGCTAGGAGCTCTATAGGCTCCAATTTCCACATCTGTAAAATGAAAGATTTGCCCTTGATGCCTCTAATGAATGTCTCATATCACTAAATCTATTGTTTTGGTCACAAGACCGTAGGCTGAGGGCTGCTATGGGTCTTAGATTTGAGATCCTCCAGTCCAGAGGTGTCCAATGAGTAGCCAGCCAGCCAGCATACCCACAACATTCCCAAGTAAGACCTGGACCAGAGTAAAATGTAATTGGGAAACACTTAACAAAATAAATCGAAATGCAATAGTACATAGATGATGTTAGTGCTTGGTTTTCTACGTCAATGTGCTTCCCGTGTGGATCTCTATGCACCTTGAGTGGCCCTTTTTCTATTCGAATTGGACACCATGGCTGTCTTTTAGTCTCTTCCTTTTACAGATGTGGAAAGTGAGGTTTAGATAAGTAGTTAGACCAGAGATCTGGTAGAGCTGAGATTGGAACCCAGGTCCTCTGGACAATAAAATTCAGGGCTGTTCCATTGCCTTCTCCAACCTTTTCATTTTACAGAAGCCAAGGAGAAGGGAGAAGGGAGGGAGATGATAAGCATTTATATAGTATCTCCTATGTACCAAGCACTGTGCTAAGCATTTTCTCATATTATCTCAATATCCTCATAACAACCCTCTGAGGTCGCTGCCATTCCCCATTTTGCACTTGAGGAAATGGAGGCAAAGGTTCAATGACTTGCCCAGGGTCTCCTGGCCAACACTGAGTCCCCTAGTTGCCTCTAGAAGAAGGAAGAAAGAAAACATCATCAAGTTTATCCAGAGCCAGGATTCAAACTCAAGTTCTATGGTGTGAGCTGGCCCTGACTAGTAGGATCTGAGCATCTTTAAGCTGGAGGCCATCCAGGCAACCAGTCCCTGAAAGGAATCCCCACGATGAGATCCCTGCTTGTCTTTCATCTGCTCTTGGAGCACTAGAGTGGGGAGCCCAGCTCTCCTCAGGGCAGTTCATTTTACTTTGTTTTGGCAATAACGGCAGAGACATTTTTCTTGCTATCTAGTCGAAATTTGCTTTTTTATGCTTCTTGTTATAGTCCTAGAACACTCTTTCCTTGGAGAACAAACCCCAGTACGTCCAAACAGCAGACATGGGATGGACCGTGAACCTGTCATCCCCGCTTCAGCCCAGACAAGCCTAGGGAGTCTCTATACCAGGTTAGCCACTCTCAAAGACCACTGACTAAATCACAAAGAAGCCACTATCTGCATCAGTGGAGGGAACAACCTTCTAAAGTCATCACATATCCTAGAAACATGAAGATAAGATGGAGTCAGTCAGTCAAAGACGCCACATTTCCTATCCATGAAGATCAAGAGGATCGGTTAGAATACAGATTTAGAAGGAAAGAGCCAGAAATCCCCCCATTATTCTGGATAATCAGAAGTTAGGGCGTTAGGGACAAAGCTGCCCTTCTCTTTTCAGCTTTGGCCAAAGAAACACTAAGACGTGATTCTTTCCAAAAACAAGAGCTTTTTAGTTTTCACAATACAGCAAGCTCTGGCCACAGGAGGATAAAGAGAGCATGAATAAGTGAAATCCATCGAGGGGAATAAAAGAAATCACTTCCCAGAAGCTGGATCAAAGGAGGAATTTTGGCCCCTGCTCTTCAATGATTCAAAGAATGTTTATTAAAGTCATAGAATAGGAGAGCAGGAAGGAACCTGAAAACATTGAATGTCAGGGCTGCAAGGGTCCTTAGAGCAGTCATTCATTCAATTAACATTAATTAAGAGCCTGCTATGTACTAGGCACTGTGCTGAGGATATAAGAAGAGGCGAAAGACAGTCCCTGCCCTCAAGGAGCTTACGATCGAATATTGGAGACAAAATATGAACAAATGTGTACAAAGCAAGGTATGTACAGGATAAGTAGGAAATGATTAACAGAGGGAAGGACTGGAATCTAGAGGGGTTTGAGAAGGCTTCCTGAAAGTGGGATTCAGTTGGGACTTAACAGGAAGCCAGGAAGGTCAGCAGTCAGAACGGAGGAAAGGAGTCTGGGGTCAGAGAGAATCCCCAGAGCCAAGAGATGGAGGGTCTTGTGCCAGAAAGGAACCTAGAATATAAAACATTAGAGTAAGGCCCTTGCAACTAAGATTCTGCAATTCTATGATTCTGATATCATTTTTTTTTCCAACGTAGCACTCCCTTCCCTGTCATTTCGCAGAGATGGAAACTGAGGCCCAGAGATAAGTAAAGTACATAAGGTGATCTACAGCAGGAGCCGGGCTTAGAAAATATGTCTCTTGACTGTTTGCTCATGGAATGTTGGGCTTGCCACCCTATCTTCCTTCCCCTTTTCCTTCTCATACATAATAGGTGCTTAATAAATGTTAATTTGTTTATTGTTCCAGACCCCTCTCCCTTCTAGTGACCTACCCCATGACTAGTTGTCCCTGATGTGCTACAGAATTATTGGAAATCAAATGAATAGGCAATGATCAGGCAGGAGCATAGCAGCACCTGGATGGGAAGAGAGAGTCAGGATGGGTGGGGTACGGATAATTGGAGTGAGGATTTATGAAGCTCCCACTGTGTGCACTAAGTGCCTTGCAAATATCTCATTTGGCCCTTTCCGCAACCCTGGTGGGTGCTATTATTGTCCCCATTTTCTGGTTGGGAAAACTGAGGCAAAGGTTAAGTGACTTGCCCAGAGTCATACAGATAGTAAGCCTCTAAGGTCAGATTTGAAATCGGGCTTGCTGACTCGAGGCCTCAGTAGATGGAGCCATCTGCTATTAATTAAGTCTGAGCCTATGGGAAATAGACTTAAAGCTTCCCCTCCTAGGGGTGATAGGAGTCACATAGGCTTTTCTGTACCCCTCCCCTAATGTGATGCCCCCGTGCTAGAATTGTAGTAGGAGATGGTACTGAGACCCGGGTGAACCAATCCACAAGAGACAGTGCGGTGTGGAGTCAGGATCCTGGAGCTCAAATCCTGGCTCTGAAACTCAACTTTCTCATCTGTAAATTGGGCATAATAATACTTGTACTGCCTTCCTCCCTAGTGAGTGTTGTTGTAAATGGTAAGACTACACAGAGCTGATATCATTATTGTAGTGGAAAGCAATCAGTATTTACCTCACTGGGACCACCACACACACATACACACACACACACAAACATTCACACACACAAACACACATACACACATTCACATGCACACAACAAATACACATATACAGATGCATACACATACACACACACATTAGCACACAATACAAACATGCACATCCACACATCCACACACATATACACACAATACACATACACACACATGTACACATATATGCATGCACATGCACACATACACACATCCACACATCCACATGCACACACACATGCACACACATACACATACACACACACAGCTACTTCCCTCCCTCCTCTCCTCCCTGCCTGCATTCCCCTGGCTCCAGATGAGTAATCCTCAACCAAGCGGCTCAGGCAGGAGCCAGATGTGTTTGCCTTTGACACGTAGACCGTGACAGATGCCAGAGACTCTACACATGTTGTGGAGGACTGGCCAGTACTAGGCCCCTGCTGCACATCACATTGGGTATGACACTGGAACCCACCTGCATGTCTCCCCATCACCCAGCAGATCCAGACAAACCTCTGCTTCACCCTTGCCTTTTCTCCTGTCCAATCCCGGAGAGCCTACAGTCTGCCCGGACCCCCACACCCGTGATTGCTTAATGCTTCCTTTTCTGAGAAAGGAGGGGGGCCATTCAAAGAATCCTGTCATGAAGCTTCCCAACCACCCCAACCTTAGACTGTCAGACATGGGAGGGAGCTCAGAACATAGACTGTTAGAGCCCAGAGACTTTAGAATGATGAATATCAAAGTCGGGAGGGCCCCCAAAATACAGCAGGTCCAAACTGAAGGGACCTCAGAACACAGATCGTCAGAGCTAGAGGGCATCCTAGAACACAGAACTTAGAATGTTAGAACTGAGAGGGAACCTCCAGTGTAAAATGTAGAGTACGAGAGTTAGGAGGGCCCTAGGAACCTGGAACGCTTGGTAGAAATCTTAGTACATGGACTGTCAGAGCCGAAAGGGCCCCGAGAAGACAGATATCAGAGCTCACGTGGGTGTTAGCATGTAGAATGTAGGACAGGGCCTGAAGGGAACCTAAAATAGAGAACAAGGAGTGTGAGTGAGGGGAGGGCGATCACAGGTGATCTAATCTGAACTCTTCACACCAGGGACCCAGAGAGAGGTCAGGGCATTGATTCCAGCTGTCACAGCCCATTTCCCACTAATCAGAAGCACAATCAGAACTGAATAGAACATGGATTCAGAGCTGGAAGCGGCCATTAAATGAATAAACCAGGCCCAGAGAAATTGCAGCTGGTAAGTGTCTGAGGGCAAGATGTGACTCCAGGCCCAGGCCTCTCACCACTGCGGCATCCAGCTGCCTCAATTCAGATCAGACTTTAAGCCTGCTGCCCCCACCCCCACCAGGTGTAATAGGCCTAATAACAACTCACGTTTCTATAGCCCACTGCTTGTAAGAATCCAGAAATATTATTCACATTTTGCAGATGAGGGGAACTGGAAGTTTAGAGGGGAAATGATTTGTCCAGGGTCATACAACCAGGCAGGGAAGGAAGGAAGCAAGGAAGGAAGGAAAGAAAAGAAGAAAGGAAGGAAGGAAGGAAGGAGGGAAGGAAGGAGGGAAGGAAGGAAAAAAGAGAGAGACATTGAGAGAGAGAGAAGGAGAGAGAGGAGAGAAAGAAGGAGAGACAGAGAGAGACAGAGACAGAGAGACAGAGACAGAGGAGAGAGAGACAGAGAGAGAGGGAGAGAGAGATCGCGTGCGCTTTGAGGACGGGCTCTCTGCCTTTGTAAGCCTTAGAAAGGCGGGTCGCCAGTTGGGGTTGTTTTACTCTTTGCACCCGTCTCACCATCATGCAGTGCAGTGCCTGGAATATCGAAGTCACTTAATGAGGCTGCATCGACAAATCGTAGATGATGAGCTGGAGGCAACCACTGAGGCGATTTAGTCCAACACCCCCATTTTCCAGATGAGGAAACTGAGACCCAGGGAGATGGATCAATCTACCCAAGGAGTCACACATGTAGTAAGCACCAGAGATAGAATTCGAACACAGGCCCTCCCCATCTAGAATCTCTCCTTTTTCTACATTACAAAAGAAGTAGGCTCTTACTTAGTTTTTGTGTGTGTCGGTAGTGTTCGAGGCTCCGAGTCCATTCTCTATCCATTATGGCTTCCAGAGGATCGTTGGTTTCTCAATTGAAGTCCTGAGCGGTGCCCAGCCAGTGAGAGGAGTGGGCTAGATGACCTTGAGGGCCCTACTCTACCTCTCAAATCATTGCACAGAAATCCCTACTCTAGATATTTCCTGCCGGACTTTTCCAAATGTTCTTTCTTTCTCCTTTTTCCCCTGTAGGGTGACTTTTTTCCTCTTCCAAGGTTGGTGGAAGGCACTGGAACCCTTTATACCTTTCTTGGGAAAAACAAGTCCCTGAGGAGCTCTCTCTATCCCGGCTGCCCACTCGGGCACCTGTATTCTATAATGTAGTCCTAATTGAAATCACATTAACATTATGATTCCATTACTGAGGAACAAGAGGCTGGCTGCATAACGCTCCCCACGGGGGCCAAATCAGCTACACTGGATAATTTATAAAGTGCTGTGGATCTGCTCGTTCAGTGTTAAGTAAGGCAGACGCAGACCTATTCATTATTAAAAGGCATTAGGCTTTTGGCTAAGTCCTAGAAGGGCGGCTGAGGTTCCGGGGAGCCATCTTCCGTTCTGCCTCCGGGGCTAGGCTTTCTTCTCTATCCCTACTCCCATCCCCAGGATCTGCTCCCACCCCGAGGCAACAATACAAGGATGGGGCACATAGTAGGTATTTACTAAATGATTGTCCGTGGATTGCTAGAGAATGGGAATGTATGACCTTGGGCAAATCACTTGCTTTCCCTGATACTCAGTCTCCTTACTAGTGAAATCAAGAGGGTTTGGACCATATCGGGAGTCCATGGACAGATTTAACCTGGGGTGTGTGGATAGATTTCAGGGGCATCCATGAACTTGTTTAGAGGGGGAAACTCCGTATTTATACTGAAATTTATACAAAAGTAGGTGACAAATGGGATTGTGAGAAGGAGTCCCTAGGCTTCACCTGGCAGGTCCAAGAGACAAAAAAAATTTTTAAAAAATTAAAAAATTAAATCCCTCTGGACTAGGGAATCTCTAAGGTTCCTGCCATCTCTGGCCTTCTGGGAAGATCCCTCTCTGTGAGATTCCATACTGAGTGAGGATTGGCAATTTGGAGGTAGGCAGATAGAGCAGGACATAGTCTTTTTTCTAGATGGGACCTTGAACTCCATCTAGTCCAACCCTCTCATTTTACAGATGAGGAAACTGAGGCCCAAGTGTCACACGGGGCACATGAATCAGAGGTAGGATTTGAATACAGGTCATTGAACCCCACACTTAGGGCTCCTTCTATTAGACCATATTGTTGTTGCTGTCCTTCAGTCATATCGGATTTTTCATTATCCCATTTGGGATTTCCTTGGTAAAGATACTGGAGCGGTTTGCCATGTCCTTCTCTGGCTCATTTTACAGATGAGGAAACTGAGGCAAACAGGGTTAAGTGACGTGTCCAGGGTCACACAGCTAGTAAGTGTCTGAGGTTGGATTTGAATTCAGGTCTTCCTGACTCCCAGCCCGGTGCTTGAAGAAAAGTCTTCCAGACACCAGAATTGACACTCTGTCCACTGCACCTGACTAGGCCATAATGCCTCCCTAATTCAACCCTCCTATTCCCAGTTTGACCCCTTTTCCCATAACCACCAGCTCTGCTGATTCTCCATCCCAAACTGTAAATCCTTCTTGGTTGCTACTTCCCTTCTGACATTCTTCATTCCTCTCCTTACCTTGAAAATCACAGTTTCCTGGCTCTGTCCCTCATAACCTGTGTCTCTGGGCCTTGTTTTCCTTTTCTGTAAAATAATAGTTAGACTAGATTGCCTTTGAAGTCCCTTCCAACTCTAGATTAATAAATCTGGGGTCCCCTGGGTTCTGTTCCCATGCAGAATCCTCTTATTCCACTCCCAGATTTGTTCAACTGTAACAGCAATGACAACAGCTGACATTTCTATGGCACTCTGAAGTTTACAAAGGGCTTTATGAACTATACTGAGAGGTGAGGAGGGTAAGTATTGTCACCCCCATTTCAGAGATGAGAAAACAGAGGCTCAGCAAGGCAAAACCACTTGCCTCCATGTTGCATAGCTACCAAGCATCCAAACTGAGTCTGAGAAAACAGGACGCCTGACTCCAAGTCCTGTGTTTTTTCCATAATACTCTGTGCTGAGCATCCCTTGTGTGCACAGGCCTCCTCTTCTGATTCCTGAGGCTTTTTACCAGCTTGCATTTATTTTGCTTTTTTTTTTGTATGCACTGTCCTGACCTATATTTAGTTTCCCCCAAAGGAATATAAGTTCCTTGAAGTCAGAGGAATGTTTCATATTTGCTTTTGTATCCATCAGAGCCTAGAGAGAAGATTAGCAACTCCCTGAGACTCTAAGTTACAGAGAATGTACCTATTTGCACTGTTAGAAGGATTTCCAAAGAATTTCCTCTTGTTGTTTTAGTAGATGTTTTAGTCCTATCCAACTCTTTGTGACTCCATTGGGGGTTTTCTTGGCAAAGATACTAGAGTGCTTTGTCATTTCCTTCTCCGGCTCATTATTTTTACAGATGAGGAAACTGAGGCAAACAGTTTGTCCAGTTGGACTCAAATTCTCTCCATCAGGGATCTGACTCTTTATTCATTCCATAAAAGAATTTGCCCTAAGTCAAGAATGGAGGCAGGATGGTTGAAGAATGTGGAGTCCCAGGAAGGACCAAAGTGGTCCAAAGTTGGATGGAGAAGGGAATGTTGCTTCACTTGGTTTGGTCCAAGGAGGACCTCTTCATGAACCACCAAGGGGTAGGATCCCTTCCCCAGCCTCAGTAAATTTAAGGATCTGTGTCTAGCCAACTCAGAGTACAGTGAGACCCAATGGGGCAATGCAATTAGAAGGTTTTTCCTTCTCTGAGAGAGGCAAGCTTTTGAAAATTGCCTAACTACCTAGGAGAGAAATCAGAGGACCAATATTAAAATTCCATCTCTACTTCTTACTATGTAACCTTGTTCAAGTCACTTTTTCTCATTCATAAAATAGTAGGTTGGGATCGGACAACCTTTAAAGCCTTTTACACATCTAAACCTAAAGGGCTCAAGAAACAGAAAGGAGAAAAGACAGAAAAAAGAAGTCTGAGATGTGTTTTATTTTTTCCTCTTCAAATACCCCTGATTAAAAATAGAGAGACTTTAGAGAAATGGAGAAACAGATTGCCAAGAGCCAAGAGAGATCTGAAGCAAATTCCAGCAAGGCTGGTTCTTTTAAGTTCTTTATCTGTTTGCATTTTTCATTATTAGCCATTGATTTGCAGGGCCCCCTTCCTGAGAAGCCCCCAGATGTCTGTCCCCTGGCACAGGCTGCTGGCTCTGCTCCTCTGCCCCCTTCTCTCCTACTTTTCCCTTCCTGTAAACCAACCCAGCACCAGCTGCGAGGTCAGCAGCCTTCTATTAACGGGAATGGGCTGTGCCCCAGGGGAGAGGTTTTGTACCCTCTATTCCCTACTCAAGGGGTGTGGTGGACATAAAAGTGTCTTGGGAGCTCCAGACTCTAGGTTCAATTTCTGATTTCTACCAGCACCACCCTCCATAGCCATCTTGGTGTTGGAAGTCATTAATTTCCTCTATGAAAGGATAGTCCATTGAAAGTCAGAACTCAAATCCAGATTTTGTGACCCTGGGCAAGTCTCCTTGGTGCTCTGTAAAAGAAGGGGCTCAGACTAGATGAGGTTGAAGGTTCTTTCCAGCTCCAAAACTATGATACAAATCCTATGATTGTGCCTCAGTTTCCCCATCTACAGAAGGTCATAGACATCTCAGCCATTGAACTGTCCTGGAAGGCTTAGACTTGAAAGAGGGTTTCTACTTACTCTGTTTGGCCCCAGAGGACAGAGGAAGGAAGGAGGAGAGGTGATAGAGAGGCACACTTCAATTTCAAACTTCCTAACAATGAGACCCTGGATTGCCTTGAGGGGCAGTTTGTTCCCCGTCACAGGAGGTCAGAGCACAGATTTAGAGGCAGGGGAGACTGTTGAGGCTTCTAGTTTAACCTTTTCATGTTAAAAGTAAAGAAAATGAGTCCAAGGAGATGAAATGACTTTCCCAAAGTCAACTCGGATCATTGGCAAAACCAGGATTTGGACCTAGGCCCTTTGCGGTGTCTTCTTTTTTTTTTTTTGGCTTTTTTTGAGGGGGGAGGGCAGGGCAACTGGAGTTAAGTGACTTGCCCAAGGCCCAGTGTCTGAGGCCACATTTGAACTCAGGTCCCCCTGACTCCAGGGCCAGTGCTCTATTCACAGCACTACCTAGCCTCCCCCTCTTTGCATTATCATTAAGTAGATGCCAGATGGCTTCTTCTCAAGGCGTCTCTGTGATTCAGTGGACAGAACACTGGACCTGGAGATGGGAAGAGCTGAGTTCAAATTTGGCCTCAGACACTTACTAGCTATGTGTGACCCTGGGCAAGTTGCTTAACCTTATTTGCCTCAGTTTCCTCACCTGTAAAAAGTGAACTGGAGAAGGAAACGGTAAACCACTCCAGAGTCTTGCCAAACAAACAAAAAAAAAACCAAAACCAGAGCCAAACCCTACGAACAGTATTGGCGTGCTGGTCCGCGGGGTCCGTGAGGGTTGGAAATGACATAGCGCCAAATCTCAGGTACGGTTTGGCTTTCAGGACTGATACCAAAGTGCCTCCTTAATAATAGGTAACATTTAGATAATGTGGTAAGGCTCGTAAAGGACCCTGCATATATGATCTGTTGTGCTATTATTATCCCAATTTACAGATGAGGAAACCAAGGCAGGCAGAGGCTAAATGCCTGTCCTGATCTCTTAGCTTCTGGTGCTCTTCTGCTCCAGATAGATCATATTCTCATTGTAAATGGTTTGGATTTAATTTACCTGGTACACATGGTTGTCCCTTTTCACCCTCCACTCATTTATTTAGACTTGTTTTCTACAATACTGTCATGAGAGTGCTGATATGGGTCTTTGTTCCTAAGAAGCTTGGGTATCTAGTAGGCACTTAATAAATGCTTATTAATACAGTAGACACTTAATAAATGCTTATTGTGTGAATGAGTGAGCACAAAGTCATTCTCTGGGTGTTGTTCTGGGTGGGGTGCTGGGATCTGGAACTGGAAAGCTTGAGTTCAGATCCCAGAACACCTTCCCCTCTCTAGGCTTTTGTTTGTTCAACTATAAAATGAACACATTGGGCTAGATAAGCTGTACACTCCATTCAAGGTCAAAAAGCCTCTGATCCTATTATCTTTGGGGAGCCATGCATAGTCGGAGGAGCCAAAAACAGGATTCCTTGAGCAAAGCTTGCCATGGGATATCCATTGACCAACTCTAGGGAGATGCCCAAGGGTTGGGGACAGGGGGAGGGGGTCCATCTGCCACCAGCCCCAGTCCCTCTCACACCAGCAGGCTGACAAATTTCTATCGATCGTCTCCGGATGGGAGCTGCATGCGTGTTTGAAGCCAAACTCCACAGGGCCTTTTAAGTGGTGCCCTTTGACCCTCACTGCCATCCCCCCAAGACCCTCATGCTCCCACCCCAGCTCCATCCACCTCCCCTAACCCAGCTCAGGCTGCCAGATGAAGCCATTCCCCACACCCTTCCAGCCCCTGCCACCCCTCCTGGTTTCCCCATATATGTCCATCAGCTCTCTCTACTTCCCAGTTCTGCCTCTGACTCTGATGAGACTCTGCTCTGGGTTTTCCTGTTTCTAGCTTTCCATCTGGGCCCTCACCTTTCATGACACAACATTATCATTTATTCTCAGTTCCTGTCTGCCCTATCACCCTGGTGCTTAGGGGCTGGAGGTGGGGGTGCAATTATGGGAGGGGTCTTTATCCAAGTCTGTTCCCTGTTCCCCAGACACCTTTCAGAACTCTTAGTTCACCTAGCTGTGCCTGTGGGTCAGTCTGCCTCACCTGCAGGGATCTGCTATTACCATTAGGGTCTGCTCCCACCCACCCAGGCCCCACTCAACACTTCTGCTCCCTCCATGGGGGGATTTCAGGCCCACTCTTAGGCACCTTCTGCTTCCCAAATCATGGCTCCCTTGTGAGGTCCCCTTCCAGCCCAGCTTTGGTTTCCTGATCAGTTTTGCTTCAGGTGAGGAGTGGGAGAGCTGAAGCAGACCCCTGGTCTGGCCATAGCTGGGGCAGTGGCTGCCTCCTGACAAGAGCTGGGGGGAGGGGGCAAGGCAGGATCTGTGGCTGGGTGGCCCCACCATCGTCAGCCCCCACAGCTGGACTTGGCACCTCGCCAGAGACAGCATGTTCAGGGCTCACCTGGATGGGGAAATTCTGATGACTTTGTCAGAGCTCCCTGAACACAATGGGAGGGAGGAGGATGTTAGGAGGTCTGTTAAAACATTTCAAAGTCCTGTTTACCCACTGCTGGCTTTTCATCCCCTCCCCTCCCCAGGCCCGATCGAGCTCTCCCCGTCAGCCTGCTGAGTGTGGGGTCCCAGCAGTCCAGAAACCTGATGACTTAGCGTCTCGACCAGCACTCTCTATCTGCCTTTGGAAAGAAATGGCCATGGTGGACTTTTAAAAAAAAATATATTTTACATCATCGTGATCATTTAAACATCTCTGAAGCAGTATGGGTTTGAGGCTGTTTTCTTTCACAGAGAGACAGGCCTATAGGGTCCCTTCACTCAGAAATTTCACTCTCCCCAGCTATAAAGTGAAAGAAGCTGGTCCAGGACAGAGTTCTTGACCCAGGGGTGCGGAACTTTCGACCTTGGGGCCATGTGTGACCTCCTAGTTCCTCAGGGGCTACTTTTTCACTCAGTCCAAGTTTTACAGAACATATCTTTTAATTAAGGAGATGAAGTTTGGATTCAGTCAAAGGGCTACACGTGGCCCTGAGACCTCAGATTCTCTACCCTGTCTTAACCTTTTTTTGGGACATGGACCCTTAAGGCAGTTTGGAGAAGCCAAGAGACCCCTTCTCAGAATATCTTTAAATAAGCAAAGGAAATGCTCAATTTCATTTTGAGATTAATGAAAACAAAGAGGCAATTTTCCCCCCATCCTGAGTACACAGACCAACTATAATCTATCCATAGCCTCCAGGTTAAGAATTTCAAGACCAGATGATTCTGATATTCCAAGTTCTAAGGCCTTCCCCAGCTTTCACAACTTACATTCTAAGTTGTTTCTCAGCTCTGATATCTATGTCTTAAGATCCCTTCCAACTGTGTTCCTATGTCTCTCAGTTCAGATATTCTATGTTCCTAGGTCCCTCTCAGCTGTCATATTTCATGTTCTAAGGTCTCTCTCAGCTCTGACATTCTCTGTTCTAACATCTCTCCCAACTCTAACCTTTTAGGTTCTAAGACTCCTTGCAAGGCCACTACTTTACGCTCAGAGCTCTAAATTCCCTTTTAGCTCTAATAATCTGTAATTCTATGTGGCCGTCTATGAGTTTTCATTCAAAGAGCAGAGGTAAGACTGTTAATTGTTCACTCCTCATGCTACCAACCCCTAACCCCACCCTAAAAAAAGTCAGTTTTCTGTAAATCTCTGTTGCCTGATGTTTCTTGGATATGGAAATTGAAATGGGGAAAGAATTGATAATGCTCTTGGGAGCTAAGGGGGGTATTAAATTCACAGCCCCTGGTTGTCCCACATCTTGATTTTTGCTATAAAATCACAATATCTGTAGGAAATCTCAACCACCAAGGCCAGAAGGGCCTCCCAAAGGTCAGCTTGTCCACTCTGCCAGCCCTGGATTTAAACCAGCCATCAGAGAGATCTTATGAATTTGGGCAAAATCACTCAGCTTCTCTGGACTTCAGTCTCCTCATCTGTAAAATGGGGGTGTTGGACTAGTTGGCCCAAAGTCCCTCTCTCCTTTAGATCTAATACCAATCAATTAATCAGCCAGCCAACCAATCAATTAATCAACACACACCTCTTAGGAATGCCAGGAAATTTTTTTTTATTAAAAACATTTAAAAACTTAAAAAATATGGGTGCCAGAAAGCAAAGGAGATACAAAGAAAAGGTAAAAATTGTACCTTGCCCTCAAGAACTGTCTATTCCAATAGGAGAGAGGATGTGTAAATGACTCAGTAAGCCAAAGTACAGACAGAGTAGATAAGCGGTGACCTTAAAGAAGAAGGCTTGAGGGGCCGAGGGGGCCTGGAAGTGGCCTCCTGAAGGAGGAAGGATTTGAGCTGAGTCCTAAAGGAAGCCAGAGAATCTCAGAGTCAAAGGTGAGGAGGGAGAACATTCCAGGTACCAGAGATATTCAGTCAAAGACCTGAGGTGGAAGACGGTGTGTTCTGTTCTGGGAGCCACAAGAAGACCAGGAAAAACAAGAGATGGGAGCACTGATGAGTGAGAATTGTGGAGAGATAGGAAAGAGCCAGGTCTTTGTACCGATAGCAAAGTCGGATTGAAACAAACAGATAAAAGCCAATCTCCTCTTGACTGGCTCCCTCCTCCCCCAGCTCTCCACTCCTCACCCCCAGGCACCCTCTTCTTCACTATGAGGTCCATGAGGGCAACAACTCGGGTTCACCTAAACTTTGTCTCTCGGCCCCACCTGCCATCATTACTTAACACAGTGTTCTGTCCACAGCAGGTATTTATTGGGAATGGCAGAGTACTCCAGTATCTTTGCTGAGAATCCTGAATAGGGTCATGAAGAGTCAACTCACAAACCACAAGCTGATCTGAAGGGTCCGCACACTGGGAAATCTAAGGAGGAACATGGAATTCAATGGGTAGAGCTTGGGTATGGGGGGTGGTGAAGGGTGAAGAGTTGGTGGGGAGATTGGATGTCTCCTTCTGTGGCTTCTGTGACCTCGTCTTCCAGTTAAGGAATGTGTATGTGAATAATTGATCCCTAAGGTTTTTTTTTTTCCTTCTTCCCTTGGGTGATCAAGAAAAGTTTGTAGTACAAAGAAAGGCCAGGGGATTTGGCATCAGGGGTTCAAATCCTGACCCCATCTCTTACTGGCTGTATGATATTGGACAAGTCATTGGACCTCTTATCAGTTTATGAAGTGAGGAGGTTGGGTGAGAATTACTTCTGGGGAGTTTTAGGAGCTGTTGAGTTAAATCAAGAAGTTAAGTGACTTATCCAGGGTCTTACAGCTAGTAGTTTCCCTAATAAGTCAAGCACTCTATCTCCTATACCACAATATAACTTTCAACACTCTGATGTCTATTAATAATGAGAATGATAATGATATTGTGAGACTCCATTAGACTGTAAGCTCCTGGAGGGCAGGGGCTGCCTTTCTTCTCTTATATCCCTAGCACTTAGCCCAGTACCAGCACAGAAGGTGCTTAATAAATGTTTAACTGATTA
Source organism: Pseudochirops cupreus (assembly GCA_028627135.1). Taxonomy (NCBI): domain Eukaryota; kingdom Metazoa; phylum Chordata; class Mammalia; order Diprotodontia; family Pseudocheiridae; genus Pseudochirops; species Pseudochirops cupreus. Next base: position 21,621,329 of record CM053583.1, on the reverse strand, counting down.
ATTGCCTGATTAACAGCTGGCATTTATACAACACTTTAAAGTTTGCAGAGTGGGGTGCAGATGTTATCTTGCTTGATCCTCACAACAACCCTGGGAGGTAGGTGCTCTTTTTATGCCCACTTTATAAGTGCAGAAATTGAGTTTGGGAGAGGAGAAATGTTTTGTCCAGAGTCACAAAGCTAATAATTGCCTGAGGTAGGATTTGAATTCAGATCCTTGTGAATCCAGGCCCATCTGGAGCATACTAGAGTTTTCAATCTTCCCATGTCTAGGGTCTCCTGGGAACCTTCAGAGAGGGGTCCTGAATTTCATTTTTCTGTCCCCACCATGATAATCTAGGGAAGGGTGGAGAACGGTGTGGCAGCAGCATTTAAGGGAATCTTAGTTGAGGTTTTTCAGAGCAGGGCTCCCAGTTCTGGAATGTGAGTCTCGACAGAGGCTACAGCGGTCAGCAGGAAGGATGGCCTAATCAGAGCAGCGGGCAGACCTGCAAACCTGTGAGGAGTGGGGCCAGCCTACATGACGCAGCCCCTGGAAGCCAGCTGTTAAATGACTGAGCAGAAGGTCTTGTGAACCTGAGTGGTCCTGAGTGACCCCCACTGCACAGGAAGGGCCTGGCTGGGGCTACAGGTCAGGAAGCACCACCTGCCTTAGGGAGAGGCTGAGCAGCCTTTTGGGGACTATGATTTTTGACTGAAAATATTTCTGGGAGATCAGAAGAGGTCTTCACTGGGAGGGAGGATACACTGTTAAGAAGAACTCAACTTTTATCAAGTTTGCAAAACTCTTTCTGTCTATTGTCTCATTTGCTATGTTATTGGGGCTAGCTAGTGTAGACCTTAGATAAAATCTAATCCAATCCTTTCATTTTACAGATGGAGAAACTGAGGCAGGCAGAAGTTAAATGACTCACCCAGGGTCACACAGCTACTAGGTGTCTGAACTAAGGTCTTCCTTAGGCTCCAGACTCAGCACTTTATCCTCAGCAACTCAGCTGCCTTGAATAGAGGAATGGATTCCATGACGACTTCAATGAATGCAAGCATTGGGAGTGGAGCCAACTTTCCTGCTCTTTCATTTAGTCAACAAGCATTTATTAAGTGCTTACAGGTTGCTACTGTCTGGATGCTCACATTCAATGAGCATTTATTAAGCACCTGCTGATTACAGAGGCTTGGGCTAGTCCCTGGGACAGATAGAAAAATCTCTCCCCACTTCTTCCTAGGACAGGAGGTAACATACAAAGATCCCTACTCCCCATTCTCTTCCCGCCACACACACCCACACACACACACACCCCACACATATACATATACACACTCCACACATGTATACACACACACACACACACACACACACTCAAGGGTCCCTACCATCAGGACTCAGGATCAGCCTTTTGCTATCACAGTCACCAAAGACACAAAGGAATTTCTGGTCCCACCCACCCACACCCCTCATCCTCTTGCCAGGAAATACCGTGGGGGGGTAGAGATAAGCCGAAGAGAAAGGCAAATGAGAACTCCCCAGGACCACAGCTTTGCTATCCTCCCCTCTCCTTCCCGCCCCCCTCCCCACAAAAAAACCTGCTAAAGAATAGAAGGAAACAGCCAGAGAGAGCCAATGGCAGGAGAGATGTCTATAAATAATCATGTTTACAAGATCCCAAGATGTTGTGGAGAAGAATGGATGCAGGCAGGACCAGGATGTGGCCCCTCTTCTTCTGGAGAGGAAACCTGAGCTCTGGTCTGAAAGAAGCAGTGTGGGTGGAGGAGAGACAACTGGGCTGAGTCTTAGATCCAACATTTAAGCTGTGTGGCCTTGGGCTTGTCACTGGGGCCCTCTCTGGCCTTTGCAAAGTTCCTCACCTATGAAATGACCAAGTTGGCCCAGATCTCTAGAGTCTCTGTTAACCACAATCACTCCCATTCCCCAGAGAGGTCCTGACATTCTAAGGTCTTTCCTGGGATTTTAAGATGCTGGGTTCTAAGGCCTCCTCCAGCTCTCACATTCTGTATTCTAAGGTCTCTCCCAGCTCTGATATCCTGGGTTCTAAGGTCCCTCTCAGCTCTGACATCCTGGGTTCTAAGGTCCTGTTCTAGTTCTGACATTCTATGTTTTAAGGTCCCTCTTAGTAAGTCATACCTAAGCCTTTCCAAGACTCCTGCCAGTTCTGATGTTCTGTGTTCTAAGGTCCCTCTGAATTATGACTTAGAGCCTTTCCAAGGCTCCTGCTAGTTCTAACATTCTGTGTTCTAAGATCCCACCCAGCTCTGAAAATCTATGTGCTTTGGTTCCTTCTAGCTCTGACACTCTGTTCAAAGATCTCTTCCAGTTCTGACATTCTATGGATTTGAGTTCTATATCTCCTCCCTGGGAAGATAGCCGCTCTTCCACTGTTACCATCTGGAGGGCAGTTGTTCTTTGACCTCGTACTGGCCTAGACACTCTCTCTCAGTAGGATTGAGCATAGTTTGGAGGGCCCCAGATTCACTTCATCTTCCCCTTCCAATATTGGAGAAGCAATGGAGGGATATAGTGAGCAGAGACATGTTGACAGGGCAGGTCAGATGGATTAATGGTCAAAGGATATGAACAGTTTTCAAAGAAAAGAACTGAAAATCATAAACAACCATATGAAAACTTCTCCAAATCATTAATAAGGAGAAAAATGAAAATCAAACAACTCTGAGACTTTACATCCTACCCCCAAAATTGGCAAAGATGACCAAAAATGAGATTAGTCAATGTTGGAGAGGATGTAGAAAGACAAACACATGGACAGATCTGTGAAGTGGTCCAGCCATTCTGGGAAGTAATCTGGAATTATGTGAAAAGATGACTCAGATGCCCATGCCCTTTGACCCAGAAATCCCCCTGCTAAGCATAGACTGAAGAGATAAATGTGTGTATATACGTAGAAAGGTTCCATATATTCCAAAATATAGCAGCATTTTTTTGTGCTAGAAAAACTGGAAACAAAATGGATGCCCATCATTTGGGGAACAGACAAACAAATCATCACACATATGGTGGCTTCAGCCTGATCTACTGGGAAACAAACATCTATGGGGCTGGTGACCCTCCTCATTCTCTTGTTGCTCTGCCTATGTTGAAGCCAACTTTTTCTTTTCCCTTTTTCTTGCTGGCTCTGTGGTTCATTCTCTCATTCCTTCTGGCTCAGCTCATTAAGTCTCTGGGGGAGCTGGGGAGCTCTGCTGCTGAACTGCTGAAGTCCCCACCAGCTTTTCTCAGTCTATCTCCCCCAGGCTCTGTCTCTTTATGAACCTTGGTGTGTGATTCATTCACTTTGCAGCTCAAAGATCGAAATGGTCCCAAATTGCTACTCAGGGCTGACAGGGGACTGCTTATCCCTGTAGACTACAAATCCCAGGATGCCAGTCAGTTTTGAAAGCCCTCTTGTACATGAATGTAATGGAAGATTATTGAGCCACTAAAAAACAGAAACTGATGGATGTGAAGGATACAGAGAAACATGAGAAAACATATGTCACCTGATGCACAGTGAGATAAGTAGAACCAAAAACCAATGTGAATAAAAGAACAAAGAACAATAACAAATTAAGTCTGAATCTTGTGTAATCATAATGATGAAATTGGTCATGAAGAAGAGAGGAGAAAAGACACCTTTCTTCTTTCTTTGTAGAGATGGAAAACTACTGATGTGGAACATTACACGAACTGCGAAACTTGTTGGATTCGTTAGTTGGAGTGGCTGAAGCACTCTCTCTCTCTCTCTCTCTCTCTCTCTCTCT
>CM053583.1:21600317-21617456 GCA_028627135.1 Pseudochirops cupreus | reverse complement strand
GAGGGGCATTCTGATGAGTGGTGTTAGTGGCACAAATGAGTATACACCCACAGCATGGGACCCTGGCCTACCAAAACCATGAGTTATACCCAAGAGCACACACAGATGGACCCAGCAGAGAGCTGGCTGGATTCCAAATAACTGAGCCAGCATTAAAGGGGAGGGACCGATGTAGAGTTGTAGGATCATAGAATTTCAGAGGTGGGAGGGACCTTAGTCTATAGAATGTCAGAGACAGAAGGGACCTTTGAACATAGCATTTCAGAGCTGGAGGGGACCTTAAGACATAGAATGAAGAGTGTTAAAGGTGGAAGACTCAGAACATAGAATGTCAGAACTAGAAAGGACATTCAAACATAGAATGTTGACACTAAGAGGAACCTCAGAACAGAGAGTGTCAGAGCTGTGAGGGGTGAAATAGAGTAAAATTTTATTTTAGATGTTTATTAGGAAACTGAGATCCAGAGGAGGTTAGTGACCTTTCTAAGGTTGCACAACTCGTTAAGAGGGCTCCAGGATCCTAGCTCCCAGACCTAAGCTCTTCCCATTACATGGGGCGCCATCTTTGCCTGTGTGTTAGAACAAACTGGTAACTCAGACCAGAGCACCTAGCCTGGCTCAGTGAACAGATGCTCAATTGGGACTCAAGAGGACGTGCTTTTAAATCCTTTGCTGCTACTTAGTACCCGAGTGACTCTGGGTAAGTCCTTTCTCCCCTCTGGACCTTGGTTCCTCAACTGTGGAATGGGTGGGGGTGTCATAGATTAGGTGACCTCTTGGGCCCCTCCCAGTTCTAAATCTATGCTTTGTATAGTCGCCAAAGAAGTCTGGACTTCCCACCCAGGGGCCCCAACACTTCCTTTCCCCCTCGTGACCCTGCTTGGGATGCTCTTGTAGTCAGTCCCAGAAGGGGCTGTGTGCCCAAGGGTATGGCAGAGTGCCAGGCTGCTTTCTAGAAGCCAAGACACAGCCACAGAGTCGGGGAGGCTTCCTTCCTGCCAAGTGTAGAGTAAGGTGGGGGAGGGCACAGAAGCGGGAGAGGAGGAGTCTGCGCACAGGAGTATGTGAGTGTAGGTGGGGAGATGACAGGTCCCATGGTTTTGTTATTGATAACGCTTTTTGAGTGATTGAATAAATATAGGGCAGGCCAGAGGGAAGGTGGGGGCTCGGACCCACAAGCTCCATTGGAGAAATCTAAATAGTCATTAAGCTTTTAAAAGAATCAAATGACTCATCCCTGGATGCGGTCACCTCTCTGGCAGAGAATGATTCTAATGAGCAGCACAAAGGATGACCAAATCTCTGAGCCGGAAACAGCCTCAGGGACCATTTAGTGTAACCTGGATCTCAATACCAATACTTCTCTCATCACTCTAAGGACTGATCATGCTTGGCTTGAAGACCTCACTAATCCACGGGGCAGCCTGTTTAATTTTTGGAGAGCTGCAATGGTTAGCAGCTAGGTGGAGGAGGATAGAGCGCCAGCCCAGAAGTCAGGAAAACTGAGTTCAAGTCTGACCTCAGATACTTACTAGCTGTGTGACCCTGGGTGAGTCATTTAACCCTGTTTGCCTTTGTTTCCTCATCTGTAAAATGAACTGGAGAAGGAAATGGCCAATCATTCCAGTATCTCTGCCAAGAAAACTCCAAATGGAGTCAAGAGAGTAGTTCATCACCGAAACTACTCAACAACAGAACAATGGTTAGGAAGTTTTATCCTTATATCAAACCTACGTTTGCTTTCTTCCAATTTCCTCCTGTTGACAAGTCTAATCCTTGTTCCATAGGACAGCCCTTCAGCTAGTTTTTACTTTGAGTTTTCCTCACTGGCCACAGCCCGTTCTAAGCTCCAATACTCCTGATGTTACCTTTCAAACACCCTGTGATGATCTTGTTCTCATCCTGTTTCCTGCTTGCTTCCTTCTTGTACACATATTTTCTTAAGATCTAGTTTGGATGGCAAGTCCTCTGTGTTTCCACATGGTTCTCCTAAGACAGTTCCCCTCCTTTCTTCCTCATCAGGATTATTCCTCTTTGTGTTTTCCGAATTTCATTCTTGAGGGAATCACTGCCTTCCTGGAATCATAGAATTATGGTGCAATGAATCCCTTCCTCTGAAGCCTTGGTACATGACCTCCCCAAACTCAGGGTGCATTCCAGGCCATGCCCAGCTTTCTAACTCTCTGCCACAAATTTGAAGATGGAATGGCTACTTTACCTCCAAGGGTATTGTTATTTCCACCCAGTCCCAATTTATCAAACATGATTTTTTGCCTTTCTTTATATCATCAGACTTGGCATGGGGCCTGTCATGTAGCAGACAATCAATGCTGGCTTGACTGGACTTACTAGATGTAATATTGGGGCCTCAGGTGAATGTTTTCCCTCTTTGTTCTTATAATGTACTCCCTTGCAGCCTGAAGTTCTCAAATCTGAAAGAGCATGCTCTCTGACATTTCATTTTAATCCAATCCAATCCAGTTCAATCAATTTTGTTTAAAAATATTTATTAGGATGATTGTGCATATATAACCTATATCAGATTGCTTGCCATCTTGGAGAGGGAGGAGGGGAGGAAAGGAGGGAGAAAAAAATTGGAACTCAAAATCTTATAAAATGAATGTTGAAAACTATCTTTACATATAATTGGAAAAAATAAAATATTATTAATTATAAAAAATGTTTGTTTGGTACCTGCTATGTTTGGGGTCAGCTAGATGGTGAAGTGGTTCGAGCCTAGAGTCAGGAAAACTCATCTTCCTGAACTCAAATCTGGTCTCAGATACTTACTAGTTGTATGACCCTGGGCAAGTCATTTTACCCTGTTTACCTCAGTTTCCTCATCTGTAAAATGGGCTGGAGAAGGAAATAATAAACCATTCCAATATCTCTGCCAAGGAAACCCCAAATTGGGTCATGAAGAGTTGAACATGACTGAAAAACAGCTGAATAGCCTTCTCTGTTCAAATACCTGTACTAACACTGGGGATATAACCAGTCAGTTGTGGTGTGTGTTTTGTCACAGTGAGTGACCAGTGACTCTAGTCCTGTTTCCATTTGATCAATTAATATCAATTACCTTTTACTAAAGGATATTTACTTTGAAGATAGGGCAAGCACAAAAATTTCCACCCAATGCCCCGATACCTTGCAATCATTTTTTTAAAAAAATTCATACTATGTTATGGAAAAGCTTGTTTTGTTCCATAAATTAAAAATAAAATAAAATTTTAAAAAAGAATAGAAACCATTACAGAATGTCTATGTGTACTCCAAAGTCTCTCCAAGGTGCTTCTATCCATGGCATCAATGAAAGCAGGTTCCCCAACATAGCCTAGTTTGCTGATGCACTTTTTGCAGGCTCACAGACACCTGGCTCATTGGCCAGTCCCCATTATACAGAGAGCAGAGAAAGTCAGAGCTTTGCGCTCTTCACCCACTCCCTTAGAATGGAGACACTTACCAGTTTGTGAATGTGTTGTTTCTTTCCAGAAGAACGTAAGGTCATAGAGAGCAGGGATCATGTTCATGTCTTTTGCATAGCACATAGTAGGTCATTAGTAAATGCTTGTTGAAGTAAACTGAATTCAACATAGAATAAGACTGTTGGAAGGAGGGTCCTGCAAATATCGAACACAGAGGAGCAGAAAGGGCCCTTTGAACATGAACAGGGAATGTTCAAGCTGGGGGGGATCTTGGAGCAAAGAACAGAAAACAGCAGGACTGGAAGGGAAGTAAATTTGGAAATCGGCTAGTCCCATATCCTCTTTTTTTTTTTTTAAACAGATAACCAAACCAAGCATGGGAAAGGGAACTGACTTGAGCTAAATTATACCCCCAATAAGTGCAGAGCTGGTAAGAGAAGCCAGATCTCCCACTTTCCAATTCAATGTTCTTTCAGTTGTACCACCCAATTTCTCATTTGTGATCTTTAAAATTCAGGCTCATTTATTCAAAATTTTTCATTCATATTCATTCCAATTCATTAAAAAAAATTCATTCACAAATGTATTCCACTTCTTCCTCTTCTCACACCCCCAATTATTTGTCGTTAGTTCTTAAATTTTTTAAACATCTTGAATTTATCACATGGGTGAAGGCACCAGTTATTGTCAATGACTGTACAGATGTATGTATATGATTGTTAGCAGCTTTCTCAGGCTTCTTCTGAGCCCTCCTAGAGCTCGGTCCAGAGGGACAGGTCTGTTCTAACAAACATGGTACCCAAGACTCACATAGAACAGCCTACTTGGGACTCAAAGGAGGTGGGTTAGATAGCTGAGATGCCAAAAATGCAGCCCACACCTAACCTGAGGGGCCAATGGGCAGTAGTAGAAAGACCCCTGGGTTTGGGATTTAGAGTCAGAAAATCTGGGGCCTCAGTTTCCTCATCTGTCAAATGATGGGAATTGGACTAGCCCATGGATTCTTGATCCTTTTTATGTCCAACAAATCTTGTGGTAAAGTCTGTGAACCCCTTTTTGGGATAATACTTTTTAAATGTATAAATTAAAACACGATCACAAAGGAAAACAGATTCTATTGCAATAGTTCTCAAAAGACATATTTTAAAAAGTTCACAGATCCCAGGTGAAGAACTCCCTTACTAAATCGTAACTAGGGTCTCTTCCAGCTCTAAATGGATGATTCTAGAGTGATTTTCATTCACTGTAGGATATAAATGAGAAATAGAAGAGTGTTTCTGAGAGGAGATGATTGAAAGCTGGGGGGAGAGGGATATGAAATTAGAGCAGGAGGTAGGGTTGTGAGAAGGGAGGATTCTGATTTCCCCAAAGGTCTCCACTGCTCAGCACTCGCTTGTTGAAATACCAAAGGACCTTGAGCAAATCACTCCCCTCTCTGCTCTTCCTCTCTTTTCCTGGCTCAGAAAAATGGGGCAGTTAGAAAAAAAGTCTCCTTAAGGTCCATATACACCCTCAGTCCTCTTATGAGTTTCCCCCGATTGCTCCAGCCATTCCCCCCTGCCCCAAATACCTTTTTCCTAAGTCAACTCTTCTAGGGGGCAGGGGAGGAGAGGGGAGAAATTCTTGAAGCCAAATCTGCCCAGACCCTCTTGCTGCCCATTTCTTACCCCCTTCCCCTCCCCCTCTCCCACCAGAGATATTTCCATGTACACTCCTCCCTCCATAGGCTCCCACTCCTCCCATTCTCTCTTCTCTGCTCTGACCTCCATGCCTACCCTTACCTATACCTTGAATTACAGTAGATCTGAGGAATTCATTTACAACCCTATCCTCATCTCTGACAAACAACTCATGGTCTAAATAAGAGCATTGTACAAGAGAAATGTATTCAAAATGATCTGCTCATTGGCTCCCACTTTTATTAGGTCCATCATCTTCTTCAAGCCCCCCCCCCACTTCAGACACAAATTTTAAAGTTCCATGTTTCCTTGGAGTACACCTCTGAACACACACACACACACACACACACATCTACACGGTTGACTTTAGGACCAGCCTTACATGATAACTTCTGAGTATGTCCCCACAGCAACCACTCCTTCTTCTCATACTCTCCTATTATCTCTGGGTTCCCATTTCCTTTCCCCCTTCTCCTTTATCTCCACCAATAATTTCCCATTTACTGAGTAGAATTAGAGAACCATAAAATCTCAGAGTCTGAAGGGACATCAGAAATTAGCAGAAGAGGCAATGGGTGGAGACGATTGGATTTGGACTCAGGAAACTCTTGTTTCAAATCTCTCTATGACAATTAACAGCGGAGAGACCCTGGGCAGGTCATTTAACCTTCAAGTCTCTTCATCTGTAGAATGGGGACAATAATATATTCTTACCTAAAAATAAATATATGAATATTAAGGATGGCTTTTATTACTTACCTTAAACTGTCCTTACCCTTCCACCCCAAGATCTCACAGCCAGGCACACATCCCAAGAAAGTTAAAGACAGAAAGGAAGGTCCCATATGTATGAAAATACTCAGAGAACTTTCTCTCTTTCTGGTTCTTTCCTTAGGTAGGAGAAAAGAACTAACAAGAAATTCAGTGCCCACAGATTCTAAAATGGCCAAGCAAATTGCAGTATATGAATGTGGGGGGATGTGTTTGTCCCATAAGAAACAAAGAATTCAGGGGCAGCCAGGTGTGCAGTGGATAGAAAGTGTGCAGTGGATAGAAAGGACTTGAGTTCAAATCCAATCTCAGACACTTATTAGCTGTGTGACCCTGGGTAAGTTACTTAACTCCAATTGTCAAGAAAGGAAGGAGGGAAGGAAGGAAGGAAGGAAGGAAGGAAGGAAGGAAGGAAGGAAGGAAAGAAGGAAGGAAAGAAGGAAGGAAGGAAGGAAGGAAGGAAGGAAAGAAGGAAGGAAGGTAGGAAAGAAGGAAGGAAGGTAGGAAAGAAGGAAGGAAGGTAGAAAAGGAGGAAATAAAGAAGGAAGGTAGGAAAGAAGGAAGGAAGGAAATAAAGAAGGAAGGAAGGAAAGAAGGAAGGAAGGTAGGAAAGAAGGAAATAAAGAAGGAAAGAAGGAAGGAAGGAAGGGAGGGAGGGAGGGAAGGAGGGAGGAAGGAAGAGAATTCAGATAAGTGTGGGAAGACTTGAGTGAACAGATAAGGTGAGAGGTCTTGTAAAGATAGAAATGACAAGTCTCTTCAATATGTGGGATAAATGAGAGTGAAGAGGAGGGGATGGCATAAAGATTACAGATAGGACCTCTGAGTGGTGACCTCAACAGCCAAAGGTAAGATCAGAAGAGGGAAGGGCTTGGCTGGAGGAATGATAATGTGTTTTGGTTTTAAGGTGTCTATAGGACATCCAGCTCAAAATCTATGTCCAGGTGATGGCCATAAGGGCACTGTAAGTCAGGAGACAAACTAGGGCTGGGTATATGGATATGAGAAGCATTTGCCTAGAGACGATCATTGAACCCACCCTCATCAGGGAGCTGTTTCTCTGCGGGGCTTTATTTACAGAAAACCTGGTCCTGAGCTGGTGTCTGGGGACTCCGGATCACAGGCCTCTCTTGGCAAGCAGCCCCAGTTCCTAGGCAGCTGCACAGGAGGACACTCGTTCCCCTGACCACATCTCCGTGCTATGCCCTCCCAACAAAAGGGAATTGAGACCGCCATCCCCAAATTGCCGGCTGCCAGTTTGTCTCAGCTGCGACAACCTCTCATTTGGAATTCTCCAGGGAGTATTCCTCACCTGATGGCAAAGTGACGTCCAAAGGCTGGTGGCAGCATGTCACCTCCACCACCTGGTCCTCCAGGCTTTGCCCTAGGGAGCATTCGAATAACATGGAACGTGGCAGAGAACACGAGCTCTCCTCAGATCGTCTCTTTTTGTGTGTCATAGACCCCTCGGGCAGTCTGGTAAAATCCAGTCCCCCCATCTCAGAATAGTGCAGTTAAATGCATAAAATAAAATATTGAGGAAATATGTATAAATAGAATGGAAATAAAGAAATAAATTACAAAGGAAACCAACTATACTGAAATATAATTATCAAAGTTCTGGGTTTTTTTTAGCTCAAGGATTCCAGATTCCCAAGTCTGACTCTAGCCATAAGCCTGACCTCAGCTGACAACCCAATGCAGGGTGATAGAAGTACAACCCTAGAACTAGAACAGAGCTGAGAGATCATTTATTCCAGTTCCCTCATTTTGCACATGAGGAGACTGAGGCCCAGACACATAGGTAGTAAGTGGCCAGGCTGGGATTGAAATTCTGGTCCTCTGACAGCCAAATCCACATTCTTCCCATCTATTTGTTTGGGAATTGGTAGACCTGGCTGCTAGTCATAGCTCTGCAGGAGCCAATGGTATGACCTTGAATAAGTCACTTCCCTTTCTTGACCCTCCACTATGTCCAACTCTCATTTTCCCCATCTGTAAAATGAAGGGTTTGGACCCCATATCTAAGTTTTTCTCAGTTTTAACACTCCAAGCTCTGAGTTCCTTTCCAGTGTTAACAATCCATACCCCAAAATGTCCTCCAAGTTCTAACATTGTGTTCTATGTTCTAAGAGTCTAACTCCTAATTTCTGTGTTCTCCACTCTCAGGTCCTTCCCGGCTCTAACATTCTCTTCTTTGTACATTTGAAGCTTTTCCTCCAGTTCACAAGGTCTGGGCTCCCAAAGGCCTCCAAGGGGCTTGAAAGGAAGACCTACATGTTTTTTGTTTTGTTTTGTTTTTTTTGCCAAGAGGGGAAGAAGGGAGGGAGCAGCCAGATAACCCAGTCTGGAGCCTGGCACCCTGGAGAGGCACCCAGAGTTCTCCCCATCCAGGATACAGTGGCCTGAGGGGGAAGGATTCCCTGTTTCCAGTCTCATCACCCCCTCCCCCAACCTCTAAGTTCCCCCCAGGAGCTGTTCCCAAGTGCCTGGATTGTCTTGCTTTTCTCCAGCCCTTTTCCTGCCCTTGGCCCCATCCTGACTTCACCAGCTCCGCTGAAATGTGCTCTCTCCCCACGCACTGTGTCTGGACAGCATGTACCTGCCATCCAGGTTGAAGGGCACTGCTGTGAGTCAGCCTCTGGCAGCCCCACAGAGCTCTCATCATGGTCAGGCCAGGCAGCCTCGGCAGCCTCCCCCAGCCTGCAATGTGTGAGCAGTACCAGACAGCCAAGCCTCCCAGCCCTTCCTCTTCTGGGGGGCGATTATGAGGGAGTCAGCTGATTCAATCCCAGCCCAGCAAGAGACTCTGTTATTAACTGAGAGAGTTGGCCAGAGATGAGCACTAGAGGTCAGCTGGAAAAGTGAATTGGCTCCCCTTGCCTCCACTCGCCATCCTGGGCTCCTGCCCCTTGGTGCCTGAGGCCAGAGTCTTTTCCAAAACTTGAATCTTGAATATTCCCATCAGTTATGAAGGCATCAGCATGAGAGAGCTCACCACTCTTAACACATTGAAAGCTGAAAGGGACTTGAAAGGTCATTGAGCCCCAAATCCTCCGAAGCCAGAGAGAAGTGATCTGTCCAAAGTCACACAAGTAGCAAGAGGGCTGAGATTCCAACTCAGGTCCTCCAACTCAGGTCTTTGAGCAAGTCACTTCCTCTTTGGGGGCCTTAGTTCCCTAATCTTTAAAATGGAGAGGCTAGCCTTGATGACCTCCCTGGCCCCTACCAGCCTCAATTTATGATCCTCCAGCCAGTAGGAAAGTTAATATACCTCTCTGGAACTCAGGGCTGTCATTTGCTGAATGGCGATAATGTTCATTTGTTCATTGAACTTTTATTAAGCACTTGTTTCATATCAGGCATTGTGTTGGGTACTGAGGATAAGAAGACAAAGATGAAAGTCCCTGCCCTCAGGGAGCTGCCATTCTATCCTATATATATGTAGCTGCCTGCTTTGCCGGCAGAAGAGCTCCCAGAATACAAAGGTGGCACAGTATTTAGAGCACAATCCCTGGAGTCAGGAGGATCTGAGTTCAAATTAGATCTCAGATACTTAATAGCTGTGTGACCCTGGGCAAGTCGCTTAACCCCCATTGCCTTGCAACAGCAACAACACAAAGCTTCCTTTAGAATATTTGGGGATGGCTGGGCACTATGTAGTCTGAGAAATCCTTACATTGGCTAAAAGGCTATGCCATCAACTAATCAATAAGCAATTATTTAGTGCTTACTGTATATCATGTGCTTGACTTTGGGATAGAAGGAGGGCAGGAAAGAAACAAGCATTTATTAAGTGCCTACTGTGTGCTGGGTAGCACTTTAACAATATCATCTCATTTGATCCTCACAACAACCCTGGCAGGTAGGTGCTATTATTGCTGTTTTATGGTTGCGGGAATTGAGACAGTCAACGACTTGTGCAGGGTCACGCAGCTAATAAGTATCTGAGGCTGGATTGGAGCTCGGGTCTTCCTGACTCCAGGCCCAGTGGTCTATTAACTTCACCACCTGGTTGCCTCTGATACACTGGGGGTAGATGCAAAGATTAAAAATGAAACAATCCCTGCCCTCAGGAAGCTTATACTCTATCAGGGGAAATGATATGTACAAATGTAAGTTATATACAGTTATATGTAGCATGTGCATAGATAAATAAATGCAAGTCTATTTAAAAGTGTTCAAAGTAATTTGAGTCTGGGGGATTGTTGGGGAGAGCTCTTACAATGGAGGGAGCCCTGGAAGGCTGCTTGGAGGCAGTGGTACTTGACTTGAGCCTTGAACAGCAGAATGATTTTGTTCTTATCATAACAAACTGGAAAGATATTTAGTGCCCTCAGCAATCACTGGGGAATGCACAGCGTCATTCTTTTCTGAAAGGCTCATAGCTGGAAGTTTAACTCTGACACAGGTCACTAAACTCCCGACATTCCCCAAGGCCGAAAAGCATCCCAACCTGCATTGATGAAAGAGCGCCTACTGAAATCCCAGATCTCCAAAGGGCTGAAGTGAAGATTTTTATTAATACCACTAATTCCCATTGGTTTAGAAGTTCAATGTTATCAAGCAGGTCACATGCGTTATTTCCTTCCAGGTCTTCCCTCAACCTGCATGAGGGAGCCCCTGATTGGAGGCCAGGCTTGGAGATGGACCATCACCCATAAGTCAGGAAACCAGAGAATAGAGTAAAAGCGAAGGTCTAGAGTAGGGTGGGTGGGAGGGGTGGTCCTCAATACTCAGCCTCCTTCCCTGCTGGTAAATCAGAACTGCCTCCTTTTCCTTTGCTTCTGTTTTAAAATCACCGGTTAGCCTAGTGACTTGCAACTGGGTAGGGTGTACATGGAAGATCAAGTTCAGTCCTGAAAAGACCTTTTGTCTATCTTCAGCCTCCAAACCTTTGCCCCAAATTCTCCCTCCCCTGTCCTCCACTTCTGCGTCTCAGCTCAAATCTGACTTTCTGTAGGAGGCTTTTCCTGGTCCGTCCCATTGCTTGTGCTTTACCCAAGATGACCTTCCATCTGCTCGGTGCATACATTCTATCTACAGAGTTGCTCTCATGTTGTCGCCCCCATTAGACCATGGGGCTCCTTGAGAACAGGGACCATGTTCTTGCTGCATAGTAAGCTCTTGACAGTGGGTCAGTGATTAGAGCACTGAGCCTGGAGTCAGGAAGACTCATCCTCCTGAGTTCAAATCCTGGCAGTTCAAATCCTGGCTGTGTGATTCTGGGCAGGTCATTTAGCTTCCCAGTGTTCTAGGCAATTTTCTAAGACTATAAATTGCCAGAAAGGCTTTGACTGGTATTGGTAGAGAAAATTTCCTCCCCCTAGAGTTCCCAATAGCAGTGAAATCACAAGTCTGGTCCCTGTGCCTTGTCCATTGCCTTGTGAGATGTGAGCTTCCTTCCCAGAGAGCATCAAACAAGTGATCATATTTGTCTATAGCCTGAGGCGAAAGCATGCTCTCATAATCCCAATTTTCTGGGGAGATAAGGTTGGTGGATATCTTGAGGTCCAGAGTTCTGAGTTGCAGTGGGCTGTGAAGATGACATGAAATTTGGCATCTATATAGTGAGACCTCAGGGAATGGGGAGGGGGGAGGAGGAGCAGGGCCAGGAGGGATGAGCCAGCCCAGTTAGAAATGGAGCAGATCAAAGCTTGTGTACCAGTCAATAATGGGATCAGAACTGGGAGCAGCTCCTACACTTCAAACCTGCACAAAATGGAGAGACCCAGTCTTAATTTAAAATATATGTTTGTATGCGTGTATACACGTACACACACACACACATATATATATAATTTATTACTGTAATAAATAGTAATATAATAAATATAGTAAGTAGCCCTTTTTGTAGTAGCAAAGAACTGGTCATGGAGCGGTCGCAGACTGGAGAAACGGCTGAATGAGCTGTGGTGCATGAGGATGATAGAATGCTGTTTGTCTTTTGTTTTCAAAGAGAACCAGTGAAATCATGGGATAACGTCTTGACCTGTAAGTGATTTGGATTTAAATGAGGCAGAGCTGCACCGAGGTGTCAGCCTCATTCTCTCTTCCTGAGTCATCAAAGTCCAGCGGCAGAACCAAGGCAAGATGACCAGAGATGGCCTGGGATACAGCAGATGATCTTGGCGTCACTGATGTCTGACCAAGCTCTAAGTGCTCCACAGCACCTGTCTTGGTCACCTTCGTGGTGACTGGAACATTCTAATCTGCCCATTCCACTAGGGGAAGAGGGGTAGATATCCCCCTAACTCACCTATGGGTTTGAAGCTGTAGGTTACCCTCAATTTGGTTTAATCATCTGCTGAAATGGTTTACCAGGGGTGGCTACAGCTTCTTGGAGGAACAGATGACAAGCGGACCCCAAAGGAGAGGAGAAGCCCTGAAAAGGGAGGTGGTAGTCCTCCCCGAACACCCCACATACCTCTGGGATGGAATACTACTATGCTGTAAGAAATGATGGGTAGGTTGGTTTAAAAAACAACAACATAGAAAGTCGTGCATGAAATAATGCAGAGTAAAAGAAACAGAACCAAGAGAACATTGTCTATAGTAACAGCAATATTATTCTAAGAGTAACTGTGAATGACTAAGCTATTCTGAGTCATAGGACCATTCAAATCAGCTATGAAGGACTGCCAGAAGAAGACGCTCTGCACCTCCAGAGAAAGAACTAATACATGGAACTATGTGTTGTATGGTTGCACATGTGTGTGTCTGTATATACACAGACACACACACATATACATACACACACATAATTTTGGACTTTTCAAATGTGGGGTTGGGAGGGAAAAAGGAAAGTAGACAAATTAAAACTCAAAATGTAACAAAAAAATTAATATAAGATAAGAACATAAGTGTGTAAATATGATCTCAATATATTAATTTATTAATAATTCTTTCTTGTTTAAGGAGATTTAGCTATGTTAGATAATTAACTATAACATATATACTTTAGAGTTTATAGAAATTCTCTCCTACAACACCTTATAACACCTCAATATTCAATTACTGCTGCCACCCATTTTCTGGATGAGGAAACTGAGGCTCGTGGTTCTTCAGTGATTTGCCCAGAGTCCCCCCAACTAATACTGTCCAGTGCCCCCAAATTGCTTCACTATACATCCTCTCCGCATGTATGTTTATTAAGGAGAATTAAAGTTAGTGCCATTCTGAGAAGTTTCGGATGCCCCTTGAGATAAGAGGATGGCTGTTTCATTTTATTTTCTGTCTTCAAACTCCCATGCAATCCCAATGCCTTGCACACAAGAGATAGCCCCATAAATGTTTACTGAGCTGTTGGCCTTCCTAGAGAAAGTCAAATAAACAAAAGATTATTGGAAATAATCAAGTGGAGACTTAGAGCTACGGGTTTCGAGCTAGTAGAGACCTTCAAAGGCCATGTCTCCACCTCCCTTCATTTCACAGACTAGGAACCCAAGGCCCAAGCAGGCTTCCAAAGGGACACAGGCAGTCAGTGGCAGAGGCAGGATGCAAATGCAAGTCCCTAGCATCCTTCCTGAGAAACACTGTGAGTCCCTTCCATCTCTGGTCTCACGATCCTTTGTGTGTTCATGGAGTGTAAGACGAAATGAAGTTAAAGATAATATGAGAATCTGGGGACACTGAAAGGTGTGAACTTAAGGCCTTTTGGATAGAGGGTGACACAGATCCTGGAGTCACTGAGTTGGGCACAGGAACCCTAACAGGGGTTAAGCTTCCTCCTGGGGCAGCTTGGCTGGGAGGAGAGGGCAGGGGCTGCTGCAAGGCTGGGGTGGTTTATCTTGAGCCCTCCTTAGGCAACTTGGCTTTTCTGGAGTGGAGAGAGAGTCAGCAGTCTCGAGAAGGTAACCATAGCAACCAGACAACAGTTCAGGGACAGAGCTGGGAGCAGAAGCCAGCCTTTGAGCTGCCCTTTTTCTCTGGCTGGGAGGAGGGAGGGCAAGGTCTCCACTCAGCTTGGGAGTTGGAGGGGAGGGAAGCTGGAGCCAGGCCTTCTCTCTAAGCCGAGCAGGCTGGGCTGGAAATGGAAGCCCCGAGGGTAGAGAGGGTCTGTGAGATGGCATCTTGACTGATGGATGGCTTGTGTTTTTCTTGCATCCCCCAGAGCACCTGGATGGTGTCTGGGGCACGAGGGGAGGGTCAGCCTTGCTCCTGGTCCCCACAGTACATTAACAAAAGGCAGCTGCAGGGGGAATCAGGGTTTCTTGCCTAAAGTGCTAGACTTGGGGCAATCACCCCAGTCAGGCTTGTTTCTATCCGCTGGTGAGAGAGAGGGGGAGAGAGAGAGAGAGAGAGAAAGAGAGAGAGAGAGAGAGAGAGAGAGAGAGAGAGAGAGAGAGAGAGAGAGAGAGAGAGAGAGAGAGAGAGAGAGAGAGAGAAAGGGGGGGGGAAAGAGACAGACAGACAGACACGGAGACATAGAGAGACAGGGATGGAGAAAGATACAAACAGATAGGGATAAGAGAGACAGACAGACAGAGATAGATAGACAGAGATGGAGAAAGAGACAGATAAAGATGGATACACACAGAGACAGACAGACAGACACAGAGAGATAGAGAGACTGACAGAGATGGAGAAAGATATAAACAGATACAGATAGACACGGTGGGGGGAGACAGAGAGAGAGACAGAGACAGAGATAGAGAGACAGAGACTGACAGATGGAGAAAGATACGAACAGATATAGATAGACACAGGTGGGGGGAGAGACAGAGACTCACAGAGAAAAGATGAAGAGAGAAAAATGCAGAGAAAGGGAAAGTGGAAAATTGGGGGGAAAAGGAGATACAAAAAGACTTACATAGAGAGACAGAAAGAGACAGACAAAAGCAGAAAAGACAGAGAAAACTGTGTCAGAGGCAGAGATGTAGGCAGAGGTGGGCAGCATAGTACGGTGGGAAGGGGGCTGGCTTTAAAGCCAGAGGAATCCGAGTTCGAAGCCCATCTCTGGGGTCTCTTCCAGCTCTAAATCTGGGAGATCCTCCGGGAGAAGTCAGAAGACTTGAGTTTGAGACCAGCTTTCACACAGTTATGCACCCAGATCACCTTCTGTAAACATTTTGGGTTGTATCTTCCTTAAAAAAGCAAGCTCCTTGAAGGCAGGGGCTTTTTTTGTCTCCCAATGCTTGGCAGAGTGCTGGGCATATAGCAAATGCTAAATAAATGTTTGTTGCCTGACTGACATCTTTCTATAGAACTCAGTTTCCCCCTTTGTAAAATGAGTGACATAGATTAGGTGGTTTATGAGAGTCCTTCCAGCTCTAAAGCTGGAAGGACCTATGACTTCTCCAGGGGCTATAGAACAGAGGATTTGCTCTAGATCTCATGAGTTCTAAACCTATTATCCTGTGACTCAACTCCACCCATTGTGCAGATGAGGAAACTGAGGTCTGGAGTAAGGACCTGTCTTGACCAAAGAGATACAGAAGCAAGAGAGAGGCAGAGAGAGGATCCCACAGTGAAAGGAAGGCTGGAGAGAGGGAGCTGATCTCTTGTCCTTATCCCCATCCCACCTCCTTGCAAGAGCCCAGAGAAGAGCAGCCTCATGGGCCACAGCGACCAAAGCCAACCTTGTCCCTCCCTGCCCCCCTCCCCATTCCACTCCAAGCTTTGGAGTTTTCAGCTGCTCCCTCCCAGAGAATGGCTCCGCTTGGAAAGGCTCAGAGTAGCCCTGAGGAAGCAGATGTCTGCCACTGAAGCCTTTCCAGATGATGAATGTGGAGGGGATGCTTGGCCAGGGAGCCCAGAGGGGAGGAGGACAGGCTGTGGGGGAGACTGGGGTCTGGCAGCCTCTCTCTTCCCCAGCCAGCCCCCATACCCTCCATCCTCCATATGTCCCCTCAAAGCATTTAGTGGCTGCCTGGGGATGACCAGCTGTGTTTATATGGGAACCTGAGTCATAGCCTATTGTTGGGAAAATGAGGCACACGATTCCCTTCATTTCCAGGTAGTGGTGGTATCTTGTCAGGTCACGCATCTCAGACAATCTACAGAGCCAATTTGTCTAAAATGTGACATCCTGTGTCCTAAGACCCCTCCTGGCCCTGGCCTCTGTGTTCTAAGGTCCCTGCCAGCTCTGACCTTGTGTGTTCTAAGGTCCCTCCCAGCTCTGACCTTCTAATGTTCTAAGGTCCCTCCAGCTCTGACATTCTGTGTTCTAAGCTCTGACATTCTCTATTCTAAGGCTTCTCCCTGCTCTGACCTTCTGTGTTCTGATGTCCCTTCTTACTATGATAGGCCATATTCTAAAGCCTTCACCAGTGTTTAGAATTTTCTGTTTGGTATAATGAAAAGAGTACAATTTTTTAAAAAAATTTAATTAATTTTATTCCGAACTTAAGAAATAAAGCAAGTATTACCATAACAGTGTAGTGGAATAGAAAAAAAGTGATGATTGTCCAGGAAACTGAAAATCTATTGTATACAATTCACTATTTCTTTTCTTTTTTGCTTTTTGTAGAGCAATTGGGGTTGAGTGACTTGCCCAAGGTCACACGGCTAGTAAGTGCTAAGTGTCTAAGGCCGGATTTGAACTCAGGTCCTCCTGACTTCAGGGCCGGTGCTCTATTCACTGCACCACCTAGCTACCCCTCACTATTTCTTTTAAATACATAATAAAGTTATCATGTAACTTTCTTTTTTTCCTCTTTTTTCTCCCCCCCCCCCAGAGATGGCTACCATTAGATACGCGTGCATGTGTGTGTGTGTGTGTGTATGTGTGTGTGAACTGTTATGTACGTGCTTCTACCTATTGGTGCTTTCTCTGGATGTGTCTTCCTGCATACATCCTTTGTAGTTACCTTCGGTATTTGTAGTAGTCAAAATGACTTAGTCTCATGAATACTGATTTTGCAGTCAAAAGACATGGGTTTGGATGCCAGTTTTGTCATTATCTTTGAAACCTGGAATGAGTCATTTCTTCAGTTCTCATCTCTGGGCCTCATGTACCCCACCTGTAAATAATGGACCAGAGGCCAGATGACCTCTAAGGTCCCTTTGGTGTTTAGTTCTCCCATTCTATATTTTCCCTGGCTCTGCTGCTCACTAACCATGGACAAGTCACAACTTTTCTGGGTGTGGGTCTCCTTTTCTGTAAAAGGAGGGGGCTGGGCTGACTAATCACTAAGGACTCTGCCAGCTCTGACATGCTACATTCTAAGATTCATCAAGTAAACTTGGGAGGTAAATCTGAAGAGAAAAAGAAGAAAGAAAGAAAGAAAGAAAGAAAGAAAGAAAGAAAGAAAGAAAGAAAG
>CM053583.1:21559468-21599817 GCA_028627135.1 Pseudochirops cupreus | reverse complement strand
AAGAAGAAGAAGAAGAAGAAGAAGAAGAAGAAGGAGAAGAAGAAGAAGAAGAAGAAGAAGAAGAAGAAGAAGAAGAAGAAGAAGAAGAAGAAGAGGAAGAAGAATCACATTGGAATTGGAGTAAAGTAGAGGGGTGGGTGAATTTTAAGTGCTGTCCTAGGAAGAAAATGTAGGCTTTCTGGGACATATGAGGGGCTGACTTTATTATGCTAATATTTGCATAATAGGCTCTGGGACTCTGCACTTAGGATCTCCCAGTGGGAGCCGTAGAGCTTGGTAATTAAGAAATGGAGCTTGGACAAGGAGGTGAAAGCAAATAGCCTGGGAAGACGAACCATATTCCTAGAGATCTTTTAGGGGAAGGAAGTGAGGAGTAAAGGGTAGAAACAACAGAGAATTAATTAAACAATAGACCGTTGCTCTCCTATAGTTGTTTCAGTCATGTCAGACTCTCTGTGACCCCATTTGGGGGTTTCTTGGCAAAGATACGGCAGTGGTTTGTCATTTCCTTCTCTGGTCCATTTTTGAGATGAGGAGACTGAGGTAAACAGGGTTAAGTGACTTGCTCAGGGTCACACAGCTAGTAAGTGTCTGAGGCTATATTTGAACTCAGGTCTTCCTGACCCCAGGCCCAGAATTCCCCCAGTTTGCCATTCAGCTGCCTAGAAATAATAGATTATTTATGCTTTAAACCAGAAGCGAGAGCACTAATCCTGCATGTAGATTGAACCTGGCCCCTCCTCTCGGCTCAGTAGAATTATAGACCCTCAAGGGCTGGAAGGAACCTTAGAACATAGATCCTAGAATGATATGCCTAAAAGAAACCTTAGAATCTAAAACCCAGAATATAAAAACTGGGTCTTAGAATATAAAAAATTGGGCTTATAATGTAGGATGTCACTGCTGGACAGGTCTTAAGACAAGCCTTGCAGTGGTTCTCAACCTGTGGGTTGTGTTCAATTTCTAACAATGAAAATACATCCTGCATATCAAATATTTACATTATGATTCATAACAGTAGCAAAATTACAGTTATGAAGTAGCAACAAAAATAGTCTTATGGTTGGGGGTGACCACAACATGAGGAACTGTATTAAAGGGTGGCGGCATTAGCAAGGTTGAGAACCACTGATTTAGGGGGATCTTAGCACTCAGGATCATAGGATTCCAAGCTAGAAAGAAACCAATTTAATAAATATTCCTGAAGCTCCCAGCTCCCAGGTCCAACCACACTTCCTTTTTTAAGTGAGCCAGGCCCCTCACTAGGAGCTGGGATTCCAAAGCCAATCATGAAACCATCCTTGTTTTTTTTCTTTTAAATTAAATTGATCTGTTTATTTACTTTTAGTTTACAAGATTCAGTTCCACAATCTCTTGAGTTTCAAATTTTCTCCCCTCCCTCCACTCCCCCCCCATGGCAGCTTTCAATGAAGTAAAGGATCTAAAAATACTTTCACATTGGACATTAGTCTGGTTGTAAAGAAGGGTTGTAACCAATGGAGTGAACAATGGGAAAGAAGAAACAAAACCAGACATGAAAAAGAACTAGAGCATGTATTGCTTCAGTCTCCATTTAAACTCTGTTCTTTCTAGATCTTTCTCTGAATGTAGACATCTCCTTCCATCCTGAGACTTTTAGAAATGTCTTATAACTGTGCGTTGCTGAGAAGAGTCCAGTTGATCAAAGTTGGCCATCGCACATACAATGTGTCTGTGATTTCACTTGGCTCTGCTCTTCTCACTTAGCATCAGTTTGTATAAGCCTCTCCAGGTAACCATCCTTGTTTTTAAGGAGTTTACATTCTACTGGGAAATAGAAGACACAGAGAGAGCTTTCCTCCTTCCCTCCTCCCAGCCATCGGTGGCACATGTTTTGAATTTCTTCATTGCACTAACTGAATGTTGCATATTCTAGCTATACATAGTGAGGCTTTAAGCCCTGGACAGACTCTAAGATAATTGTAGGCAGGTACCATATATTTGCTCCCTTTCCATTTTAGGAAGGACCTGTCAGCCTGTGCTTCCATCCATTCCCCTAGCATAGCCTTCAAGAACCCAGGTTTAAGTCTCTGGTCTGCACACAGTAGGCACTCAATAAAAGCTTGTAATATTTAAGGCAAAATGCTGCTAACCACTATCAAGGGGTTAAACCAAGGGTTTTTTGTTCCTTTGGAATTTGGATCTACTTTTGTTTTTCAGTTATATGCCCTAAATTTATTACCTGTGCTACTTCCTGATGTTAATGTTTTCTTCTAGCCCAAGGGGCCAATCTTTAGTTTTTCCTGAACACTCTATCCTTCTCCATAGCTCCGCCCCAGGCATATTGGACTATTTATTCACTGTCCCTCCAATTCAATTCAACAAGCTTTTATTGAGTTTCTACTCTGTGCTACCGGTATTGATGCAACAAGGAATCCAGCACTGAAAGCAAAGTCACTGCTGGGGGTGGGGGAAAGTGGATCCCCCAGAAAGTTTGACCTGTGACCCTGTGGACATCACAAGGTGAGTAGGGCCAATTAGAATGGAAAGCTGACTCTACAATAGACAGCCCAGCGGTGCTGGGGAGAGAGGGGGCACCCTGTGCCCCTGCCTCATCTCCCCATCTCTTGTTAACAACGCTTCTTCCCAGGAAGCACCTCGAGTAAAGTCTCACTTAGGGTTCTGGGGCCACGAGGATGCAAAAACAAAGGGGAGGGGGACTCAGCAATTTATACAGTCAGAGTTTCTGTAGTTTGGGTCCTCAGTATTTTCCTACCTCTGAAACTTTGTTCCAGGTGTCCTCTTTACCTGCCCTCAAGACCTAACCACAATGCCAACTCCTCATAAATACTTCCTTTGTCTTTCTTTCCTTGGGCTTTCTACAGATGATTCTCTTCTGGAATTCACTTGATTTTTTTTTTCAGTCAACATTCATTAAATGACTACTGTGTGCAAAGTACCACTATGGACACTGAGTAGGGCAAGTTACTTAACATCTCTGTGCCTCAGTTTCCCCATTTGTAAAATGAGCGGTTTGGATTTGTTGGCCTCTGAGGTACCTTCCAGCTTTAAATCTATGAGCCTACCAGTAAGACAAAAATCCCTGCCCTCAGGGATTTCACAAATCTATTAAGTGGAAAAAGATGCCAGCACAGAGATTTGCCCAGAAATGGAGTACATAGACAACAAACTTGAAGTCAGCAAGAAACGGATTCAGATCCCCCTCTGGGGGGGTATTTACGAGATGGGAGCCCCTGCGGGCGGTACTTCACCTCTGTGAGCCTCGTCTGTAAAGTGAAGATCATAGTATCTACATGAGTAGCAAATCCTCTTCTTTTGTATCAAAGACCCCTTGGACAGTCAGATGAAGCCTTCTCAGACCACTTCTTCCAATGATAGTTTTTTTTAATATAAAATAAAATATATTAGAATTGCAAAGGAAATCAATTATGTTAAAATACAGCTATCAAAATATTTTTAAAAATCACATTTGTACACCCCTAGGTAAAGAACTACTTTCCTAGGGTTATGAGAATGAAATAAGATATCTGTGAAGTGTTTTGCAAATTTTAAAACTCTCTATAAATTTTGAGTATTATGCACAAAATGCATCACAGAGATGCAAACAAGATGTTCTCTGTAGATCGAGAGAAAAAAGGTGGCTTTTGAGTGGGGCTTTAAAGAGTGGGTAGAAGAGGGGGAAGAGAAGAGCAAGCATGCTAGGCAGAGGGAACAGTGTGAGTAAAGGCACAGAAGTGTGAGTAAAGGCATAGAAGTGGAAAGGAGCGCATTGGAGGGCAGAGTAGTCCAGTTGGACTGAAGCAAAAAATACTAGCAAGCGGGAAATATTGTGAGTGGATTCAAAAATTATAACTTCTCAAACATCATAAAGAACAAAAAACCAAGCTGGGCAAAGCAATGCTTTCTCTGTTCCCAATTTCCTCCCTGGGGAATCTACACTCATACTGGGAAACATGGCCCAAGGGACATGGGTTAAGGAAGTCTGAAAGCCTGCTTCTCTCTCTCTCTCTCTCTCTCTCTCTCTCTCTCTCTCTCTCTCTCTCTCTCTCTCTCTTTCTCTCTCTTCTTTCTCTCCCTCCCTCTTTTTCCCTCCCTCCCCCTCCCTCTCTTTCTCCCTCTCCTTTCCTTTTCTCTATTTCTGTCTCTTCTGTCTATGTAATGTCTTTCTGTCTCTTTTTAATTTCTGTCATGTCTCTCTGTTTGTCTCTTTTCCCCTCTCTGTCTCTCTCCTCTTCTTTTCCATTTTCCCTCTCCTCTTTCTCTCTGTCTCTGTCATGTCTCTCTATCTCTGTGTCTGTCTCTGTGTCTCTCTGTCTCTATTTGTCTCATTTCCCCTCTCTGTCTCTCTCTCTTCCCTTCTTTTCCATTTTCCTATCCTTCTCTTTCTCTCTCTGTCTCTGTCATGTCTCTGTATCTTTGTCTCTGTCTATGTGTCTCTTTCTCTGTCTGTCTCTGTCTCTGTCCATCTTTCTCTCTCTCTCTCTCTCTCACTCACTCACTCTTTCCTTCAAATTTTCAAACTAAGTCCCACAGCAAAGCATCCATTCAAGTGGTGCAGGTTAATCACAGGGAGCTAGTTTTATTTCATCTCGTTCGCACTCAGAAGAGCTTCTCCGTCTTGCGTTGCAGTGTAGTTTCATGGGGCTTTCTGCTTCATTAACATGTGATCTTTAAGTGATCAACCAAGTCCTCATGAGCTATCCTCTTTGTCTTTGCTGTGCAGCAGAGAAAGAGCCCCAGGAACATTCTTGCCTCCAGTTATCCCAGGCAGCTTTCTCTTAGAGTGCCTCTCAGGTGCCCTTACTTAGGATCACAGATTTAGAACTGGAACGGAATTCATCTCATGCAACCCTATCATTTTACAGATGAGGAAACTGAGGTCAGACAAGTGACTGGTCACAGAGAAGGACATAGTAGAGCCTGGAGCAGAAACCAAGTCCTATTTCTATAACTTCCAAGTTCATCAGCCTTTCCATTGAGCCATTTTGTTTCCATCAGAAGCAGCTATGTGGTGCAGTGGATCTGGAGTCAAGAAAAGCAGAATTTAAATCTGACCTCAGATACTTAATAGCTATGTGTCCCTGGGCAAGTCATTTCACTGCTAACTACTTCAGTCTCCTTGATTATAAAATGAAGATAATAATAGCATCCACCTTGCAGGGTTGTTCTGAAGATAACGTAAGATAATGCAAAGCACTTTGAAAACCTTATAATTATATATAATATTATTATATGTCACGAAACCATTATTATAACCTATATATAATAATATTATTATTTTATATATTACTATGATATAACAATCATATCATTGTTAATAATTCAATTATGATAATAAATTGGTACTAAGAATAAATAGAAGTGAATGAACAAAGTCAATGTTAATATCATTATTAAATTGAATAATTCAATTTAATAATAATATTAGAACAATTCAATATTTTTCTTCATAATGAATAATATTCATCAGAAATATTGTTCCCCATATTGCTTCTAGAGTTATAGAATTTAACGATAATTTTTTATTGCATTCTAGGTCTGTGTAATTGCTGCTAGAAATTACAAAAAGGTCATTCTCAAAGGGCCTGGTCTTGATTGATTGATTGATGCAGATTTTTCAAGCATAGCTATGATACTGTCTATGTTTGAAGGTTTGTTGGTTTAAAGTAAAAATGAAAGGGATACAGCTTCCATCCTCTGGCCCCCACCCTTGGAATGAGCTTGGCCTAAACAATTGGTTTCTCCTCCTCTTTCCTGACCTCTTTTAATACTAGTGCATTCTTTTTTTTTTGGAGGGCAATTGGGGTTAAGTGACTTGCCCAAAGTCACACAGCTGGTAAGCGTGTCAAGTGTCTGACCGGATTTGAACTCAGGTCCTCCTGACTCCAGGGTTGGTGCTCTACTCACTACGCCACCTAGCTGCCCAATACTAGTGAATTCTTGATGTTGATTATTTCCACTTTATTCTCTATGTATCTTGACTGTGTGTAGTTGTTTGCATGCTGTCTCCTTTATTAGACTATGAACTCCTTCAGAGCAGGAACTATTTTTTGCCGTTCATTGTGTTGTCAATGCTTTAGTACATTGCTTGGCACATAGTAGGAACATAAATAGTTGCTGACTGAATTATGGACTCCCACTGGTTGTAACCTACTCTCTAGTCACTACCTTCAAGTCTGCCCCTAAAGAGATTTGTCTGCGCATGAGTAGAAGGAGAAAGGAAGCAATGGGAGAAGAAGCCACACTCCTAAGAAGGAGCAATGGTAATTAATTTACTTTCAATTAAGGACAAAAGCTCCATACCTAATTTTGGGATGTTCACAAAAAACTAATAAATCAACATCATTATTTCTCATACCTGTCCTGAGCCCCTGCTCAATATCCAGATTGCCAATGGCTTACCTTAACTTGTATATCAAGACTAGTGATTGTTCTTCCTCCGTCACACAGAATGAAACATACACACCTCAAAGAGTTGTTACGATACAATTATATGTTTTTAATCTAGAGTATGCCACTGTTAAAGTATAAATTAAATCAGGAATTATCAATAATCCTGGCAATAGTAGACACTTAATAAATGTTTCTTGAAAGGTTGATTGAATTGCACCTCTAGCCTCCAGAACAGAAAGGGAGAGGTAGGTATTTCACCATCTGTAGGAATTCAGGAGAAGTTCATCATTAATTGAAATGACTTCTTGCTTGCACTTCAGCTGTACCATCGGACTTTAGTGAATAAGGGCAGCCAAGACTGCTTGATGGTGTTCAGTACCAGTCATGGTAGTCTGCTGCTCTTTCTGCCATCTCTTCCTCATCCATCTTCTATTCACTCAAGCTTGCCTGACTCCAACCAAATTGTGCACCAGCCTTTCTCTTCTCAGCCTTCTGTGCTGTGGGGCTGCTTTAGCACTAGTGGCCAGTATGACCTGGCCTCTCTACTTCCTTTCTAACATCTCTCTTATACTACAGTGATACTTCATCCAAACATTATACACTTGCTCATCCCTTACTCCTCGAGTTTCCATATGTCCCACCCCTCTTGATAACCTCTTTGGTAGAGGAAATAATGCTGTCTTTGATACTCAGCTTCTCTTTGGTCCATGGGTATGTCAAGCCAAAGTGTTCCCTTCTTGTCTTCAGGACTTCACCCCAAGTATACAATTCTCCATGTCTGAGAAGTACCATGGTTTATACAAGGACATGGTGAAAGCTGGGCAGGCTGCAAAAACTGAAAAGTTAAAAAATAAATGAAAATAACCCCTAGTGGATCCCCAGAAAGCGTCATTCAGTAAAATTTTGTTTCGCTTCGAAACAGATGATGACTCTCCTCCATTCAACAAATGTAAAGACCAGGGTGTCCCGGAGAATTCAATAGATAAACTATAATGGACCTGGAGAAGTATCACAAAGCTGCTGCACACAACAGCCAGGACACAATATTAACCCTTAGAAATTTGGGAACAATGTTTTTCATCAATATCTCCATATCAAATATTCATCATCTCCATGTTACACAAAACCAAAAGCTTTTACAATGCAGAGACCTAGTAGAAGAAATCTCCTTCCATGTGGGAATGAGATGAGACACATATTGGCTGAACTGCCATCTCTGCTAATGGAGTTGTCCCAAAGATGCTTGCAGGAAGCTTACAGAAGATGATCCTTTGGTCCTAGTGCTTTTATTCAATTACTTGCCTTTAAATAATGTACCCAATATTTAACATTAAAGAAAAATCGTAGGATTGCTATGTATCTCAGGACAGTGATCAAATGAGACTGAGAAGAGCAGAAACAATAGTAATTATAATTATATAATTATTATATATTAAAGAATATATAATGTTATATAATAACACAATATATAATTTATATAACAATAAATATAAGGGTAACTGGTATGAATATGTAATATTATAATGTAATGATATATGCAGAAAATATATATAGTCAATATTGTCCATAGTATCATGACTTTAAACTGGAAGGTTTCAGAATCATCCAGAAGAATTCTCTCATTTTACATAGAAGGAAATTGACATTCCCTCCCCCCCCTCCACCTCCCAGGTCGTGACTTCCTCAAGGTCATTTATCTTGAAAATAGCATATGTAGTATATGGACCTATTCTCTATGATTCCAAATTCATGCTTTGTTTCATTATATTCTCTCTCTCTGTCTCTGTCTCTCTCTCCCTCCCTCTCTCTCTCCTCTCTCCTCTCTGTCTCTCTCTCTCTCTCTCCCTTTCCCTCTCTCTCTCCCCTTTCTTCTCTCTCTCTCTCTCTCTCCCCCTCCCTCTCCCTTTCTCTCTTTCTCTCCCTCTCTCTCCCCCCCTCTTTCCCCTTTCTCTCTTCTCTCTCTCCCTCTCTCCCTCTCCCTCCCTCTCTCTCTCTCTCTCACTCTCTCTTCCTCTCTCTCTCTCTCTCTCTCTTTCTGTGTCTCTCTCTCTGTCTCTCTCTCTCACTTCTAAACTATTTCATTTTATTAATAAGCATTTATTCTTCCCTTTCATCCCACTCGCAAATTTGATGCTATTTTTTTCAATTAACAAATATCTATTTTCTCTACCTTCTACCTTCCTAATCAAATACATAGAGTTCAAGAAAAACAAATTTCTGATTGTAATTTTTTGAAATGTACATCTCATTCTTCTCCCTGAGTTCATCACCTCTCTGTCAAGACCTATTGCCGATTCTAAAAAAATGAATAGAACTGGAAAGCTACGGGGAGAGGGAGATAGGGAACAAAGAGCAATGTCTTTGTCTTCTGGTTCGCTTCTTATAGACATCCTAAGGACTTCATTCCCAGTTTTCCAGAAGTCAGAATTGGAAAGTTGTTCTTCAGAAACCAATCCATTAAGATGTACACTCAAAATACTGCTCAGGAAAAAAGAGTCTGGATCCAGCTTGTTTGGACTGAGGGATGGGGGTGGGAGGGGAGACTACTTTAAGTGCTGTCTTAATTAGCAATTAAAATCTCAAACCCAGATGCACCCAATATGGCTTTTATCCTTTCCCTCTCCCTACTTCTCTAGTCTTGAGCTTGGCCAGAAAGAACAAAATTAAAGAAAGTCCTTGATATTATGGGCCTTTGATTTCTAAACCCAATCAGGCTGTGGCTTACAATTTGGTGGGACCATTTTTTTTTTAACAGGGATTCTTTTGTCTTCATCCGCCTGTCCTGAGCAAATATCTCTGTGGGAAAGCTGCCCCTTTTGGAGTGGCCTCTGGC
Organism: Pseudochirops cupreus; assembly: GCA_028627135.1. Taxonomy (NCBI): domain Eukaryota; kingdom Metazoa; phylum Chordata; class Mammalia; order Diprotodontia; family Pseudocheiridae; genus Pseudochirops; species Pseudochirops cupreus. The sequence continues at coordinate 21,590,591 of CM053583.1, read as the reverse complement.
CCCTGTTGTCTAGGCCTCTGGGTACAAGGAGAAAGAGAACATGAGATACTATTAGAGGAAATAAGATCTGGGGCCAAACTCTTTGTCTTCTCCGTGGTCTCTGAGTATCATGACTGAGGTTGAGCAGTGCCCCTGGGTGCCCCTGAGAGGCCCAAGAACAATGGCAAAATCCAGAAGAAAGAGAGAGGAAGAAAGGGGAATGGGGGAGAAGTGGAAGAGAGGAAGGAGAAAGTTAAGAGGTGAGAGAAAGTAAGATAAGAGATTAAATGTTCCCTAAGGGTTTCTTTCAGTTCTGACATTTTCTGTTCAAAGTTCTCAGGTTTTTTTTCCCCCTAGCTCTAACATTCTGAATACAATCATCTTAAATTCCATTCTGGTCCTGACAGGTTATATTCCCTTAACCCAGCCCAGGCATTTTCTCAGGCTCTGCATCTCTGATAAATTTCAGTATAAGATCCCAGTTTTCGAGCTGGAAAAGACCTCTGAAGTCATCCAATCCAGCCTTCTTCATAGATAAGGGATTTGATACCCACGGAGGCTAAAAGACCCTAAGACACAGAACTGAGAAACAAAGCCAAGTCCGCTGCTTCCAAATACAGCACACTTTCTGTTACAAACTGGAAGATTTAAAAAAAAAATAAAACATGCTCTTCACAACAGACTTGTAAGATAGATAGTGTCTGTGTCAGTATACCCATTCTACAGATGAGAAAACTGAATGTCAAAGAGATGAAATAAGTAAAGCGAGGTCATTCTGCTAGGAAATTAAAGATTTAATTTCAACCCAAATCTCTGCCCCTGGGTTAATAAATCAATATGGAAAAATGGAGAGGAAGGGGAAGACAGAGTGGAGAGACAGAGAAACAGGGAAAGAGAGACAGAGAAAGGCTTTACAGAGACAGATCCTCTATTTTTCCTCAATAAATTTGCTTGGTTTGACTCCATGGAACATCATGCCTCCCCTAGGGTAAACTGATAACAGGAAATCTCAGCACCTTCTCTTCTCCCTCTGTTTCTTCTCTCCCTTCCCCCTTCCCCCATTGGTGGACTGGGGGGTGAAGCCTTAAACTCATCCCAAAGCCTTCCTTCCTAGAGGGCTCCCAACTTTCCAGGTGACTTCCCATGTTCCATTAACAGCTATGCTTGGTTTGACTCCATGGAACATCACGCCTCACCACTTCCTTGCCTTTTTTCAGCTTCCTTTTGTGTGTTGCCTTCCCCTGTTAGATTGTAAGCTCTGTGAGGGCAGAGACTGATTTTTTTTTTCTTATTTGTATCCCCAGCGCCTAGTATAGTGCTTAGCAGGAGTAGCCCCTCTGGTGTGAGGGCTTGCCAATGCACCTTTTCAGGGCTGCTCATACCTCTGGTGTCTACCTAGCACTCAACTCTTACCTGTGGCATCAAGAAACTATAGCATGTGCAGTGGCCACATTCTGGTAAAACTGTCTCTGCAGATGAGCTAAGCCAGATTGAGGGTAGCTGATGGACCTCAGACCCATTGGTGAGGTGGGGGGGGGGGTGTCTACCCCAAGCATGGGAAGACTTCCCCTGACTGTGTGCGTGGGTGAGATCAGTTTGTTCCAACAGCCAGGAAGGCAGCTGAAGCAGGGGTCTGGAGTGCTTAACGCTTGGTCAGACATTGGAGATGGCAAGGTCACCCACTGCATCCCAAGCCATAACCAGTCACCCTGACTTCTGACTTACAACTGGACTTCCATGACTCAGAAGAGAGTGAGGCTGATGACTGCCTCACTTAAATCCAACTCATGCCCAAGTCAAGGCATTGGTCCTCTTTGCAAATGAAAGACAAACAAGAACAACAGCACACAGTAGGCACTTAATACATTTCATTGAGTTGAATTGAACAGGGATAAAGAGAAAGAAAAAGATTTATTAAGCAGCTCCCATGTGACAGACACTAGATACAAGCAAACAAAACAGGTCCTGACCACAAGGAGAGGCATGAAAAGGAAGACATGATTCAACACCACTCACAAGAAACTTACACTCTAATGGGGGAAGACAACACATAAAGAAGAACTGGAAAGGGGGGAAGGATGGCAGGTGGACAGGATGCTTTGCTGATTCCACCCTGGTGATGAGGACGTGGAAAAGGTCTTTTGTTAAGAATATTTTAGGAACCACTTCAGGGGTGTTGACCTTATACATATGGATCTCTGTGGGTTGCATGTTGACTTAAAAAACCCCACATATTAACATTAACTATATTCTATTATATTTTTATTTATTTTGCTAAATATTTCCCAGTTTCCTTTTTATCTAGTTTGGCCCCAAAGCTGCATGTTAGACACCTCTGCCTTAGAGAGCAGAATGTCACACAGAGAATCTCAGAGGCTAACTTGTCTAGCTTGTACCTGACAGAGAAGAATGCACTCTATAATATTCCCGATGACCTTACTTTGCTGGAAGACTTCTAGTGATGGGGAACTCACTACCTTTCAACTGCCACAGTCGAATGAGGAGGAAACCAGTCACTTAAAACACTCAAGAAGAGGATGAGGAACCATTGGTAGAAAAGACTACACCATCATCATCCTCACGAGCATGGAGATATCACTTAAAGATTTGCAAAGATCTTTATAAAAATATATGACAATTTATACAAATTGTCTTATTGGATTCCCACAACAACCCTGAGAGGTAACTGCTATTATTATCTCCCTTTTATAATTGGGGAAACTGAGGCAGACAATCTAAGTGATTTGCCCAGGATCACACAGCTAGTAAGGCTAGATTTGAATTCAGGTCTTCCTGACTCTAGATCCAGTGTTCCATCCACCTCACTAAAATCGCTTCCACTTTTAAGATTTTATGAAGGAGAAAGGTTGTGTATTTTAGGGGCTTAGAGCAAACCACTGCTGGGAAAATACAACTTGGACCAAAGAGCAGCAAAACTGGAAAAACTGGAGCAGAAAATCAAACTGCAGAGACCCCTGGGATAGCAAGCCTTCATACCCCATCTCCAAGATGCTCTGAGTGTTTTTACCAACATCCTTTGTCTTCAGAGGCTGGGGCATGTGGGTTTGAGATACCAGAATGGGATCAGAAGAGAAAGAGGGAAGCACCAGCATGGGAGGACATTGATTCAAGATTTCCCAGTGAGTTGAAGGTAGGACTGGCCCAAATTATCACACCCCCTTCTTATTGCTTGGTTTGGTAGATAAGACTCCTGCCATTATTTTCCAAGGATGTCTGAGTAAATCTGAGACCAAGTTCTTTCAATTCAAATGCACAAGTGACCTCTTCTTCATATCATAGATTCACAGCATCTTTGAGCTGGAAGACATCCAGTCCATAGCTGAGCAAAAATCCCCTCTCCAACATATCTGACAGGTGGTCACTCAGTTCTGCTGGAAAACAGCCAAGGAGGGGGAACATGCTACTTCCTAAGACAGTCCCTTTAAGCCCATTTGAGAAGTCACTTTGAGACAGCTCAAATTATTTAGGTTTTTTTTTTTAAACTGACATTCAGCCCAAATCTTTCTCTTTGTAACTTTTTTTTGTTTGCTCAGAGTTCTCCTTTCTGGGGCCACACAGAACAGTCTTGAGCTTCCTTTCACTCAACAATCATTCAAAGACCTGAAGTCAGCTATGGTGGCGGCATCAAGCTCAAATAGAAACAGGATCAGTGAATCAAACATAAAGATCTCTATGGGCTGCAGATTGACTTAGAATATAATATTTTAACATTATCTATGTTCTATTGTATTTTTACTAATAATTAAATATTTCTCAATTGCATTTTAACCTGGTTGGTTTATGCTGATGTGTGCAAGACCCAGTATTTGATTCCTCAGCTCTAGGGTCACTTTCTTTTTTTTTTTCCTAGGGTCACTTTCTGCTCTCAGAATACAGTCATACAATCTCATTACTGCTGACCAGGACAGCATTGCATCACTGATTAGCTGTGATTGGTAGAAAGTCCATTTTGCTGCTGATGAGAATTCTGTCTTTTCCCTGTAATATCTACCTATAATTGCTAGTTTTGTTTTCTGGATCTATGCAGAGTAAGTCTTCTGCTTGTTCTATATGGTAGCCTTTTAAATATCTGAAGACAGGTGTTATGTCCCCCCATGTAAGTCTTCCCCCAAGACAGATATTCTATTACCTCTAACCATTTCTCATATGGAAGAGTGTCTGGGACCCCTCAAAAAACTGATCATTCTCTTTCAGATGAAAATTTAGTGCAATGCTAAAATCTCTAAGCCCCTGAAGACAGCAGGGACTGGTGCACTTTTGTATATTTGTGTCCCTAACACATAGCATAGTGTTTGTACATGTTAGGTACTTAATAAATGCTTGGAGATTAATTGATTGATTGAATTCCATTCAACAAATATTTCTTAAGAGCTGACAATGTGCCAGTACTGTGGTAGGCTCTGGGGATATCAAGTTTCAAAGGAAATAGGCCCTGTCCTCAAGAAGCTTACATTCTAGTGGGAATATGGAAAAAGCCTTCAAGAACCATATCAGGACGCTGTCATGAGTCCAGGTAAATGTCAGGAGGAACATAGGTCTGACACTTAGAATCAGATACTGCATAGGCTGCAACGAGCCCCATAGGGGACAAAACTTTGGTCTCAAAGGACAAAGAGAGGAAAAGGAGGAGGAGTGGAAAGAACTGTAGGCCTTGCTCTGCCTCTTATTAGCCATGTGACCATGTTCAAGTCAACTGACCTCTTTGAGCCTTAATTTTCTCTTCTGTAAAAATGGGAATGATAATCCTTGCACTAGAGTTGTCATAAGATTTTTGTGAGGAATTTACTTTGTAGATACTAATCCTCTGTGGAAATGTAGGTTATTATTCTATATTCCAAGCCTGGTTCTCATCTGAACTTTTACAGGGATCTTTTTCATGACTCAGTTTCCATTTCAAGGGCAGATAGGTGACATAGTGGATAGAGTGCCAAGCCTAGAGTCAAGAAGACTCATCTTCTTGAGTTCAAATCTGGCCACAGACACTTACTAGCTGTGTGACCCTGGACAAGTCACCTAACTCTGTTTGCCTCAGTTTCCTCATCTGTAGAATGAGCTGGAGAAGGAAATGGCAAACCATTTCAGTATCTTTGCCACAAAAATCCCAAATGGGGTCAGAAAGTCAGACATGACAGAAAACAATTCAGCAACAACAATAATTCTCATTATACCATATTCTTTCTCATGCTAGCCCTTCAACTACTTGAAGACAGCTATAACCTTTTTAGCTTTTCTTTTTTAGGTTCATGTTAACCTTAGCAGGTTCCTTCAATTATTCCTGCTATGGCATAATCTCCGACACCTTCACCTCCTTCTTACCCTCCTCTAGACACTGTCCAACTTTACAATTCAATAATTCTTAAAAAAAAACAACTTTCAATTTCATTAATTTTTCCTTTGTTTTTTTTTCAAGATTTCCATTTTGGTGTTTAATTGGGAATATTTAATTTGTTTTTTTTTCCAGGTTTTTTAAATCACATGTCCAATTCATTGATTTGTTCTTTTTCTATTTTATTGATGTAAGTGTTTAGCGATATGAATTTTCACCTACGTACTACTTTGGCTGCATCCCACAAATTTTGATATGTTGCCTCATTGTTGTACCTCTCTTGAATGAAATTATTGATTGTTTCTATGATTTATTTCTTTGACCTAATCATTCTTTAGGATTAGATTATTTAGTTGATAATTTTAAATCTATGTTTCCATAACCCTTTATTGAATATTGTATTTTTTATAGCTTTATGGTCTGAAAAGGATGCATTTAATATTTTTGCTTTTCTGCATTTGTGCGACGTTTTTATGCCCTGATACATCGGCAGTTTTTGTGAAAGTGTCATATGTAGCTGAGAAAAAGGTATATTCCTTTCAATTCCCATTCAATTTTCTTCAGAGATCTATTATATTTAACTTACCTAAAATTCTATTCATGTCCTTAATTTCTTTCTTATTTATTTTATGTTTAGACTTATCTAATTCTGAGAGGTGAAAGTTAAGGTCTCCCACTAATATAGTTTTACTGTTTATTTACTTCTGTAACTCATTTAACTTTTCCTTTAGGAATTTGGATTCTCTGTCATTTGGGGCATACACTTTTAGTATTGATATTACTTTATTGTCTATGGTACTTTTCAGCAAAATGTAATTTCCCTGCTTATCTCCTTTAATTAAGTCTATTTTTACTTTTGCTTTGTCTGAGATCATGATTACTATCCTGGCCTTTTTTTTTTTAACCTCAGTCTAAGCATAATAGATTCTGTTCCAGCCACTTATTTTTACTCTGTGGGTGTGGGTGTTTCTATTGTATATAAACAACATAATGCTGGATTCTGATTTCTAGTCCATTATGCTCTCTCCTTCCATTTTATGGGTGAGTTTATCTCATTCACATCAACAGTTATGATTACTTTCTGTACATTTCCTTCCATCCTATTTTTTCTGCTTTTTCCTTCTGCCTATCTCTTCTTGTTCCTCAAAAGCCTGTTTTGCTTCTGACCACTGCCTCCTTTAATCCCCCCTCCCTTCTATTCTGCCCTCCCTTCTCTTATCCTTTTCCCCTCCTACTTCTTTGTTGGATGAGACAGATTTCTATACCCAACTTTGATCCAATTCTGATGAAAGTGAGTTTCAAGCATTGTCTGCCACTCCCACCCCTATTTCCCCCTCCACTATAAAAGTTCTTCTTTACGTGCGTCTTTTATGTGAAATAATTTCCCCATTCTTCCTCTTCTTTTCTCCTTCTTCCAGTGCATCCCTCTTTCTTGCCTCTTCATTCTGGTTGAGCTCATCTGATGATAATAATCAACATCCATGCCCTCTGCCTATGTATACTTTTTAAACTGCCGTAATAATGATGAAGTTCTTGGGAGTTATACGTATCATCTTCCCATATAGGAATGTAAACACCTTAACTATATTAAGTCCCTTATGATTTTTCTTTCATGTTTATCTCTTTATGCTGCCCTTAAGTCTTGTGTTTGAATGTCAGATGTTCTATTCAGCTCTGGTCTTTTCAGCAGGAATGTTTGAAAATCCTCTATTTCGTTAAATATTCATTTTCCCCCTGGAAGATTATATTCAGTTTTGCTGAGTAAGTTATTTTTGGTTGTAATCCTAGCTCCTTTGCTTTTGGAATATCGTATTCCAAGCCCTCCAGTCCTTTAACATGGAATCTGCTAAATCTTATGTGATCCTGACTGTAGCTCCATGATATCTGAATTGTTTCTGGCTGCTTGCTATATTTTCTCCTTGATATGGCAGCTCTGAAATTTGGCTATAATATTCCTGGAAGTTTTCATTTTGGGATCTCTTTCAGGATATGATCAGTGAATTCTTTTAAATTCTATTTTATCCTCTGGATCTAAGATATCAGGGAGATTTTCCTTCATAATTTCTTGAAATAAGATGCTTACATTCTTTCTTTTGGTCATGACTTTCAAATAGGCCAATAATTCTTTAATTATCACTCTTATATCACATTTTCTTCTATTTATTCATTCTTTGGACTTTGTTTAATTGTTTCTTGCTGTTTCATAGAGTCATTCATTTCTACGTACCCAGTTCTAATTTTAAAGGAATTATTTTCTTCAGCAAACTTTTGCACTTCTTTTTCCATTTGGCAGAGCTAGGACTCAACAAAACAATTTTTAAGGCGTTATTTTCTTCAGTATTTTTTGGTGCCTCTTTTACAAAGCTGATTTTCTTTTCATAGTTGTCTTGCATTACTCTCATTTCTTTCCCCACTTTTCCCTTTACTCTCTTACTTGATTTTTAAAATCTTTTAAAAAAAGTTTTTCCAAGGATTCTTGTTGGGCTTGTATCCAATTCATATTTTTTCCTATGTAGCTGTTTTGACATCATTTTCTTCTGCCGAGTTTATATTTTAAATTTCCCTGTCAGCATGGTAACTTTTTGTGTTCAGGTTCTTTGTTGTTATTGTTATCATTTGCTCATTTTTCCTGACTAATTCTTGATTTTTAACTTTTTGTTAAAGCTGTGCTCTGCTCCAGGAGACTGGAGTGGGGGCGCTGTCTCTAAATTCAGGGTTGGTTTTTTTTTTTGTGCTGCTGTTTTCAGAGCTAGTTCTGGGGTCCATAAGTTTTCTGTGCTTCCAAGGTAGTGTGATCTGGGGAGAGGTGTGGTCGCTGCTTTTCTGGTCTTTAAAGCAGGAAGATTCTCTGCTCCCCTCCAGGCACAAATATTAGTGCTCCTCTTGGCCCTGGAACTGTGTCTAGGCCCCCTGCTTTCCTGCAGTTGCAAACACTTTTCTGCCTTAGAGATGGGTACCCCCACTCCCTTCTGAATAACTACAAGCACTCTTTTCCACCCTGAGCTATGATTAGCTTCTCTACTCTCCTGTAGCCATGAGCGCTAATGCTCTTCCTCAACCTGGAACTGCCACCTGGAACTGAGCATGAGTAATGCACCATGATACTGCACCCAGTGCAAGCAAAAGAGCCCCTGTAATCTCCTTCTGTTCAGCTGTTTGACCCTCTTAGTCTCTGATCTGAGAGCTCCTGAAGCTGTTGCCACCATTGTTGTAGCCACCTTCAAGGTCCCTCACTGGTATTGCTACCTCCCCTACCCTGATGTCACAGACCTCTCCTGTTGACCTGATAAGTTGTCTTGGGCTGGAAAAAGTCTCACACTGACATTTTGTTGACTCTGCCACTCAATTCAATTCAGTTTGGAAAAAGTTGTTCAGAGGGGAATGTTGGGAGAATTCAGCTGGGTTGCTGCCTCTACTTGTCCATCTTGGTTCTGCCTCCACTGCCTAACTTATTATCAATATCCTTTCTAAAATGTAACTCCTAGCCCTGAACACCATCTTCCAGGTAGAGTCTCACCAGGGCAGACAATAGCTATACTATTATCTCCTGGCTCTTGGATTCTACACCTCTCTTAATAAAGATAGCGACCAGAGCTGTGATTTTTTCATACCTGATAGGGTACTCCCAGGTGAGGAAACTCTCTCCAGGAATACAGGTTGGCAACTTATCTGATAGTTGCCTAGAGCATTGAGTGGATAAGTGATTTATTTACCTGGGATCACATGGCCAGAATATATCAGAGATGAGAGTGAAACTCAGGTCTTGCTGGCTCTGAGACTAGCTCTCTACCTTCTGTGTCTTTCTCTCTCTCTCTCTCTCTCTCTCTCCTTTCTTTCTCTATGCCACTCTTTCTCCCTCCTCCTCCCTTTCCTATCTCTGTCTCTCTGTTTCTCTCTGTCCCTGTCTCTATTTATTTGTGTGTGTGTGTGTGTATGTGTCTGACTGTCCTTTTCCTCTCTTAATGAAGTCTAAAAATCACGCCAATGTTCTTGATTACCATGTCATATTCATTTTGAGCTTGTAGGGCACAAAAACTCTATTTCTTTTTCTGATAAATCTTTCTAGCCAGCCCTCTCCCATCTTAAATATGGAAAGGTAGCAAACAGAAGAACTAGGACTCAACAGGAAATTCTCTGCTACAAACTATTCTTTCCATAGTTTACACTGAAGCATCAAAACAAATTCTTGATTCTCCGTGGTCAGGGAAGGGCTTTGACCATAGATAATATAAAAATGGCCTCTTTTTGCATTAGCAGTGTGTTGTTTTAGTCCCCCTACCCCAGCCCAGTGGATTTATCTTCTTAATTCTGTTTTTTTTTTCTTAGCCTAATACTCCTTTGGAAAGGCAGTGTAGCATGATAAGTGGAGAGCTGGCCTCAAAGCCATAACGGACTGGGTTCAAGTCATGCCACAAAAATGTGCAGACCATTTGATCCCAAGAAAGTCACTTAAGTTTTTAGTTCTATTGACAACTCTCTAAAAGGGTAAATTTCAGAGAAGGCGCCAACCCACATTGGTATGGGGAGTTTCTTCATACAGGAGTTCCACAAAAAAATGAAATAATAAATCTAGTCCATATGCCAATCATGAAGAAAACACTGAACTTGGAGCCTAGAGCACCTGGGTTCAAATCTCATCTTAGATACTTAGTAGCTGCATGACCCTGGGCAAGTCACTGAACCACCTGGTACCTTAACTTCTTCATATGGAAAATAAAGAGTTGGATTTGACGTCTGAGGCACCTTCAACTTTAAATCTGATCCAAAGAAATATATATTTGAGCCCGTACTATGTGCAGCTGTCATCATTCATCCAGCAAGCAGTTCTTGAGTATTTATGGCATTCACAATGCTGGGCTGAGCACATTAATTAAAAAAAAAATTCTTGAACTCAAAAAATGGTGAATCTGTACACTAAGCTAAAAAGGAGTTTCCTGCAACTGTGAATGTTAACAATCAGATGAAGGCACCCCCAAGGACTCGGGGGCAAAGGTCACATGCTACAAGAATTTAAACAACTAAGTAAACACTTTATGGGGCACTTGTTAAGTTAAGCTTTATGTTTATGCTGCCAAAGCAGTTTTACAAAACGGAACATGGGGCTTTTTATCCACCTTATAATTGGCTATGCATTTCAGCAAAGACAGAAGACCCCAAAGCATCCTTTATAATCAGGTATAAATCAAGGCAAAAGCTCTGTACGGGCTCATTATAGGTTTCCATTTCTGGAGCAGAGAATGAGAAATGAGTTAGAAGTAAGAGATGCAGGGGCAGGAGGCAGCAGGGAGAAACAGGAAGGAATCAACCAATTCCCAAGAGAGGAGGAAAAGGGCACCACTCCAATGGGGGTGGGAATGCTGGACATAGAGTCTTTTCCCCAGGTGTCTCTAAGCATTTGGCAAAGGTTTTCTTAGGATGCCAATCAAAGAATCCCACTGGGAATAAATTCCCAAGTGGGAGTTTTCCAATGGGCATGATGAGGTGCAGAAGTAAACTCCTTTCAGTGAGAGGGTTGCTGGCAATGCGATTCTGACCTCCTGGGTCTGTTAGTGTGAAGCCAAAGTCTTCTCCAAAGGCAGGAGGATACACGGGGGAGTTTTGCTGAGAAATGTTTTTGAAATAACTTTTCTTTTTTCTCATTTTGGTACACTCTTAGATTACTGAGACTGGGAGAGTGGAACAGATGAGGGGAGAGAATATTTTATGTTAAACAGGAGTCTGTTCCCACCCAGAAAGCCTTTGATATCACACATCTGTAAAAAGAGCTTTTGAAGGAGATCTTACTTACTCTAAGTCCCTTCCAATGATAAAACCATGTTCCAAGTGGTTATGTCAGGGGACATAAGAAGATTTCAGACCCCATCCTCCTCAAACATTTTCTATTCTCTGCTTGATCGACTAATCAATCAATCAGCTCACGTTAAGTGTCCACTATGTACACAGCAGCTAGGTGGTGCAGTAGAATCAGGAAGACATCTTCCTGAGATCAAATCTGGCCCCAGAAGAGTCCTAGCTGTGTGACTTTGGCCAAGTCACTTTACCATCTGTAAAATAAGCTGGAGAAGGAAATGGCAAGCTACTCCAATATCTTTGCCAAGAAAACCCCAAATGGAGCCGTGATGAGTTGGACATGACTGAAAATGACTCAACAGCATGCACACAGCACTGTGTACTAAGTTCTAATGCTAGGTTCTGAAACTGCACAATACAAAAGTACAATTTATTCACAAACAAGTACATGCACTATAGATACAAACGGCTATGCAGTTGTCCCTTCCACATCGCAGGGGTTAAGGGTACGGTGCCCCCATCATCTGGAAAATCTGTGTAAAATTTTTTGACTCTCTCTTTGTACCAGAGAAGAAGTCTGAATTATTATGGTATTAAAAATATTAAATTAAATTAAAAATAAAAATATTTTGATATTATACAATACTATACATGCATTTATGCATTTCTGAGTTTCTAAAAAAAATTTTGTGTCATCTGCAGGCCTTCATGTGTCATCTGCAACTTTTGCAAAACTCTCCCCAAATTCCCATTTTATTTCTTATGCCAACCCACCTCAATAAATGGAAATCATAATTGGCAAAGGTATGATGTGGAAAGGATAATAGTAATGCGAATTTAGGGGAGAGGTAATAGAAGTTGGCAAGGGTGGGTCAGGAGAGGCTCCACAAGGAAGGTGGATCTTGGGGGGGGGGTTGATTAAAACAAAAACAAAACAAAACAAAGCAAAAACCCCAAACAAACAAGGTTTTCTAAAAAGTGACAAGATGAGGGAATGCATTCCAGTTACTGCAAAGACAGAGAGGTGGGAGAAAGAGCAAAAAGGGCCAGTTAGACTAGACCCATAGAGTACAGACAGGAGGGTTCTATTCTAAGTTGCTAGGGGAGTTCCCTAGCTAGTCTGTGTTCTAAAGTCCTTCCTCACCCTGAAAATCTATGAATTTATTTTCTCATCTAGTTCCCGCTGGTCCCCAAGTCTGTAGTCAGGGAGTGTGTGACTATCAGTAGAAAGTATTTCCATATCCTTCATCTTTAATACATCATCATTAGCTCACTTTCCATCTCCTTTCCCCTCATTGCCAATCAAATGGCCCCAAGAAACATTTCTCCTCTATTCCTGATTCAGTGGGGGTGAGTGGAACACCAGAGATGGAAGAGAGAGTTCTGATGCTGGTGGCAATAGGTTGGATACAAAGTTGGCTAGGACAGCCCTTCCTGGCAAGGTCTGATGTGTCTCTACTCGTGACTATCCTGTGTTTTTCTGACACAAGGAGATAAATCATTGAACAAGGATGATTCTCACTGCCATGGGGAGAAAGTGGGCCATCTGGTTGTCATCTTGCTGCTATGTCAAAAAGTCAGGGAGACAGCCACATCTAGGACTGTCATCCTCAGGACTTTTCATTCTGTAACATTGGAGCCCAGTGACAGCATAACAGAATTTGGGAGTTGGAAGGGACCTTGGACATTATCTTATCCAACTTTTGCCAGTGAAGGATTCCCTCCCTACATCCTTGGCAAAGGATCATTTGGCCTTCATTTAGAGACTTTGAGAGGCAGCTAATCTACTTTGGGCAGCTCTAATTGCTTGAGCTCCCTCCATCTCCCATCAATCCTTCTCCAAAGCCCCTGTGTTCTTCATCTCCCAGGCGATCTCCCCATCACAAAGCTGCCAGAACATCTGTAGTTCTGTCTGGAGCACACGTATCACCTTTTTTCTCCTGTGTTATTTCTACTTCTGGTAATGAAATTTCTGACAACAAAGTATGTCATTGAGATTGATGTATTTTCTTTGGGAAGTAAATGGTGGGGGTGAGGCCTGCTTAGTGTTTTAGGCTGGTTTGGCTAAGGGTCCCGCTTCTGCAGGGAGATCATATGATCTTAGATCATAGAATGGATGCTAAAAAGGACTTTGAAGGCAGAAAGTCCAAACACTGCCCCTGCTCCCGGGTCTGGACAAGGCCAGGAGAGGTTCTTCGCTCCTCAGTTCTGACTACCTCTTCCACAGCTTCCTCACCAGCCCCTAACGCTTCACACCAGAACACACCTTGGGTCTGAGGAACCTCAGCCCTGGGGCTGCTCCCCTTCTAGGTACCTGCCTGTCCCAGACAATTGTTTCAGAAAGGGCTCAGCCATGCCTCCAACCACTTTCCATAGTTTCTGTCTCTAGTTCTGGATCCATGAACTTAAATCAACCAAATCATTTCTGTCATTGCTCCTGGATGGAATGTATCAATGTACTCCTTTATTGCCCCAGTTACCTTCCAGACCAAAGTGCCCCTGCCCTAAGAGGAGTGTCACCTTGGTTAGAATGTAAGGTCCTTGAGGGCAAAGGCTATCTTTGCTTTTATATTTCTATCCCCAGCACTTGTGCTTCCTGATTGATTGATCCATTGATTTCTTCATATATCTAGTAAGTGTCTGGGGCAGCTAGGTGACTCAGTGGAGAGAGCGCTGTACCTAGTCAGGAAGACTCAAGTTCAAGGCTGTTCTCAGACATTTGCTAGTTATGGGACCCTGGGCAAGTCACTTCATCCTGTTTGCCTCAGTTTCCTCATCTGTAAAATCAGCTAGAGAAGGAAATGGCAAACATTCCAGTATATCTTCTAAGAAGACCTGAAAAGGGGTCCCACATGAAGAGTCAGACACAACCGAAATGAGTGAACAAAAGTAAGGATCTGAGATAAACTCAGGTCTTCCTGAACCAGGGATGAGGATTATGACATGGAGTGCAGGCAGTGCATAAGACTGCAGGTATTATCACGGGTTGAGGCTGAATTTGGGGTCAGGAAAACAAGCTCAAATCCTGTCTCATAGGTTTATTAGCTGTGTGATCCTGGGGAAGCCACATTACCTCTGTGCCTCAGTTTCCTCCATGTAATATGAAGGGGTTGAATGGAATGAGCTCTCAAGTCTCTTCTAGCATTAAGTGTATAAGAATTCACGCTTTTCATAAGCTAAAACACCACACCAAAGCAATTAGACCTCAAAATGGACAGATATAGAAAAAGTGCCCTTACCAGGACATCTGGCCCATTCCCCTCATTGTGAAGATGTGGAAACAGGGTCAAATAGATGGATCACCTTGCCAAGTCTGCACAACCAGTAAGTGTGAGACAGGGTGAGAACCCTGCTTCGAAGGAGTTGCTTTCTAAGAGTAGGTTTGAGTCCCTCCCATTCAGACTTCTCCTATCTCCAGCTTCCCCATACCATCCAGTCCCATTCTCAGTCAAGTAGTCAGCATTCCTAGAGGTGGAGGAAAACTTTAGTTCATACACTGACCTTGTGCTGAAAATAGCTCATTTAGCAAGCAGGGGGGATGGATGCCTCTCCAAGTACATGGTGTCTTTAACCAATAAGTAACTTATTAAGGGAGGAGTCTGAATCTTTGAGCCAGAAGAAAGAGACCCTAGAATCTAGAGTGTTAGAACCAAAAGGCTTTTTAGAACCTATAGCATTAGAGATGAGAGGGACCTCAGAACATCAAATGTTAGATCAAAGGCATTTTAGAAGATAGAACATCAGAGCCAGAAGTAGCTTTAGAACACAGATTGTTAGAGGTGGAGGGACCTTAGCACACCCAGAGTCAGAGATGGTGTGATGTAAACATGGAATGCCAGATCCAGAAGGTAGAGATACAAGTAATACAGGTGACCAATTACCATTCTACAGATGGCAAAAATCTGGCCACACTCAGTCTATGCCCATCAAAGCTGAAAAGCAACAATGAAATCCAGGTTTCCAAAAAGCGATCAGGAAATCGTGTAGGGATATAGCCAGTCAGTCAGTTGGCATGTTTCTTGGAGCTATCAAATTAGCTTAAAGGAATAAGAAAGTCTGATTCTTATCTGTAGTCAAGTGTCTGCAAATCCTTATCTATCAGTTGCATAAACACAGGCTGTTAGAGCTGGAGAAAACATAGAAAAAACATGTCATAGTTGGATGGAACCTTGGGACACAGAACACAAAATGTTAAGAGCTGAAAGGGAATTTAGAAATTGAGTCTAATTCCCTCATTTACAAATTAGGAAACTGAGGCTAAGAAAGAGAAAGTGACACCTGAGACCACACAGCAGGTTGGTGGCAGAATTGGGACTAGACCTTTGGATCTCTGGACTGTCATTCACAGGATAGTTTTAAAATTTAAGTTGAATAAGAAAAATAAGAAAGACTGTAAGTGGATTTCACCCCTTCTGATATTTATAAGGCTCTCTGATTCTTATCCTGGTACCGTATTAAATAAGAAGACCAATGATAATAACCACATGGTCTGTTAGCACTTGAAGCTGTTGAAGTGTTTTTATATCTATGATCTCATTTTATCCTCCCACCAAAACTGGGGAGTAATTCAGCCTATTATTATGATCTCAGTTTTCCAGATAAAGAAATGAAGGTTAGGGGGAAGGAGGTGGGGACTTCCTGGGCTGATCCAGCTCTTGTGGGTGAAAGCACCTGCCCTAGACTAGAGGAAACTGAAGCTTTTGCATGATATTCCCCAGAATGATTATGGACTGATTTCCAGCTTTTGTCCAGCACATTCTCTGCATAATTAATGAAGCGCCTCACCTGTAGAATCCACACTCATCAGCTGCACAATTTAAGGCTTTCAATTAGATCCCCATTTCACAGCCTGCCGGCAGAAACAGGAAATCATGAGAACACCTGCAAGCTGATGATAATAAGTGCCTTCAAAAGTGTGATTCTGGCTAGCAGCCTTCTAGTGGAACCTAAATCAAGTTCAAAACAACCAATGCCCAATTAAAATATCATCTCTTCCATGAAGCCTTCCCAGATCCTACTGTCTCCCAATTGTTTCCTCATCTAATTTCCTAGTCCCTTCTTCTCTGTAGTACTTCTCACATTACTAATGGGAGGTGTAATTCCTAATCTTTAGAGCCAGAAGGGACATTGGAGGCCATCTAATATGCTCCCGTTTTTCAGATGAGGTAAAACAAAGACTTGGGATGCTTTGCCCAAGTCATACAGGCAGTAAGTGACAGAGCCAGATTTCCAGTCTCTGACTTCCCATTTAGCACCCTTTCCACCATACCACTCTAGGCAGCAAAAGTTACCAAAGATGACTTGCCTACAGGGAGGTGCATGATGGCATGGGTGAGCAGACTTGAGCATAATCAGCGAATAACTCTGAAGAGCAGGACTAAATGATGTCATTCAAGGAAACAGATGGAGTAGTCACATGGCAAGAGCAAGGGATGGCAGGTAGAGAGCCAGAGGGCTCTCCTGGTACCTGACTGATGTTGGGTAAGATGGATGCAGGGTGGGCAGGCACAGATGAGTTGGTGGTGCTATGTATTATTGGAAATTAATGAGATCACTTATCCACTTGAGGATCTGAGACTTGTACATAAGAAATGATCTAAAAATATCAACCAGGAGAAGTACTGTTGAAAAAGGAAGTGAGCCCATTACATGGCAGAATGAGAAATGGACACCTTGAAAGCCACACTGGTAAATCTCCGGTATTATTGGGACATGAAGTTTCTTTTGTGATATCATCACAGTTGAGAGTGAAGTGGGTCATTTTGATCTGGCTTTCTATGGTACCTTTCCATTTTCCATCTTGCTCACTCCCTTGTGCTTTGGTATTTAGGAAATCTCTGTATCTATCTCTGGTTCCATCCTCCCCTGGTATGCCCCCATGCAAATCAGGGCAACTTTAGCTTTGCATTGGTATGTGTACATGTGTATGTGGTTGTACATACGTGTATGTGTGTATGTGCATGTATGTGTTCTTAGAATTCATGTGGTGCCTTTCCTTCAGAGTTGCTCAAGGAATTTTTATAAAAACAACATTCCACTAACTCTGTAACCTGGTGTTTCTCAGCATGAGAGATGTAGACCATTCCCTGCCCCGCCCCCCCTCCTTCTTCTTCATTCTTAGGTTAGGTGTAAATGCTGATTCAACTATAGAGACTAGATATTAAGGTTGTAACTGGGAATGCTTGCACCCAAGTGAAAATTCAGTGGGGGGGAGGGCAGGATTTGTACAGAGGATGGTCCATCCTGGATGTAATTGGTTTTGCCCAGGGTTTGGCACAACTGATGGTCTTCTACTGCTCAAGTTCTAGGAGAAGGAAAGATTGGCATACCAGGATAGGAGAAAGACCCTGGGGTTGGCAGCCCAGGGACTGACAACTGATCAGGTACATCCTAAGAAGCAGAATTGTCACCTCAAGTTGGAGTTAAGCATTCCACAACTGCTAGGATGTTTCTCCTATGCCCAGTCTCATCCGCAGTGGCCAGCAGACTCCCATCACCTCTTTCTTACTCTATAAATTCCAGTGATAATGAATACAGCTGCCTAAGCATAAAATATTTCCTTCCCAATCCCAATTTCCTGTTCTCTCATCCCATCGATCTTATCTCTAACCTTTCCCATTTTCCACTTTAGTTCTGCTCACCCCTTTCATTGTGCTCTCTGGAATTCCTGTTCTACCATTAACCAACTTCCCTTCATTGTCAACATCTTCCTTTCATACTCTTTCTATCTCATGGCACTTCCAAAGACCTAATCTCCCTCCCCTATACCCAGAATTCCTGGTAATCCTTTTCAGTATTGATTGTACCTCCTCTCTTTTCTCTGACACACTGATCTTGGAAAGGGAGTCAAAATATCCTTGTTCTCCATTGCCACTTCCAGATTCTCCCTCTTCCATCACTAAAAGTTATATCCTCTTTCAGGGTCTAGATTTGCCAAATACATCACCCAATTCAGATCCCGATAGCAATTATCAACCAGCCCTGAGGTTACTGTCTTTCCTTTTTCAAAGTGTTCGGTACCTGACTCACAATCTTCCTTTCTACCCAATTTTCTGTCCCTATACATTTCTATATCCCTCAAACACCCAAACTGCTCAGTTCCTCAATCTTCTCAACTCCTGCGACCTCCTTTTCCATTTTACCTTAGCCTCACAGAAGACTGGTCACACCCTTAATCTCACCATCAACCCCAAGTGTTTTATTTATATAAGCAAGAATTCTGAATTTTCCTAATCAGACCATAATCACTCATCATTTCTCCTTGTGCCTTGCTTCTCCTAAATCTGTTCATCATCACTAAGACCTCCTATCCTCCCATCCCTTAGTACTTTCCAAGTTTATCATTCCTGTTCTGGCTTCCCATTTTCTCTTACCTCCCTTTCTAGTTTCATCCTTACAGCTGATTAATTCAATATTATGATATTTTAACTCTTGAATTTCTTGTGCCCTTGATTTATTACCCATCATGCCTTGCCAAGGTTCAACACTAGATTACTTCCAACATTATTCTCTTCTACTCCTACTCATGTAAGGATGAATAGTGCTGGAGGAAACCATAAAGTTCTGCAGACTAAGCTGACTACAAATTTCTTATCTAATCTTAGCTGGGCCCTTACTGCAGCAAGGCAATACTGTTAGTACTCCCTAATTGATATTCTATCCCACCTAGAGACTGTACTAAGTTCCTCTTCTCTCTTCATGCTTCCCATCTTATCTCTTCTTAGCTGAGGACCTTGCCTGATGCTATGCTGAGAAAATAGAGGTCCCTCCTCTCCCCTTCTCTGCATCTCACAACATCTCGACATCATTCTCCATTTTCTTCTTTATTCCAATCTCTGATGAAGAGAAAGCTCTTCTTCTTTCCAAGGTTATTCTTTTTATATGTACCCTTTTTTTTTGGTAATTTTTAAAATTTTAAACTTAAATACAAAATGAGAAAAGAAAAGAAAAAAATATTGTTGTGTACACAGCAGACCATAAAAAAGATTCAATATAAAACAATACATTTCCTTTTCAAGAAAACCTAGATAATAAATACTGCACAT
Source organism: Pseudochirops cupreus (assembly GCA_028627135.1). NCBI lineage: Eukaryota > Metazoa > Chordata > Mammalia > Diprotodontia > Pseudocheiridae > Pseudochirops > Pseudochirops cupreus. Next base: position 21,571,430 of record CM053583.1, on the reverse strand, counting down.
TATTTTCAAAGCTGCTTAGATTTTCTTTGCTTTCTTGTTGATTTTCTTTTCTTCTCTGTTGTGCCCTTTTAACTTTATTTTTCTCCCTCCCTTCCCCTCCTGCCCTAAGGAAAGCTACAATTAATCATGTATATCTATATTTATATCTATATTTATATACACATATATATGTATATTAAAAAATACATATACATAGATACCTATATGTACGTATATGTACACACACACGCACATTTATACTCATACACATATATGTAACACTACACTAATGCTTGTTTCTTCCTATCATCTGTTTCTCTGAAGGTGGACAGCATCTTCCTTCATAAGTCAAAGTCTTTCCATGTTTTTCTAAATCAATCAGCTCTTCATTTCCTACATCGCAGCAGTATTTCAACCTCATCACATCTTATCTGAGAAACTGTCTATGAAGTCCCCCCCCCCAATTTTCTGCATTCCTTCTGTTCTTGGTTACATAGGTTTTATTTATGCAAGAAATCTTTAATTTAAAGTAATCGAAATGATTCTTTTTACATTTCAACAACACTCTCAACTCATAATATTGTTTAAGGTCTGTCTGATACTACTGAAGCTACTTCCTTTACATCTTTTTCTTCTGGTTTCTTTGAAGTTCCTGACCATTTGTTCTTCTGAGTGAACTCTGTTATTTTTTTTCTAACTCAGCAAAAATTTTTTTATTAATTTAATTGGGATGACATTGAATAAATAGACTAGTTCAGTAAAATTGTTAATTTTTTAAAATTACATTTGCTTTACCTGTCCATGAACTACAAATATTATTTCAATTATTTAGATCTGAGTTTATTTGTATAAAATGTATTTTATGTTCATGTTCATATAGTCCCTGGTTTGGCAGGTACATACTCAGGTATTTTATACTGTCTCTGGGTATTTTAAATGGACTCCAAAACAATATTGAATAATATTGCTGACACATAGTATAATTTCTCTATTTTTCACTTTTGATTAAATCTATTTTAACTTTAACTTTATCTGATATCATGATTACTATGTTTGCTTTTTTTTTGTTACACTAAATTCTATTCCTGTCCTTTATTTTATCTTTGCGTATATTTCTCATTTTTACAACGTTTCCTGAAAGCAACATATTGTTGAATTCAAATTTTTAATCTGCTATCCGTTCTGTTTTATGGGTAAATTTATCCCATTCATATTCTAAGCTACAATTACTTGTGTATTTTCCTTCTTCCTATTTTTCCTCACTATCCTTCTTACCTTATTTACCCTGTCCCTCCTCATTCCTCTACTTACCACCTTGCCCTCCTATTCCTTAACTACTCACCCCTCCAAGAGTCCCTCCCTTATCTTCTCCCCCCCCCACCCTATCCCTTTGCCCTCTTATTTCTTTCTGAGTTTAGAAGACTTTTTGTACCCTTCTAGATACATATGTTGTACCCTCTTTAACTCACTCCCAATGAGAGTCAGGTTCCAGCATTACCCACCCTCCCCCCTACTGGCTTCTTCTGTATCCATTTTTCCTTTTATGCCTCATTTGTATGAGATATTTACTCCTTTTTATTTCTCCCTACAGTTTTATTTTTTTTAGAATTACCCCAACATATGCAGTGCAGCCCACTCCTTTCAAACTACCCAAACAGTGATGATGATCATAAGAGTACTGCTAATGTTTTCACATATTTGACCAAAGCAATTTGACCTTATCGAGTCCCTTATAACTGGTCTTTAATATTTATCTTATATGTCTCCTGGATGTTATATGCTGAATTTTCACTTTATGTTCTGGGGTTTTTGTCACACACACACACACACACACACACACACACACACACACACACAAACTAAAAGTCTTTGAGTTCATTAAATGTCTTTTTTCCCCCATTAAAGATTATACTTAACTTTGCTGGGTAAATTATCCTTGGTTGTAACCCTAGCTCTTTTGCTCTACAAAATATAATACTCCAAGACCTATGGTCCTTCAATTTAGTAGTTGTTATGTCTTGTGTAATCTGTAGTGTAGCTCTATGTTATTTAAATTTTTGCCTTGTTGCTTCCAATAATTTTCTCCTTAACCTAAGAGCTTTGAAATTTGTTATGATATTCCAGTAAGTTTTCCTCTCGGGATTTCTTTCAGGTGGTGATTGGTGGATTTTTTTCCTATTTCTACTTTCCTTTCTTGTTCTAGAACTTCTAGAGCAATTTTCCTTGATAATTTCTTGATAGGTTCTTTTTTTTTCATTTTTACATTTTTTTATTCGGAAATGTTCATACTGATGCAGAGAAATTGGATTTTAGAGACACAAGATATCCATTTATTATAAAACAAGAGATCTGGAAATTATTTACATGATAAAACAAAAGATTTCAGAACTTCAGTGGAATGTGCAATTTTCATGACGCCTCTTCATTAGTGATTTCAGTCCACATATTTCCCCAGAATGTTACTATCTCTAAATAAGAAATAGTCCTTGTCTTCTATAACTACTTTGGTTCCACCATATTCTGGAAGGAGAACTTTATCTCCAACTTTCACACTAACTGGTTGAATTTCTCCACTCTTTCCTTTAGATCCTGATCCAACAGATACTACTGTAGCTTGTCATACTTTTCCTTGAGATTTTTCTGGAAGCATAATACCTCCTTTGGTAACAGTCTCAGCTGCACTCCTTTCAACCAAAACTCGGTCAAGGAAGGGAAGAAACTTTCTAAAAGCCTGCCCTGCCATGGCTCCCGCAGTGCCCCGCAGCTGTCGCTCTTGCTCAGTCGGTTCCCTCCGTCCCTCCCTGGGCGCCGGTAGACTGGCAACCCTGTCAGTGAAACCGGTTCTTTTTTTAAAATAGTAATTTTCAGGTAGTCCAACTATTCTTATATTATTTCTCCTAAATCTCTTCTCCTGATAAATTGTTGTTGTTGTTTTTTTCCTGGCGAGATATTTCACTTTCTCTTTATTGTGCATACTCTTGATCCATAGCAGTGCGTAGGGTGGTCCAGGTGTACTATGCACACCTATGCCTTGATCTCACCCCCTCCCATTTCTTCTATCAGGCTGCCCCATAATAATAGCAATCCTCTCTGTCTGTATCTCTGTCTTTCTGTTTCTGTCTGTCTCTCTGTCTGTCTCTGTCTGTCTCAACTTCAGTCTCTTCCTAGCTATTGGTTTCTTCTCTATTGCCTAGAAACATACCCAAGTCTCTCTAAATCTTCAAAACAAAGCAACAACAAAAATCATTTCTTGACCGTGTTATATCTGTATGATATCAACCTATAACTATCCTTTCACAGTTAAATTCCCAGAAAAAAAGATATTGTCTAGACTCAATTGCATTCATTTCCAATCTTCTCACTCACTTTCCTCTTTGTAATTTTGGTTCCTTTTTCATCACTCAACTGAAACTTTTTTCTCCAAAGGTACCAGTGATCCAAAATGTTGGCCATACCTTCTTTATGGATACTGTCTCTTCTTTGTGTTTTGATGCTTTTCTTTGTTGCTTGTTTTTATTCTCTCCTCTTTCCTTATTTGCTCTCCCCATCTCTCTTTTCTCCTCCTCCTCCTTCTTGTTCTTGTTCCTCTCTCTCTCTCTCTCTCTCCCTCTCTTTCTTTCTCTCTTTCTCTTTCTCTCTCTGTCTCTGTGTCTCTCTGTCTCTTTCTCTCTCTCTCTGTCTCTCTCTCTCTTTCTCTCTCTCTCTGTCTCTCTCTCTCTTTCTCTCTGTCTCTCTGTCTCTGTCTCTCTGTCTCTCTGTCTCTCTGTCTCTCTCTCTCTCTCTCTCTCTCTCTCTCTCTCTCCTCTCTTTCTCTCCTTCTCATATCCATTTCCTTCCCCTTTATTGTGCATGTATTTCAAAAACTGTCCTAGGCATCCTCATCGCATTATTTCTTTTTGGAATCCCTAGCTTCTTTCCCATTTCAGTTCAAGTGCCATCTTGTGCTAGAAACCTTTCCTAATTCCCCTAATTCTTAGGATTCTCCCCACATCTAACATTAAATTGCTTTGTATTTATTCTGAATACATATCACACTCAATGTCTTATGTACATGTTATCACCCTTGCCAGTGGAAAATAAGCTTCTTGAGGATGGGGGCTGTTTTTCTTTTTGTCTTTGCATTCCAGCACCTAGCATAGTCCCTGGGACATAGTAGATGCTTAGAAAATGCTTATCGAATTTAATTAAATTTTTGAATATAGTCCAACCGTCTCATTTTACAGATCTGAAAACTGAGACTCAGAGAGGGCAATGGAAGGAAAGTGGCACAAGGGGAGGTTAGCTTAGCTAACTTGCTCTATGTTCAAAGTGTGCTAGTGTTATACACTAACAGGCAGACTTGCAGAGCACACAGCCCCTCTCCGCCCCCTCCCTCCAACCTCCAGCCCTGTAGAAAGTCAGTGTGTATGGAATCCTGGAGCAATAAAGCTGGAGGAGTCCTTAGATGTTACCTTGCCCAAACATCTCATTCCAGGGATGGGGAAGCTGAGGCTCAGAGATGTCTGAAATCACACACAATAGCAAAGGGCAAGATTGAGATTTGGATAAAGGGCTCCTGAATCCAAATCTAATATTCTTCCTAACTGCTGTAATCCTTATAGAACCCCAAAATCTATCAACCTTTTCTGAAATTAACCAATGTCCAACTGATGATGACTAGATGGGATTGGATGGCCCCCTCAGAGAGTGATTGGGCATCTCTGAGACGGCCTTTGATATAATACACACTTTTTGTTCACACTTTTCCCAGTATGATGGAGGTGGAGGAGAGGGAAAGAACAGAGAGTCTGACTCTTAACTCCTCATTACTCTGGGGGCTTCATCTCATGGCAATTTATTGGATGTTTTTGTGTGAGATCGATCAGTCCTGAGAACCTTCAGTGCATTGGATCTGCTTTTGATTTCTCACTCAGCATTAGTCCTTCAGGACCTTTTATAGTGCCTAGGATAATAACTATGTTCACCTGATGATGGATGACTTTTTTCTTTTCTCTTTTTAAAATCTTTTTAAAAATTTTTCTGTTACTTTAATTTCCAAAAATGTCCCTGCTCCTCCCCTCCCCCCCCCCAGTGAACCATCCCTTATAACAAGGATTAAAACAGAGAGAGAAAAAAAGCAGTTCAATGAAACCAATCAACAAATCCATTGTGTCCCTTGCATATGCAATGCTATTCATCTTTCCTTTTTGAAGAGGTCCTGTGACATCATGAGTTGATGTCTTGACTTGTGCATGAATTGGATTTAAATGAGGCAGAGTTGCGCAGTCATCAGCCTCTCTCTTCCAAAGTCATCAAAGTCCAGTGGCAAGATCAAAGTCAAGATGGCGGGTCATTCCCTGGGATGCAAAGGATGACCTTGGTGTCTTTGATGTCTCACCAAACTCTAAGATCTCCACAGCACCTACTTCAGCCACCTTCATGGTGATTCAAATATTGCCAACCACTCATTCTTTTAGGGGAAGTACTCACATGTTTCCCCCTTACTCACTGACTGGTTTGAGGCCTGTTGGTTCCCCTCTGCCAAGATAGTTTACCAGTGTGTGGCTGCTATGCATGCTTTAGCTTTTTGGAGCTGAAGGTGAGAGTTGGGTGACAGGTGGAAAATGAAGGTAGATGAGCAGCCCTGAAAAGGGTTTGGCAAGCCCTCACACCAGAGGGGCTAGTTTTCCTAGTAATCCCTCATCTCCACCAAGATGGAAGATAAGGACATTTTCTCAACCCTATTGACCATTGAAAGATGACTTTCAGTGCTTCTCAATTCCCATTTTCCATCAGAAACTTCAGATTTTATTTGGAATCCAAAAATCTGGGTGTAAATTCTGACTCTACCACATACATTGTTTCTCTGGGATTTGGTTTCCTTATCTACAAAATAGAGAGCCAGACCTCGAGTTAGGAAGACATCTTCCTGGGTTCAAATCCAGCCTCAGACACTTATTAGCTATGTGACCCTGGGCAAGTCACTTTGCCTTCTTTGCCTCAGTTTCCTCATTTGTAAAATGAGCTGGAAAAAGAAATGGCAAACTTCTCCAGTATTTCTGCCAACAAAACCCCAAATGGGATCATGAAGAGACAGGAATGACTAAACAACAACAAATCTACAAAATGAAAATATTGGACTAACTGACCTCTAAGGCCCCTTCTAGCTCTAACACATAATCATTTGTAAACCTTAATGTGTTATCCAAGTGTCAGCTGTTATCAGCCTTCAGAAAATTCCTTTCTGTGGTATAACTCTCACTCCCACGGCTCTAGGTAAGTGTTGGGCTACACTGGTCCCTGCTCTCATACTTTTGTGAAACTTTCCCAGACTACCTCCTTCCCCAAATCCTAATTGGTACCTTTAATCCTCACCCCATCATTTAGCTCAGGGTTGTGGGTGGTCCATTGCTTTTTCATAATCTTTTCAACAAGATTATCAGCCCCTTTAGGCAGTGAGAATGTTTATAGAATAGGAGTGATATAACCGAAGGAGCCTGAGGCTGTGAATTTAGGCTCCTGGGTCCTAGACCCAACTTTAACCCTAAGTACTTTCAGGATCTTAGCCAAGGTACTTCCTGTTCCGGGCATCTTTGTCCTCATCTGTAAAGTGAGAGGGTTGGCCTAGATGCTCTCCAAGGTTCTTTTCAGGTCTGACATTTTACATTCTCTCTTCTAAGGCCATCTCTGATTTTGGGTGCTCTTCTCTCTCACATATTCGTATTCTTAGGTATCTCAGAGAGGCAGCCCCCGGTATAGTGAACAGAGACCCAAGCTCAACGTTGGGATTCCTGGGTTCAAATTCTGCTACCCCTGATACATATTGGCTCTGTGACTCTGGCCAAGTAGCTTAACTTCTCAGTACCCCAGGTAATTCCTGAAGAATGTAAGATGCGGGGTGTGTGTGTGTATGTGTGTGTGTGTGTGTGTGTGTGTGTGTGTGTATGAGTGTGTGTGTGTATGAGTGTGTGTGAGTGTGTGTGTATATGTGTGTGTGTGTGTGTGTGTGTGTGTATGTGTGTGTAGCAATCTGCATTGGTAGAGGAAATTTACTCACGGGAAGTTCCCTACACTAATGAAATCATATGGGAGCAAAAAAAGAAAGTCCCTCTCAGCTTTAGCATTCTATGCTCAAAGTATTCTAGCTTTAACACTCTGTCTTCTGTCTTCTAAGGGACTTTCTGTCACCTCTGTTCTATATTCTAGTTGTTCTATGTGTAACCTGCAGCTCAAAGACAATTTGCAAAAGACTCTCTTCCTTCATGAAGATTGTTAACTCAATGTTCCATTCTTGTGTGAAAGGCAGAGCTGTTGAGAGATTGGCAGAGAAGAGAGATCCTAGTCTTTTGACTTCCAGCTTCAAGAGAAGACACATAGTTGCAGACTCTCTTCAGGTCCCTGAAGGGGACAGAAAGACTCTGGGAAGCAGCTGACATGGAGAGGAGCCAGCAATCTCAATCATGTCCTTATCTCCAGTTTATTACATTAGAAACTTTAGGTAATTTTCCTTTCGGTGGAAGCTGAGATTCTTTCTTTTTTGGTTGAACTGAGAAAATCTCACTCCCAATGGAAGAATTCACTCTTGTGTACTGTTGCGCATATATTCTCTTATGTATACTTTCTCTGATTTCTGTTTCACATCAACTTGGATAAATGGGTTAATCAACTATTCCCTATACGTATTCATTGTGGAAACGGCATTTGGTGGGAAGAGAGTCAAGTCTTGGATATATAAGCTGGGATCTTCCTTACCCATTAAAGCCAGGAGCACAGTGTAAACTTAAAAATTGTTTCCCCTATAATAATATTTAAGGAACACAGGTAGATGTAGCTTGATACCCCTACTCTCCGAAGAGAAAAAAAGTGGCCAGCCTCTAGCCCCAACCTTGTGTTTCTTCTCTTCTCTGGAATCAAAGTCTCCCATGGAGATGAGTGAGTGGAGAAGACTAAAGATATCTATCCTTGCCTCTTTGTGATCAAGATCTAGACAGACCCATGTAGACATACGTAACCTACATGGGCAACAAATGCACATGCATTCAAAGCATATTACTAATATTGTATTCCCACCTTTTTGATTTGAGTCCTATCTTTTCTTACTTTCTTTGGCTGATGCAGAACTAGTTTTAAGAAGGTCAGTGGGTACCAACCTCATACAGGACAGCAACCCGAATTTTGTTGCTGTTTTTTTTGCTGAGCACATTTTTCTGTGTTAGCATTCCATTTTAAACCTCAATTTGGTGGTTGTGACTACTTGTGCCTGTCCAGGGTTTGCATCCCAGAGGGGAGAGGTTGCATGAAACGTCCTTGGGTGGGGCTGGCCCGGAAAAGATACCTAACACTTGCTTCAGCCTGGACCTTGCATCTGAGGTGTCTGTTCACAAGGCTTGGGTCAGGGACCTCTTCTAGGCTGAACCAGGGCACTGGTCTCTTGAGATAACTGAAAGGAGCCATTGGATCAAAGTCCTTTAAAGATCAGACTAAGGACAGAAAGAATAGGTGTTCCTCTGGGAAGCTCCATTTTCTCTTGAAGGAGAAGCACAAAATGTGAAAGCTGGAAGAAAACTCTAGCCCAACCCTGTTAGATTGTAAGCTCCTTGAGGTGGTGACTGTCTTGCCTTTTTTTTTTTATCCCTAGAGTTTAGCAGTGTTAAAGTAGAGTTTAACACTTAAATGTTGATGGTTTAACTGAACCTTCTTGAGGAGGAGGAGGAGGAGGAGGAGGAAGAGGAGGAAGAGGAGGAGGAGGAGGAGGAGGAGGAGGAGGAAGAGGAGGAAGAGGAGGAGGAGGAGGAGGAGGAGGAAGAGGAGGAAGAGGAGGAGGAGGAGGAGGAGGAGGAGGAAACCATGTCCAGAATAGCTAGTCAGTCAGTGGTCAAACCAAGCTTTAAGAACTCCAAATCACTTGAAGTCTTTGGAACTCAGTTTCCTCATATGGAAAATGAAGGAGTTGGACCAGCTGGATCCTGATATCCCTTCCTTCTCTAAGACTAAGGCTCCTTCCAAAACACCATTAAGACCTAGTAACCACAAGAATTCAGAGGGGCCCAGGCTCCTTAGAAACCACATAGTCCAAGCCCTCTCTTGGAGAGATGGTAGTGAGGACCAGAGAAGGTAACTGCTCCAAGTCCCTCTAGCTGTGGGTTGCCTAACTTGGACTACAATCAATTTCTAGGTCTAGTCCAGTGTTCTCTTCATGTAAAGGACCTCCCTTCCCGAGAGAGACTAATGAATAGTGAAAAGGCTGAAGGAGTTAGGGTTGGGTTTTTTATGTTACATTAAAAAAAAGTGCATAATACTGACTTCACAAGGTCGTTGTGAGGAAAATGCCTCGTAAATCTTAAATTGCTATAGAAATGTGAGTTATTGTTATGAGGGATCATTAGCTAACGCTGAGGCAGTGTGGTGTAGTGCATTGAGAACTTAGCCTGAGTCAGGAAGACAAGCTTCAAGTTGTCCTTGTCACAGTCCTGCTGAGTGACCCTGAGGTCACTTAACACCCATTTCGCTGCGGAGAAGATGCAGATCAGCCCTGGGAGGGAGAGTTGTTTATTAGGACCCCCATGCAATAATGAGCATGACTCAAATATGTGTATGCACACACATACAGCATGCATAGAAACACATGTATGTGTACAACACAAAGCATGTATATGACACGCGTATATGGTATGTATGTATGTGAATTACCTACTTCAGATAAAGGGGAACAGGAAAGTTTCTCTGGACAAAAGGCAAACAAACCAACCCACCCCAGGGGCGTAGAGCCTCTAGGCCCTCTCTCTCTTCTTCAAGCCTCGTTTATCCCCGCCTGTACAGCACGAGAGGGAGTTCCGGTCAGAGGACAGAAGGTTTGCCCACTCGAGAAGGGCTAGGAAGTCCATTTCTGATGGGGAAAAGCAGCAACCCCACTGGAGGGTGAACCGTAAGTCTTGTGATGAGGCTCAAGGCAGGAAAGAACCTGGGGCCACTGCCTATGCTGGGAGATGGATGTTCCGTGGGGAGGGGGATTGGGAAGGGGAGGAGGAGGCTGGGGAGCCGAGGGCTGGCTAGAGGAGGAGAGGGGGCTGGGGAGGGGAGGAGGAGGCTGGGGAGGGGAAGGCTGGCTGGAGGAGGGGAGGGGGCAGTGGCTGGGAGGTGGAGCCGGCGCGCGGGGCGGCCGGCTGTTGCTGCTGCTGCTGCTGCTGCTGCTCGTGCTGCTACCGCCGCCGTCTCCGCTGCCGCCGCTGGCCGTAGGCAGCTGGTGTCTCGGGCTCCTCTCTGGCTGCCGAGCAGGGGCAGCAGCAGCCACTGCACGGAGCGAGCGAGTCAGAGCGGCTGGAGGCGGCGGCCGGGCAGCGCGAGCCCGGGAGAGCCAGCCGCGAGGCGCTGCGCCCGCGCTCCAGCCATCGCCGCCGCCCTCTGCAGCTTTCCCCCGCGCCCACGGAGGCCGAGAGCTCCAGCCCCAGCGCCGGCGCGAGCTGCCCCGAGCTCCCTGCAAGTTCGGCGGCGGCCCGGGTGGCTCGTGGGCCCGTCCCTAGGAAAGTTTCCCCTGCGGCGGAGGCGGCTGCGGCGGCTCCAGCTCCGGCTCCCGCTCCTGCGTCTGCTGCCGCTGCTCAGAGGCTCCCAGAGAGGGCAGCGCGTGTCGGGTCCGGTCCGGTCCAGTCCGGGCGCTGCGGGCAGCCCCCGGGGCTGCTTATCGGACTGCAGCCGCTGCTGTGGCCGCCTTTGGAAGGTAGGGAGGTGGATAGTCAGGAGGGAAAGCGGACGGGAGGGCGGCACCGGGCTGCCCCAAGCCCGGGACCATCCCACCCACTGTTTTCGGACAGTTTGGGGTGCGCGTGTTGGTCTGGGGAGGGTGGCAAGGTTGGGGACCCCAGAGAAGAGGGGGGGCTTGGGATGGTGCTGGTGGAGGGAGTTCCTTCTCTCCTCTCCCCTTCTCAGCACAGTCTGGGTTTTGCTGTGGCCTCCAGGGACAGAGAGGCAAGTTCGTTCCAAATTGGGTTGTCCTGGACTGTCCCATGTCCCCGCCCCCATTCTCCCACCTCTAGGTCTTTGCCCCAACCCGGGGTCGAGTATCGGACAGCTTTGCGGGGGACAGGTGCTCTGGGAAGGGGTGGGAGGGGAGCTGAGGGCGGAGGAGTGGAACGGAAGGGCAGGTGCATTTTTCGGGGTTGGGAGGCCACGGCCTCAGCCGGGGCGGGGATCTGCGACTGAGGAACAAGCACAGTTACTGATGAGGGGGTGGGGGGCTGAGGATCCCTGATGGAAGGGGGGAGTGCGAGGTGTGTGTGTAGGGGAGGGGGTCAGGGCAGCCCTGGTACAGTGGAGTGCCTCGTATGGTGGAGGGTGCCCATCTTAGCTAAGGGCAGGGGGCACTTAGTGATAGCATCTCCAACTTAACTGGGGGCCTGGGAAATAAATAAAAGGGGGGCACTGTAGCTGGGGAAGAGAGGGTAGAAAATATACATTTGGCCATCTGAGATAAGCAGAATTTATTTTGGGTTTAAGACAGGAGATAGAGAACTCCACCTGAGTGTGGGAAGGGGGGCGGGTGGATCGGAGGTGTGAGTGATTGTTATTGACGGAGGGGGAAGCCCAGGACAAGGTTACTTTTAGGAAGGGACATGAGGAGTCAGGAGTGATGCCAAATCCCCCTTGGGAACTGACCCGGAGCTTGGGGTAGAAAAACTCCACGGTCAAACCTCTGAGCTGAGAGCCCTTACCCGTCCTTGGTCTCCCCACGTGGGGAAAAGCACCTCCCGCGGACATCCTGTAAGCTCTCAGAGATTCCAGGATTCTCTGAAAATCAGTCAGACACCGAAAGGCTGAGCTCTGGGTTGATGAGCTCGGAGGCGCCCTCTCTGCCTGAGCCCAGGGAAAAGTAGGGGGAGAGGAAGAAAGGGGACGGATTGGGACTTGGACGAGATTTCCTCCTTAATGCCAACGTGTGGTGTATCTCTGTCCTCTGTAAAGCGTTTCCAGCTCGCCAGAACGTTATTCATGAGATGACCGGGGGGGGGGG
>CM053583.1:21549275-21559368 GCA_028627135.1 Pseudochirops cupreus | reverse complement strand
TAACTGGCCAGAGGAGTCCAGTAGGGTTTAGGGGGGAGGGGCTGAGGAGGGTGGGAATTTCCTTTCCTGGTTCAGAGTTGTTTGATAGCTCAGGGCCAGTTTTCTGTTGTTTCAAAGCTTAACTTAGCAGAGTGCTGGGCACACAGTAAGTCTTTAAAAAAAATGCTTATTGTCTGACTTTGTGGCTGCTGATGGTTCCATATTCCCATGTAGTTCAGGGGTAGGAGTACATACCAGTAAAAGGAGAGTTTTGCAGTTGCTAACCCCAGGCATCTTTTGAAACATAAGGGTCCGCTAAGATTATTCATAGAAACTTTTTCTTTAGTCATCTATCCAATTGGAAACATTTTACTAGTCCCATTGAGATTCTAAAACACATATCTTGTCATCTTTGTCATTTAAGGGACTGTTTAACATTTAAAAGATTATTCTTTCCTGGATCCTCTGGCTTCTCTCACTCCCCAAACTCCTGTCTTTTGCCAGTGAACAGGTCCAAGGCTGCATGGTGTCTTCCTTGTTCCAGGATGATATTTTCTCTTTTCTGAATATGTAAACCGATTGCCTAGCTAGTCATCATTCCTTCCTTGGCCCTTAGAACACTCTTCAGAAGGGGAGGAAATGTGAAACAGTCCCTAGAAGATGGTTAATATTCCTGCATTTGTTTCAGCCAGCTTCATGTTTTCCTTGGATGCCACCAAAATACCCTACAACAAAAGTTACCATAAAAAAAAAAAGATTATTCTGAATAGATGAGGAGGAGGGAGGGAGGAAGGGAGAAAGAGAGACAGAGAGAGAGAGACAAAGAGAGGCAGAGAGACAGAGAGAGAGACAGAGAGAGAGAGACAAAGAGAGGCAGAGAGACAGAGAGAGACAGAGAGAGAGACAGAGAGAGAGAGAAAGGGGTGGGGAGGAATACATTTTTATACTTATTTAATACATTCCACTGTACCAGAAAAATAGTGTGGTTTTGACTGACTTTTTTTCTTGTTTCTCTGCCATGGAGAAGAGGAGAGAAACAGTACTAGAGAAGAGTGGTGGGCTGAGAGCCCACAAACCAGAGAGGAATCAGAAAGCTGATAGCTATTATTATCTGTTACCTTGAAGTGAAAAGAGCCTTAGAGATCACTTAGTCAAACCTCCACATTTTGCAAGTGAGGAAACTGAGTCCCAGAGAAGGGGAGGTAACTTGGGGGAGCTCACAGAGCTTTCCCTTTCTTCCAATTTTGGCTTCCAAGGAAGCTTAATAAAAGTGGAGGAAGAGGGGAGGACTCCCATGAGATGCTTCTGATGTCTGTGTTTGAGCTCTTGAGTAGCATGGAATGTAAGAGCTGGAAGGTCCTTCGAGATCAGCTAAACCTCTTTAATGTAGTTCTCTTGTGCTAGTTTGGATTCTACTCATCTGTATTTGTGTCTTGGGATTATAGGACTATAGATTTCAGGCTGGAAGTGACCTTGGATATGGTTTAGTACAGTCCCTCATTTGATTTAGAAAATAGATTGCATCAGGAGGACCTGGGTTCCAATTCTGCCCCAGATACTTACTACCTGTGTGACCCTGGGCAAACCCCTTATTCCCCAGCAGGCTTCCCTATGTCTTTCCCCTCAGTACCTGTGTTTCAGCCCCAGAAGATGCTGAATCAGTAGGGATGGTTTCATTCCTTGTACTTTATCTCTTTACACACAGTAGGTACTTAATAAATACTTGTTAATTGATTGAAGGAAGGAAAGAATTGAGCCCAAATCCCTCTTTTACAGATGAGGAAACTGAGACCAGACCATGGTGTGTAGTGGAAAGAGCTCTTTATATAGCAAGAGTCGAAGGACTTGGGTTTGCCTCCTGGTGCTGCTCCTTACATGTGTGACCTTTGGGCAGCTTCTGCCCATCTCTGGGTTTCATTTTCCTTATCTCTAAAATGAAGGGGGCTTGACAAAATGGACTCTTGAGTTCCCTTCCAGATCTACATCCGATGTCTTGATGCCTGAAATCAAACAGCCAAGCTAGGGACCAAGCCAGGGCTGGGTCTTTTTCCTTGACTTCTAAACCAGAGTTCTTTCTAGTACGTTCCACCACCCCCACCCCAGGCAAACCCCAGGAGGATCCTGGGAAATTTCAACTCTCCTCCCCTCTCTTCTTTCCTAGTCTCTCTCCAAGTCCAGCCTTTCCTTCCCGATTAAAATGACTGGAGTTTTTTTTTAATATTTTGTACCTGTCGTGAAGTGAAGTGAAGATGGCAATGAGTGATTGAAAGACCCTAGTTAATTTCCAGAACCTGAGGTTAGTTTGGAGAGGGAGAAGGGAAGCAAGTCATTAGTTTTTGGAGGATCAACTCTCAAGAGGAATGGAGCCTTACATGAGAGACCTGGAGAGAAGAAGAGGGTAGGAGACAGAGAATGGAACTTGAAAGGGGGAAAAGAGAGAGAAAGAAGGGAGAGGGAAGGAGAGAGACAGAGAAGAGAATAGGAGGAGTACTGAGGAGAGAAGAGAGACTTTACTCTTGGGTTTTCTAAGTCCCACAGTCTCAGAATTGGAAGGCTCATAGATCTAGAGCTGTAAAGAATCTCAGAGGCAGTGGAGATGAGAAAACAGAGGTCTAAGGAGGATAAGTGACTTGGCCAAGGTCATACACAAAGAAAGTGTGAAGATAGAATTTGAAGGTTCTCTGTCTCTATAGCCAGTTTTATTCAAATAGAAATGAATTTCAGAGGGCCACATATTGTCTTAGAAAACCACAAATTAACATTATCTATATTTTTTGCATTTTAATTTATTTTGTTAAGCATTTCCCAATTATATTTTAATCTGTTTCAGCAACCCTTGGGTCAAGCCTTTGATCCTTTTTCTCTTTACCACCTCTCTTTTACCTTAGGGTGAGGTGCAGTGAAAAGAGTGCTGGATGCTAGAGATGGGAGACCAGGGTTTCTGAACCCAAGCCTCAGTTTCCTCATCTGTACAATGTGTATAATAATAGTAGCCCTACCTACCTCAGGAGATAGACGGTTGTGAAGAAAGCATCCTCTAACACTCCCAAGCACACCAGAACCAGATTAAAATGTAATGGGGAAATATTTAACAAAATAGATAAAAATACAATAAAACGTAGTGTTGTTACATTTTAAAACTAAGTTAGCATGCAACTGGGATCTTTATGTGATGATTTAGTGGTCCTTTTCTATAGGAGTTTGTCTAGCTGTCCTGTCTCCTATACCCACTAAAAATGTTTATCCTAGACTATAAGTACCTTGAGGGCTCTGACTATCTCATTCATTTTTATCTGTATTTCCACCACTACTACAAGACAGGACCTTAATAAATGCTTGTTGACTGATTGATCCTTGTTCTCTTTCCACCTCTCCTTACCTCAGGGTACTTACTGCTCCTCCCTTGAGGTGGGGCCTCAGATGGGGCACGGGTCAGGACAGGAGCAAATTCCTGTAAAGACTGAATTTTCTACTCTCCTTCAGCCTGCAGCTAATGGCTGTGACCAGACACCATTTCTCAGAGAGCATCATTGGTTTCCATGCTTTCAATTGTCCTGCTTCTCTCTCCCCAGCCTGAGCTCCCTACACTGCTCTGCCCTTACCACCTTGGAAGAAGGCAGCTTACATGACTGAAATTCAGGTTTGGGGGACATTGCCCCTCCTCCTAACAACTCTAACCCTAAGGACCTGAGCTCATGGAACTGTTTGGACTATGATGACTCAAGAAACTCAGTAGCATTGGTTCATCTTCAGCTGGTATGTGGTTCCAGATAAACTGAATGTGGTTTGAAAAGTCCTTACAGAATTTGAACTCAGGTTCTCGCTCCATTGTGCCACCTAGTGGCGACGTGATGCACTGTGAGTATCCTCATAAGTATTGTGTATCTTGTGAGAAGGATGGATGTCAGACATCAAGTGATTTACCAGTACACTCAAGACCTGTAGTGTACGTGTGTGTGAGTGTGTGTGTAAGAGTGTGTGTGAGTGTGTGTGGTTGTGTGTGGTTGTGTGTTCATATGTTTGTGTGTGAGTGTGTGTGTGAGAGTATGTGTGAGTGTGTGTGTGTGAGAGAGTGTATGTGTGAGTGTGTGTGAGAGTGTGTATGTGTGTGTGAGTGTGTGTGTGTAAGAGTATGTGTGAGTGTGTGTATGCGTGTGAGTGAGTGTGTGAGTGTGTGTGCATGTAAGAGTATGTGTATGTGTGTGTGTGTATGTGTGTGAGTGTGAGTGTGTGAGTGTGTGTGCATGTAAGAGTATGTGTGAGTGTGAGTGTGTGTGAGTGTGTGGTTGTGTGTTCATATGTTTGTGTGTGAGTGAGTGTGTGTGTGTGTGTGTGTGTGTGTGTGTGTGTTGGGTCTGTCAGTTCACAGAAGGAAATGAGCAAGAGGTGCACAGCATGGTGGGCACCATTCGAGGTCCCAACATATATGGGAATAATAATAGTAATATTTCCATACTGCTTATTGTGTGCCAGACACTATACTCAGAGCTTTCCAGTTGTCATCCTTATAACAACCCTTAGAGGTAGGTGCTGTTATTATTCCCATTTCACAGAAGAGGAAACCGAGGCAGACAGAGGTTCGTTGACTTATCCAGAGTCATACAGCTGGAGGATATGTGGGGATGGCTTTGAACTCCTATCTCCTTGACTCCAGGCCCAGAACTCCACCCAGTGAGCCACCAGACAAGAGCTATCTCTTGGGGCATGGGGGTCATGGCTGTATTGAAGTATAAGCATGCATCCTGCCACAAAGACCAGGACAAAGGACCGCAGAGAATGAATGAGTTAATAAATGTCTTGCTTCAGGGGCAGTTAGGTGCTATAATGGATGGGGTACTGGGCCTTGAGTCAGGAAGACCTGTGTTCAAATCTAGATTCATACACTTATTAGCTATGAGACCCTGCGCAAGTTACCTAACCTGCCTCAGTTTCCTCAACTTTAAAATGGGAATAAATAATAGCACCCGCATCCTCCCGGTGCGGTAGAGATGGAATTAGATGACATTTGTAGAACGCTTTGCAAATCTTAAATATGTATATAAGCGCTAGTTATTATGATTACATCTTTGACCAGATAGGTGTGTGCATGCTGCCTTTAAGTCTTACCGCTTCCCTGCCGCCTTGAGGGCAGAGGATGCATCTCCTTGGTCATGACACCTAGAATGTGGTGGTTGGTCCATGAGCATCTCTTGGATGTTAAGTGAGCCAATTGGCTTCTTTTGGGGGGAGAGGAGGAAGATGAATCCCCTTTCTCTTTGTTTTCTCTCCCCCTTCCCCTTGGGCCTCCTTGCAGGATTCCTGCAGAGTTAAAATATTATGACTA
Source organism: Pseudochirops cupreus (assembly GCA_028627135.1). Lineage (NCBI taxonomy): Eukaryota > Metazoa > Chordata > Mammalia > Diprotodontia > Pseudocheiridae > Pseudochirops > Pseudochirops cupreus. The sequence continues at coordinate 21,554,066 of CM053583.1, read as the reverse complement.
TCCTTCTGGTAGCCCCTTCACTCATGGCAGGGAGCCTAATTTGACGTCATTGACAAAAAGCCCTCATTTCTGGCACTTGGCGGATGACATTTCATCAACCAGCGTAGGCCTGTTCCTTTCCCCTCTTATTTTCCCAAACCATAGTGCAAAGACCATATGTGCAGATAATGAGTTTAAGCTGATAAACAACTCACAGATTTACCCAAATAAAGACCTTTCTTCCTAGAAGCCACAGGCAACTTGAAAAGTATTCGTCTGGTTCCCCTGGCAATTGTACTCCCTCCACTGTGCTTTTGTGTGCCTTTCTCAGCCTGTAGGAGGATTCCGACTTACCTGCTGCGTGACTTTGGATCAGTCCCTGTCTCTCTCTGAGCTTATTACTTCCTCTCTAAAGGGAGGGAATTTGATGAGATGGTCTCTAAAGTTTCCTCTGTTTCCACAATTTAATTTCTAAGCAATACAGTCACAGATTTAGAATGTGAAGGCCTTCTGGTCCAACCCCTTCTTTTTCCAGGGGAGGAATTGAGGCCTAGAGAGGTTTATTGAGTTGCCTGAGGTCACACAGACAACTGAGTCAGGATTTGAACTCAGGACATCCTGTTTCAAATCCAAAATCTCTTTCCATTATCCTACACTGCCTATTATACCCCTATGAAATCATTCAATGAGGTTTCAAAGATTAACTGTTGTAGACTGGGAGGCATGGGAAGACTGGAGGGCTGGTGTGCCTTGTGGGGCTGACTCCCTAGCCAGACAGGGACCTTTTGGCCCCCAGGAATTTTCCCTCTATCTGAATTCAATTGGAAGCTGCAGTGAGAGGAGAGGTCAGGTAGGGACTTTGAAAGGTTGTGGGTATTAAGCTCCAACTTATACCAAAGTACTCTAAGGTTCATAATCCATCAACAAACCAGGTGCCATCCACTGGGATCCCTGACTTCAGAGGGCTTACTTTCTACTGGTGGAAAATATAAGTAGGGAAACAGACTGTGCAGAGTAGATCCAGTGTGGGTGGGCACTTCACAATATTGATTCAGAGCTCTCCAGTTTTACAGGTGAGGACACTGAGGCAAAGGGAAGAGACAGAGCCTTGCCCAAGTTCCCGCAGAAAATTGTGGATGAGCTGGGATTCTTCCCATTTAACCTACCATGCTGCCCCTCCAGAGCTCTGGGAAGGAAGGAGTGCAAATGTCTTTCTTTTTTTTCCTGAGCCTGTGATTTCATGGGTGTAGGGAGTTATCCTAACACAGATTGACACCAGCTCTTCACTCTTAAAGAGCTACACTGAGGGGCTGCATAGTTACCATCCAAGTGTCACTTAGCCTATGTGTTTCAGAAGCAGATCTTGAACCATCCTAATACCATCTCTTCTCCCTACACGACACTATCAGAATATCGTCATTCCCATTTCATGTATGAGGAAACTGAGGGTCAATAGTGAGGTCACACAGCTAGTAAGTGTCAGGGCTAGGATGAATCACATGTGATCCAGGCAGCTCCCAGCTCAATTACCCCTCTGATTTACTACCGAATGTCTCCTGGTTGATTTTTATTTCCCGTCTTCTAATGTCCTAGCTCTCCGGAGTCTCTTTCTGACTCCCTAGCCCATGTTAGGAGAGAGGGTCTGTTTTCTCTTTTCACTCTTCAGGGCAGGGGAGGACATTCCGATTCTCCATTTGGGGCTGGTTGCCAAGAAAGGGTCGTCTCACAGGGAACCACTAGTTTATTGAAGATGACTGTTGGGAGAAATCTTCCCAGATCTAGAATCCCATGTGCTGATCCTCCATCTCCCATCCCCCCCTTGTTTCCAAAGTCTAGTTTTGCATCAGCCTTCTGGCTGTGTTTCCAAGTGGGAGAAGGAACTTCAAGCCCCTAGTGATTTCAGAATGAGGGGCGGGGATGGATGTTAGGAGGGACAGGGTTTTAGGCACTCACGCTGAAAGCTCTAGGAATTCAGGCCAAAACGAAATTGTTTGGGAAGTGCTGTTCATTCTGATTTTTTTGGTCCCCCCTCTCCCCAACCCAGAACTACACATGTTGAAAATTACAAATCTGAATAATCCTTTAGTAAGGGAATTCAGAAATAGGAAAAGGCTGTCCTTGGCCAGCTCTTTTTGCCCAACGTGGCATCATAGAGAGAAAGCTAGATTTGGAGTTGGGAAGAGCTCAGTTTGAATCCCATGTCTGCCACTAGCTGTGTAACTCCAGGCAAGCTCCCTAATCTTTCTGTAACGTGGAGGTAATCATACCTGAAATACAGAACCGTCAATCTGTGAGCCTTTCTTAAGCCCCAGGACCCAAGGCTATAATGTTTATGACCAAATGCTCTGAAAACTTTAAAGCATTGTGTAAATGTTCGTTATTACCAGTAAAAGATTAATTTGAGGGTGGAGCTATAGAGCCGGATTTCATTGGTATCAGAAATTCCTTGTAAGGACGATCAGTACAAGAGTCTGTGAAACTTCCAGTCTTGGAAAGTAGCCTGAGGGCACTGAGAAAAGTTCAGGGGTGTGGCCGGGGACCCCCAGCCATTCTGGGATGCAGGCAGGACTTGAGCCCAGAGCTTTCTCCCCTGGAGGCTACCCCTCCATCCACACTGTGTGTCCTCTCCGCAATATATATTACTGTTATTATTATTATGAAAGTTTAATAGTATTTTATTTTCTCCAAGTTACATGTCAATCAACAATTTATTATTCATATTATGTAATTATAATGATATTCAGGCTGAGCCTATGAGTTGGTTCCTGCTGCATTGTACATACAGTCAGTTTAACTGCTCATAGTTCTTGAGTTCAGTTCTGTTGGACTTAGGTCTGAATTATCTACGTCCTCATGTCTCAGATCTTAAAAAGTAGCTCTTTATTGATATCTATTGTTTTTTATGTCGTCTATATATACATGCGTCCTCTTTCCCTCCCAGGGAGGAGCCATCCTTTATAACAGCAGTTCTCAACCTGTGGGTTGTGACCCCTTTGGGGGTCAAATGACCCTTTCACAGGGGTCGCCTAAGACCACTGGAAAACACATATTTCCGATGGTCTTAGGAACCAGGACATCGCTCCTCTATCCATCTCCAGGCGAGTCTGCCCACATGCAGATACACCCAGATACGAGTATTAAAGGGTTGAGGTATTAGGAAGGTTGAGAACCACTGCTTTATAACAAAGGAGAGAGGGAAGGAGGGAGGGAGGGAGGGAGAGAAGGGGGGGAAGGAAGAGGAGAAAGAGGAGAAAGAGGAAGAAGAGGAGGAGAGGAAGAGAAAGGAGGAGGAAGAGAGAAGAGAGAAACAGGAGAAGAAAAGGAGACGGAGGAAAGAAAAAGAAGAGAGAGAGAGGAGAAAAAAAGAAAATCCAACTAAATCCATTTTTTTAGATCAAACGTTATATGAAATATTCAGGTTGGAGAGGCGTCTCCTTATGTCCTTTCTTTGGGGTCAGGTTTGCTCTTTATAATTTTGGACCAATGTCCCACTCAGTTTTAAGAGACTTTAGAACTGGAAAAGAAGAAATCTTCTTGTCTGACCCCCTCATTTTCAGAGGAGAAACCTGAGACTCAGAGGTTGGTGGGACTTCCCCAAGGGAGAGCTGGCTGGAAAACTAGCCTTTATAAGCAAGGACACTTGTAGCCTCAATGTGGTCCAGTGGAAAGAATGCTGGGTTTGGAATTACATCACCGGTTCAGATCATGGCTGAGATGCTCACTTCCTGTGTGACCTTGGGTGAGTCTTTTCAGTTTTCTGACTTTGATTTCCTCATCTATAAAATTAGGGAGTTGGCCTTGGCCTCTAAGGTCCCATCCAATGCTGAATTCATGATTGTAGTATCTGAGGTTTCCCAGAATGGGACACGCCAGGGAATGAATTACCTCAGCTTGGCAAGGGAACAATGAAAGCCAGGTCCTGAAAAGTCTCTTGCTCACCTGATGGATGCCTCCATCTAGGATGGTGACTGATTGGGTTCCCCTATTCCAAGTGCCCTTAGGACTATGGTTCTGTAATAAGCCATTGTGGTTTCCATTTGAAATGAGAGAGGAGTTTAGAACCCAGGGCCCCAGAATCCTAATTATCTAATTACTATTTAGTGGTTGTCCAGGAAATCTCCCTTGTCTCTCCCTTCTCCCCTTTTAGGCTACAGGTTTGCTAGGGGAGGACAGAATGTGGCAAACACTCTCTAGCCAACTGTCTAAGCTGGCCTGCCTGACGGAGCAAATTCCCACCTCCTGGTTCCTGACATTAATTGTCAGTCCTCCAGTGGCACCAGACAGAGACGTCAGCCATGCTGAAAATGCATTATTGAGTTGCTGTGACCACAGTTCTTGAGCCTGCTTGTAGGGGGAGGCTTTAACATCAAAACAGAGACTAAGCAAATGTTCGTCAAAATAAGTCCCAGAAGGCTCAGAGGAGAGAAGCTTCCTGAAAGGGAAGACATTGGGACAGAGGGGAAAGCCCAGCTGGGTGGGCCAGAGGGAGGGCTGCACCACTGACCTCCCTATAGGGCAGAGAGAGCCTGGAAGCAGGGCTTATTGTCTTCCTCCCTGAGGCTGGGAATGAAGGGAAGCAAAGCCCTTCCAGGTTGGAATACATTCATCTCCACCCTACACAATCCTGTGTGACTGACCCATCCTTCCGGCTATGAAGTCACCCATTATTTGTTCCTTGTTGGATTGAAAACAACATAATTATAACACTCCCCTGGGGACTGGAGGGATGCAGTCTCCAGGCATAACTATGGCCAAGCCAGACAGGGAGAGAGATGGAGAGGGGAGATGGAGGGGGAAGAAAGAGGGGGGGGG
>CM053583.1:21494520-21548775 GCA_028627135.1 Pseudochirops cupreus | reverse complement strand
CCTTTGGGCATAGTTCCAGATTGCTCTCCAGAATGGTTGTATCAATTCACAACTCCACCAACAATGCATTCGTGTTCCAATTTTTCCACATCCTCTCCAGCATTTGTCATTTTCCTGTTTTGTCATCTTAGCCAATCAGTCAGATTGATTCTAAACCATGTTTCCCAATGCATAAAAAGCCAGTATAGTATAACAGAAAAAGCCCTGGATTTAGAGCAAAAAAGACATGAGCAAGTCCCTTCCCATCAGCAGGCCTCAGTTTCCTCCTCTGTAAAATGATAGTATTGGATTAGATCTGATTTTTTTAGCCTTTTTATGTCATGCAATTCTTTGGCAATCTGATTAAACCTACATAACCTTTCTCAGAATCAAGTTTTTAATTGCAAAAATAAAATACACAATATTATAAAGGAATCCAATTATATTAGAACACAATTATCAAAATATTTTTAAAGTTTTACAAGTTTTTTTAAAAAAGTTCCTGTACCTCAGATGAAGAATCCCTGAGGTGCCTCTGAACTCTAAATCTAAAACTCTGAGTCTAAATCCTTTGAAGAGAACCTGGGTTTAGATCCTACCTCTGACACTCAACTGTGTGACCTTGGGGCAGTACACTTAATCTCCTTGGGCCCAATAGCATGAGGAGAGTGGACTCAGACTACAAGGTGCTTTCTGGCCCTCGTGCTATGAAATTAGGACCCTCTATACTGCAGTAGGGGTCTCAGTATCTTCTGGGTCCTTTTCTTGGGTCCCACCCTCCATTCTCCTGGCTGAAAACAATCAAAGCCAGCAGCCTCCCCAGGACTCCCGGATATACTGGCCAATTGTGTTCTGCTCAGCAGAAATCAGAAAGATTTCCTGCAGAGGGAAAGGACTGGGAAAGGCTAAGATAAATCCGGACATGGGCAAGAGATGGTGTACTCACTATGTCAACAGACCCTGACTGACCCCAGGCTTGTTTCACTAAAAATATTCTTAATCAGGCCAACCTTTGGATGCTGAAGGACTTTTTTTGAGCTTAGTTTTAAGGGTGAGAAAAAAGAAGATCAAGGGAGTTTTTCTAGTCTGCTCTAGGAAGACAATGAGACTTCTTGGCTTTCATTTGCTGTAAAAATACTCTGTGAGTTTTCTCTTGAGTGCTCATAAAGAAAAGGAACAGTGAGACAAGCCAGGTCTCTGGGGCCACCACTGGAAACACCTTGAAACTCAAGCTTTTCTCTACAGGTTTGCTGGCTTATTATCTATCTCTGTGGAAAAGGGCAATTTTCAAAGGTGTCAAGGCCCCAATCTCAGCTGCATTATCGCAGAGCTGTTCCTCACGGTGCTGGGAGTCATCTGCAGAAGGAAGAACACTCATTCCCACCCTCACTCCTCCCCCCCCCCCATCTATTTCTCATCTCCCAGCTCTCCATGCTTTCGCTTGCTCTCCTGGCTGAGACTCCCAACTTGTAGCAAAGCTGGGATCTGTCTAGACTGTTTATTGCTTTGTAAGGAAGAAGTGAAACAGACATGGTCTCCTTGAGGTGAGCGAAGTTACAGTAACTTTCTGCCAATTCTAACTATTACTAATGTGTCAAAAAGAGGATCTGATTTCTGTGTTTTAATATTGGTTGGATCAGCCCCTAGCTTGGAGGGTGGCCAGTTGGCCCCCCTGCTAGGACCTGGCTTACCTAGCTAAAGTAGATACTGGAAAGGTTAGGCCTGTGTTCCCAGTGCTGTGGGAGGGAAGAGGTGTGGTTAGTGTTAGAGACTGAGAAGAGGCAGCTGAAGCCAACCCTAGCTGGGCTTTGAGAGAGGAAGGTTCCAATCCAGGCTCTGGCATTTGCTGCATGACCCGAGCAAATCATGACTTCTCAGGGCTTTAGTTTCTTGAATTATAGGATGAGAGACTGGACCAGATCAGTGGTTCTCAACCTTTTCTGAGTCTTGGACCTTTGGAAGTCTGGTGAAGCCTATGGAGCCTTCCTCAGAATAATGTTCCTAAATTCATGAATTAAAACCTCTACAATTACCAAAGAAACCAATTATATTGAAATAAAGTTATCAAAATATATTTTTAAAAATTCACAGACTCCAGGACTCAAGATTCTGGTCTCATGGGTCTTTACGATCCCTTCTAGCTGTGGGGACAGAGGAGAAGGGTGCTGCATTTTCCTTTTAAACTTTTTTCTTTTAAACATGAATATTTGAACCATTTTAGAATAAACTTCCATTTGAAAAATAATGGGAAGTCACATCTAATCCTTATGTTTTGCTTCCATTTCCCCAAAATATTAGACAAAAACAGTCAAAAGACAAACTTTAGTGCTCACCTTGGCTTAGCCCCCGACAACCAGGGCTAGATCTGTTTTAAACCAGCATGACTGCGTGTTTTCTGAATGTGAAGTCTTCTTTCACTACATGCCAAATGATGCTTCTCCCTGCCTTGATTTGTAACTGAATGACATGAAGCCTTTTGCTGACTTGTATTCTAAATTGTAAATAGTGACATTTCTTTCCATCATGCAGCACTGACATTCTAAGTGGGAAGACCTCTTACAGAGCTGGTATTCTATTTTTCTAAAAATATTCTGAGATCCTTTCCAACTTTGAAATTTTATATTCTGTGATCACTCTACTTATAACATTCCAACTCTGACATTCCATGTAAAGCACCTTCCATCTCTGGAAATTCTGTGTCAGGTCTGACACTCTATATGTTAATGTTCCTCTCATTTCAGATATTCTATTTTCTAAGTTCTTTTCTATGTCCTAAGGCTCCTTCTAGCTTTAAATTCTATCTTCTAAGTAACTTCCCAGCTCTGACATTCTATGTTGTAAGGTTCCTACCATCTCTGACATTTTGTGTTCTAAGTTCCCTCCCAGTTCTGACATTCTAGGTTCTATGTTCTAAGGTCTCTTCCACCTCTGACCTTCTGTATTTCAAGTATTTTCCCAACTCTGACATTCTAAGCTCTAAGACCCCTTCCAAATCTGACATTCTAGGGTCCCTTCCAGTCTGATATTTTGTGTTCTAAGTTTCCTCCTAACTCTAACATTCTAGATTCTAAGAGCCCTCCCAGCTCTGAACTTCTGTGTTCTATGGTCCCTTCTAGCTCTGATATTCTAGATTCTAAGAGCCTTTCCAACTCTGTTAATGTTCAAAGGCCCCTTCCAGATCTGAAAGTCTTTGTATCCATGATCTTTTCCCAGTAATACCAAGGCTTAGTTCCCCGTTTACCTCTAGCATGTGTAGGGAAGAAATAACTCTGTCAGCTGCTCAAGCCTGCAAGTCACAACACAATATGCTCCCAGAAATGAAGTGAGTAGAATACACTTAACTTCAATTTCCAGACTTTTAGATTAAAAAAAAATCCCTCTCATTTCTGTGAATGGCAGCAGCCTGCCATTTTTTTTTCACTGAAAATAAAATGTTTTTTGGTGGGAGTGTTCCAAATAGCTCAAGAGAGAAGTTTCTTCTTTGGAGTATTGCTACCCACCTTTACATCAGGGCTTGGAGTCAGACTGGAGATTGGGTTTTTTGTCCCCAGAGTGGGGAGTAGGAAGGCTGTTGAAGCAGGAGTTAGTGGAGGCTGAGAAGCATTTACTACATGCTAGGCACTATGCTCAGCCCTAGAGTTACAAAGGTAAAAATAGCCCCCGTCCTTTGTTTTTGTTTTTTAATTAATTTTTTTTAATTGGTGATCCAAATTCTATCTATCTCACTTCCCACACCCATAGGGAAAAATGAAAAAAAAAAGCAAAATTCTGTTACAAACATATATATATATATATGTAGTCAAGCAAGACAAATTCTCACATTGGCTATGTCCACAATACATATAATACACACACACACAGGTCTATACACACATAAATGTACCCTTCCACATATGTGCATGCACGCACACATACATGTAATATTATACACATGAGGCCCATATATGTGAGCAGTACATGCATGTATATGAACACACATGTTTCATTCTGTAATGTGTATACATATGCACATATAATATTGTACATGTGAGGCTCATATATATGAACCTCACATATACACACCTGTATGTATATGTGTACATATATGTTTTAATCTGTACTGAATATCCTCTTCTGTCCTGGGAAGTGGGTAGCCTGTTTCATGGTGAGTCTTCTAGGATTGTGGCTGGTCATTATGTTTATCTGAGTTCCACAGACTTTCAAAGTTGATTAACTTGATAATGTTGTTGTTATTGTATAAATTATTCTCCTGGTTCTTCTCACTCCACTCTGCATTAGTTCATACAAGTCTTCCTAGGTTTCTCTGAAACCTTCCCCTTCATATCTTATAGCATAATAACGTTCCACCATATTCATATACTATAATTTGTTTTGTCATTCCCCAGTTGATGGGTGCTGCCATTGCTCTCAATTCTTTGCTTCTGAAAAACAGAACTGCTATCACCATTTTTGTCTGGATGGTCCTTTTCCTCTTTTTTTTTTTTTAAATCTATTTGGGGCATAAACTTAGAAGTGATTTGAATGTGCCTCAATGTACATTTGTTAGGAGTATGTGCAAATAATGAACTACATGCTGACTAGAAACAGTATAAATGGCAAATAATCTTAGAGGCATTTGTTCAGCCGTGGAATTTGTGCTTCCCATATGGGAGACCTGGGTTGTTTCCTGGTTAATGAAGCTACTTTGGGCAGCTAGATAGAGTGCCTGACCTAGAATGAGGAAGATCTGAGTTCAAATTCAGCCTCAGATACTAACTAGTGTGAACCCTGGGCAAGTCACTTAATCCTGTTTGCCTCAGTTTCTCCATCTGTAAAATGACCTGGAGAAGGAAATGGCCAACCACTCCAGTGTCATTGTCAAGAAAACCTCAAAAGAGGTCACTAAGAGTCTGACACAACTAAAGTGACTGAACAACAACAGCAATCTCAGTTAAGGCACCAGCACCTCCGAGGGGGCAGAGAAAGACCTGTAGGAAGTGAAAGGCAAACCTGAGGAAAGCAAAGAGTTTCTTTTTAATGGTAGATTGTAGAGAAGTAGAGAATCAAAGGAGGGATGAGGCCACCACTGGGATGTCTGAGCCAATGACTGACAGGAGAGAGGGTGGAGCTGCTCGACTCTGCTTGTTTTCTCTTCCAAGAAGGCTTTTGGACTGGAAAATGTAGAGCAAAAATGGCTGCCAGGGAGTTAGTTGACATGCCAGATAGATAAGGGATATAGAAACAAAAGCACTTGGCTGCCCTTGTTGTGATTGTCACCTGGCAGAGGACCTGTGGGGCTGGGGACAGAAAAAACTGGCAGCTGTGATGGCTCTCAGGGATGCGCAAACCTGCTGGTTACATGGAATTGTTTCTAGAGAATTCCAAAATGGAAAGAGAATGTGATCTGCCAGATATAAGCCAATGAACTTTGGCTCATTTTTCAAAATTTGTTTCATTTCAAAATTCATTCATTTATTTATTTTTAAAATATTTCTTTTTTTGTTTTTTTTTGCTTTTTTTTTTGGCCGGGGGTGGGGGGGGAAGGCAGGGCAATTGAGGTTAAGTGTCTTGCTTAAGGTCACTGTGTTAAGTGTCTGAGTTTGGATTTGAACTCAGGTCCTCTTGATTCCAGGGCCAGTGCTCTATTTACCGAGCCACCTAGCTGCCCCTCATTTCAAAATTTAAAAGATGGTTAGTAAACATTTAGAAAAAGAAGCAATTAGTTTCCTCAACTGCAAATCATGCCATGCTGACTTTCCTTCCTCCCTTCTTTCCCTCCCTCTCTCCCTCCCTCCCTTGCCACCTCCCTCTCTTCCTTCCTTCCCTCCCTCCCTCCCTCCCTCCCTTTCTTTCTTTCTTTCTTTCTTTCTCTTCCTCTCATTACTAAAAAGCTATATTAGGGGAATGCTGTAGCTATAAATTCTCTCTAGATTTTAGCAAAATATTTGATAAAATATCTCATGATAAACCCATGAAAGAGGTGGAGAGAAGTAGGGCAGATGATAGTACAATTAAATGGCTTCAGAGCTAGCTGGTTTTGAGAATAATTAATGGTCAAGGTCAGTTTGATCAAAGGTCTCCAGTAGAATGTCCCAGGACTCTATGATCAGTTGGGTTTTTTTTTTGACATTTTAATAAATAACTTGAGTAAAGATATATTATAGATGATAGCCTTATCAGATCTGCAGAGTGCCCAAAGCCAAGAAAGGGTATCTACTATTGGATGAGAGACTCAGGATCAAGAATGATCTTGGCATATTGGAGCACTGAGTTGAATCTAGTAAGAAAAAAAGTTAATTGCAGTGAATGTAGAGTCTTAAATGGAGGTCCAAGAATTCAACCTTAGTTTGTGTGAAAAAACATATGGGGGTTTTAGTAATTGAATGTAATTCAACTACTGTACATGTAATTGAAAGCTCAGTTTGAATCTCACTTACTCTGAGTGCTCAAGAAATCTTGGGCTACAGTATGAGAAAGATGCTATTTGTGAAATCCCCCTCTGATACTTACTAACTGTGTGACTCTGGCCAAGACCTTGATGCTTCTTGATACCTCATTTCTTTACCTAAAAGACAAGGATAACAATATCTTTCTACAGAGTTGTATGAAGCTCAGAAACAATAGGAGTGCTTTGTACAGCTAAAGGGGGAAATTTATACATATATACACACACACACACACACACACACACACGTATACATCTATATATAAATTCATTTTTATATCTAATATATCTTTATTAAAGTAATTTATTAAATGTCATAACTGATCATAGAGCCCTATGACATTCCACTGGAGACTTTTGGTCAAACTGACATATAGATGTATGTGTATATATATTTATATATATATGACACATGCATATTGACACAAGTATGCAATGCACATGGCCACATTGACATATACAAATGCGTGCATGTATGATACATGAATGCATGTGCATATATACAGACACATATATACTACAGCTATTTTTAAACTTTTCTTTTTATTAGCCCTGTGATTTTCACAAGCGTTTGGTTCTTGTGAGGAGCTTTTACCATTTCGGATCAAGGAATATCACGGATGATTATCATGCAGTTGGCTATTGTGTTAATTGTATTAGAAAGGGCTCACTGTCCTTGGCACATCTATTTCTTCCTGTATGCATGTCTACACAGAAAATTTGAAAGAGGAGGTAATTGGGGGTGTGTGTGTATTGGTGGTGGTGGTGGGGTCTTTGTGATATTGCAGAAAGGGCATGAGATTGGACATCCAGATAACTGGGATCAGTTCCTGGGCCTGTAGCTAAACTGAGTGACTTTAGACAAGTCACTTCCTTTGTTAAGGTCTCTGTTTATCTGAACTAAAATAAGGTAGTTGTATTTGACATATTTAAAGTTCTCTGTCAGTTCTAGCAATCAGTCAATCAGTATCCATTTACTAAGCACCTACTGTGTTCCAGGTTCTATGATAAGCATTCTTTGTTCTGTTTTATAAGGACCTTAACAGCTCTGACATTCTATGTTCTTTTTAGTGTCTCTTAATCCTGACATTCTGTGAACAATTCTAAAGTTCTTTCTAGCTGTGACATTCTGTGTCCCTTCCTAGGTCTAACACACTACATTCTATGCATGTTCTAAAGTCTCTCCTAACTTTGACACTGTGTTTTTAGGTCCCTTCCAGCTGAGATGTTCTAAGTTCTGTATTGGAAAGTTCTTTCTAGATTTGCCAGTCTAGAATTTTCCCTCCTAGACAGAACAGAGCTACAGGCTAAAAACCTATTGTTTCCATTTCTTTACCTGGATTTCAGAGGCCTTCAGCTCCAGTCTCTGCTTTCAGTTGTAGCTCTGACATGAACCTCAGGACCCATCCACAGTGTCTGGTAAATAGTCTTCACTTAATAAGTTTTTATTGGTTGGTTGATTAATTCAGTCCTATTTTATCCCTTTAGTGATGGGCTTGGGAGGAAAGTAAGGACCAAAGAAAGTCAGTAACTTGGCCAAACATGGTCATACCACAGACTAGTGACCAGATCCAGGGCTGTACCCAGACCCTCCCGATTTTCACCAGGTCTTTGATCTTTTTTCTATTGCATAGCTGCCTCTTTGATTCCTACAAGGTTCTAGGCCTGTAACCTAAGGAAACATTTCTCCTCTTATAACAGTCAGTCTCAGTACATCTTGATTTCCAAGCTGAAGAGCCATGCCACCCTCAAAAACCTCATTTCCACAGTGGCTTAGCAAGCAGTGACCCCTCCCCCCCTCAAAGAGCTTTGTTGAAATCAATAGTTCTGCTTCTTCAGAGTGGGTATCTCTGCTGTTATAGGCCAAGAAAGTCTCCCAGTCACACTGCCTGATTTTTTATTTCTCTCTTGATGACCAAGTCTGTGCATGGGTGCAACATGGGAATGAGAAACACTAATGTTCTGTTCATTCATTAGAGGTGAGTAGGTAGAAATGTGGCAATTGGTTTTGGCTTAGAGATGTTGCTATTAAATGGGGATTTTGTTCAGTTATGTCCTACTCTTTGTGACCCCATTTGGGATTTTCTTGGCAAAGATACTGGAGTGGTTTGCTATTTTCTTCTCCAGTTCATTTGACAGATAAGGAAACTGAGGCAAATGGGGTGAAGTGACTTGCCCAGAATCACACAGCCAATAATGGTCTGAGGTCAAATTTGGACTCAGGTCTTCCTGACTCAAGCTTGACCCTCTATCCATTGCATCACCTTGCTGCCCAGGGAGAGGGAGGAGACCTTGAACCTAACTGACCTTATGCTATAGGGCCAACCTTGAGTGGCTACTCATCCTCTTTGGGCTATAATTTCCTCATTTTTAAAATTAAGAGGTTATACTCCCTTTGTCTGCTCTGACACTGCCACACACTTAATATAGGCCCTCATCCCATTGTGCCTCGATTAGTGTTTTAGTGGGTCTGCCTGCCTCAACTCTCCCAAATCCATTCCAATACACTGCCAAAGTGATCTTCCTTATAGTACTGGTCTTACCATGTGCCTCTCTTACTCAGTAAACTCCAGTGGCTACCTATTACCTTCAGAATCAAATATAAAATCTTCCTCTCTCACCTGACTCTGTGCTTTTGTAATGGCTGTCCCTCATGCCTGAAGCTCTCCTTTCTCATTTGCACTTACTGGCCTCCCTGGCCTCTTTTAAAACCCAGTTTACATGGCATCTTCTGCTGGAGGCCTTTCACAGTCCATCCCCCTTCCTTCCTCTTCTCTCCCCTCCCTACTGCCCCCAGCTAGTAGCTTCCGTCTAAGATAATCACCAATTTATCTTGTATGTATATTGTGTGCACATAGTTGCTGGAATTTTGTCTCTTCCATTAGACAGTGAACTCCTTGAGGGAAGAGACCATGTTTTTGCCTTTCTTTTTATCCTCAGTGCTTGGCACACTGCTTGGCATATAGTAAGCACTTAATAGATGCTTGTTGCCTGACTACCTATCTCCTGAGGTCACTTCTAGCCCTAGCCCTCTTATGTACAGACAATGCTGTCTTCTGGTCCATATAATTTAATGGCCATTTAGTGTTTTCCAAGGAGCTGTGATTTCCTCAAAATGAATTCTCTTCTCTTACTGACAGATGCAGCTCACAGTCCTCTAGGGCTTGGAAAATAATCCTGGGGAGCTGCTGTGGTCAAAAGTTCTGCACTTTTGTGAATAATCTGGTAGTTGTGAGCTGCTCCTAACTTACACAGGCCAGTCCTTGGTAAATAGAATTTAAACCCAGGTCCTCTGACTCAAGGTGATACTCTTTCCATGGTACCTGGATGCTCTGAACTCAATGTCTTCATTTTTTTTTTTTTTGCTTTTTGGAGGACAATTGTGGCTAAGTGACTTACCCAAAGTCACATGGCTAGTAAGTGTCCCAAGTGTCTAAGGCCAGATTTGGACTCAGGTCCTCCTGACTCCAGGGCCGGTGTTCTATTCACTGTGCCACCTAGCCGCCCCAATGTCTTCATTTTTTAGATAAAGAAACTGTGACTCAAAAGGTTAAGTGATTTATCCAAGGTCACATGAGAATGAGGGGAAGTGGCTAGTTTTGAACCCAAGTCTTCTGATTCCTTACACAGCACTCTTGCCAAAATGCCTCTGTCCTCTGCCCACACTGGGGGCATTATAATGACCAAGGCATCACTAGGTCATACAGTCTTCGAGCTGGAAGAGACCTTAGCTATCACTTGTCACTGGTTTTATCCATATGGAACTGAGAACCAGAGAGAAGCAGCTACTTAGCCAAGATCACAAGCTCCTTAAAGGCAGAGCTGGCCTTGGAATCAGAAACTCCTGCCTCTTCTCCTAGCTTAAGGCTCTTTCCTCATACTGTGCTCTGCTGTGTCTCCAGGTATTTTGGGATTGCTGAGAAACCTCAATCCCTTTGAAGAAGTCTCCAGATTATAGCAGCTGAATCCTTTCCTAGGCATCCCTAGAAGGACTATTCCCAAATACCTGATCAGTCCAGATGTTAACGGTGAGTGATGGTGTGAGGGTTCTTTCCTCAGGACTGTGGAGTATAGGTTTTGGATTCCTAGCAACTTTTCCTTTGTTTTTAATCTAGTTCTTTGAAAAATGGAAAACTTCTGAGCTGTCTCAAGCTGAGTAAGAAGTACTATGTTTGAAGGATTAATCTTGGCACTATGAATTTTAAAGACCTTATAAGCTATGTTGTAGAAACCTGTCAAAATGCTAATGCTTCTGCTGTCTTACCTCCAGCGGATCTTTTTTCCTGGAATTAGAAATATATGTAGGTGGGGGCAGATATGGAGGAATTATAGCTAATGGAGGGGTACTCCTCCACAAGGTGGATTTTAGAGTCCAGATTAGGAGCCTTGAAAATTCAGTTTATTCCGTACATCAGACACTGTCCTAAACACTCAGAATATGAAGAGAGAAAGGAAACATTTCCCTGCCCTCAAAGAGATTCTTCTCTATCAAGAGGAATATATCATGTGCAAAGATGAATAGATAACAAAGTTTATACCAAGTTATACAAAGTTATTCTGAGAGAAGAATGACTGGAGGGATCAGAAAGACCCTTTGCAGTAGGTACCTGGGCTATGTTTTAAGTGAAGCTAGGGGAACTTTGGAGAACTTGGGAAAAAGCAGTGAGCTAATTGGAGCCTTCTGACTCCTTGGGGAAACTGGTACCTTGATAAGCCTCTGTCTTGGATTTTCCTGCCAAGGGCTTTCATGCTAGCTTTAGGGTGGTCTTTTTGAAAGCAGTTCCATTTGCCATCACATGGTTTTTTAATAAAGTTACCCCTCAAAGCATAAATATCCTGTATACATATTTTGCTCATTTCCCAGTCTTGTCCACTTACAGTGTTGGATTCCCTGAAAGGCTTTGTCTGAAAGATCCAGAATGCTGAGGAACCAACATTCTTCTCTCCAGCCATTTCCAGAACCAAATCTTTTATCTTTGCTGAATTATAACCTAATTGTATTCTGAACAATCAACAAGCATTTATTAAACACCTCCAGTGTACTAGGCGCTGTGGCTACAACAACCCCTGTGCTTCAGGAGTAAAGCTAGAGGAGATAAGGTGACAAAACACAAAATATATTCCAAGTAATTTTGTGGGGGTGGGGATCCCCACTGCAGGGGGTCAGGAAAAGCACCATGTAAGAGGCACATGTTGAGCTTGAAGGTGGCTAAGGATCACTAAAGATGGAAGTAAGGGGGAGGGTTGTGCATTCCAGAGATGAGGAGACTGTCTGTGCAGAGGAGATGGGATGTTTTGTATAAAGACCAACAAGAAGGCAAGTTTGACTGGCATGGAGCTTGCATGGCTAGTAGTGTGTAAGGAGCCTGGACAGCTAGGCTGAAGGCAGACTGGGAAAGGTTCTAAATCCCAAACAGAATTCATATTTTATGCAAGAGGCAAGAAGGGAGTCACTGAAGCTTTCTTGAGTCAGGGTTGGAGTGACATGGTCACACCTATGGTTTGGGAAAAATGACTTTGGCAGCCATGAGGTGGCTGGTTTGGAGGAGGGAAGAGACTGCAGGTGGGGAGACCAATTAGAAGAGATAATCCAGTTGGGAGATAACTTCCCTATTATGTGGATGTCCCAGGCACCCAGGCTAGCCACCCATGTGTCCTCTTCTGCTCCTCACTCTCTCCCCACCACCCTTCCCTCTAACTCCATGGCCAATCCATCACCAAGTTCTTCTGTTTTTTCCTCTTGTAATCTCTCCCTCAGCCATGCCTCTTTCTCTCCTCTGACATTGCCACCACCCTGGTGCTGGCTCTCATCCGCTCACATCTGGATTGTTGCAGTAGCTTGCCAGCGTTTGCCTGCCTCAAGTCTCTCCCCCTTCCAGTCCATTCCCCACTCAGCTCTCAGTCATTTTCCCCAAACCCCAGGTCTGATCATGTCACTCCCTGACTCAGGAACGCTTCATTGGTTCCCTTCTTTCCTCCAGGACAAAGCACAAGTGTGATCATGTAACCCCCATCCCTGCTCAGTAAACTCCAGTGATTCCTTGTCACCTCCATGATCAAGTTCAAAGTCTTGTTTGGCATTTGAAGCCTTTCAAAACCTGGCCCCTTCCACCCTTTGCAGTCTTTGTATACTTTACTCTCCTCCATGTACTCAGATCCAGTGACACTAGCCTCCTCTCCGGGCTGTTCCTTGGTCAAGACACTGCATCTTCTGACTCTGGTCATTTTCACAGGATGTCACCCATTCTTGGAACCCTCTCTCCCCTCATCTTCTTCTACTAGCTTCCCTGGATTCCTTTAAGGCTCAACTAAACTCTTACCTTGTGCAAGCAGCCTTTCCTGATCCCCCTTAATGCTAGTACTTTTCTTCTGTTGATTTTCTCTCTTCCCCATAGACTGTGAGCTCCTTGAGGGCAGGGACTCTTCTTTTTACCTCTTTTTGCATCTTTGGTACCTAGCACAAAGTAGACACATTGTAGGGGCACAGATCACACAGATAGTAAGTGTCTGAGGCAAGACTTGAACCCTGACCTTCCTGACTCCATGGCTAATGCTTTATCTCCTGTGCCACCTTTTCATCATCAGCCTTTTGGAATTGTCTTGGAACAGCCAGGGTATTGTGTAAAGCTTAAACTGAACTTTACTGGCCAAATTCTGTGCAGGCAGAAAAATCACAGTTGATCATCCTTACAATATTGCAGTTACTGTGTATAATGTTCTCCTGGTTTTTCTCACTTCACTTTGCATCAGTTCATATAAATCTTCCCGGGTTTTTCGGAGAGAATCCTGCTCATCATTTCTTATAGCACAATAGTATTCCATCGCAATCATATACCACAGCTTGTTCAGCCATTTTCCAATTGATAGGCACATATAATTAACTTAATTAACATCCATTCTACTGTTTAGTTTTGTGTGTGAATGTGCACGTGCATGTTTTGCCTTTTCAATTACATTGTAAGCCCCTTGAGGACAAACACCATGTGGCCTATATTTATTTGTCTCTCTTGTCTAATTCCTAGCACCTCACAGACATTCTCTTTACAATGCCTAGAAGGCATGGCCCTGTCTCTATTAAAGGAAGGGCAGAGAGACAATGCTGAGGAGGAAGGAAGATGACAGTATCAGTGCTTGGAGGTTTACAAAGTGCATTGCATGTATTATCTCATTTCATTCTAACAATTTATTTCCTTGCCTGTAGTAAATGCAGAGATTCACGATGTGAACCCAGGTCCTCAGCCTTGGAATCCAGCATGCTTTCTGTTGTACTATCCTGCTGGAAGTTGACTGATTGACATTCCTTCTCTTTGGGATCCCGTGACCTGGGAGTGAGGGAAGTTATTTCTCTGTTTTGGAGAGAAAGTAAATGAAGGAATGTGTCAAATGCTTGCCAAGGAATGTGGTGTCCTCTGTAAGGACAATCTCTTACAGTGTTATCTGGCCCTTTTCTGTATAAGTAGCAGGGGGTGAGAGAAACCAAACAACACAAGAAATCGAGTTTGTCTTGGCGCCGTCACACATACTTTGCTGCATTCATCAGTACTGTGGACAACCTTCAAATTGACTGAATGTTTAGAGAGCTTTTTCTTCTTCTTGGAGAAGGAACAGGGGCACCCACCTTCTATTAGGCGAGTGTGTGAATACCACTCAAAGCCTTAGTTATCTTCCTTCATTAGCCCTCCCTGCATAGCAGCATGGGACCCAGGCATCATTGCACTTATCTGTAATCATGGGCAATTTCAGGCTTCAACAGGAGTCCCACATGGCCTGGTAGAAGAGCTATGCATGTAGGTAGGGTGTTATTTAAGGCTTAAACTGAACTTTACTGGCCAAATTCTGTGCAGGTGGAAAAAGCCAGCTTCTTGTAAAACCCCAGGTCAGGCTGACTTCCCTTCTGGATGGAGAGAGGAGGGAGGTTATGAGAGAGAAGGCAGGCAGGCAACTCTCTTATCATTCAGCATTGCTCAGAGGACGTGGTACCTCCTATGTGTAATCAGACTAGCCTGGGTCCTCAAGGTTACGGACCAAAGCTCGGCCTTCTTTAGGGACAGAATCTGTGTTTCTGACAACTAAGATCAAGGCATATTGGTCAAGGGTGATGCTGGGATACCAGGGGTGCTGAGTTGTCCTTAAAGGTTTATAAAAATCCTTTCCTTGAATCTAAGTGCTAAGAGGGCTTAGAGACCATCTAATGAACTCCTCCCCCATCCCAAACCCCATGTTTTAAAATCCCCTCTCCAACAGACCTGGCCACTGAGGATCTTGCTTCTGCCCCAGGGACATTTACCACCTGAAGCAGCCTGATTCACTTTGGGAGGCTTTCATTGCTCAGAAGTTTCTCCTTCCATCAAGCCTGCATCTGTCTCTTTGTAACTGACATAGTTTCTAGTTTGGGTCCAGAAATTACAATAACAAAATACACACACTCGTATGTATGTATATAGATAGATAGATAGATAGATAGATGATAGATAGATGATAGAAAGATAGATGATGGATAGATAGGTAGATAGATAGATAGATGATGGATAGATAGATTGATAGATAGATGATGGACAGATAGAGATAGAGATACACATATGTACACACATATACACACATACATATCTATACACATATATATCATATACATAACTCATATATAAAATAGCAATATATATATACATATATGTATAGCTCTGAGATACATAGAATATATATTGCTTTGAAATCTGGGTACATGTCCTAATTTAAGCCTCACAACGACCGTGTTATCATTGGTATAATACCTTAGTTATGACTATTCCCATTTTACAGCTGTAGAGAGGGAGGCTCAGAGAGGATCTGGCTCCTGCTTTCAAGCCTAAGAACAAATCCTTTTCCCTTCAGTTACCTGAAGTCACTTATATATGTGTCCCATGAAGTCTTCCCTTCTCCAGAGTAAATATTCTCAATTTTTTCAACAGGAGGTCATATGGTATCATAATCTTAAGGCCTTCTACCATTATAGAGTATCCTTCTATTGATGCTGTCCAGCTTATCAATATCCTTCCTAAGCTGTAACTGGACATGCCAGTCTGAACAGGGCAGACACAACACAGAGGGACCATCAGCTTCCCAGTCTTGGACATGAACTCTCTTTTGGTGAGCTTTCAAGATTGGCATTAATTTTATTGGCTGCCAGTTAAAACAGTTCAGTTGCATACAATTTACAGACCAACTTCCATCTAGCTGGTGGCACCCCCCCCCCCACTCCCGCCCCTGCTGCCATCTTGTATTTGTGAGTTGGTTTTTTGGATCCAAGGGTAAGACTTTACATTTCTCCCCATTAAATGTCCTCTTATTGGATTCAGCCCAGTGCCCTAATCTGTCAGTATCTATTTGGCTCCTGACTCTATTCCCCCCTGTATTAACAATCTCTCCTGACTTTTGGTTATCTATAGATTTGAGGAAGAGTTTCCCCACAGTCCACCCCTGTGAGGTGGATATCGCAAGTAAGTGTGATTAGCTTTATTTTACATGTGAGGGAACTGAGGCCCGAAGAGAGTAGATTGAAGCAAGCCAAAGCATTTGGTTTTGGGGGTCAGTTCATATGCAGATGTCTTGGAGAAGCGGTTTTGACCTAGGTTTAGGTTAAACAAACCCAGCTTAGACACCTGTTCTCATTTGTGTTCTCTTTGTTTATGTCTTTAAAATGTTCACTGACTTCCAAAGACCTGTTGGATTTCCCAAGACTGTTGGTGCCTAGAATTCAGAAACTTGATTCTATCCGAGTTTACTTCCAGGATGTAACAGACTATTGTATTGATAAAACTATGATAATATCCCAGGATGTAATAAACTAAGCCTATTGATGAGAATACTTGAATCTTTGTCCTTTGGATCTTTAAAAATCTTGGTTAAATCATCATTAAATGAAGTTCATGGTTCTTCCCTGAACAACCCACAGGGCCTGGTCACTTCTTCCTTTTCACGTCTCCGGTCATGCTTAATGCTGGACATTAAGCACGTCCCGACGGTAGATGACTTGCCCATTGTTTCAAAGCTGCTGTTGGATGCAGGATTTGAACCCAGGTCCAGCACTCTATCTACTGTGCCACCTTGATGCCTCTAAGACTATTAAGTATTAATATGATCCCCAAAAGTTAAATGTGCCTTGCCAACATTATACTATCTCTCTATAAAAATCATTGTAATGGATAAATGACTTGGTTTTCCTTTTTAGAAGCTTGATACTTTCTCCCTTCTATTAGCCTCCCCACATACCCTGTCCTGGTGATGTAAGGCCAGCCTCTGCAGGCTTCCTCTCCAGGAGAACCTTGTCCATGGCGCCTCCCTGCCTGAGGGGGAGGTGGCTAGGTGCCCTCTGCCACTTCTACCACTCACTGACCGGGCACCACCACACACCAATTACACATTAAAAGCACAAAAGTTAAAATAAATCAAAACATTTCCGAGGAAATCACATCTCCCTGGCGAAGACTCTTCCGTGACCCTGGGAGGCATAATTACCGGGCTGATCAGAGAGCAGTGGATTTCCAGACTTGTTATGGTAACAGAGTTCAGTAGAGGGCTGATTGACAGCAGGCCTGTGGGAAGGCCAATTCCCTCTGTGAGACAAGTGCAGGTGTTGAGATGGAAGGGAAAGCTCCAGAAAGCAAGGCCCCTGGCATTGTTTGAGTTACAGAATGTAGCAGGGACCCTTCCCGGGCTCCTTCTCTCCCCCTGATTTTCCTCCTGCATGAATAATTAAAAAACAAAACACATGAACAAAACGCAAGGTACATCTTTCTTTTTCTGGTTTAGAATGCAGAACATTCTGTCCCTTGGCCCTGCCAGGAGCATCTTCTTGTGCCCAATGGGAAGGGTACAATGAGGGGAATAACCCCAAGGACCTGAGAGGCTTGAGAAGGATTCCAATTCTGTGCCATCTCTTTAAGGGGTCATCCCAAACCAAGTGCATCAGGCTGAGTGCTGGGCTCAGTGGAACCACTGAAGGAGATGCTGGGGAAGGCCAGCTGGGATGGGCAGAGGAAAATGAACCATGAGGCAGAGGAGAGAATCTTTTCCAGGATCTCCAGGTTTTGAGTGCTGCCAATCAATCAATCATCATGTTTCTTTTCTTCTTTTCTTTTCTTTTTCCTCCCTCCTTCCCTTCCTTCCTCCCTTCCTTCCTTCCTTCCTCCCTCCTCTTTCTTTCTTTCTTTCTTTCTTTCTTTCTTTCTTTCTTTCTTTCTTTCTTTCTCTTTCTTTTTCTTTCTTCCTTTCTTCCTTCCTTCCTTCCTTCCTTCTTTCCTCTCTCTCTCTCTCTCTCTCTCTCTCTCTCTCTCTCTCTCTCTCTCTCTCTCTTCCTTTCTCCCTCCCTCCCTAGGTACCAGGTGGGTTGCTAGGTAGTGCAGTGGATAGGCCCTGGAGTCAGATAGATGAATTCAAATCCAGCCTCAGATACTTACTAGCTGTGTGACCCTGTGCAAGTCACTTAACCCTGTTTACCTCAGTTTCCTCATCTGTCAAATGAGCTGGAAAAGGAAATGGCAAACCACTCCAGTATCTTTGAAAAGAGTCATGAAGGGTTGGACACGACTGAAGTAACTCAACAACAATAGTATCTATATTTATATCATTGTCTATACCTATATCTATATCTCTCATTTATGGCTAGGTCTCTATCATATGCATACATATATATCCATATCTATGTATGTATCTCTATGTCTGTATCTATGCCTGTATCTACATATCATCCACATCTATATCTGTATCCATATCCATTTGCGTGTCTCTATCTATCTGGTTGGGTCTACAGAGACGTACATATCTGCCTACATTCAGAATTGTATGCCTTTATATGTATGCATGTATAAAATATGTATATACACGTAATGCATGTGTGTATATGTATTTGTTGAATTGAACTGAATTAAATTAGAATGATTTTAGAACATAAAATGTCAGAAATGGGGAGGACTCTAGGACAAAAACCAGAATGGAACAGAACATCAGAGCTGGAGGGGACCTTAGGGATCCTCTAGCATAATCCTCCTCATTTCACAAATGAAGAAACTGAGGGCTGAAGAAGCTAAGTGATTTACCCAGGTTCACACTGTGTGTGAGTGTTGGAGCTGCGATCTGAACCCAGGTTTCTCTGAGCCTGTCAGTTACCCGTTCTCTTTCCACTACACCTCATTGCCTCTTAGGACCCTAGGATTCCCTGACAGTGGTAACTCTATTGGGATGGGAACCATTGCTTTGTATGCCCCTGAACTAATGCATATGACTCACTTGTCTCTGCTGTCTGAACAGATTTGTCTTGAAGCCTGGGCCTTTCCTTTAGTTTTCCATTTGCTTCTGCCCAAGGGATGCCGTGTCTTTCAGAACCAACAACTGCCATTGTTTTTTGATTGCACAGGGTGCTTGTACCAATCACTGGAGGCTGGCTTCTTAGGGGACCATGGAATGGCTCTTACTAGTTTGCCTGCTTGCCCACGCTGCCCCAGCCCAGCCCAACTCACTTGTATTTGGATAGATCTGTGATTTCACTGATGTGAGTCTTCCCTCTGATGGTGAGAAATACAGCCCATCCTTGTCTTTTCAATCTTGCGCAGGTCTTTCCACACCCATAGGTGGCATAGTTTGAAAACAGCCAGGAACACTGGAGATATTAGGGCTGGAAAACATAAAATGTTAGAACTAGTTGTGGTCTTACATGTTAGTACTTGAAAGAGACCATAAGAAGTCCCTAAATTGAAGAGGCTCTTAAATCTCTTCTCTATCTAACCATCCTCCCCAGAGGAGTCCATTTAGGTCATCCCTCTGCCTCTAGGCTAGGTGGTGACTCTTCTCTGAAGCATTTC
Source organism: Pseudochirops cupreus (assembly GCA_028627135.1). Lineage (NCBI taxonomy): Eukaryota > Metazoa > Chordata > Mammalia > Diprotodontia > Pseudocheiridae > Pseudochirops > Pseudochirops cupreus. The sequence goes on along the minus strand of CM053583.1, from coordinate 21,529,539 downwards.
CATGTGGAGAGAGTGCCCTAAGCAATATCCCCAGTTCTCCCAGTCAGGAAACCCTTCCCTTGGCTGATAGTGTCTCTGGCTATCCACTCTCTCCTCTGTCTCAATCTTAGCTTTCCTTAATCCTCCCCCCTCCAAAGCCTCAAGGATTCCAGTAGCCCAGACTGAGATTCACATCCTATACATACTTAATGTATGGGCATCAGCAACATGACCTTTCCTGTAGAGCTAAGGACGATTCTGACCTAGTCGTCCTTGCCTGTGAGACTCAAATGTGGCTCAGTGGGCCTTAGGTCTTGTGTTATATTCTGGTACTCATAGCTGGTTGGTAATAACTTAATCTCCTCTTGTGTGACAGTGGGGCAGGATCATTCTTCCCAAGACACAAAGCAGCTTGCAACCCACATGGGCAAAGCCTGGGGGGAAGCATCAAAGGAAAGTCATTTGGTTCCTGACAGGGCTCCGACAGGCCTTGCCTGGAATCATAGAGGGCTCTTCCCTCAGTTCTCTCATACACACACCCCTTCCCACTGCCCTGGAATTGCTCTAATATATGACACTCTAGGCTCTGAGGTCTGACGGGCACAGTTGACATTAATGCTTGTCATGCATCTTTCCTAGAGCTTATAAAACCTTCTCAGTTCCAAAGACAGAATATATTTTGGGGAGCAGGTAAACCAGACTCCTCAGGAGGTAGGGGGGAAACCTCAGGAGGAAATGAAACATTTGCCCAAGGCAGTGAAGCAAGATCCTAGGGATTGAAAAATTCCCTCCTCTTCCCAGAAGGACTTTATTCTTCAGAACATTGACAAATGACATTCAGAGATATTCCTTTGATGAAATCACTGAGCTCAAATTCAACACTGGGTGGGAATGGTCCTGAGTGGTGGCGTAAGCTGGCCTAGGGTCCTTCTGTCCAGTGTTATAATAGAGATGGGGCAGCCAGGTACAGCACCAGGCCTACAATCAGGAAGACCCGAGTTCAAATCCAGCCCCAAACACTTGCTAGTTGTGTGATCCTGGGCAAGTCACTATACCTTGTTTGCCTTAGTTTTCTCATCTGCAAAACAAGCTGGAGAAGGAAATGGCAAACCACTCCAGCATCTTTGCCAAGAAAACCCCCAATGCAGTCATGAAGAGTCTGACAGAACTGACATGACTTGAACATACCACAGAATTGAGACAGATGCCTGGGTCTGAAAACCAGGCCCAAATCTTAAAAGTCTTACACTTTTCTAGTGAATCCCCCAAACGTATATATCTAAACCAGTGTGATCTTTTTATAGGATCCTGGCTTTAAAAAATCTCATTCAACCAATGCGCATTGATTAAGTGCCTACTGTGTGCCAAGTATGATGCTGAGAACTGGGGATTCATATTCAAGAGTGAAAAGGGGTAGTAAAGTGGATAGAGTCAGGGAGACCTGCATTCAGGGTGTGGAGTCAGGAAGAACAGAGTTCAAATGCTGCCTCAGAAACATGCTAGCTTTGTGACTCTGAGCAAGTCACTTAACCTTTGTCTGTCTCAGTTTCTTCATCTGTAAAATGGGGGTAATAATGGTGCCCACCTTCCACGGTTGTCATGAGGATCAAATGAGAGAATATCTGTAAAGCACTCAGCACAGTGCCTGGTATACAGTAGGTGCTATATAAATATTCATCATCATCATTATCATCATCACCATCACCACCACCATCATCACCATCATGGAGCTTATATTCTACCACGGAAGATTAAAGGGCATATTAAAGTACATGCAGAAGAAATCTGAAAAGAATAAATAGAGTAGTTAAGTACGTACAGGATAGTTAGGGAGAGGGAGTACATCATGCAGTAGGTGGTGCTTGAGTTGTGTCTTGTAGGAAAAAAAAAAAGAATTCTTTAAGGCAGAAGCCAGGAGAGAGGGCATTCCAGACATGAGGCACTGCCATTGCAAAGGCTGGGAGACGGAATGTCATATGTGAAGAATAGAGAAGGGGGAAAAACCCACTAGTTTGGCTAAATCTGAGTACAGAAGGGAAGATAATATATAATGTGTCGGAAAGATCGATGGGGGCCGGATTTTGGAGGGCTTTCAGATATAATCTTCAAAAACTGTGTTTTATCCTTGAGTAATCATATTTTATCCTTGGGAGCCATTGGTGTTTATTGAGTGTTGGAGTGACACAGTCCAGTTTGTGCTTAAAGAAAATCTCTTTGGCTGCTTGGAGAAGGATGAACTGGAATGGTCCATGGATGGGTAGAGAGCTATGAGACAGGAAGCTCATTGTAATAATAAAGACTCAAGAGGATGAGCTAGGATGATGGTTCTGGGAGAAGGGAGTTGATCAAAGACAAGAGATGTAATGACAGAAATTGTACAGCTGGGCACATGCCAGGCACAGGGTTTTGTATTTTATCCTACAGGCAATAGAAAGTCATTGAAGATGCTTAAATGCTTCCCAGTACGAGGAGGTAGGGATGCTTATACACACATGAGATTGTGGTTCTATTGAAGTAAATAAGAAATTAATGGGGAAAGGAGTGAAAAGCAAATCCCAACCTAGCCTTCCTATATCTGATAGATTCCCTTGTTGATAAACTCTTCTCTTCCCAAGTCTCCCTCGTTTTTTGATAATTTACATTTTTCTTTTTTTGGAACTTAACTAATATCAAAACACGGGCATTTCATTCTACTAAGAGGAATTAATGAGAGGATTGTGATTTTCTGTCATGTACGCTTTCTTTTCTTAAGCGTACATTAAGTTTTAAAGTGTTAGCAAAATTGCCCCTTCTGGGTCCTCTTCTGAATTTTTTCCCCCTGTTTTCTTCTGTGTATTCTGAATGTTTTGTTGATTTTCTTAGATTTCTACAGCTATCCACTCCTTTTGGTGCCCTGACAAACAGAGGCCCTTGCTCACAAGTTTACTTTCTATTATCACATTTTCTTCAGTATTTCAGTACTTCCAGAATCTATTGAAAATTTCAGCCCCGTTATGGTACGATCAGTCCGTTAGTCAGTCAACAAGCATTCATCTGGCTCTTCCTATGTGCTAAGTACTGTGCTAGGTGCTGGGAATAAAAATATAAGCAGAAAACAAAGACATCACTTGCCCTCAGGGAGCTTATGCTCTAATAAGGGAAGACACCACAGAGAAGGGAGTTGAGAAGGAGAACTGGGTGACAACGCCTGGGAGGCTGTAGAGAAATTCCTGCAATCTGGAGAAGAACGAGACTGGCTGGCCTGGCTCAGTGAATAGAGCCCTGGACCTGCAGGCAGGAAGACTCTTCTTCCTGAGTTCAGATCCAGTCTCAGACACTTACTAGCTATGTGACCCTGGGCAAGTCACTTCACCCTGTTTGCCTCAGTTTCCTCATCTGTAAAATGAGCAGGAGAAGGAAATGGCAAACCATGCCATTATCCTAAAGGGGGTCCCAGAGAGTTAGAAACAATGGAAAATGACTGAACAACAACAGCAAAGGCTGGGGGCCCCTCCTTAAATGGAAGTTCTGGGACGAGACATCCGGTCAGAGGGAGAGACCACAGGGATGGAAAATCCTTTCACTGGCTGGAGGGAGCTTCTAGTATGAAGAGTTTACTGCATGGTTGTTGTTGTTGTTGTGTGTCCTTCATTCTTGAAAAGGACCATGACATCAGGGAGGTGATGCATGACATGCAAGTGAATTGGATTTAAGTGAGGCAGGGCTGTGCAGTCATCGCCTCACTTTCTCCTTCAGAGCCACTAGAGATGTCTCTTGATACAGTGGGAGACCTAGGCCTTTTTAAGCAAAGGTCTTTACTAGGTCTCAGTTTGACTGAGGCAGTGCCCATTCGGTGATTACAGTTAGGTAAGAAATGAGGCAGAGAATGGCCTATACCTAGTGAAAAAAGTCCATCTGGGCATGGTAGGGAAGATGCTGAGTGCAGCCTGGAGACTCTTGAGAATCGTAAGAATGATAACTGACGTTTACATAGTGTTTTAAGGTCTCCAAAGCACTTTACCAATTACTCACTTAAAGACAGTCTACTCTCTATAAATAAGTGGCTGGGAAACATGATTCAGTGGAATAAACACACTCATTTGGAGTCAGAAGACCTGAGTTCAAATCCTGACCGTGACCTACTGCAAGCCACTTCCTCTCTCTATGACTCAGTTTCCTTGTCTGTAGAATGAAAGTCTAGATGACCTCTAAGGTCCCATATATTTCTACATCTGTGATCCTCTGATGGATCTTGAGGGTTTCTATGACCAAATAGAGCTAGCCTAGTGGTGAACCTCACTGAGCTAAACTGGGTTGGCCCTTAGACAACAGGCAAGGAGGTTATCACCAGCTCCATAGCCAAGGCCTCTCCAGCATGGGAATGTCTGCCATATTTTGTGATCTACTGACATAGTTTCCAAAAGTCCAGGGTCATACCCCTTGTCCCATGAGACATTAAAAGAGAAGGGAGAGCCTAGAACCATAGACTTAGAAATGCAGGGGACTTCAGTGACCACCTAGTTCAATGTAAGAAGAAAGTTGAAATCCTAGGAAGGTAAATGACTGACCCAGGGTCACAAGGTACTATTAGAACTAGGATTTGAACTAAGGACTGCTGCCTCTAGAATTAGGCTTCTTTTCACTGGAGGATTAAAATCAGGGATGTGTTGGAGCTGACTCTAACCAGCTAGATGATTGTTAAATTTGCAATGTGAGCATTTACACCTTCTAAATTGGCAATGGTTACAAATCAAGACTTGACTTATTGTATGGTTGATTGTCTAGACTTAAGAAAGTGGTGGAGAAAATGTTAATTCAGATTGAACTGAAAAGCACATCTTACTTCCATTTTTGCCCCTGGAGAGCTGGTTATAAACATTTACCAGTATGCCACTGATTAAATTTCATGCTATCTTCCAACTGTAAGAAAAAATCCAAAGCTAGCTAAGGCATCTATATATTTGAGTGCTGGTTATATTCTCTAGGCTAAGCACTATAGGGGGATACAAAAGACACAGATAATGCAGTGGGTCCTTGCCCCCATGGAGCTTATACTCTGGTGGAAACATAAGACTACACACCCCATTGAACAATAGAATGCTACAAACATCTGGTCCCAATCATGTGAAGACAGACTGCAATTGCCTTCAGAGTTTGGAGAAGGGGGAGATCCCTCCAAATATGGCTCTTTGGCTGTCTCCAGTGGTGTACAGTCTCTCTTCTGGAATTGTGTTTCAGCAGAAATCCATTCACAAAGAATGGGATCAGAAACAGTGTTTCAGCTTCCTGGCAGTCTGGATTTCAGTCCTTCATGGAGGCTGGACTGGCCCTGTCAGACTTGTGTTTACTTTGCTTAAGTCTGTCAACCTGGTGGAGAGGTGAAGGAATGGGGGAGCATGGGGAGTGAGAGAGACATACACACAGCTTGAATTTCTGAGCAATAACCCAGTTGGAGCTTTTGATTCTGGTCTTGACTCTTTTGTTCATCAACTTTTCACCGTTGTACCACTGGGAATGGGTGATAGAGACCCTCTTTCACTGTTGCCATTGGGTTTATGGACAGGGCGAGGGAAAAGGATCATGGGAATCTGCAGTTTAGAACTGAAAGATCTTCAGGGATCATTCATTCATTTGACGCTCATCCAAGAAATATTTAGTAAACATTGATGGTGTTTGGAGTACTGTGTTGAGTAGGAGAGGAGATAAGTTTGCTAAGCAGTATAGTATGGACTTGGAGTCAGGAAGACCTGGCTTTACCATCTGCCTTCCACTTTCACCTTTCTGTGCCTCAGTTTCCTTATTTGTAAAATGGAGATGACCTCATTGGGCTATTGTAAGGACTAGGTGAGAAAATGAATGTCAAGCATGCTTATAACATGCTATATAAATTTTTGTCATGAGAAGCAGCAAAGTATAGAGGAGAGAAAGCTAACTTCAGAGTCAGAGGACCTGTGTTCAGGTTCTGCCTTGGACACATATTAGTCGTGTGACTATGAGAACCCCTTGGTGTTCTGGCAACTCACTAAGACTGTACATTTTTAGAATGCTGATCAGCACTGGCTGTTCTTCTTCTCATCTGTGCCCTAATGAAATGTGTGGTGTGGTGGGGGTATGGGGGAAGGGGGATTCTCTGGTGAGGAAATTGAGGCCCGGACCTGCCAAGGGTCCCAGAGATAGCCGGATCATGGCCAAGTCTCCCGGGCCAAATTCAATGCTCTTCGAAGTCTCCTGGGTTCACTGCCTCCTCACTTAAGCCCCTGCAGGAAAGCTTAAGTCTCCTCTAATCCTTATTTTCTTTTGTCTCTCTCTCTGGTCTTCTCTCCCAGCAGAGATTATCTTGGAGCTGGAGATAAGGGAGGGAGCAGGGATCTCCTGAGAAGGAGTCGGGAATCCAGCACCCTAGGAGCCAAGGAAGTGTCTGGCGGGGACTATCCCTGGAGCCGAACAAGGTTAGTTGGAGACATGCTCTGGAAACCTTAGTTTATTTGGCTGAGTCTCATCTCTTGTCTGGAGGCCACAAGGGAGAGACAGCAGCCTCTGCTGTGACTTCCCTGTATCCGGGACACAGGCGTCTCCCTGTTGCCTGCCAAATCGAGCTGAGAATTTAATTCCCTGGTTCGTTGTGGGGATGAGGACAGGGTTGGAGGAGGTTCCCTCTTCTGAGAGCTGGACCTCTTGAAGGGCCCTGCCAGAATGTGCTTGGTCTGTCTTAGAATCTTCATGAAGATTGATTCTTCTCAAGAGCCTTCACTTTCCAGGGAGCAGAGGCTTGGAGAGAAGCAGTATGGTAAATAGACTGTTGTACTTCGAGTCAGAGTGACCTGCATTCAGATCCTCCCCTTGGCCCTGATAGTGACCCTGGGCAAAGTCCTGAACCTCTCTGAACCTCTTTTTCCTCATTTTCAAAATGGGAATGATGATCATCCTTGCAGAACCTTCCTCAAACGAGATAATGCCTGGGAAGGACGAAGTGCCAATTTTAAAATGCCATATAAATAAAGGCCACTTGGTATTCTGATGAGAATGGGAGGGTATTCTCCCACTGGACTTCTATAGGAGGATGGGGAAGTTGGGCTTACCCCCATATGACTTGGGTGACTGAGTAGGCTACCCCTTCCTCTCCACCTTGGGCACTGAACCCACCACTCCTAGGTTTGGTCTGTTGTCCTGTCCTGGCAGCAAACAGGGAATCCTTCACTGGGGGCGATGCTGTAAATTCTGTAAGTTGGTCTGAATTGGCAGGAGTTTCCCCTGCCCTTGACATCTCAGACCCGGCAAAAAAAAAAAAAAATCAGAAATGCACCAGACACATTTTACCAGGGAGAAACAGCCTGTACACAGATAAGTCAATACCCAAAACAGAGAGACTAAATATAGAGGGACTTGAGGGCACTAATTACCGGAAGGAATCAGAAAAGGCCTTGTGTAGGAGATGGCAGCTAGGTGGTGCAGTGGATAGCGCACTGGGCCTGCTATCAGAAAGACCTGAGTTCAAATCTAACGTAAGACAAGTCACTGCTTGCCCAGCCTCCTCATCTGCAAAATGGGTCTCATGACTGTTGTTTCACAGGACCATAGGTTCCTATTAGAACTGTGCCTTAAAGGCTGGCCGTTCCAACCTCCTTATTTAGAGATGAGAGAACTGAGAGCCATGGTTTTCTGCCTGGAAGCCCACCCTGGGGAGTGAGTGCTGGTGGTTTCCAGCACGTATGGAACTGTCCCCAGCTGTGATTTCCTTCACTCCGCTGCCGGGTGCCGGCTGCCTTGGCTTTGCACATCACACCTGCTCTCCTCCCCCTTCCACTTCTGGAACCACTAACTCTGTTACTAGCTCTTTAAAACAGAAGTTCTCAACCTTTTAAAAGCACTATTATTTATTTTGAGCACTCTTTCCTTTTTAAATTTGGAGTTCTAAATTCTCTCCCTCCCCCACCCACCGAGAAGGGCTTCATCCTTTTTATGCAGCATGGACTCTGCAGAGTCAGCCCCTCTCAGAATAATGTGTCTAAATACTTATAACTAATAATAATGATGACAGCAGTCCTCATTAAAATAAGGACTATTGTTTACCCAGCACTTTAAGGTTCACAAAGTGCTTTACGGATTTTTAGCTAATTTTTATACTCAAAACAACTTTGTGGAGGTACTGCTATTATTAGCTTTATTTTACAGATGAGGAAACTGAGCTGCAGAAAGGGTTAAGTGACTTTCCCCGAGTCAGCCAACTAGTAAAGGTCTGTGGCAGGATTAGAACTCAGGTCCCACTGATTCCAAATCTAATGTGCTAAACCACCTAGATGCCTACGTAGACTTTTGAAGGAAACCTTACAAATTAAGATACAGTTACCAAAATAGGAAAAAAAATATCCTGGACCCCAGATTAAGAGCCCCTGCTTAAAGGGTGGGTCAGGCTGTTACTCTGTTCACTCTCCTGTAACTTTGCCCTCCCTGGCTACTCCCCGTGTTTCATTTATTGTCTTCCCCGAGGGAAGACTTTGTTGGTGATCTTATATTTATATCTCCAGTGCTTAGTGAACATGATAAGAATGGTTTTCATTCATCCATTTATTTAATCGTTCATTCACTTGCCCATTCATTTATTTACTCACTCATGTATCAACCCATTTTTTCCCATTCATTTATTCAGAGAGAAGTGGCTTTGCTTAAAGTCACAGATGTAGTGTCAGAAGTGGGGTTCATACCCCTACCAGGTCATCTGACTGCAGAATTTGTGCTCTCCCTAACGGTACCACACTGATGGGAAAAAAAAATAAATTGCATTTATAACCTCAAAGTGACCGACCGAGTGCCTGGCACAGCTGCCAGGTTAATGGAAGCTGTGCTTTGCTGGCTGGTGTCCTCATCTTCTGAGCTCCCGGGTGTGCCTCTGGGCCCTGGTCAGTGATTTCAGGACCCAGTGGAAGGCTGAAGGGAGCACGGGGCTCTCAGCAGGGAGACATGCTGGTAATGCACAGGACACCTGCTGTTTCTCACAATGCCCTCCCAGCCTCAGATAAGGCAGGATGCAGACTGGGAGCAGAGCAGACAGCAGACAGGCACGTGTGATGCCGGGGCCTGCTCTATTTCTGCCCCAAGATAACTGTCTGCATCTCCCAGCACATGCAAAGGTTTCCACTTCTGTAATCACAATCCCCTTTATAGCATTCGACCTCATCCCCTTGGGAAGCAACCGAGGTATCCCTGCGTGGAGATGGCATTGTTTCCCTAATCTGGGAAAGGAGCTGAAGAGAGACCTGGTGGGGGGTGGGGGTGCTCCACTTTGCCAGAGCATTTGTTCTGGTCTCACCCACCCCGTCCTTGCCCCAGACGGCTTGCACCTTCCCTCTGAGACTCCCTCCCGTGTGGATCTCTTGTGGGCAATTGTTTTCCTGTTGTCTCCTATAGAAACTCCCTGAAGGCAGGCAGGGGCTGTGGTTTTGCCATACATTGTATCCTCAGCATTTAACCCAGGTAGTAAGAGCTTAATAAATGCTAATTAACTAACTGATTGGCGGACTCTGAGACCTCTCTCCAAGGGGTCTTTCTCCAGAGCGCCAGGCTGGGAGGCAGAGTGTCTTAGAGGGAAAAAAAATCTTGAAATGAAGAAAGTCAGCAGGTCTAATGGTTCCCAGCTGTTCCTTCAGGAAGGGGTTCCTTGGAGCTTGCAGAGAAACTGAGTACTCTGTAGTACCCAGAAAGTAGTTTTAGATTACATAAGAAACATGGTAAGATTGTTAAGTAGTGTGTATTTCTTCCTTCCTTCCTTCCTTCCTTCCTTCCTTCCTTCCTTCCTTCCTTCCTTCCTTCCTTCCTTCCTTTCTTTCCCAAAGAAAAACAAAATTTACTAAAGATTCGCCTTATTGGGTAGACTCTAAAGGAATCTGAGCATTTGTGCTGCTTTTATTGACACTCGGATCAGATAGAATCTGAGCTAAATTGACTCTGCTCCTATTTCTTTCTTTTAAAGAGAGTCATAAAGACAGTAATACCATGCTGGGTACCTTCATTCCTCCCCCCAACCTTTCAGTTCCTTTTTAGATGTTGTCTTCTACCTTTAGAATGTTAGCTCCTTGAAGACAGGGACTGACTCGTAATCTTTTTGTTTGTTTTTTATCCCCAGTGCTTGGCACAATGCCTGGCACATAGTAATAGATCTTTCCTTCCTTCCTTCCTTCCTTCCTTCCTTCCTTCCTTCCTTCCTCCCTTCCTCTCTCTCTCCCTCCCTTCCTTCCTACATGAGACCTTTCTTGATTTTCCTATTGTACTAGTACTCTTTCACTCTTTTTAAAATTTCTTTTTAAAAATAATTTATTATAAAGTTTATCCATATTAAGCAAAGATTATTTATCTCAACAAATGACGAAACAAGATGAAATTCCAAATAAAAGTACAAAATCTTTCTGCATGACATTTTTATGAAACTAATGAACATTAATTTGTATCCTCTTCTGTTCTCAAACTTTGCACGTTTTGTTATTTGTATGTAGTTGTGCTCGTTCTTTCTTCTCTCTGCATCATTTCCTCTACCTTTGCACATATATTTTTGTGTTCTTATTTAATACCAGGGTTTCAAGTGTAGGTGACCCATGGGAATGGAGAAAACAACAGTCAAAAAGATTTGATTGGGTGGAGGGGCACTCTCACTTTTGAAATTAATTTCATTTTACTTTCGTTCAATGAGCAAAAATTATTTTTCCCCTCACCTTTCATTTTCCCTCCTCATTGGAAACAAAGAAAAAGCAAAACCCTTGTATCAAATATGCACATTCAAGTAAAAAAAAATTCCCCCATTGGTCACATCCAAAAATGTACATCTCATTTTGCGTCTTGAGTCAATTACCTCTCGTTTGGGGAGACTGGGGAGGGAGCATGCTTCCTCATTAGTGCTCTGGAATCATTACATGGATCAGAGTTCTTAAATCTTTCAAAGCTGTTTGTCTGTACAATGTAAATGTAATAATAAAATTGTTCTTCTGGTTTTTCTTACTCGATTCTGCATCAGTTCACACAAATCCTCCTGAGTTTATCCAAATCAATCAGTTCTTTTATCATTTCCTGTAACACTATGGTTTTCCATTATATTCACATATCTTGTCTTGTTCAACCATTCCCCCCATGCATGGGAAGCCCTTTAGTTTCTGTTCTTTGGCACCACCAAAAGAGCTGCTGTAAATGTCCCTTTTCCTCTTTCTTTGCTCTCTTTGGGGAACAGGCCAGTAGTTCCCCTCCTTGAAGTTACTTTGTGTTTGCTACTTGTGTTCATGCTGTTTATCAACCCATCATGGTAAGCCTCTTGAAGGCAGGGACTGCTTTCTTCCCCTACCCTCCACCAGTGCCTAGTATAATCCCTGGAAAGTACTTAAAAAATACATATTTTCTTTGACTCCAAATGCCCCCCCCTTTCCTCCCCCCCCCCTCCGCTGTTGCCAGAAGCAGTGCCGTGCTCAGCCTGGCTCACATTTAGTCCTGTTGCTTGTCTTTTTGTCCAGATGCTTCTCTAGAGACCCAAACAAAGGGTGCATTTTTTGAAACAACTCAAGTAAAGCAAGCCCTGCAGCGTCCAAGTCTAATTGTTTTCAACCTTCCCAGAAAAGTAGTTTAAAGACCAGTGGGGAAGTCAAGCTGCCTAATTTTTTTTTTTATCATCCTCCTCCAGCCTTTGGCTGCTGGCAGTGTTTGCCTGTCTCACTCCTATTGAGATCTGACAGTTTGAAGGCTGGCAGTGGGGAGGCTGCAGAGGAGGACAGACAGATAAAGCAGAGAGCCCAGTTATGCAGGGAGCCAAAGACCTATTAATATTCACAGGCAAGGTGTTGGCTGATCCAGCTGAAGATCCTGAGTGAGGAAATGGGGCACCGGGTGAGGATAGCTGAGGCCCAGTCATTGTCCATTCCTCCCAGGTATGGTCAGATCTCAATGTGTGTGCCCTTGTGAACGGGAGCAGGAGAGACTAGCACTTTATTAGGATTTATATTCCCAACCTGATAGAACTTAAACATTAGAATCACAAAACGTGTAGCCTGGAAGGGACCATAGAACATAGATTGTTAGAGATAGAAGGGTCCTTATAATGTCTAGTGTTGCAACCGGAAGGGACCCTCATATGTAGCATATGAGAGCTGGAAAAGGCTTTAGAAAACATAATATCAGAGCTGAAGGGCCCTTAAAAACATAGAAAGTGCAGTATCAGAACCCAAAAGGATCTTAGAATGTAGGAAACTGAATTGCAGAAGCAGAAGGGACCTTAAAACTTAGAACATGGAATGTTAGAGCTAGGCCTGGAAACATAAAATTCCAGATCTTGAAGGGACCTTAGAACCTAGAATGAAATACAAGAATTGGAAGGGACCTCAGAACTTACATACGTGATTTTAGAGTTGGAAGAGACCTGAGAACATAAAATTCTAGAGTGAGAAAGGACCTTAGAACCTAGAACAGAATTTGGAATTGGAAGGGACCTTAGAACTTAGAATGTCAAAATTGAATTGTCCCTGAATTTCCTGTCTTTCATGGGTTAGCTTCCTTGAGTCTGGGCTCTGATTCTCATCCATCATCAGTATCAGGGGCCTTTCCCCTCCATTCCCTAGCTAGAGTTTCTTTCTCACCTTTTCTGCTTGGACTTCTTCTATCTGTCCACTTGTCGAAGCCTTGGCTGACTTCTCAGGTCCATCTGTAACTGACGTTCTTGAACTTTAGATTCTTGGATTGATAGGATCATGTATCTAGATCTGGGTGGGGGCCTGAAAGGCCATCAAATCTAGTCTTCTCATTTTAGGGATGAGGAAATTAAGGTACTCTTTGGTTAAGTGACTTACCCAGGACAGGAAGCTAATAAATGTCTGAGACAGGATTTGAATGGAGGGCTTCCAGGGCCTTCTCTGTGGTGCCATATGGCCTCTTGTTTCCCTTCCTGTCACTTTAGTAGTTGTCACCATGCTAACTGATCTCCTCCTGGTGCTTACCCTTTGTTGTCCTCTTAATTAATGTCGGATCCTGCTTATGTCCTGGCCTCCACTGACCTTTGAACATATAGATCCTTATAGAAAGAAGATTACTTGTGGGGGCCACTTTCCTTGAATGGAATGTTAGGGCCTGTATGAACCTCAGATACCTTCTTGTCCAACTCTCTCATTTGACAGTTTACATCAATGTCACCTCACAATTCTGATCTCTAATATTACTTTCTCCTCTGTTTGACTGTAGTAGTAGCTGTAGTAATAGTAGTAGTAGGAGTAGGAGTAGTAGTGGTGGTGGTAGTGGTAGTAGTAGTAGTGGTAGTAGTAATAGTAGTAGTAGTAGCGGTAGTAGTAGTAGTAGTAGTAGTAGTAGTAGTGGTAGTAGTAGTAGTAGTGGTGGTGGTAGTAGTAATAGTAGTTGTTGTTGTTGCTAAAGTCATGGTTCAGACTCCCTTTGGGACTAGTTCACTTGTCTGTTCCTTGGTCCCTTTCTTCACTCCTGTCTCATAGACATGTGCTTTTTGCCCCATGGAAGGTTATGTAAAAGAGTATAAAGATATCAGTATATTGGGTCTCAGCTACTCCCGTTAACTGATTTCTTAAGCCCTATGAATGCTAGATTAATAGCAGTGTTTACCCATACATGTGAATGCAGAGAGCTCTAGCTTTGTCATCAGATACCCTAAGGCAAGTTCCAGTGCTATTCCTTAATATTTTTATGGGCGGTTTCCTCAAAGGAGGGCAGTTAGACTAGATGTTCTTTAATGATTGTTTTTTAGCTATAAAATCTATAAGCCTATCAGCTCACATAGCCCTTGGTTTGCCCCCTTTCTGACTTCTTTCAAGTCCTAGCTAAAATCCCACCTTCTACAACCTTTCCCAATGCTAGGGATCTTCTCTCTGGTGATTATCTTCAAGTTTTCCTGCCTGTATCGTGTTTGTAAAAGTTGTCTTTTCCATTAGAATGTAAGCTCCTGAAGGCAGGCTGTCTTTTGCCTCTATATGCCCAGCACTTAGCACAGTGCCTAGCACATAGTATGCCCTTAATAAATGCTTATTGGTTGAGTGACTGACTCAGTGTGTCTAATAGTGATCTGTCTTTGTGTTTTATCTCCTTATTAGAGTAGAAAGTCTGTGAAGACAAGGGCAGTCTCTTATTGAAACAATACCCATTTCCCTTCTGGCACAGTGCTCTGCATATTATAATTTAATAAATGCTGAATTTTTTTTTTGTTCTGGACTTGTGCTTTCTTCCACAGGGGATACTTCTGGCATAGAAAACTTTCCACTGCTGCAGCTAGGCGATCCCTTTGTAACTTCTAAGAGAATTGCCTGCAGCACCCAGAAGTTACATAATAACAAAAATAATAATAAGTAACATTTCTATAGTGATTAGTATGTGCCAGTCACTGTGAAACTTGCCCATGGTGGCACAACTCATATATATCAAAGGCAGGATTTGAACCTAGGTCCTTCTAGCTCCCGGGTCATTAAGTCACACTGGGATCATCGCATAACCAGCCTTCATCAGCATTTTCAGGTTTGCCAAGTGCTTTATATACATTTTCTCATTTGATCCTCACAACAACACCATGAGGTAGGTACAGCAGACTATTATACCCGTTTAATAGATGAAGAATCTGAGACTCAGAGGGCTAAAGTGCCTTGTTCTGACTGGAAACATGTAGCCAAGTCAAAGCTTTATTTATTTATTAAGTATCCTTGTTTGTCACATACCATCCTGGGCTTCAGTGATACAGAGACAAAATTTAAACTGTACCCTCTCTTAAAAAACATATTCTCTTGGGAGGAAACAACATCACAGTCATTTCACTGTCATAGTCACTGGGGACTGGAGGAGTATTTGAACCCAGATCTTTCCTGATTCTAAGTCCAGCTTTCTTTCCACTCCACTCCACTAGCTGTCCAGATAAATTGCCTGAAGGCCAGAAGCTCCTCTGGTGAAGCTCCTCCCCACAGCACTATGCAGTCTTCCTGGGGTGCCATCCATGGAGGGCAGGGAAAGATGAAACAGGACTCTCATGCTTGCCCTTGTTATAGTGTTCCAAGGCAAGTCAGGGAACATGAGGTTTAAAGACTTTTTTTTTTTTTTAATAATGCACCTGTTATCCTGCTCCATAATTCAGCCAAATATCCTGCCTGACTCACCCTGGTCTGGGCCCCTGGCTCATTTGTAAGTCCTACCATCATCCTGATCCTTTTTATTGCCCTTTCCTGGACATTTTCCATCCTAGCTATCTTTTTTCCCCCTCTAACTTAGGCTTTAAATTTGTACAAGATGCCGTTAAGAATAAATCACTCTGAGAGCTCAGTCCCACAGCCAGATTCCAGCTGTACATGATAAGAATGTGAGCGGATGGGATTTTTTCCGCTCCTAGAAATGTTCCATTCGTCTTTCATTATTTGGTGAGAAAGTAGAAGCAAATATCCTTCTGTGTCCTTGAAATCAAAAGTTTCTCCTCTGTGAGCATCAATCATAAGGCTATTTCATGGGAGGATGGCAATGACAAATAATAATAATCCTAGATCTGAAGCTGAAGGTCATCTGATCCAGGCCCCTTACTTTACAGATGAGCCAGTTGAGGTCTGGAACAGTTGGTCAACAGATTTGACCAATATCACACAGGTCTTAAATTTCAAAGCCAAGATTCACACCCTGGTTCTCTTACCTCCCAATCTACCATTCTTCCCATTACATCCTGCTGCCTCCTTGAAAGCAGGAACTCTTCTTTGGAGTTCTATCACTTTAATTACAGGTCTGTTCTCCAAAGTCAGCATTCTGTTTCCTACCTCCATGCATTTGCACAGACTGTTCCTCACGCCTGGTACACATGCCCTTCATACTAGTCTTAGAATTTCAGCTTTCTTCCAGGTTCAGCTTATATGTATTTCCTTATATGGAAAGTCTTTTCCAACTCCAT
This sequence comes from Pseudochirops cupreus, assembly GCA_028627135.1. Lineage (NCBI taxonomy): Eukaryota > Metazoa > Chordata > Mammalia > Diprotodontia > Pseudocheiridae > Pseudochirops > Pseudochirops cupreus. The sequence goes on along the minus strand of CM053583.1, from coordinate 21,513,683 downwards.
TAGCAGCTGGTACTCTCTCAGTTCTCAAATTATCAGATATATGTTTATTTTTGTATACTTTGTTTCTTCCCAATAGAATATAAGCTCCTAGAGGGTGGCTGTAATTTAATTTTTGCCTTCGTATCATTGAACTCCAGCATAGTATGTGGCAAATACTACAGTAAGTGCTTACTAAGTGCTCATTGGACTAGGTTGGCTCTACGTTTCCAGCTTATTCCTTGTATTTATATTACAGAGAGAGCATGTGAATGCCCGGTCACTTTCTAGGCTAAACTGAACCCAGACTGCTAGATTAGGTCATTGTGTCAACTGTCAAATAGCATTTGTCCTAAAGTTGATCCCTTTGGCTTCGTCAGTCAATAAGCAAGCATTTATTAAGCATTTACTGTGTGCTGTGCTGAGCACTGGGGACGCAAAGAAAGACAGAAAAAACAGTCCCTGCCCTCAGTGAGCATACATTCCAATGGGGGAGGCACAACATAGGAATAAACAAGGTGTGTGCAGAATAGATGAAGGTAATCTGAAAGGGGGAAGATCATTAAAAGCTGAGGGAGGGGAGAGCTTGGGGCTGGTCTGCCAAAGGTGGGATTGGAGCTGAGTTCGGAAGGAAGCCAGGGAAATAGATGTAGAGGTGAGGGAGAACATTGCAAGCAGTGGATATATTCCATGCAAAAGATGAACCAGTCTCTTTGGGATCCTACTGTGCCTTGCTGAGGCAGTGTGGCACTGTAGCAGGAGTGGTGGATCTGAAATCAGAGGACCTGGAGTGCAAAACAAGGTGGGGGAGGGGGATTACGTGATATCCAAGGTCTAAATGACCTTCGGACACTAAGTATATGACTCTGTTATGCAGAAAAGCCACACGTGAAACAGGTCTAGGAAAAGAAAGAAGGAAGGAAGGAAAGGAAGAAGGAAGGAAGGAAGGAAGGAGGGAAGGAAGAGAAGAAAGAAAAAAGGGAGAAAAGAAGGAATGAATGAAAGAAAGAAGGGAGGGAGGAAAGAAGGAAGGAAAGGAGGGAGAAAGGGGGGAGGGAGGAAGGAAACAAGTATTTTAAGTACTTGCTCCATGCCAGGAACTGTGCTAAACATTTTACAAATATTATCTCAGTTGATCCTCATGATACCCCGACAGGGCAGGTGCTATTATTATTTCCATTTTGCATTTGGGCAAACTGAGGCAGACAGAGGTTAAGGGACTTGGCTAGGACCACACAGCTAGTAGGTATCTGAGGTCAGATTTGAACTCGTTTTCCTGACCACATTGAGAGCCCTATCATACCACCCTGCTAGGATTCTCTCCAGTGACTCAAAGGAGGCTGCTGTGCCTCTGGCCCTCTGAGCTCCAAGATAAGAGCCCCTCCTGCCTTGTGCCCCTCTACAGATGCTGCTCCATCCTGGTCTCGGAGTTTGCCCCTCCCATCTTCCTTTCCTCCCTCCCTTCTTTGCTTTCTCTCCATCTCTTCTCCCCTTCTTTTCAATGATAGAGTGTCTGGGGCTGCCGCCACCACTCTAATTAAAAATCTCATAAATAGCCTGAGATAAGGATCCTAAGGTTTTGTTTTTTAGTTCTACAGAGACTCCCTGGAGATTCTTTTAGGTAGGAAATGGAGCTCACAAAGCCGAGATTTTCCCCCAGACTTCAAACACAGGCTGCGGGGGGGCTTCTTAGGAATGCCACATCTGTTTAAGCTAAACTTTGAAAAACCACGCAGCTAGGAGAGGGGGATGGGGAGGGAATAGGGAGCAGAGTCTATACCTTTCTATTTCTCCTAGGCATGACTTGCCTTGCCTTGCCTTTTTTCTCTTTGGATGCAAGACCTGCATCCTCAAATACTCCCAAAGGCAAAATGATAGGCTTCTAGTTTGTGGGACCCCAGTATTAGCCAGAAGCCCCAGATTTAAAGGATCAAGTGAAAAGGCTAAGTATCATTTCCTTAATCGGCTTGGACATGGTCTAATTTTTTTTTTGCCTTTAAACTATTAAATGAAAAAACCTTCCCTGTAACCTCTGGTGTCTTGCATGAATAACTCCAGGATGTCAGGGAGCTGAGGGAGACAGCTGAGTTGGAACTAGGGACATGTCTGGGCTGCTTGGTGGAGCTTCCTCTTGGGACCAGGCTTGGTTCCCCTCCACTATTCTGAAGGTTTCTGGTTTCTTAAGCTGTTCTCTTAGGAGGTAGATCATAGATCTGGGGAGCTTAGAGGCCACCTGCCTTCCCATGTAGTAGGTTCTTGGGACAGATAAAGCATCAGCAATTGCGTATCAATCCATGTCCTTTATGTGCTGTGTGATGCCTTCTTGAATATCTTTCTATACCTCTTCATGTCCACTCCTGCCCCACCATCAACAGTGATTTGAGTAGTGTACCCATTGCCCCAAGCTCTTTTAAAATAAATTTTTATGATATCATTTGTTTTTTACATCCCCTTAATTTTTCAAATGGATCCCTTCCCCTCTCTTACCCAGAGAGCCATCACTTATTACAAAGAAAGGGGGAGAGGGGAGGAGGGATAGAACAAGAGGGATTGGGAGGAGAAAAAGCAGACGAGCCCAGCTAACAGTGAGTCATGCTGTATCTGCAATGATCCGCACCCGTGTTTTCCATCTTTGCAAAGGAGGGGGAAGTTCGTTGTTTCATCTCATTTCTGGGACTAAATTTGATCGTCAGTGCTTGGCACATAGTAGGCATTTAATGCTTATTGATTGAGGGTGACACAGCATTGAGGTTTTTTTTTTCCCTTTATGCTTTCAGTTTAGATTGTTGTAATCACTGTGTACATTATTTTCCTGGGACTGCTTACTTTGCATCAACTCATATAATTCTTCCCATGATTCTTGGAATACTTCACACTCATTCTTTCTTATGTCACAGTAATATTCCATTATATTTACCTGCAGCAATTTGTTTAATTATTCCGTAATTGATGTCCTACTCCCAAAGTCCTGCTTCCTTGGTTTTGGTGGATGTCAGATGAACATTTGTTTTGACTGATCCTGCTGGGGGTGAATGAGGTGTGAACCAGATTTCCCTTTCAAGTCTACTGAGACAACATCTCCACAGTTGCCCCTTCAGCAGCTTTGGGAAGGATGACAATTGGGTTTGTTCCCTAATTAGTCCAGTGCAATGTGTTTGCGGGGTATGGAGGAAGGGGGAGGAAAGGAGAGAGAGAGAGAGACAGGGAGAGACACACGGAGAGAAAGAGAGAAGGGAAGGAAGGGGAGAGGAGGGAAGGGAAGGGCAGGGAAGAGAAGGAAAGGGAAGAGAAAGGGAAGAGATGGGAAGGGAAGGGAAGGGAAGAGAAGGGAAGGGAGGAGGGGAGGAGAGGGGGAGGGGATGGGAGGAGAGGGGGAGGGGATGGGAGGAGAGGGGAAGGGAGGGAAGAGAGAAGAAAAAAGAGAAAAGAAGAGGGGAGGCAAGGGAGGGAGGGAGAGTCTTTCTGTTTTAAAAAAGTTGAATATTTTTATTTATGTGCTTAGTTTTCATTCATCAGCAACTGAAGAGCAATGTCAGAAATCTCAAATGAAAGGAGCATATTGTAGAATGGGAAATGTGTGATTCTGGAGTCAGAGGACCCAGTCATTTACTACCTATGTGTCACCTAACTTCCCTCCATTTCCTCATTCGTAAAATAGGGGCACTGGACTAGCTGGCCTCTGAGGCCCCTTCCCCTCCTAGGTCTATGCTCTCACCTTGATAACCATTAGCTGTGACATTAGGGTAAATAGCTTGACCTTCTTGGGGCCCAGTTTCTGCGTCTGTGAAATGAGGGCGTTGGATAAGATGGACTCTGAGGTCCCCTCCGGGTCTAGAGCTATAGACCTATAGCAAAAATGTGGTTAACAGGCAAACGTTGGAATTTGAATGATGAGCTGGAATAAAAGGCATATCGGACCACTTGCCATAGAGAGAATTCTTTCTCAGATATGACTTGCAGTAGATGGGGCACAAAGGCTCTTTTTAGGCATGATAGCTTTATAATGATAATAATACCTAGCATTTATGGAGTGCCCTGAGTGTTGTGAGGCACTCTATATGTGTGATCTCACTGAACAGTCCAGGGTCCTGTGACCCGGGCTTAAAGCTCAGCCCCTCCCTTAGGAACAGGGCATAGTGCAGGGGAAGCCCTCTGGCTACTGGAGGGGTCCTGGGGTCTCATCCTGGCTGGGTGCTTACTAATAAGGTACCAAACCTCCTGGACCTCCTTTTCTTCTTCTGGAAATTGAGAAGATCAGACCAGATGGATTTCTACCCTGTCATCCTGAATCTTTTATCTTGTAAAATTATCTGGTCGCTCAGAATCTCAGAATTTTGTAGTTGGAAATGATTGCGTCCAGTCCCTGTCTGACCTTGAGCCAATCACATCACTCCTCTGGAACTGAGTTTCCTCAATTATAAAAATAAAAGATTGTACTTGATAGCCGTCAAGGTCCCTTCCAGTCCTAAATCTTTGACCCTAGGATGCTAGGATCCCTGATAAAACATACCTAACAAGTGCCTGTGGAGCCTTTACTTGGAGCAAAATAAATTTGTCCAAAGCTTTCATTTTAGTTTTTTTTTTTTTTGAGGGGGAAGGGCAGGGCAATTGGGGTTAAGTGACTTGCCCAAGGTCACATGGCTAGTAGGTATTATGTGTCTGAGGCTGGATTTGAACTCAGGTCCTCCTGACTCCAGGGCGGGTGTTCTATTCCCCGTGCCACCTAGCCACCTCAAAAGCCTTCATTTTACAGATGAGGAAACCAGGACCTATAAAGGGGAAGTGACTTGTCCAGAGCCACAAAGCAAGTCAGGGGTCCACTATGGATGGTTGTTCCCTGGGGGATGACTGTTGCCCACTTCCAGGACACCCCCTGTTATGTTACAAACTGTGAGTGTTTTCCCTTTATGAGGCAGCCCACACTGGTCAGGACGTCATGGAAAAAAAACAAACGCCATGCCAGGTATGATCCCTTCCCAAGGAGCTCAGCCTCCAGAAACTAGGTTTTATTTCTATGGCTAACTTCTCCATCTTCCATGTTTTCTGCCCCACTGGGGCCCTAGCCTTCTTAAGAAAGCTGGCCTTGGAAGGCACTCCCTGCTCCCTTTTCCATCCCCTTGTCTCATCCCCAAGCAGAGGTAATTCTCCTGGCCGACAGTATCCCCAAAGAAGTATTTGTTTTTCCACCCAGAGACCCAAGGTTATCTTTGAGTGACCTCTGGACCCTCTCTGATGGAAGGGGCAAACAGAGTGAGGCTCAAATGGACTTTGGGCTGGTAGATAAACAGGCTCTACAAGGATTGCTTTAACCTTCCCTTCTACAACCATTTCCTTCAGGCAGCCTTGTTTTTCTAACACCAGGCATCTTCTCACTGGGCCACTGATGGATGAATCAGCTAGGAGTCCCCAGCTCCTCTCACTTACACTTGGTTAGTAGAATCTCTTAATGTTGGCATGGATTTACCCATGCCTTTTTACCCTAGGCAATCCTTGGCATCTATCCCTGGTAGATCACAGATGACAGTGGATAGATCACTGGAGTCAGGAAGATTCAAATTCAAATCCTGCCTCTGACTCTGACTAGCTGTATGACCCTGGGCAAGTCACTTAACTTCTCTCTACCTCAGTTTCCTCCTCTGGAAAATGGGGACTGGTAAGCTCCTAGGGTTGTTGTGAGGATGAGATTATACTTGCAAAGCAAACTTTCAAGCACTATGTTTGCTATCATTATCACTGTTATTGTTGTAACTACTACTGCTATTATTTCTCCATAAAAGGAACCCGTCCAGTGTGTTGGAGGGCTTTCTCTGGGTCTTCTGATATTTAGAGGATACTTTAAGCTGCCCATCTCCTACCTTTGCTCCCTCCTTACCAGTCATGCTGGTCCTTCCTAATGCATTGGTAATGTGCTACAGATGATTTATGCCCACCACTTCCCTTTGGAAACTCATCCAGATTTTAGATAATCTACAACAGAGGTTCTCAATCTGTGGGTCACGACCCCTTTGGGGGTCGAATGATCCTTTCACAGGGGTCACCGGGGTGGCCTAAGACCATCGGAAAACACATATTTCTGCTGGTCTTAGGAACCGAGACACCACTCCTCTACCCATCTCCATGTGGGTCCACCCACATGCAGATATGCCCACATACGAGTATTAAAGGGTCGTGGCATTAGGAAGGTTGAGAATCACTGATCTACAAATCTGAATTTAATGACTGGTGCTCCTCTATAATGGTGCAACCACAAGTAACAACCTTGTACAAGAAAGAGCATGGCAATACTGAGGGTGCGGTGGATTGGGTGTCAGAGCGTCTGGATTCAGATCCAGGGTCTGCCACTTACTTCTGAGGTAACATTGAGACCTTTGCGTCCTCTCTGGGCCACAGTTTCCTGTTCTGGAAAAGGAGGAGGAGATTGGATGAGATGACCTTAGGGGTCACTCACTTCCAGCTCTAAGTCTATGATGCTCTGAGAGCCTCAGTTTCTATAAAATGGGGGCAGTGGGACCAGCTGATCTTAAGATCTCTCTCGGTTCTAAATCAAAGACTCTCCTGTCCTTAGACTCTCATCTATAAAATAAGGGAGTTATCCTAGATGACTTTAGGATTCCTTCCAGGTCTGAATCTATAATCATGTATGTAGGGGTGTGTGTGTGTGTGTGTGTGTGTGTGTGTGTGTGTGTGTGCGTGTGTGTGTGTGTGTGTTGTTTGATCGTCCAAGGACCAGCCTAGCTAATTTCAAGAAGGTTCATTCCCAAGTTGGCATCAGGTGATGAGTTTCTTTTGGCCATAGCTCTGTCTACAACTGCCTGCTCAGTGGGGATTAGGTTGTGACCTCCTTCAGTAGAGGGACCAGGCCCTACTCTGATGATGAAATCCCACATCCCTGCAGAATTAAAATACGATTAAAACAGGCGCCTGCCCTAATATTCTTGGAGGGAAATGCTTAGCCTAGGAGAAAGAAATCCCTCTGGCAGCTTGTTTGTTTATTCATTTAGCCTTAATGGGAAAGGGAAGGGAAAATTGCATGGTGTGTGTGAATATTTACAGGCAAATTACTATACTGAGGAAGTGAATTCATTCTCTTTCCATCTTCCCCTATTAATATATCACACTGGATGTTTATCTCATGTCAGTCTTCATGGGAGCTCCCACAACTCTGCTGACTCTCTTTCTGTCTTCATGCCTGGTCCGGGAGGAAGGCTAGATGTAGCCACATCCTCCTTCTCCCATCTCTAGGGGCTGTCTTCCTGGTTAGGGCATGAGGACCTTAGAAAGGCAGACAACTGTCCAGGATCACACAGGAAGTCAGTAGTCCACTGCTGAAGGCCAGCTCAAGCTTGTATCTGGAAAGTCCTGAAGGAAACTTTCAAGGTCCTGAGGAGATGATGTGGCATCATGGAAAGGGCTGAATCTGGAGTCCAGAGATACCAGTTTCAGTCGGCTTTGCCATGTATGAGCTGTGTGACTTTAAGCAAATCACCACCCCTCCCACCTGGCCTCAGTTTCCTAATCCATAAATCTGATGTCCTTTCAAACTCTAAATCTGTGCTCTTATGAACCCCTGCATTTTGTAGATGTGGAAATTGAGACCCAAAGAGTTCAAATGATTGGGCCAAGGTCATATAGCAGGTCTATAGGATAGCCTAGGTTGTATTTTTTTACATAAATGGCTATTCATAGAAGTATTCCTTTTTTTTCTTTTTGAGAGCATTCTCCTATGCTGTATCCTCACCTTCCGAAACCAAATCTACAAAAATAATTGAAGAAGGAACTTGTTTCTTAAGCTCTAAAGTTACTAAAGTCCTAAAAAAAGTTCTGTTTCCATAAGACTTGAAAATGCTTGGTCCTGCTCCTTACCAATATTACTTTGAATTTATTATATGTATGTTTTGATATTTCTAAGAGTTTAGAGTAGGTGGTATAGTAGATAGAGAGCTGGGCTGGGAGTCAAGAAGACCTGAGTTCAAATGCAGCCTCAGACACTTGCTAGCTGTGTGACCCTGGGCAAAACACTTGTTCCTGTCTTCCTCAGTTTCCTCATCTGTAAAATGAGAAGGGAATGACAAACCAGTCCACCATCTTTGCCAAGAAAACCTCAAATGGGGTCACAGAGAGTTGGGCACGACCTAACGCTAACAAAAGTTTACACTTTGTCTCTCCTGATAAAATCTAAGCATCTTAAGGTAAGGAACTGTTCTGTCTTTGTCTCTGGATTCTCAGCACCCATCCTGGTGACTGGTGTGTAATAAATGGTTGTTGACTGACTAATTGAACAAAGACCAGGGCTCAGACATCAGCTACTGAACCTTGGGCAAGTTCCTTGTCTTCCCTCTGTCCTTATCTGCCCTTGGAAGGCTTTAGTTTCCTCGTCCACAGATGCAGTAGATGACCTCCAAAGGCCCTCTCTGCTCTAAATGTCTGAGCTTATGAATAGTCCTGTGAGGATAGGAGACAGAGACTCAGCAAGTAACTTACCCAGGCACACAGTCTCATGTTGTCATATTTGAACTCAGGTCTCTGGACTATGAGTCTGAGGCCCTTTCTGTTAAGCCACATGGGTCAGCAGCCATACAGTAAGGATTTCTTTCTCCTAGAACATGACTAGAGATGCTGCTACTGCTGCAGGATGGGCCCAGTGGGGTTTCTAAGGAACAGAGAGAGCATGGGTAGATTGGACTTGGCACAGCTGGCCTACCAGGCAACCACAGCGGGTACAGGCAGGCTTAAAAGTGACTTTCACAGGCCCTGGACTCTACTGCCAAGCTATACAACCACTGGGACCTGTCAGATTTTATCAGGGTCTCAGAGTGTAGCATGATTGGGTCAGAGCGGACGACCTGCCTGACTGCCAGAGAGTGAGAGTTCTAACACCATGGTGTAGAGGACTGGATAAAAGCAGCAACACTTGCTCCATCCCAACCCCTAACAATTGTGTGTCTGGCAACCAAGTCCTTTGAAGCAGAGGATTTCCAGGTCCTGAGAGCTTTGACAATAAATTGACCTCCAAATATTTCCTAAGGTTGGGAGAATGACTCTATCTCAGCCTTCAGTTAGCTTTTCTTGTGGGCTTAGAGCAATCTGTTTTCCCTCTCTCAGACACACTTATGTTTTTTAGAAATTTTAAATAACCCTGGATGTAATATGCTAGTGCCGTCATCATTATGATCAATAAATAAGCTATTACTTATTGTTCCACTCCATTCATGCATTCATAGTCAACAAACCTTTGTTAAACATTAATTCTGTGCTAGGCACTAGTCTGAGTTGATAATATGAAGACAAAAATAAGACAGAATCTGTCCTGATGTAGTTCATGTTACGTGCCATTCTATCTATTCTATTCTATTCTGTTCTGTTCTATTCTATTCTATTCTGTTATTCTATTCTATTCTATCCTATCCTATTCTATTCTATTCTATTCTATTCTATTCTATTCTATTCTATTCTATTCTATTCTATTCTATTCTATTCTATCCTATTCTATCCTATTCTGTTCTATTCTGTCCTCAGGTACCATCTCATCCCAGCGCATCCCATCCCATCTCTTCCCATTCCATCCCATCTCTTCCCATCCCATCCCACTCCTTCCCATCCCATCTCTTCCCATCTCTTCCTATCCCATCCCATTCCATCTCTTCCCATCCCATCCTATCCTATCCCATCCCATCCCATTCCATCCCATCCCATCCCATCCCATCCCATCCCATCCCATCCCATCCCATCCCATCCCATTTCATTCTCTTTTCTGGTCCCACCTCATTTAAAGCCAAATAAGATGTTTTAAAATCACTTAGTTCAAACTCCTTTTTTAAAGAGAATTGGATATGATAGACCAGAGAAGGAAAATAATTTGCACCAAGTTTTATGGGGAACATGTATATATTGATAGTCACATTCCCTCATAGCTGAGTGCCCTTCTGTGTCTTTTTTCTTCCACATTACCTGTCTCTCCCTAACCTACTACCACTTGTGTAGGATTGTATATATTCTCAATAAGAAAATGGGGGGGGTGGGTGGCTAGGTGGTGCAGTGAATAGAGCACTGGCCCTGGAGTCAGGAGGACCTGAGTTCAAATCTGGCCTCAGACACAACACAAAAAACTAGCCATGTGACCTTGGGCAAGTCATTTAACCCCAACTGCCCTAAAAAAAAAAAACCAGGGACTTTAGCCCTAGTTCTGCTATTCATTAATTATATATAACTTTGGCTAAGTCACTCAGCTTCTCTTGGCATAATTTCTTCATTTATTGAATTAGAGATTTGAACTAGAATAAATTCAGTGCTTCTTAAACTGGGAGTCACGACTGCTCAGTTTAGACAGTGCTAAAGGGGTTGTGAGTGGAAAAAAGTTTCGGAAGCCCTGGACTAGATCAGATCTGAAGTCCCTTTTAGCTCTGACGTCCTATAGTCTTTGAAAAAAAATTATTGATATCTTTTGTTTATGTAACTTTCTTTTTAAAGTATAACTCTTCCTTACCCCTATCCTTTAAGCATTTCTGATTAGAAAAAAGAAAGCAGAAAGAAGGGAGGAAAAACCAGCCAAGTTAACAACTCAGCCAAGTGTGATGCTATATGCTGCATTCTTTACCCATCATCCCCTACTTCTGCAAAAGGAGGAAGATGCACTGTCTAATCTCTTCTGTGGGCCAAGCTTGATCTTTATAGAATGTTCACTTTCTTTGTTATTGTTCTTCCATTTACATTGTCATTCTCACTCTGTCTGTGGTTTCCTGGTTCTGCTTTCTCCACCCTGCATCAGTCCTTGTAAGGCTTCCCCTGATTCTCTGAATTCTTTCTATTCATCATTTCTTAACAGTGAAGTAATATCCCTTTACATTCAAATACCACAGCCTACTGAGCCATATCCTTTCATTAACGAAGAACAACTTTGTTATCAGATCATTGCTTCCACACAAAGTACAGCTATGACTCTGTTAATGCATGGGGGTCAGTCTTTGAACCTTCTTAGTCAAATGAGACAATATTTTTAAAGTGCCTAGTCTAGTTACTGGCACATAGTAGGGCTTCATAAATGTCTCACAGTGGGACCCAGGGGACACATTTTAGTCGTTTTTAGAAACATAATTCCCAATTGTTTTCTAGAATGGTTAGACCACTGCACAGCCCCTCCTACAGTATAAACAGTATTGAACTCACTGCAGCCTTGCCCAACCCCCAACACTGACTACCCCCATCTCTTATCTGAACATTTTCAAACAAGAAAACCATGGAGACTAATACCACTTCTACCTTCTTAGCCATGATGATTTTGGGAAAATAATTTTCCCTCTCTGGGCCTTAGTCCCCTATCAAATAAGAAGGCTAGATTAGATAGGTGGTACAGTAGGAAAACAAATGCTAAATGTGTAGTCTCAGGGCCCGAGTTCAAATGCTGGTGTGACTTTGAACATGTTCCTTAACCTCTCTGGTCCTTAATTTGCTTTTCTGTAGAATGAGGGGGTTGGACTAGGTTGCATCCAGGTCTAAATCTATGAACCAATCTCCACATTTCTTTCAACTTTACATTCTGTGATCTAAGGGGCTCTCTGGTATTCTGTGGTTCTAATACTCTAACTTGAAGCTGTCCCTTTGGATCTCAAGGCCCAGGCCTTCTGAGTAATGACGGCATTTTAGATTTTGCAGCAGGAGGGTGAGTTAGAAAAGAGAGCCCGGATACCTCTCAGAATCCAGGATTGTGAAAGGGACATGCCAGTTGCTTGCTAAATATTTTGATATCCTAAAACCTGAGTGAGTATCTTTGATAATATTTTTAAATTGAATACACTAATAAAATAATAGCCAATGTTTTTTTTTAATAGGGCTTTAAGTTTATAGAGCCCTTTCCTGTAAGATAGATATGTTATTGGCCCCATTTCACAGCTATGGAAACCAAGGCTTAGGGTAACCACACAAGTACTAGCTGTCCCAACTGGGATTCAATCAACCAATAAGTATTTATTGAGCACCTGCTTTGTGCAAGGTAAGGGTTTGGGGTACAAAAAGAAGCAAAAGACAGTCCCTGCCTTCAAGGAGCTTCCAGTCTAATGGGAGGAGATAACATGCAAAGAAATATAAACAAAACAAGCTATATGCAGGCTGCATAGGAAATAACTAATGGGGGAAAGGCCCTGAAATTAAGAGGGGCTCTGGAAGGCTTCCTGTAGCACAGTGGCTCTCAACCTTCCTAATGCCGCGGCCCTTAAATACTCTTATGTGGGCGTCTCCACATGTGGGTAGACTCTCCTGTAGACGGATAGAGGAGCGGTGTCTCGGTTCCTAAGACTATCGGAAATAATGTGTTTTCCGGTGGCCTTGGGCGACCCCTGTGAAAGGGTCATTCGACTCCCAAAGGGGTCGCAACCCACAGGTTGAAAACTGCTGCTCTAGGAGATGGGAGTTTAGTTGGGACTTCCAGGAAGCCAGAGGGGTCAGTAGTCTGAGCCAAGAAGGGAGAGCATTCCAGACACGGCAATAGCCAGAGATGTAGGGTCTTGTTCATAGAACAGCCAGGAGACCAGTGTCACTGGATCTCAGAGTATAGAAGGTGGAAGAAAACTGAGGCAGGTTAAGAAGGGCTTTGAGCTGAGGGTTCATAGGCCCATTGCCTCCCAGGCAGCCTTACTTACCATGGCTGTTTGCAAAGTGAGCAGCCGATCGCTCCCTATGGCTCGCAGATTTTTCTTTCCTGTTCCTTTAAAAGATCAAGAGAAAGGAAAACATCTTTTATCAAATATAATATATTTTTTTTCTCCTAGAAGTTTCCCTGGAGGCCTAGAGACTAAAACCCTAATCCCAGCTCTGTTAATGCTGAGTGTATGGCCGTAGGCAAGTCCTTTTTCTGTCCTGTCAAAGTAAGATAATGATGCTAATGCACTGTTTAAATGTCTGGGGTTTCCTGAGGGGTGTCCCCAATTTATATCCATATTGCATGGCCTTCTTTCATCATCCCTGGAGCACAATCCTTCTTATACTCCAGCCCTGACTGCATTGGCAGCTCAGAGCCTGGGTCCATTTTAAGCAGTCCGAGTTTCAGCTTGCACAACATAGACAGAGGGGGTCAAGGACAATTCTCTGTGTGTGTGTGTCTGTCCAGACCTGGGATTCTGTTGGTAGAGGTTAGAGGTTCTAAAGTTCTTTGATCTCAGCAGCAATTTGCTCTCTGAAAAATTATTTAGGCCTTCATTTTTAACAAAGAGTATTTTCCTAAGCAAAAAAAATAGTGAGAAGAGTAACATCATTTTACATATTTTTAAAAATCATTTTTAATACCTGGCTTAGTAGAAGACAGCTGTGTTCACATTATCTGCTTCTACATTCAGTCTGTATGTATACACATTATATATGTGTGTATATATACATATATACACACATATATATGCATACATATATTTTGAAGAATGTGAAGAAAATCTGGCCTCACACGGATAGTTGGAAAAGGGAGGAGTATTTTAATAAACAAATAATGTCTTGGTATTATTACAAAAATAGAACATGTAGTTTTAGAGCTGGGAAGGAGCCTTAGAACACAGAATGTCCGAGCATTTTTTTAAGTTCCTTACTTTTTGCCAGATGCTGCTGAGTTTTGAGAACAAAAATACAAGAAAACTCCCACAATTTCTGCCCTCAAGAAGATTACATTGGAAAGACCAAGAAGGGAGCTGAAGGGAGACTGAGGGGGAGAAGCTACCTCCATGGAGGCAAGGTAGAGAAGTAATCTGGAGATTCATGGGCTGTATACCAGACATTATGCTAAGCAGTTGACACCAGCGACCCTGTTGGTCAGCATATCCAGCCTTCAGCATTTATAACCAGAAGGTCTCATTCACCATCCATCTTCTGGATGGTATCATTTTAGAGATGAGTCAACTCAGTTCAGCACCCCCAACCCCCAAAGGAAAGTGAGTAGCCCAAGATAAGATGGAAGCAGAGATATAACTGGGAGATAGATAGCCATTTGGAACACAACCTGCAGGGACCATCGTGAGGGATGCTTCTTTGAAGTTTAATTTTCATAAACACACATATTTTTAACATCTGGAATTCCTCTTATTCATGACTCATGGGCATTTATTTTCCAATAAGTCAAGTTGAACATATTACAGTCAGTGGACCAAGCCTCTGGAATGTGATAACAGGGAAAGGGAGAGATTTTAAAATCTTTCCTAGATTTCAGAGATGGGGGGCGAGGAGAGGGGAATGAGAACGTGGGATAATAGAGTTGAAAAGAGGACTACTTGACCTTATAGGTCATTTAATGCAACCTTTTTATTTTCCAAAATATTGTTCCAATATACTTTGCCATCAAGAATTGATCTTTCCCTATTAAAATCCAAAGATACTAGAATGGCTCGTTACATTGAAATTGGCAGAGAGCTGCCTTATATCTAAATTCATCAATACTACCAATTTACTGTCCCCTCAGGCTTTCAAGACTCCACCATCCAGAGTGAACGGTGAACAAAAACAACTTTTATTACAGGGATTTCGTTGCGTAAACCCAGAATATGGAATTGCTTTACCAGATTTCATGGTTGAAAAAGAGCCCGATGGCCATCCAGTCCAATAATGACAATAGCTCAAATTTAAATCCAGTCAGCAAGTGTGTATTAAGTGTTACTACCTGCCCAGCACCATGCTGAGCACTAGAAATAGGAATGTAAGCCAAAAAGAGATAGTCTCTGCCCTCAAGGTACCTACATTCTAATGGACCGAGACAGGACAAGGCAGGTAGAGGTGTTCTCCAGCCTATACACCTTTGCAGTTTCTACCCCTTACTCTCTTTTCAGGTGTCTGGGGCCAAACAGAGTATATTTAATGCACATTCCACATGTGACAGTTCTTTCAGACATTCAAAGACTATTATCTTTCCCTCCATCTCCCTCCTCATCCTCCTGCATCTTCAGTCTTTAAAAAAAAAATCCCATTGCTATCTTTATTTCCCAGATTGTTCTTCTTCCTGTACTACCAAAGAGCATTCCTCATAAAAAGGAATTAAAAGGAAGGAGGAGGGGAACTATCAATACATTGAAAAACTTTGATATGATATACAGTGTAGACACCCACAGTCTCTCACGTTTGCAAAGAATCAGGAGAGATGCCTTCTCCTATCTCTTCTTTGGGTCCGGGCCTGATCATGATAATTTCATAGTATTTGGTTCAGATTGTTCTCTCTGTTTCCTTTGTTGTAGTATTGTACATTTTGTTTCTCCTGTTTTAGTCTCTTTCACTTTGCATCAGTTCATATATCTTCCCCTTGCTTCTCTAAATTTGTCCTATTCAGTTTAGGATCACAGAACATAGCTTTGGATTTTCAGGGAAAGACAATTTAGTCCAACCCCCTTCATTTTACTGATGGGGAGATAGAATCAAAATTCCAAAAAACAGTCTTGCCTCATAAAATTTGGTTGGGGAACTCTCCTGATTAACCCTTTTAGCAGAAGTTGTTCCCTCCTTTTAAAGTCATAATCATGGAGCCCTTGGGAAGTGTGATGAATGAAGCCTATGGACCCCTCAGAGTAATTTTTTGAAAATGCATAAAATTGTAAAGGAAATATGTTACAATATGTAGACAGAAAGATTGCAATCATGTGCTGCCTAGAAGTGGGTCTAACTAAAGTGATTTCAAAATAGTGATGTAGTTAAATGGTATTTTGAGATATTTATAAGAAATATAATATGATATAAAAATCTGAGATTTCTGCTTATGACAGTTATAGGTACTTCTAATACTATTTGGGTTTATTGCCTAAATTCACAGTGGAAGAGAATGTTAAATTTTGGGTTGTGCTAAGAAAATAAAGAAGTAATTTTTCCCCATCTGTGTTCATGGAGCCCCTGAAATCTGCCTTTGGACCGTAGGTTAAGAATTCCTGCTCTATAGTGTAAAAAAAAGTTTATATCATTTGAATTCTTCCCTATTTGCATAGAGATTTTATTTCATGTGATAATCAGAACCTCTGAACAGGTAGGAATGTCTGTTTTTTATAATATATGAGAATAAGCCCCCATGTAGCCTTTACAGAGTTGCCTGGAAGATGCCAGTTTTGGGGGGTCCCATTCACATTAGAGTATTGATTATAGGATGCATTCTGTCTTACTGAAGCTAGTGAGCGCTATCCAAAAGCTTCCCTCTGAAAGGCAAAGCAAAAAGAGTAGGGAGTTTGGCACCACCACATTTCAGCCTGAACCTTCTGCATATCTAGACATATTTAATCATGTCACTGAGATAGGATCAGCTGATGCCTAGGCACTTTTAGCCCTGGTGCTGCTGAGAGGGATGACCAGGACTACCTGCCAGATACCTTGAGAAGAGGAATCACTCTTTTTCTGGAAGAGTTATCAACCAGCCTCCAGGCTGGGCCTGTCCACTTGGCTCCTGTGCTTGGTGAAGCCTGACATTGCTGAGGCATTAAGATGGATGTCAGAGCTGATATTTCAATAGGAGTCCTTCTTCAGCCATTTGTGGAGGAGAAGGTAGGGAGGGAATGGAATCTTCCCAGTAGAAATACTGGAGAAAGAATTCATGCATTTGCATTTTCTCCTTCTCTTTCCCCACTTTGCCTTCTGACAAACAGCTCCTGGGCAGGGGTTCCCATGATTCACTCTGCCATGACGCTAGAATCATTGGGCATCACTAAATAGCATTTCCCAGAGTACCTACCTCCTGAGGTTTCTATCAAAGCTGGATGGATGTCTTGTCCAGAATGGAGATGGACTAGTTATTAGGTGGTAAATGAAAGAACCAGAGAGACTTGATGTTGTGCTAACCTTGGCCCCGTATCATTCCCTCGTTTTTATTCCCCAAGCAGGTAAGAGGAAGAAAAATTTGGTTTTGAAATTCATCAATGAATTCTTTTAACAGCTTACAAACGTTTACACTTGGCAGAGCTGTGATCAGAAGCCCCCTCCTCCAAACAGATATGAGCTCAGGAGAGGAAAATTGGAAAAAAAAATAAAGACTCTCCTGGGGCCCTGCCCATCTTTATATGCCACTGAGATATCTTCCATCTTTGATGCTTGGAGAAGAAATAAAATAACATTGATGGCATGTTGATGAGGTGAGCTAGCATGTAACATTTGAAGATCTATAATGTTCTATCTTATTGGATCCTCACAACAACTCCGTGAGTTAAGCAATATTATCCCCATTATATAGATGAGGAAGCTGAGGGCTAAGAGAGGTTAAGGACCTTGCCCAGGATCACACAGCTACTAAGTGTCTTAGGCAGCATTTAAATTCACTCTTCCCAATTTGAACTGTAACACTCTATCCCCCACACTATGTGTCAATCTAGCCATTTTTTTTGGCATTTTATTTTATTTTATTTTTTCCCCCAATTTATTTATTTAGTTTTAGTTTTAGTTTTCAACATTCATTTGCACAAGATTTTGAGTTACAGACTTTTCTCCTCACATTTCCCTTACCCTTCACCCCAAAATAGCAAGCCTACTGAATATCCCTTCTCCCTATCTGTTCTCTCTTATATCCTCCTTCCTCCCCACCCCCAACTTTTTAGTAGGGCAGGATGGATTTCTATACCCCAGTGCCTGTATTTCCCAGTTGTATCTAAAAAGCAATTTTTTTTAAACGTTTGTTTTTAAAACTTTGAGTTCCAGATTTTTTCTCTTCTTCCCCCCTCACCCACCACCACTGGGAAGATAAGCAATTCAATATAGGTTGTACATGTATAGTTATGCAAAACATTTCCATAGTAGTTGTATTGTGAAAGACTAACTATAATTCCCTCCATCTTATCCCACCCCCACTTATTCTATCTTCTCCTTTGACCCTGTCCCTTTTCTTTTTTTAAATTTTTTTATTGATTTGTTTGTTTACTTTTAGTTGACTCTGTCCCTTTTCAAAAGTGTTTACTTCAAACTACCCTCTCCCCCAATCTGCCCTCCCTTCTGTTATCCCCCCTCTTATCCCCTTCCCCCCTATTTTCCTGTAGGGTAAGATACCCAATTGAGTGCATATGATATTCCCTTCTTAAGCCAAATTCAATAAGAGTAAGGTTGACCCGTTCCCTTTCACCTACCTGCTCCCCCCCTCCACTGTAACAGTTTTCTCTTGCTTCTTTTATATGAGATAATTTACCCTAACTTATCTCTCCCTTTCTCCTTCTGCCAATATATTTCTCTCTCACCTCTTAATTTTATTTAGATATCCCTTCATATTCAACTTATCCTGTGCCCTCTGTCTATGTGTACATGTACGTGCACATGCACATACTCACATATATATTTATACACACATATACCCTACTATACACATATATATATATATTCCCTTCAACTATCCTCATACTGAGAAAAGTCTTATGAGTTACAATTATCGTTTTTCTGTGTAGGAATGTAAATAGTTCAACTTTAACGTTCCTTATGATTTCTTTTTCCTGCTTAACTTCTCATGCCTCTCTTGCTTCTTGTATTTGAAAGTCAAATTTTCTGTTCAGCTCTGTTTTTTTCATCAAGAATACTTGAAAATCCTCTGTTTCATTAAATGATCATATTTTCCCTGAAGCATTATACTCAGTTTTGCTGGGTAGGTGATTCTTGGTTTTAATCCTAGCTCCTTTAACCTCTGGAATATCATTTTCCAAGCCCTTCAGTCCCTTGATGTAGAAGCTGCTAGGTCTTGTGTTATCCTGATTGTATTTCCACAATATCCAAATTGTTTCTTCCTGACTGTTTGCAGTATTTTCTCCTTGACCTGGGAACTCTGGAATTTGGCTATAAAGATCCTAGGATCTTTTTCCAGAGGTAATCGGTGAATTCTTTCAACTTCTATTTTACTCTCTGATTCTAGAATATCAGGGAAATTTTCCTTGAGAATTTCTTGAAGGATGATTTCTAGGCTCTTTTTTGGTCATGGCTTTCAGGTAGTCCAATAATTTTTAAATTATTTCTCCTGGATCTATTTTTCAGGTCAGTGATTTTTCCAATGAGATATTTTACATTGCCTTCTATTTTTTCATTTGTTTGGATCTGTATAGTAGCTTGATTTCTCATAAAGTCATTAGCTTCCATTTGTTCCAATCTAATTTTGAAGGAGTTATTCTCTTCAGTGAGTTTTTGAAATTTCTTTTCCATCTAGCAAATTTGGCTTTTTAATGCATTCTTCTCCTCATTGGCTTTTTGGGCCTCTTTTGCTATTTGAGTTAATCAATTTTTTTAAGGTG
>CM053583.1:21437020-21489520 GCA_028627135.1 Pseudochirops cupreus | reverse complement strand
GGTACCCTGGATAATTCATGTACTCTTGATGCCTGGGTGGTGGGAGAGGCTTCCTCCACTTCACAGCCCCCACAGCCTGTTCATCTTGGAGCAGGGCCAAGACCTCCTCTCCCCTCACCCATCCCATAAGACATCATTGCTGTCACATTGGTGACCCTGCAAAAAGAGACCTGCAGAAGGTCAGTGAAGTGTGCTGATCCCCTTTGGCCTCTGTTTCTCTTGTTTTTTTGGGGGGTGACTGAGGCACAGCTGTAGCAATTTTCCAACAAAGTTTTGAGGCTAATTGCTTCATATGTTTAATTAATAACTGACACATTCTGTCCCTTGAAGAGCCTGGAAAGCTTCCATCTGGACCCCTAGTGATTAGAGGCTGGAAGCCATCACAGTAATTAAGGAGCATGCTGTAGGAGGCCTGTTTCCATTATGAGTAATTACGGCACTTGATACATCCTCTCCTTCTCCCCTCTTCTTTCTTAGGGGCCAACAAGGCAGACCTTTGCTCCCCAGCTTATCAAGTCACCTTCTCCCCTGGGCCCTCCACCTACTTCTAACTAGCAGGTTCTTTGGCATCAGCAGATTCCACTGCTGTTCACAGGAGAAAACCAATTGCCTTTTTGGGGGGAGCCAAGGCTGTCTAGGGTGGTATCATCAGCAAAGAACATGCCTGTGGTCAAGGGCAGCAGAGATGTGAGAGATCCCAGAGTAGTGGTAACTTCTGACCCTCTGCCAGCATGGGGTCCCTTGGCTACCTTCTCCCTCGTCACCTACACCATCCCCAGACTGACAATGCCCCACCCGAACCTAAGCTTTGGGCAGCTCTCAGACCCTCGAAGAAGGCAATGCTATGTCTTTAACTGTTCTGTATGGTACTGAAATGTTATGACAGTGCATCTCACAGGGGATGCTGTTTCCATGGCAACCCCACACTAAGATAAGCAAGCGGACTTTTTTTTTTTTAAGGTTCAATGCTGAGGAGGGGGGCAGGAGGTGGAGTGTGGAATTAGGCTTTCTGTCAGTGGGTAAGACTTAAACGAAAAAGCCATGTCCATTCCTCCCAGGATAGTGATTGCTTGATATTTGAAGAGAAGTACACCATTAAAGGAAACCCACGAAATGATTTAAAAAGACCTAGAGAAAAGCTTCCAGCATGTTGAGACTGTGTGGAAGATGAATTGGAAGACCTAAATCAGAATTGACCAGAATGAGATGGTGGGGATAGTTTGGGGGGGGGGGGCAGGGGCAGGGTGCCCACAGCAGGGAAATCGTGGAGCCTGCAAACTATTCCAGAGGCTAGAAGGTACTTTTCTCCACTCCCCCCTTCCCCTGCCTCCTCCCTGCTTCTCCTTCTTCCAGCCCTTTTCACTCTCAAGGGTTTGGGTTTTTTTTTGTTGTTGTTAGCATGTTTAGCAATGTGGAAGGTCCATCTCCCAACACACAGCAGGTCTACAAACAAGATCCAATTTGGCTAGCCAAATTTCTGCCTCAGAGGACAGACAGTGAAGCATGCCTCCTGCCTCTCATTAAAGAGATGGTAAAGCCCAGTTTTGGAGTGGGCTGCACGTTCCTAGCCATCAGCAACGTGTTGACTTGTTTGTTGCAAAGGAGGGTTCTATGATGAGAGGAGGGGGTAACTGGGAAATGGCTTATAAAAAAGGAGAGAACATCCATAAAGAAATACGAATCTAACTGTGTTGAGGGGCAGGATGGGAAGGGGGGTGTAGCACAGTCTCAGCTCCTTGATTTAGAAAATGAAGCTCATTCAATCACAGATCTAAGGCTGGCAGGAACCCCAAAGGCTAGCTAACTCAACTCTTTCATTTGACAGATGGGGAAACTAAGTCTCAGAGGATTTTCCACTTATTCTAGCAGCTTCTTGCCTTCTTCATAATTTGTGTTTACTAAAGTTACATCAGTTTGCCCAGGGTCATGTGGGTACCCTTATCATCATCGTCATCGTCATTGTCATCATCTGACATTTATCTAAGCACCTACTCTGAGCCAGGCACTGTGCCAAGTACGTTACAGATGTTGTCTCCTTTGATCCTCATGATAACCCTGCCAGGTAGGTGCTATTAATAACCCCATTTTACAGATGAAGAAACTTAGGGAAATAGAGATTAATTGACTTGGCGGCAGTCACACAGCTAGGAAGTGTCTAAGGTCCTAATTAGATGAAATCTGATAGGTCCAGGCCCCATTCACCAAGTCGCTCTGTCTAGATTTTTGGAGGGTCCAACAAGCAGGAAGGGGATGACCCGTAGCTGAGTCTGTCTTCCTGCTGGTTTCACCCTGAGGTTTTGGTGTAAGAAGGTGATGCCATAGTCTTTGCTCAGGCTCCATATGGCCAAGTTGCACATTTTAGATCTTGGTCATTTGGTCTCTCCACTGAGCTGAACAGGCCTGACATCTCTGAAGTCCTTTCCAGTGCTATGATGCTAAGTCCTTGCCTACAGTCCTTTGTCACTGTGGATGGAGTGCTGGGCATGGAGTCAAGAAGACCTGAATTCGAATCCTGTCTTTGGCATTTGCTAGCTGGGATTTTATATCTCTGAGTCTGTTTCTTGATTTGTAAAATGGAGATCATAGGATCATCTCCTCAGAGCTAGAAGACTCATCTCATTTTACAGAAGAGGTTGGTGATTTGACTTGTCCAGGGTCACACAGATTATAAGTGAGACCTGAATTTTCTGACTGCAGAACCAGTGCCCCTTCCAGAAGCAAGACCCCAGTCATGGGTTCATACACCCTCAAGCTGGGAGGATCCTGAGAAATCACCCAATCTGACCTTCTCATTTTCCTGATTGGGGGTGAAATGGTTTGTCTGAGGGCACACAGGGAGGCAACAGGACTGGGGTTCCAATGCCAAACTCGGAGCTATTTTATTTGAGAACTCATGGACATGCTTAGATGGTATTGGTCATTCCGCATTCATGCATTTATGCCCAATAAAAATTTATATGGCATTTTAAGGTCTGCACAGCATTTTACACAGATTGCCACAACAACCCTGTGAAGGAGGAGCTAGTACTAGTATTGCCATTTTGCAGATGAGGAAACTGAGGTAAAGAGATGTTCGATGACTTTCCTGGAGTCACAGCTACTAAGTGTCTGGGGCAGGAGTTGAACCTGGGGCTTCTGTGCCTTCTTTCTCTGGATTAGCCCTTCCTGTGACCTGGCTCCCTCCTGATAACGTTGCCTCTGGCCATCATCTCCAGCAGTGCCTGTGTCTGCATTGCTCAGTCATTTTTCAGTCCTACCTGGCTCTTCATGACCCCATCTGGGGTTTTCTTGGCAAAGATACTGGAGTGGCTTGCCATTTCCTTCTCTAACACATTTTGCTGATGAGGAAACTGAGGCAAATAGGGTAAAGTGACTTGCTCAAGGTCACACAGCTATTAAGTGTCTGAGGTTGAATTTGAACTCAGGTCTTCCTGACTCCAGGCATGGTGCTCTAACCACTGCACCACTGAGCTGCCTCTATACCTCACTTTAATTTCCAAAAAGATACTCCTTCAGACTCCATAACCTCCCATTTCCTTCACCTCCTGAAGTCCATGATCTAGTTCACTCTTCACCTTAGCTACACAAAAGGGGTCACACACTGCTTCTTGTCATACTTCCTTAGCTCTGACAGTCCTCTACCTGATTATATAACCACATTCCATCTCTCCTTGGGCTTCCACTCATCCCACATCTGTTGGTTTTGTTTTGTTTTGTTTTTTGTCTTTTTTTAGTATTAATTTTTTTTCGAAAGAACAAAAATCTATTGTTACTCCCTCCTGCCTCCCACTCCCCCAATAGGAAAAGAATGAAAAAACAAAACCCTCGTAACAAATATGCATAAAAAAGCATAAGAAATTCTCACATTGGTTATGTCCAAAAATTATATATATACACATATATATACATATATACACACACATACATACACATATGTATATATATACACACATACACACATACATAACAGATATATGTATATATATATATGTATATATATTTACACATGCAGATATGGATGTATATACACACATCTATATCTGCCCTCTGAATCCTTTGTTTCTCTTTTAGGAGGTGAAGAGTCCTCTGGAAACGCCTGCACCTGTTCTTAACCCTTATTAAGATCTCAAATCCCTCCATACCTCAGTGCCCAAGATTAAAATGTAATTGGGAAATGTGATAAAATAAGTAAAATTATAACACAATATAGATAATGTTCATTTGTGATTTTCTAAGTCCACATATTATTAGCAGGAATCTGTTTCTAATTAAGTTTGACACCACTGTTCTAAGGGAGGCCTTTGCTGATGCTCCAGTTGCTAGCTCTTTCCCTTCCAGCATACTTTGTATGTATTTATATTAATTTGCTTTAGATTTATGCTGTTAACAGGGGTATTCTGGTAAATGTTTAACAAGCAGCTCTCCAAAATGTATGACATGCTTTCAAGTATAATGTGCATTATAAACACTTTCTCCATTACATTCTTAAATCTTGACAATCAACAACAAAAAAAATAAATCAATTACTGATTTATATAATTTGCTGATTTCTGAGGTATAAAAGCTTACGATGAACATTTCAAAATTTCTCATGACAGCTTGTTCAAGCTGACTCCAGCAAACACTTGGCTGTCAATATTTTTATACGCTTTTTATTCCTTCCATTAGAATGTAAACTCGTTGGGAATAAGGATGGTTTCATTCATTGTACTTGTATCCCTAGTGCCTGGAACAATGCCTGGTGCATAGTAGGTGTTTACTGATTGACTCAGAACTCTAAATATCTCACCCACAGTCAGCCTCTGCTCAGGTGACTTTGCTATTTAGTGAAATGCCTTTAAAATTTCATTAGAGCATCCAACCCACAAGCCAGAGTTGGTGTTAGCCTCGAGATAGACTGTGGCCAGCCATTAACTGGCCCCTTTCACATTAAGCCATGTCAGTGTCTGGCTCAGTATTTAATGGACAGCATCATTAGGAACTGTGGTTGGTTTGGGGGCTGTACCTCCCTTCCCATTTCTACTGAATGCATCTCACAAAGTGTCCATTGGGCTCCCACTAATTTATGCTCATGACCAGAGGGGACCATTGTCTATTACTAGGTTTTTCAGAAGAATGAACCAAGGACAGACATGATTTAAAGGACTGGGGGTAGGGGTGGTACGGGGTTAGAGAAAAAGTTTCCAGCCTTGGAGAATGAACTTTGCTAATGTATTTTGACAAGTGTAATTTAATTTTAATTATTTATGATAATGCATCATAGTACACCAGCTAATGTCCTGAGGTATGTTTTGTAAAAAATAACGATGTCTCGGTAATATGACACTCCATTGCAGCCTGCTGCTGGTACATTTCTGCTGAGACAAGGGATGAAATGGTTAGATCCTCCCCTCTTCTATCCCCACTCCTCTGAAAAAAAGAGTGAAGTTACTTCATGCACAGAAAAACCCACCAAGAGAAGGCAATGTGTTATCATTGAAAGAACATTAGAGGTCAAAAAACTTGAAAACTAATCTCAAAACTGCAATAATTTTCTGTGTGGACTTGGGTAATTCACTTAACTTTTCTTGGCCTCAGTTTCCCCTTCTATAAAATATAAGGTTTGGATTGCTTGAACTCTGAGGTCCCTACTAGTCTGACCAGTCTATGTATTGCATTCCCTCTTCTCTTCCAAATTATGATTTAAAACTATATTTCTAGATACAAAACACTGCTCTAGGCAGTGGGGATAGAAAGATGAAACATAGACCTTGCTCTGAGGGTGCTTATGAGCTGATAGCTGTAAAAAAATATGGGCAGAGATGCTGTGGAATCATAGCTTTAGAGCTGGAAAGAGCCTGAGAGGCCACCTAGTCCAAACTTTTGCTTGGTCAGTGAAGGAAACTGAGTCTCAGAAGGAGTTAAATGCCTTGCCCAAGACCACATAGGTAGTGGCAAAGGCAGCAGTCCAAAACCAGGGCTCTTTCTGGGCTGTAGTGACTTACCTGTGGCTACCCCCAAGGGCAGAGGCAGCCATCCAACCCTGATGGCTTAACTCTAAGGTTAAGCATTTTTTTTTTCAATTAGAGCCCTAGGCTTGGAATTAGGAAGACTCCTCTTCCTGACTTCAAATCCAGCCTCCAGATACTTACTAGCTCTGTGACCCTGGGCAAGTCATTAACCCTGTTTGCTTCAGTTTCCTTATCTGTAAAATGAGTTGGAGAATAAAATGGGAAACCACTCCAGTATCTTTTTTTCCAAGAATACCCCAAATGGGTTCACAAAGAGTTGGACATGACTTGGAATGACTCAATATAACAAATGTTGGCTGCTGATCATGATGGGGCTGTGGTTTTGCTGGTACCCCCACAGCCTTGACAACCCTTCCCAAGCATCCAAAGGAGGGCAACCAAAATGGTGAAGGGCTTAGAGTTTGTTACTTGTAGATTGGTTGAAGGAATCAGGATTGAGACATCTTAGAAGGATCATAGATCACAGATGTAGAAAAGGAACAATCTAGGGCATTTCCTCTCATTTTACAAATCAGGAGACTGAGGCCCAGGGAGGCTAAAAGATTTGTCCAAAGTCCCACAGACAATAAGAATCAGAAGTGGGATTCAAACTCCAGTTGTCTTACCCCAAACCAGCATCTTTCCATGACCTCCTGACATGGTAGTTGTTTTTAAGTACTTCTAAAGGGCCATCATGTGAAAGATGCCTCAGACTTGTTCAGCTTGGCCCCAAAGGGCAGAACCAGTAATGAGGGATGGAACTAGCAAAATAACAAATTTAAGCTTCACATAAGGAAAAACTTACTCCCAGTTAAAGCTGCCCCAGAGTCACACGGGCTGCCTTGAGAGGTAGCAGAGATCTCCCAGCAGAGCCTGGGGACTTACTGAGGATGAAGTCAAGGGATTCTAACTAAGTCACCGCTTAGACTCAGTGGTCCCAAGAAGTCCCTTCCAATCTTGAGATTTGGAAATGAAGACCCATATAGGGCTCCCCTCAGAAGTGTCAGGGGCTATACCTTCAGTAGGAGAACAAAGCTGTTGATTCAGAAAGATCCCAGGGCAGGCCACGAGAAGAGTTGGGCTTATGTAGTAACTGAAAATCTTAAGCAGGAAATGGGTCTAATTTTGGTCAGTAGTTCAGGCAAGAGGGAAGCACTGCCAGGCATGGATAAGTCCAGAAGAATAAAAGAGGTTTTGGGTTTCACGTTCATGTATCGAAGGGACAAGGAGAAACATAAAAGGAATTTTGTCCATGTTCTCCAGCCTCTGATGGGATTTGCTTTGACTCTGTCTTGGTGCCATCATTTCTTTTTTTGAAGGGAGCAGCCAAGCGAGGGAAGGCCCTCTTATCACTGTCAAACTCGCCTCATCTTATTTAGTTTTGACTTTGGAGACTTGGGCACCTAAATTTATCTTCTTGCCTTTTGCCTGCTCTCCCTTTACTCCCTAGAATCCCTTCCCCCAGCTGGAGAGAGGTCCTTAAGAGGTAAGTTCCCGGTCAATATTAATGGCCCCATTGAAGGGCCTGCTGCTAATGATACAGTGGATGTCTTATGCCCTCCCCTGGTCTGGGCTTGCATTCCACTGGCTTGTGGAATCATCTTAACTCTCAGCACCTTAGAAAATTGAGAATAAGATGGATTCTCCCACCACCTTCGAACCAACCTCTGTGGGAACCCCTACTTGGGCCTGGACATCCCCTCGGTTGTACATGAGGCTGCTGCTCCCAGAATATCAGCATGATTAGAGCAAATCACTGAAGTACAGAACTCAGCGGAGACTTCATGTGAGGGCCAGAGGGACCTCAGAACACTGGAGCAGAACAGGACCTTGCAATATGACCTAGAACATAAGGCTGTCAGACTTGGAAGGAATCTTAAAACCTAGAACTTCAAATATTGGGAAAAATTTGAACTGAAAAGCTCTTAGGGTCATTGGGTCAAATAGCAAGAGAAACATAAACCTAGGAAACATAAACCTTGTCCAAGGATACATAGATAGAAAGGACCAGAGCCCAGTATTCAAAACCAGCTCTTATGATTGCAAATTCATTCCTACCATAATTCAACTTAAATATTTCTATTTCTTCAAGGCTTAGCTCAAGGGCCACCTCTCCCTTGAAGCCTCTCTTGATTCCCCCATCTATATAAGTGTTCCCTGGACCCCCTCCTCAGGTTTCTTGGATGGATGTTTGATTACTCATATGTACTGTGTACTTTTCAGAATTGTAGGTATTTTAATTTGTGGTTAAGTCTCACTGCTCTTGCTAGATTGGAATCTCTTTGAGGGTAGGAAATATACACACATATGTGTGCGTGTGTGCACACATATTTGTGTATATGCATAAAACACACGTGTGTGTATGTACATAGATACACTTATGTATATGTGTATATATATCTTATAAATATACATGTGTGTGGATGTAGACATGGATACGGGTATGGATATATAGATATAGACATAGATACAGACATAGATATAGATATGGATATCGATCTGGGGTACCAGTCATTGTGATGTTATGAGCTGGGTGTTTCTGGGATATATAATAGTGGAAAGAACATGATACTTTCTAAAATCACAGCAGCATAGGTTCAGAGTCAGAAGGGACTTGATACATAATTGAATCTGGTCCCTTTGCTTTCCAGTTGAAGCAGATGAGGAAATTTACC
Source organism: Pseudochirops cupreus (assembly GCA_028627135.1). Taxonomy (NCBI): domain Eukaryota; kingdom Metazoa; phylum Chordata; class Mammalia; order Diprotodontia; family Pseudocheiridae; genus Pseudochirops; species Pseudochirops cupreus. The sequence goes on along the minus strand of CM053583.1, from coordinate 21,480,855 downwards.
TTTAGTGTCAAAAGATTCAGAGGGCCCCCGTTTGGTTCTGATTCTGCCACTATTAAGCTATGTGACTTTGGGCAAATCACTTTCCCCTCTCTCGGCCTCAGTTTCTCTAATTGTAAAATGAAGGGCTTGAAGTAGGTGAACTCAAAAGTCTGTTCCATCCTTAACTTCTATGGAAACTGGTTTCCTGGAGGTCTGCCTGTAAAATGAGGAAGGTGGTTTTTCTTCCAGTTTTAATGACTAGCAATGCCTTATACTTGTATAGCTATTCTAAAAAAAATTCAGAATAGCTTTATTTTTTTCTTCCTTTTTCCTTTTTTCTTTTTTTTCTTTTCTTTTTTCAATTTTTTTTGCCCCTCTCAGCTCTTTATCTTTGCTTGTGTATTTGGACCTGGAGGCTACAGGAATTTGCCAGAGATTTCCTCTCCATGTATCTGGGGTAAGATTTTGCCTCACCATACACTTTCAAGGTCCCTTGCTCAGAGAACTCCCTGGCTGGTTGGCTGGGTGGCAACAGGCTCATTTCCTGGCCATCTTCTGGGGGAGGGGAAGAGTGTTAGCTCAAGGCTGCATGACTCCTCTTAGGAAAAACATTCAGCTGGAGCCATAAATCCCAGCTAATCTCCTTGGCCCATTCCACTAAAGAGGTCCAATGCCTCCCTGACTCCAGGGGGGAAGGAATGCAGGCTGCCCCAAGCATACACAACAGACCTTCCATGTCCCTGAGACATTGCTGGGGCCAGAAGAGAAGTACCAAACCAGAACTTCATGACTAATGTTCTGATTTGGGCCCTGAACTAGCGCCGATGCTGTCTTGCTATTTCAGAGCTCTTCTCTGTCTCAGTCAGTTTTTGGTGGAAGAGTGAGCTTGCCCAAAGCCCCATCTAGATATTGGAGCCAAGCCACATATTTAGATAGAGATAATGGCAAGAAAGGCAGAAGGGTTAGTGTATCAAGTGCTGGCTTTGGAGTGAGAAGATTGTAATAAAGCCTTGTTGATTGATGGGTTGGGTTCTGCGTTCTGCCACTGGCTGGGTGAGCCCAGGCCAGTCCCTTGATCTCTTAATGGCAAAGTGGGTACTGATCAGCAGTGGTGGAAGACCACTCCTTAGTGGAAGTTTCTCATACTAATAAAATAAAAATGTATATAAAATATATAATATGTATATGAAATGCATAATATGAAATAGATATAAGTATATATGTGTATATATACTATATATAGTATATGTATGTTACATATAGAATATCTAGATATATCCAGGCTCTGCAGCTGCTAATGTCTTCCCCTATGAGACTGCCTTCCATCTACTCTGTGTATATCTTATATAAACCCATTTATGTAAAGGTTATCTCTGCCCATTAGAATGAGAGTTCCTTGAGGGCCAAGACAGTGGGGTTACAAGTGTAAACAGAAGTATTCACTCTCAACAGCTGGCCCAGACTCCCTAGAAGAGGAGAGAGGAGAGTCTTTGTCAGGAGTACTTGCCTGTGGGTTTTGGGTGGAAGAGAGTCACTCCTCTTTGAAGCAGTTAAAATAACTTACTGATATGAGCTGAGACAGGAGAAAGGAAAATTCATCTCTTTGGAAGTCAGAATCTAGGATAACCCAAGGCATTGTAGGTTTTTAGAATATTAGGGCTTGAAAGGGCCTTGGAGATCATTCAGGTAGCCCAGCCCCCTCTTTTTACAGATGAGGAAACCAAGGCCAGAAAAATTAAGGGATTTGTCCAGGATTATATGGTTTATAAATAGCAGAATCGAGATTTGAAATCAGGTAGAGTTTTTACTCCTACTTCTGATGTTCTTTCTACTCTTCCCTTCTGTGGAAAAATGGCTGGAACACCAATGAATATCAGAGAATCACAAGATTTTGGCAGCTCTGTAGTGTCTCTAGTCCAACTCATCCCCGAATGAGAGGCCCCTGTACAGATACCCAGCAGGCCATTCATTGGTCTTCACTGGGAGACCTCCACTCCTGAGGTGTCCTATTCTACTCTCCGATATATTTTGTGAATGGTAAATTTAAATGAGTGAGGTTTCCCAGCATCTACTCCAATACCCTAATTTTCTTTTTCCTTTTAAATATCATTTCCAACTGGCTAGTTGCCCTTTGTTATGAACAGGGCACATGCATGCTCACATGGTCTTGTCATTAGCACACCCATACGCCAACATGCACACCCGCCAAACAATCCCAATAGTTCTTTATAGTAGGGAATTTGAAGGATAGATGAGTGAGGAGTCATGGAGGGAGGATGAAAATTAATAAGTTACATTTATAGCATTTCAATGAGAAAGTTCTTTGCTCACATGGTCTTCACCACAACCTTATGATGGAGCAGAGTGTCATATTATGCCTCCCTTATAGGTAAGGAGACTAAGGGATTAACCTCAGTTCACACTGCCAGGTGAGGGGCAAAATCTGGGATTCGAACCCGAATCCTCTGACTCTCAGCCTGAGCAGTCTGTACACTAGACTCTTCTTCCTGTCTCAGGCTTTTTGTTTCCTCTCTTCTTCATCCAAATCAGGGCAATATAATGGAATGAGGCTAGACTGGGGATCTTAAATCCTGGATTCCAGTTCCAGCTCTGCTATGAAATAGTCTTCTGGTCTTGTGTAGGCTATTTTCTCTCTAGCTTCAGTCTTCTCATCAGTAAATGGGAAGATTGCACAAGATAATCTCTTAGGTATCTTCCGAACTGAATTTCTGTTGTGTTCTCTGCTAAGATCCTCACAGCCTTGGCTTTGTAGGCTCTAAGAGCCCTTCCAGTTCTAACAGCCTGTATTCTATATTCTGTGTCTCAGAAGCATTCTCTCTGAAGGTGACTAGAGATGAACCCACTCGTATTTTTCCTTCCTTCTTTCCTTCCTTCCTTCCTTCCTTCCTTCCTTCCTTCCTTCCTTTTCTTTTTCTTCCTTCTTTCCTTTCTCTCTTTTTCTTTTACTTCTTTTCTTCCTCCCTTTTTCTTTCCTTACTTCCTTTTTCTTCCTTCCTTCTTTTCTTCCTTTTTCCTTCCTCCCTTTCTTTTTTCTTTCCTTCCTTTCTTCTTTTCTTCCTTTTTCCTTCCTCCCTTTCTTTTCCTTCTTTCCTTCCTTCCTTCCTTCTTTTCTTTCTTCCTTCTTTCCTTTCTTTTTCTTCTTCCCTTTTTTCTTCCTTACTGGCTTATTTCCTTTCTTCTTTTTCTTTCTTTCCTTTTTTCTTCCCTCCTTCCTCTTTTTTCCTTACTCTCATCCATCCTTTCACTTCCTTGTTTTCCTTTCTCCTTCCCTGCTGCATCCCCCTTTCCTGTTAGAGAAGCCTTGAAAATCAGACTAAGATGTAGTCACACCAACATGTTACTTAGTCTGCCTCCATCCCTCATGGCTTCCCTTTCATCATCACTGAAGGATGAGGATGAGCTATTGTTTCTTTGCAAGGCTCCCAAGGATCACCGATGGCATTTCTTGTTGTTGAAGCATTCGCCACAGTCTTCTTATTTGTTAGGGTTTAGGTCTAAATTTGGCTTTCAAGTTAAAAAGCATTTAGGTCACAGACCCAAATGATGGGATTGCGTTTCAGCGATGGAGGCTGCTGAAGCCATCCCCCTGCTAATGATTTCTGTAATCGAGGTTAGAGCTATAAAAACAGAGAGTGTTGTTTAAATGGGGGCATGCAATGAGGCAAGCCCAGAGGGAGTTCCTTGGGAAACAGGAGGGGAAGAAATCGGTTTATACAGAAATAATAGACTTTCTCTGGGCCTAGTCCATTTAACAATGAAACCACTACGGCCCTAGGGGGAGGGTTGGGAGTGTCTGTCTGGCACGGCTGAAGTCCGCCACCTTGTTATTAGGAGATACCGGATCCCTATAACCACAGACTGTAACATTGCAACTCAGGGTTGGACAGAACCCAGAAAAAGCAGCTCTCTTATTAGGACTTTTCATAAACAGAGAGTATGATCAATGTGCCTGTGAGGCTCCAGAGGCCCCCAAACCCCTGATAGGAGGTCCCCTCTAAAACAGTATGTGGGGAGGGATGGAGATCTCCATCTCTGGAAGACATCCAGCTTGCCCAGCTTATTCTATGTAGCACACCCCCAAATACACTCCTTGCCTGTTCTCTCCATCCTCCTCCATGGAGGCCGGGATTTAAGGGATATGTTTTGCAGATGGGAAAAGTAGGGACCAAGAAGGTAACGGGTACCTTTCCAATGTCCCATTGTATGGTTTTAGCAGAGCTGAGAAGAGAATCTTGGGAGAAGAGAAGTTCTCCTACTTCTTACTATTCTATTCCATCATTTCTGGAAAGAAAATTCTGCTAGAAAGAACCTTAAACAAGGAGACATACATAGGTCTTGAGTCTCAGCTGGAACTAATGAGCTATGGGGCCCAGAGCAAATGAGACAGTACAGTCTAGTGGAAAGAATGCAGAACTTGGTCACAGGACTGGAGTTCGAATTCCAGTTCTGCCATTTACTACTTCTATGACCTTGGGCAAAGCCTTTCACTAAATTGGGCCTCAATTTTCACACCTGTAAAATGAGACAGTCTGACTAGATAACCTTTAGGACAGCAGTTCTCAACCCATGGGTCACCCTTTCACAGGGGTTACAGGGGTCTCCTAAGACTATTGGAAAACATATTTCCGATGGTCTTAGGAACTGAGACACCGCTCCTCTATTCATCTCCAGGTGGGTCTGCCCACATGCAGATACGCCCACATACGAGTATTAAAGGGTCACAGCATTAGGAAGGTTGAGAACCACTGCTCTAGCATGTCTCTCGAAGCTGGGCGTATTAGTAAGTATTTGTTTAATTATGACCTGGATTACAAGCTTCTAAATTAATTAAGTCTTTCAAATTTTGGGCTTTTCCCTAAGGAAAATATGAGTTTTCTTTAATATTTGAAGCCTAACTAGTAAAACCATTCTTGGGGTCCCCTATAGTTTAAAAAAATCCAAATGATAAATCCTCATTGTTAATTGATGAACAGGGCTCTGGGAGCCCTGGCTAAGGACTCAGAATGAAACAACATATATTTGTAAGTATCTAGTATATACCAGGTCCAGGAAAATAAATATAAGCAGATTATCAGGAAGCAACATGACCATAAATAATTAGCTGCATAATAAACACAAGGAAATTTGGGGAGGGAAGTAACTAGGAGACAGGAAGGGCCTGAAGTCCTAGATTTCTTTCCCAATTCTTCCAGTTCCTAGCTGTGTGATCTCAAACTACTTTCATCTTCTATCTGAGCATCATTTGATTCATCTAGAAAATGGGGTTAATAGTATTTGAGTTGCTTCCTACCCAGGGTGGTTACGAGGATCAAATGAGCCTGTGTTTGTCAAGCACTTGGTAACCATAAAGCCTTATATAAATGTCAAGTGTTATGGTGATGTTTGGATGGGATCCAACATAGAGCCTTCGCCTACCAAACTCTGGGCTTTCAGAAAGTATAGAGAGCAAGTTTCTAGGGTAGTAATCCAAATAATATCTCTGCATCTGGGACACATCCTAGGACACACCCCTCGTCATTGGGGAATACCCCCGGGAGGAGACAAAGTCTGCTGGACCCGCTGATGAAAGATTGGAACAAGGAGAAGGAAGGATTGATTGGAAACACACCAGAGAATACTACATTCTGGAGAAAAAAGAAACCTTAGACTAGCTTTCTTTTCCAAAGGAATCCCTCTCAGACTTGGAAGCTTTGGGCCATCTATCTTCATAGAGAAATTGGCCCGAGGATTATCACCTGGCTGCATTATTCATTTGGTTCCTCAACATCCTAAGGATGGATTAGGTCCACCAGAATTCGGGGCCCCTGGGGAAGACATGATACCATCTGAAAGGATCCTGAAACAAGAGTTCAGAAATGGCAATTGCTCCCCCAGGCTTAGTAACTACTGTGGAATGTAATTTGGGAAACATTTGGGAAGTCATGAGAAACCACATCCACACCACCAGGATCATGCAGCCTTACAGCAGGTTATCCAGATTTCAGCCATCTCTCCCATGGCTGATGGACAACCGATAGGTTTGAGGATTCACTTTTGCACCTTTGGGGACTGCTGTTTGGGGGAACCAGAGTCTTCTGAGATTCAAAGGGGCACATACTCACCCAGCAGACACACAGCTTGTTTGAGTAGAAAGAGTTCCCAATTTGACTCACCTGGGTTCAGATTCTGGCTCTGCTACAGATTAATTGTGGGAATCTGTGCCACTCACTTTCCCATCTTGTTTGTATATAATTGTTCTCACTCCTAGAACATAAACTCTTTGAGATCTGGGGCTTTGTGTCTTTTCTTGTATTCTTGGCACTTAGCACAGTGTCTGGTATGTGGTAGGCTCTTAGTAAATGTGTATTGACTGACAGAAAATACAAAGTATACTCATTAAATTTAGAACTGGAAGATACCTTTGAAACCATCTATTCCAAATTCCCCCCCGCCCTCTACGATATATAGATAATAAAGTCAAGTGACTTGCCTAAGGTCACACTGGTGGTTCATAACTGAGCCAGGATTTGAACCCAGTCCTTATGACACCAAATCCAGCACTTTTTCAGTTATACCAAGCTGTCTTCTCTCTCTGGGTCTCAGTTTCCTTTTCTGTCAAGGGCAGGGATTGGACATGCATGACTTCTAGGGTCTCTCCGAGCTTTAGACCTGTGTGGAGTAAATTAGGTCCATTAACAGTTCACATAGCCATGTTCATATGAGTCAGGTGACAAACATGTTGGAGGTGTAGAATGTTGGAGCTGGTGGGGACTAAGGCCAGAGCTAGAGATGTAACTCACCCATGTTTACACTTCAAGATGTCATAGGACCCAAGCTCTCGGCTCCCAGTCCTTCAAAGCTATTACTCCTTTTGCAAAGTATTTGCCCATGGTGTTCCTAGAGCCTCACAATCACCCCATGAAGCTGGTGACAGAAATATCATCATCCCTTTGTGTAGGATTAGAGAAGGAGAGCAAGTATTTATATAACACCTACCATACATAGGATTAGGGAATGAGTGTTTACATAGCACCTAGTATGTGTAGGCTTAGGGAATGAGTGTTCATATACACCTACTATGTGTAGGATTAGGGAATGAGTGTTTATATAGCACCTACTATGTGTAGGATTAGGGAATGAGGATAAGTATTTATATGGTACCTACTATGTGTAGGATTAGGGAATAAGTGTTCATATACACCTATTATGTGTAGGATTAGGGAATGAGTGTTTATATAGCAACTACCATGTGTAGGATTAGAGAATGAGAATAAGTATTTATATGGCACCTACTATGTGTAGGATTAAGGAATGAGAATAAGTATTTATATACACCTACTATGTGTAGGATTTGGGAGTGAGAATAAGTGTTTATATACACCTACTATTTGTAGGATTGTGGAATAAGTGTTTATATAGCACCTACTATGTGTAGGATTAGGGAATGCCAGGCACTGTGCTTTACAAATATTATGTTCTTAGACCCTCACAACTCTATTCCTTTTTATAGTTAAGGAAACTGAGGAAATCAAAGATTACGTGACATGCCTAGGTCATACAGCTAGCAATTGTCCGAAGCTGGAACCTTCTCGGTTAGCTTGTAAACTCCTAGAGGAAGTGCCTTTTGCTGTTTTTGAACCCCTGCACTGAGTGCAATAACTTACACACAGTAGTACCTTAATGAGGGCTTATTGATTTATTGATTCCTGATTCCATTTCTCTATCCACTGAGTAGGGAGAAGACAATGGAAACTCAGTGTATTGTGATCATCAGAGTCTTCTAAACCAACAGTGTGGAATTTTGAACAAGGGCAGCTCCTGCTATACTCCCATCCCCATCCCCTTCCTCCCCTATTGGGTCTACGCAAACTGTATCACATGAAGAGCAGGCATTAGCAGCTGAGATTCTTCTCATATTTCCGGATGGCCCTGGGTCATTAAAGTGCCCTCCCTCGAGATTTAAAAGAAGGGACTGTAGCTTGTGGGAAATGTCAAGATGGAAAAGGACTCCAAGAAAATGATGGCTTTCCCCCAAAGAAATCTATCCTTTCTCCAAAAAGATCCTCAGGGATGAGTGGAAGGGGAATTCTAGGTTCTGAAATGACACAAATTATCCATCAATCTATCTCCCTGTTTGGGAAGGGATGTTCATTGGGGAAAGAGAGACCACTAAGCCAGAAGCCAGGATGCAACCCCATCTTGGGGGATGAGTTATTGTCCTGCTCCTTGTCCATTGCCCCAGACTGGGGGTGGGGGAGATCAAATAACAGCAGAATTTGTGTGATGAAGCAGTGACTTGACTGTCTATGGAGTGCCTTCTGTGAGTACAGCTCTCTGGATCATGTCTTAGAGAAGATACAGTTCTTGTTCTCAAAGGGCTTAGAGTCCACTTAGGAGAGAAATCATAAATCTGAATAACTCTAATTCCAATTATTACATGATCATTGCATCAGAGGGTTAAAAAAGTGCCTTCTCAAGTCTGAGGGAGAGGACATTAAAGACAGTTGTGAGAGTTGATAGGGAAATGTGGTGTGAGGGAAGGGAAAATGGGTGTTTTTACATTGTATTGCAGAGGTTTCCCTGGAAGCTTTATCTCATCTACTTGGACTAAATGACTGTGAAGATCCCCTTTCGCAAGGTGCTGTATTTGGATGCCAGTCACACAAAGATAAAAATGGGGCAATCCTGAGAATTTGTATATCCGGGCCCCCCCATGCTAATATCAACCAGTCAACACTAATGTATTGCCCACTGACAAGGCACAGAGGACCTAGGCACGAACCTTGATGAATTATAGAGAAGAAAGAGAAAGATGGTAGCTCTAAAATCCCCTACACAGAGTTTTCATTTTAGATGTCACTCACACTTAAGGTATCATCATTGGGCAGAATTGTAATTCTGTGCTATTTAAGTGTATGTCTTTGGAAATGTTTTACAAAACTTTTATTGATGGATATTAATAGTTTTTCTGGAACATCTGCTTTAGATTAAAGATTAGAGTTATGAGTGCCCTAGATGGGAAGTCAAGAGACTGAAATTACAGCCTCAAACTATTTGGGTTACCTTCCACAAATCACTTTCCATCGTTGAGCTTGGAGTCTTTGTCTGCAAAATTAAGGGGTTGGAGTAGGCAGCAATTCTAGTCTTTTCTGGCTCTAATATTACGTGTTCTCTGTTTGGAGGCAGACAAATAGATAGATGACAGGCACAGACAGACAAACATATAGATAGATGGATAGACAGACAGACAGATGGATGGATGGATAGATAGATAGGTAGATAAATAGATAGATAGATGACAGGTAGATGACAGATGGATAGATTGATAGGTAGGTAGATAAATAGACAGACTAGGTGGGTAGGTAGAAAGAGAGATAGAGAAAGAGATGGGACAGAGAGACAGAGAGAATAATTATTAAATGCTTACTATATTCTAGGTATTATGCAAATTGCTGTGGAATCAATAAGGAAACAAGATTGTCCCTATTCTCAGTGAGCTTACATTCTAATTGAGGAAGGCAAAACATACAGGAGAACTGTAAATTAGGATGAGAGAGAGGAAAGGAGAGCACCCCTATGGAATGATCAAGTAGAGAAGGGAATAAAGTGCAAGGATATTGGAAAGGTAAGTAGGGGTTCAGTTTGAAGGGCTTTCAGTGCCAAACAGATGACTTTACAGTTGATTCTGGAGATAATGAGCCCTGGAGCTGACTGAATAGGGAATGCCACGGACAGATCAGTGCTTTAGGAATGTCACCTTGGCAGCTTATTGGACAATGGGCTGAAATGGGGCAGGGAGACCAGCCAGCAGGCTATTGCAGCAGTCCAGGTGAGATGTGATGAGGTCCTACACTAGGGTGGCAACTGTGTGAGTGAAAGAAGGGGGCATCTACAGAGATGCAAAAGAAGTAATGACAAAATTTGGCAACAGACTGGATATGTTGGTGAGCGCAAGTGAGGTTTCCAGGCTAATACTCAGGCTGTAAAGTCACCTGAGTGACTGGGAGGAGGATGGTGGTGCTTCAAAGAGGAAAGTTGGAGAGAAAGGAGGGTTTGGGGTGAAAGACAATGTTTGTTGAGTATAAGACAACAACAAAAAGTTGAAATTTATCTAAAGGCCCTCCAACACCCAACATTCTCCATCCCATCTCCTTCCTCCTTTTGTCACTCTCTGTCCAATGGTCCTTTCCAGCTCTGACTTCCTACTCCGTTTGCTTTTCAACTTGTTTGGACATTGTGCCTTCATGTAAGACCATTTCAGGAAAGAATCAGGCAAGAAATCAATCTCTTGACTCCCTGGGTTCCCTTATAATCTCCTTAAGCCCCTCCATCTCCAGTTCTTTTGCCTCAAAAATAAGTTAATCTTGACTTACTGGAATGGCTTGGCTGGCTGCATCCATGGTGATCCCCTCTGGGAAAACCTCAGCAACAACAACAACAAAAATACACCAGCTTGGCCAATGAAAGACTATTTGGTCTCTTTCTGTTCTGAGACTTTGTCAACCTGCTCCCATTTATCTTTGTTATAATTAATAATCCAAGGAAAAGATAAGCAGGAATGAGCTCCCCATGGCAAGCTCTCTAGCCCAGGTAAGAATGAACACTGCATATGGGAACCATGAGCATCAGCAACTTTTCAACCTGTGAAGCCTTTGCCTCATATCCGTAATTAGCTATGCTTACCAGGAAACGTGTGATCAGAAAAGGTTGATCAAATACTAGTTTTATTATGGAGAAATTAAAGGCTGGAGGAGCAGGTGTCTGTACCTTAATCAGTGGCCTTTCACTGTAAACCTTGGTGAGCATCTCACTTGTTTTTTTCCTCTCTCCAAGATGTGCTTTGGGGGTTGGACTCAGGTGCACAAGTCAAGGCATCACCTGTGGTATCGTTGGTATTCTTTAAAAATGAAGGATGAGCAACAGCCACTACCAGGATGGGGAATCAAGTTCTGGTCCAGCTTTGACCACTGGGTCACAACACACGACAAAAAAAGCCAATTAACCTCTTAGAGATTTAGTTGATATAACTGTCAAATGAAAGGGATGGACTGGGCATCTGTACATTCACATCAAGCTCTAACATTCAATGATCTGGGCTCCCAGGCCTATTCCTTCTCTGACTTTCTGTGGTCTGAGTTCTAAGGATCCCATCCACCTTGGCACATTTGATGTTCTAAGACCCCAACTGGTTCTAACTTTCTTGTGTTCTATGTTCCAAGATTTCCTCATAGTGCTGACATCTATGTTCTAAGGTCCCTTTCAGCTATGATGTTCTATACCTGTCTTCTAAAATCCTTCCCACCTTTGGCAACCTTATCCTCTCTATTACGACCCATTCTAGCTTGAATATTTTATGTTCTAAGGCCCTTCTACCTCTTGTAGTCTATGTCTAGTGTTTTATGACCTCTTCCACCTCTAATATTCTTAATCCTGAGTTCAAAGGTCCCTTCCAATTTGAACATTTTATGTTCTAAGGCCCTTCTACCTCTGATAGTCTATATTCTGTGTTCTAAGATTCCTTCCAACTTTGACATTCTGTATTATGTGTTCTAAATTACTTTCTAGCTTAAACACTTTACTACATTCTATGTCCTGTGTTCTAAGGTCCCTCCCAGTCTTGACATTCTGAATCACATGTACTGGGTTGTCTTCTAGTTGAACATCTTACATTCTAAAGACCTTATCAGTTTTGATTTTCTTTCTTCCATCTCTTACCTTCTATGTTCTAAGGACCCTTTTAACTCTGATATGCTATATTCTATATATTCTATTCTCTAAGTTCCTTTCCGGCTGTGACATTCTATATGTCATGTTCTGACATCCCTTCGAACCCTGACATCCTATGGCCAATGTTCTAAGGTCCATTCTAGCTCAAACATTGAGATTAGGCAACAGCATACAACTAGTAAAATGGAGATTAATCATAGTGTTATGAGACCTGAGTTGGAATCCTGCCTCAGTAACTTCCTCCCTGTGTGACCTCAGCCTCATCACTTAGCTTTGAATTCCTTGATTAAATGAGAAGCTTGTTTTTCTTCCAGCTCTAAATCTATCATCCTATGTTCCCAAGCCCCTATCGACTTTGCAGTCTTCATTCCATGGTCCCTTCCAACAAGGACAATACTTAAGGTTTCTGTGAAAAACTGAGCACCTGGACAGTTCTTGATCCAAGCTAAAGGGCAGGAAAACATCCTTTCCCTGCCTGGGCCACGACACACTATGCACTCCCTAAAGAGACAAGACCTATTTCTATATATCCTCTAGGAAACCAGCCTTCCTCTCCTGAGTCTCATGTTCTGGGTGATTCCTCTCCATGGTTGCTGAGCCATACATTATCCAATCTGAAATTAGTGCTCAGGATTTCCTGGCTCCAGTCCTCTGGCTCTGGGCAAGCTTCTTTTACTTTGTGATGATTTGCAGGAATATTTCAGGGCTCATACATTGAAGCTCAGTTTGGGTTCTAAAGGAGTGTTTGTTCTCTGAGTCCCTTTGTTGTTGGTGTTCCTAAGATAGGAAGGCCAATTCTGGTCCGGTATGTGAGAGAGCAGCTCCACCACTAGCTAAGGTGATATACGGTTTAATCATACCTCATGTTCATCTAATGCTTTAGGGTTTGCAGTAATGTTCCATGACTAGAAACCATGCCACAAGAGTACCATTGGGTATTAAAAAGACAGGCTTTCATTTCAGGAAGAAGCAGGGTAAAAATAGCTCCGCAGTTTCCCTAAGGTAATCCAACCCACTCTTCTCTTGTTCAGTTCTAGGACCAACTAGTTGTCATTACGTCGAGAGATCTGGGTCTGGCCATGCTTCATTTTCCTCGTGCCATATTCTTCCCTCCCAACTTGTCAAGCAGACCAGCAGCCATGCCCTGGAGAAATGAATCTATTCAGTCCCCAGAACTCTTACCCTGGGCCACAGAAGCCCAATGGGAATGGACTCGCATTATGGTTCCAGTTCTGCTGTGCTCCTTCTTGTGTCGACTCCACATTCCGCCCCAGAGTAGAGTATCACTGGGGAAAGGTTTACAAAATCAATAAAAATACAGTCCGACACTGAAAATGTTCATTTGTGGCGCCCTCAGTCAATAGACAACTGATCTTGAGGGCGACGCCATTGCTTTAGACCCAGGGTGCTAAACCTGGGGCTCAGGGACTTGTCTTTAAAAAATGTTCTAATCACTCTATTCCAATGTGACTGACTTCCTTTGTGAACTGATGTGTTATTTTATACATTTAAAGACATGATTCTAAGAAGGGGGCCACAGGCTTCACTAGACGACTAGAGTCCATGGCACACACACACAGAAGGTACAGAATTCCTGATCTGGATGGGTTTTGAGGGATGTAAGATGGGAAAAGGAAATTGACAATGGATGCAGGAGGGAGTATATGGGCAAAATTAGGGAACTGGTGGGCTATTTGGGGGCAGGAAAGGATAGGGTATGGAATAAGACTAGAAAGATTGGCTGAGACCTGTTAATTAAAAGAATTTAGAGTATATCCCATAAGTAACAGGGAGCCATTGAAAGTTATTGAGCACAGGACTATATGACATCTGTTCTCTAGGAAGTCCCTTTCGTCTCCACAGTTACAGAATTCTGCAAGGAGTCCTATGCCAAGGCCATCCTCTAATGTCTCTTTGTTCTGGGTTTTGCAGACATCAATTAGTGTTAATGAATGATTTGGATGATTCCAAAATCATTGAGTATGTGACTGAAAGATCCAGTGGATATTTGGTATGATAAGAATGTTGGTTGGTAGAATTTTTAGAAGTCCGATCTTCTGTGCTAACCTCCCCATTAGGGAGGCTAGGGGATCAGGGAGCTTTCTTTCTTTTTTTTTTTTAAGAAAGAAAGAAAAATGTTTTAAAATTGCTAATTGTCTGGGTGAAAATATTTTCACAGGTTTGCTCTCTGGGAAAAATATTGCTAGTGCAAACACTTGCAGCTTGGCAGTAGTCAAAGGGCCACCATCAACATGGAGCTCCTAATTAAGCCATGTTCTCGACGCCCTCGGGGCACTGCACTGAAGTAATTGGAATGCTCTAATTGACTTGTTTCTCCCCACCCTCCCCAACCTTCCATTCGGCACTTTTCCTTTTTACCTAAATAGTAAGCTGGGGCAGTGCTGACAGATGGGAAAATTTCCCTTTCTAGGTCTGTAGCTCCCAACCGCCAGACAAATCTGATTGTGGTAAATGGTGCAATAGTGAAAAATCTCTTTGTATATTAAAAAAAATCCTGGCTGTACCTATGGACCCACTTATTACAGGTTGCATATGGTATGCATACTTCCAGTAAAATGTGAGAAATAAAATGGAAGGATCTTTGGAATTGCTGTAAGAGAATATTATGATTTAGAGCAGGAAGGATCCTTAAAACACAAAATTTAGAATGTCAGAGATGGAAGGGACCTTAGAAAATACAGTTAGCCCTTCCACATCCACAGGCAGCGCCCCTGTGATCTGGAAAATCCAGTAAAATTTTTTGGCCCTCCCTTAGTACCAAAGAAAAAGTCTGATTTTTTTTCTTTTTCTTTTATGGGGTTTTTGTAGGAACTTATTGTAAAATTTGAGTTTGGTATATGGTCATAGGCTCTGTGTCTGCGGTTTCCACAAAACTCCCCCCAAATTTCCATTTAATTTCTTATGTTGATTCGCAGTGTATTGAAAATGCAATGGGAAAAATTGAGATGTGGAAGAGATGGTTGTTCAAGCTAGAAAGGTTCTGACCTAATAGTGTTAGCTCTGGTAGGACCTTGGAATGTAGAATGTACAATGTTAGAGCTGGAAGAGGTCTGAGCACATCGATCACAGTGTGATAGGGAGAGAAGGGTGCTAAGGATGTTGAAAATAGTCGGTCAGAGCTGGAAAGAACCTCGGGAAGTAGGATGTGGATGATTGGAGCTGGGAAGAATTTGAGCCCGACCCTCTCTTGTTACAGATGGGGAAAACAGAGTCTCAGACAAACAAAATCCAAACCAAACAACTTGGTCAAAGAGGCATGTTGTGAATGAGAAGCCATGTGTCCCTGCTTCTGGGAGAGTGCTCAGTTCAGGACACCACATAATCCCTAGCTTCAAGATTCCTCCTGATCCCCCTGCCTCTCCAATGCCATGAATATGAACCCGCTGTTCCCAGCTCTGCCCAGCGCTCCTGATAGGTGGACAGACTCCTTTTGCAACTAGTAAGATCAGAGACCCTGAATAGGATTAAGCTGCCAAGCCTCAGTGATTGATGAAGGATACTTGGGGCAAGTAGAGAGAATAAAAGAAACCAGTTTATTCTGGGTTGAGGAGGGCAAGAGGGAGGATGGGACCCTGTAGGAAGGTTGGGAGGGGGTGGGCAGCCTCTAAGCTTGTTATTGCAATCACAGACCCAACATCAAAGCCTCACTGCTTGGCCCCCCTACCATTTGTTATCTCTGAAGTGATTACTTGACTTGTACCATCTCCCAGCAGGGGGAAGAGGATGGTTTTTTCCCAATCTACAGTTTTATGAATCTGGTGAAAACTGAGAGTGTCCGCCTTCCTCCCCAACTCCCCTGATCTCACTTTTGGTTTTCAGATGCCTTGATTAGGACCAGTCTGAAGGAGGGAGGGGCTCAGCTTCATCCAGGGGACCCTCTCAACGAAGATTCACAGCAGTGGGTACTTAGAATAGTGACAGAAGGAATCTCCTCTAGTTCCAGAGTAGTATGGGACCTTAGGGGTCCACCAGCCCAACCACTCAACCGACATGGGAATCCGCAGCACAAAATCCTAGACAGATTATCTTCCAGCCTTTGTTCAAATGTATTGGATGCTTTTATCATCAAGAGGACCTGGGTTCTAATTCAAGCTCTCCCTATGTGACCATGAGCAAGCCACTACTCTCTTGGCCTAAGTTTCATCCTCCAAAAAATGAGGGATCATAGGACATCGAGGTGGTACAGTGGATAGAGTACAGAGTTTAGAGTGAAGAAGACCCAAGTTCAAATACAGCCTTTGACACTCACTAGCTGTGTGACCTTGGAAAATAGCACTTATCTCAAAGGGTCATTGTGAGGATCAAATAAGATAAAGATTGTAAAGCACTTGGCACAGTGACTGGTGCATAGTGCCGTTCATTTGTTGTTGTTCATTTGTTTTCAGTTATATCTGACTCTTCATGACTCCATTTAGCATTTTCTTGGCATAGATTCTGGAGAGGTTTGCCATTTCCTTCTCTGGCCCATTTTACAGACAAGGAAACTGAGGCAAACAGGGTTAAGTGACTTGCCTAGGGTCACATAGCTAGTAAGTGCCTGAGGCCAGGTTTGAACTCAGGAAGATGAGTGTTCCTGACTGCAGCCCTGGCTGGCCCTCTATTCACTACAGCACCTACCTGCATATTTATGTATGAATGTGTGTATGTATGTATAGGAATATATACATATATACATACACATACATACATGCATATATATCTCCAAATTTTTCAAGAAAAGTCTGATCCTTTTGTTTTTCTCAAAATTTGCTACTTTGTTTAATTAAAAAACTTTTACATCTTTGTCTTATTCCCTCCTTTTGAGTGTATTATCCCCATACCACCCTGAAAGAATGAGATACTTCAAAAAAGTCATCTTATATATGAATATATAACTATTAGGTGCATAGTAAGCACCATATACACATTAGTTATTACTATTATTATTATTATTATTAATTATTATTATAGGACTGTTGATTTAGAGTGGCAGTTCTCAACCTGTGCATCGTGACCCTTTTGGGGGTCACCTAAGACCATCAGAAAACACATATTTCCGATGGTCTTAGGAACCGAGACATTGTTCCTCTAACTGTCTCCAGGCAGGTCCGCCCACATGCAGATATGCCCCCATACGAGTATTAAAGGGTCACAGCATTAGGAAGGTTGAGAACCACTGATTTAGAGATTGGGGGGCCCTTAGAGGTCACCCAACCCAATCTCTTTCTTTTACAGATGAGTAAACTGAGACCCAGAGAAATGGAGTAATCTGTCCAAGGTCACATTGCTGATAAGGCTCGGAGGACTTTAGGCTTCTTTCTAGCTCTGCATAGATGGCTCACGTGATTCTTTATTGCTCCTTCTAGCTCTGAATCCTATGACTTTTAGTGATAAGAAACTCACTACCTAACAGGGAAGCTCATTCATGTCAACAGGCATTTATTGAGTGCCTGTGACATGCTGGACACCACGCTAAATGCCATTTCCATTTAAATTATGGTCTTTATTACTGAGCTGAAATTTGCACTCTGTAACTCTCCCTCTTAGTTCTTTTTTCTTTCAGAGAGTAAGCCTTCAGACATTTTACTACCAACGGGCATGAACTAACTGACTTCTAAGATTCCTTCTACTGCCAATGTTCTGTGAGACTCACATCTTTTTGTATGTTCTAGATTTGTTCCAGTTCTGACATCCTGTGTTCTAAGTGCTAAAGTTCCACAGGCTTTTGCTCTAAAGCCCCTTTCAGGTCTGACATTCTGTCTTCTGAAGAAGGTCTCTTTGATCTCTCTCTGGCTTTCCGGGATCTAAGATCCTTTCTATCATTAACAGACTCATAGTTTCTATCATTTCAAGTAATTTAATTTGTTTTATACTTTCAAGTCACAAGCTGAGAGATCTCACGCCCTTGGATGATTTTGTCCTTTTTTTACCTCAAATGTCTCAACCTTCTCACTCAGCTGGCTCCATTGTTGGGTAGATCTTCCTATCTCTTACTCTTTTTTTTTTTGAAGAAATTTCACTATGTTAATGTCCAGTTATTCAGTAGGTGGGCTTCTTTGGAAGAACCCTTGCTACTCCTTGGTCAGGAAGCCTTGGATGGGGATTGGGGAAATAGGAAAGTGGAGAGAGCCCTCCAGTTTTATGGGCTATGAGGGGTATTCCATTGGTAGAAGCAGCAAGGGATATTCTATTTCCCAAAGTGGGGAGAGGGTTCCTTCTTTACTCCCTTGTAGGTCTGAATGAGCTAACTTGGTCCCTCCCAGCAAGAAAACAAAGCCAGGCTCTTGGCTAGAATCTGGAGGAAGTGGGGGAACAACAATGAGAGGAAAGAAGAAGGAGTGAAATAAAGCCTGGACCTTGTTATTGGTTAAGTTTTCACACCATAGGAGTAAGGGGCCTTTGGTGCAAACAGTTGGAGGATTTCCTGGAAGGCAGCTGTAAGGAATGCTCTTAGTATTTTGCCTGTTGCTTTTATAATTCCAATTGTTTCAGCTATTTGATGGGTGGTTGGGCACCCAGAAGCATCTCTGCGAAGCTCCTAAGTCCCCAAGACTTCTTCCCCACTCTGGTGATTCTAATGAGCTCTGACATCATTTCTGTCCCCTTAAGCCAACTCCTGGACTCCCTTCTGGGGACCAGAATCCCAGGGTCTTCCTGTGGTTTCAAGAAAGTAGTTCCATGTTGTCATAGGGGTGTACCCAAGGAGCAAGACCACACTTGACTACAGAGAGAAATTGGGGAATAAACCCACCACAAGTGGGAATTTGCCTTGAGTGATTACCTAATAGGTTTCCAGAGATGATTCAGTTTGTAGAAATTCCATTTGCACATCTCACGTCCTTCTCCTTTCACCTCTTGTGGAGGCTCCCACTCCATAAAGCTTACCTGACTTCCTTTGTGCCTGTGCTTGGCTTCCTCTTCTGTGTTTCTTTCACATGCATTGGAGTCTTCTCTGATTCCTTGAGGACAGGGTTTATATTCTCTTATTTCTTGGCATCCTTCCCTTCTCCTGTTCCCATTCAAATTTTGCATCTGTTCTGTATTACCTATGTGACCTTGGCAGGCAAGGACACCTATATCTAACATGGGGCAACCAGGGCTTTGTCCTGGGGTTCTAATTTCAGACCATGAATTTCCATCTTTGTGTATTTTGGTGCAGCTGCTCTTGGGTCCATTCTGATACCTGTGTTCTATCACTGTAGTGCCCGTTGGGGTTGACTTTCCTCCTCTCACTCCCAGAGGTCTAGGGCTGGACTCTCTGGAAGTCGTGATGCCCTCTCTCTTACTTTGCCCTCATCTGGGCTCCTGGTGGAAGAATTCTTGGGTATGACTTTGGTGCTAAGTGCCTTCTCCTCTATAAGCTTCATTTTTCATAGTTTAAAAACAACAACAACAACACCTATAGCTGGGTGACTCTGGGCAAGTCCCTTCACCCTGTTTGCCTCAATTTCTCCATCTTAAAATAAGCCAGAGAAGAAAATAGCAAACCACTCCAGTATTTTTGCCAAGAAAACCCGAAATGGGATCATAAAGTCACACATAACTGGAAAGCTAAGCAACAATAACAAAATGAGTCTGTAATGGTAGCGTCAGGCTCTATTCTGGGAGTGGGGGAGGGCAGCCATCCCCCCCCTTCTGCATCACATCATCCCAATGGGCTTTTCTTCCTTCCAGTAAATCTCGTCTAGCCTGGGGTAGAATGTAAACTCCTCAAAGGCAGGGACTGTTTTTCATCTTGTCTTTCTTTGAATCCCTGGCGTCTAGGGCTCTTCAGTAGACATCACTTAATAAATATTTAGTGGTTTGAATTGGATTTGGGCTCTTCCACAGTATATCATGGGTCTGGCAAATTCATCCAAATGAAATTCACAAGAGTGGTATTTATCTCCCGGGTGGGTGGGGGGAGCTCTGGAATGATCGGCTGCCATCCAACTTGAGAAGTGAGAATAATCCTGCCAGGCACTGTCCAATTCACCATCAATGCCACCGTTCTGTCTCATTACGGGTTTCAGGCTGCCATGCAATTGGTATTAGACTCCTGACGAGAAGAGCATTTGAAAGGAATTGTCTGGTTTCAAAACACTTATATATACCTCTTAGTCTAAAAGAAGTAATATTTTATTAATTCTCAGACTTTCCCTTTTTGTTCTCTGAGACTTAAAAAAATGTTTTATTGATGCTCTTAAAAAAAAAAATCATTGTCACTTCCCAGTATTCAACCAACCACTGTGGTAACCAATATAGAATCTGGCCTTGTAATGAAGAATTTGAATACAAAGATCGTTTCCCTCCAAACCTTCTATTCTCCAGGATAAAAACACTCCTATTTCCCTCAAATGATTTATTTGTCCTGGCTTTTAGACACCTCACCCTCTTATGTGCCTTCCTTTAGACTCTCTGATGCCTGTCAATATCACTTTTAATTGTTCTGAAAGAATTAGGGTTCAGCAAAACAGATCATTGGCCATGTCTGACAGCATATGCCTCATTTCAAACCTAGAGTCCGCCACCCCTCGACTGAGAGTGGGGAGACATGTTCATCCTCTGCCAGCCCTCAGAAGTCACAATTCATCACTATTAGGCATTCTGATAGCTTTCAATGTCAATCTCCTTTACGTGATTATCTGAATGTTTTTACTGCTTCCTTTGCTCTCTGAGGCTTATAGGGGGTTTCTCGGCTCGTGTGTGTTTATGTGTTTCCTGTTAGCAGATTTACACACATTGGGACACTGACCCATAAACATATGCTGTACATTTGGTTTCCCATATTTACATTGTATCTGGGCACACGTGTGTAGGAGTGTATGTGTATATACCATATGTATGCCGTGTAAATAAACACACGCATGCGCAACCCAGGAGCAGGGCTAATGTCAGCTGTGGTCAGGGGAGCTGTTGTAGTGTGTGCATAATTTTACATGCCTTTTGCATAAATTAGATTCTCCTGCATAATCTCTCCTTCTACCCCCCACCCTTCCTTTAGAGTGTACACTGGAGGGGCTCAGTGGAGCTAGAGGCTTCTCTCTCCTGCCTTCAGAAGAAAGACAACTTGTCCTCTAGCCTCCTTTGTTGGGAGGGAGGACCCCAGGAGGGTTTCATTCCTGAGCTTTCTATAACAGTGAGCCAAAGGCCCAATTAATCCTTCCTGGCAGCCGTAGACACATTCTGTCCTGTCACCATCATCCCAGAGGGCTGCACCACCCCTCCCAAATCTCCCAAGATGGCAAAGGGCCATCTTTCTTTCTTTCTTTCTTTCTTTCTTTCTTTCTTTCTTTCTTTTTCTTTCTTTCTCTCTCTTCCCCTTCCTTCCTTCCTTTCTTCCTTTTTTCCTTCCTTTCTTCCTCCCTCCCCCTCTCTTTTATCCTTCTCTTCTACCCTCTTTTTTCTCCTTCTTTCTTTTTTTCTTCCTTCCTTTCTTTCTTGCTTTTCTTTCTCTCTCCCTTGCTTCCCTCCTTTCTTCCTTCCTTTCTCTCCCTTTTTTCTTTACTTCCTCTTTTTCTCCTTCCTTCTTCTTTCATTCTCTTTTTCTTTCTTTCTCTCTTTCTGTCTCTTCCTCTGTCTCTCCCTCTCTCTTTCCCTCCCTTCTTTCTTCTCTTTTTTCTTTCCTTTTTTTTTTCTCTCATAGAGAGGCTGCCCCCCAGTTCCTCTTGTGGAAACCTAGACCTCTAACTTATCTTAGTGGCACCTGCTTCTCAGACCCTCTCTCCTCACCCCCCACCCCCACCACTGTGGGAAGTGCCTCAACTCTTTCCAACTCCCGACTTTGTTTCCTGTTTCCTAGTCTACTACCAGAGACAGTTCACTTCAATTTAACAACATTTATTTAACAACTGCTATACAAATAAAGAGCTTTCCTTGGAACCAAGAAGGTCTGAATTCAAGTCCTGCCTCTGATGCCTGCTGGCTCTGTGATCAGGGCAAGTCTTAACTTCTCACTGCTCTAGGCCATTCTCTAAGACTGTGAGTTGCTGAGAAAGTGTCAACTTTCCTTGGCAGAGGGAGTTTCTTTCTCCAGGAGTTCCCTATGTTAGTAAAATCGCTAATCCAGTTCCCATCCCCTTCCCTACTCCATGTGAGGCACCAAAGATCTAAAGACAAGCAGACCCTTGCTTCACAGGGTCAAGGCATTTGGTGACAGAGGGAGGAGGTCATGGCTGGGGCCCTTGGAAATCATGGTCCAGGCCAAGGAGCCACCAATGAGGAGAGTGTGACCTCAGGGCAGAGGTTTCTCCAGGTAACTGGTGAAGACAAGGGAAAAGAAGTCGAGAGAGTGAGTAGATGGATAAGGGACATGTGAGAGCATTCCAGGCATGAGGAAATAACTTGGTCCAAGGTACTGAGCCAGGAGATTGAAGGGCATGTTTGCGGAATAGCAAATTGACCTGTTTGGCTAAAAAACAGATTGTACTTGGGGAAATACTGTGAAATCAGACTGGAAAGTGAAGTTGGAGCTAGATAGAGAAGGACTTTAAATGAGGAGTATTTTGTCCTAGGGGCAATAGGAAGCCACTGGAATCTAAAACAAAGCAAAGATATAAGCCCATCTGTTTTCATGTCTTATTAATAAATGTTCTTGCAGCCATTTCTATGGTACCTTTAAGTTTGGGGGATTTCTGGACCAAGCTTGTGATTTTACTGATAAAAGGAAGTCCCAGTGAGTCGTCTCCCCCTATCAATGTAGGCACATGATTATTCCTGAAATTTACCGTGTTAGAGATTTTTGTGAGACATGGAGGTAGGACTAAAATCCAGGCCTTCCTGGCTCTGACTTCGGGCCTGACTCTTACTTTAAGACCTACATGATACTTTTTTCCCAGCTCCACTGGGAGAGAAATGAAGCAAATATCATTGTGTCCATTTTACAAATGAGATAATGTGATCCATCCATAGGCTACACGGCTAGTAAACGGAAAAGCCAAGACTCAGACTTGGGATCTCAGTCCAACTCCAAGGATCTTTCCAGCATGCCCCCTTTCTTAGATTTTTATGAAGAATAGGGCCATTGACCTGGGATTCACAGCAGGATTTCTAGGATAGTGTGGCCCAATGGAAAGGGCCAGAGTGGAATGCCTAGAAATGCTCATTCATGAGAATCTTGTTTGTTCAATTCTGTTCAACTACATGGGGGCAGTACAAGGTCAGTCAGTAAGCATTTATTAAGTGTTAATCACTGAGATACAAAAAGAAAAAAGGCAAAAGACAGTCCCTGCCCTCGAGGAGCTCACAGTCTAGTGGGGAGACAACATGGAAACAAGCTATAGGCAGATCAGTCAGCGGTAATGAAGAGAGGCAAGGCATTAGCATGGGGGAGGGGGTATCAAGAAAGGCTGCTTAGGTCAGCTAGGTAGCACAGTGAATAGAGCACTGGCCCTAGAGTCAGGAAGACCTGAATTCAAATCCAGCCTCAAACACTTAACACTTACTAGCTGTGTGACCTTGGGCAAGTCACTTAACCCCAATTGCCCTCCAAAAAGCAAAAAACAAAGAAAGAAAGAAAGAAAGGAAGGAAGGAAGGAAGGAAGGAAGGAAGGAAGGAAGGAGAAAGGTAGGAAGGAAGGAGAAAGGAAGGAATGAAAGAAAATGAAAGAAAGAAAGAAAGAAAGGCTGCTCATAGAAGGTGGGATTTTAGCTGTGCCATAAAGGGAGTCAGAGAAACCAGAAGGTGAATGTGAGGGACTTCCTGCTATATCAAATCTTTTTTTTTTCGACTATTTTTGACTATACATAAAACTCATGTGGGTCTGTGAGCTAATAAGCCTGCAGTGCTCTGGAGAAAGTCAAACCAGGATGTAGTAGGAAAAATATTGGGCTTAGAGTTAGAATGACACTCAAACTCTCTGTTCCTCTATTTCCTCATCTCTAAAATGGACATAATATTACTGTCATTTGCAATCTAATTGGACACTGATTTTATGCCTTCTAGTGGTGCTGGAGGAATATCAACTTCTATGTGTGTAACACTGGATTAGCACTTTAAGGAAAATATCTCACAGAGGTAACCAGGTAGTAAAATGGTTAGAATGGCAGTCTTGTATTCAGGAAGACCTGAGTTCAAATCCTAATTCAGACACTGATATATATAAGCTTTGTGACCCTGGGCAAGTCACTTGATCTTTCTCAGATTCCAGTTCCTCATCTGTAAAAGAGGAGTGATAATAATACCTACTTCTCAAGATTACCTAGCAACCATACCAAGTGGCCACTGTATTAGGCACTTTGAGAGAGAAAAAAAAGATAGTGAAAATAGCCTGCTCTAAGGGCATTTGAGATGGGTGGGTGGGAGCTTGAATCACTCCATGGCACACTGGCAGTACAGTGACCACTTCCAAGCCCAATCCCCAATACAAATTGGCACAGAAGCTTTATCTTGTTCCACTTTCTGGCCGGGGTCAGTTTGCTCAGGATTAGGCAGCCTGGTGGCCCTTCCCTCCCTGGGGGCTTGCCACATAGGTGCCAGCCTCAGTGCAGATGCCTGATTGACTGAGGTCACTGAACTCAGAACTCCTGAACTCAAGCAGTCCATTAGCCTCAGCCTGGCCAGCACAGGGAGCGCTGGTATGTACAGTTGTGCATTTGGTTTCTACATCAGACTGGCTACTAAGCCTTGGGTGAACCAGAGAGTTCTCTTCTCTGTCTTCCTTTTCTTTGCCTCTTTCTCCTCCCTCTCTTCCTTCTCTTCTTCATCATTTTTGTTCTTATGCATTTCCAAATGGTGTAAAGAATAGAAGGGCCAGCCTTGCAGTTAGGAAGATCTGGGCTTAAGCCTTAACCTCATCTGACACATAGTAGGTTATATGAATATGCTCCTTTGGGTTTTCAGAACACTTTCTTTACAATGTCCCAGTGAGTGAGCAAGGGTGACCCTTCCCATGTTCCAGGTGAAGAATGTTCTCCAGAACACTGGGAATTGGTCACTGCACCAATACTTCACGTGTTTATGTCCAGAATTCTCTCAATTCTGTTGCCTCATTTGTTTCTTATAATACCCTGGTGAGGTAATTAACGTATGAGTTATTATCTCCATTTTATGGATGAAGAAAGTGAGTTCCATTGAGATGAAGGGACTTCCCAAAGTCAAGTAGGAAGTAAATGACCTAGAA
The DNA here is from genome assembly GCA_028627135.1 of Pseudochirops cupreus. Taxonomy (NCBI): domain Eukaryota; kingdom Metazoa; phylum Chordata; class Mammalia; order Diprotodontia; family Pseudocheiridae; genus Pseudochirops; species Pseudochirops cupreus. The sequence goes on along the minus strand of CM053583.1, from coordinate 21,456,049 downwards.
CTCAAGGCTTGTGAACCCTCCAGTCCAGTGATCTTTTCAGCTCTTAATGTTCATAATGAAGTTTGTCAAGAATTTGTGAAATATCAGAAAATAATTTAATTATAGATTCATAGGATGTGAGAATTTGGAAAGATCTTAGGACATAGAATGTCAGCATTGGGAGGGAACTTAGAACATAGAATATCAGAGTTGGGAGGGAGCTTAGAACATGGGATGTCAGCACTACAAGGCATCTTAAAATGTAGAGTAGAAGTTCCCTGAGGCCAGTTCATTTTAGTTTTCATATTATTAAGTGCTAACACAATGCCCAGCACATAGTAGATGTTTAACTCATCTTCCACAAATTGAAGCAAGAGCACAGAATGTCCAAAGTGAACAGACCCCAGACCCGCTGACTCTCAGTCCAGCGATTGTTCTCAGGATCCCTCTGATCCTCCCAGAGAACTGGCCCAGAGGTTATTCATCCCAGTTCTTGGTGTCTGGCCCCAGATCTCTGAGTCTAGAGAGACTGTCTGGCTTCTCTCATTCTTGCATTTAGTTACTGGGCGTGATGAGGCCTTGATTTTCTTTTCCTTTCCAAAGCAGTTCCCTGGAGCCTTGGGATATTGGACTGTGTCTGAGAACAAAGAGGCAGCCAGGCAGAGGAACAAATTCCTTACAAGCAGGGGGGATTAGGTGGGCTACCCTGGTGCCGTCTTTTCATATCTGTATAATGTGGAGCCGATTAACCTGCCTGAAAGAAGACCCACTGAGAAGCTAAATATCATGTGTGCGCAGTGATCCCATTTGAAAAGGAATTCCTAATGGAGACTGTGAAATAATTAATTAATTAGATGCCCCCTTCACATCCCCAATGCCGAGCAGTGACACATTGATCGGCCTCCAGGAGGGCAGGAGCTGGGCTTGTTTTTTTGATGCTTTAAAGACCAGGCAGGATGTGAGTTTTCAGAGACATTAATGAAAGAAGCCGGGTGTGTTTTTATTATTCATTTTCTTTTCTGTCTTAAATAGACCCACAGGGAGCTGGGAGAAGAGGAGGTGGGGAGGGCAAGGAGAAGAAAGGTATTAGCATCTTTCCAATATGTACTGCCAGACCCTCTGGAAGAAGAGAGAGATGCCTGTTTCTTCTTAGTCTTCTGGGGTCCATTCCCCCCATAGGGAATAAGCCTGTGGAGGAAGGAGGGGAGGGATCCAAGCACACAGAGCCACTAAGATGTTTGGGAGAGGGGAAGATGGGGGAAGAAAAGGAAGGAAGGATGGATGGGGAAAAGGGAGGGAGAGAGGAAAAGAAGATGGGAGGGAAGGAAAGGAGAGAAAGAGGGAAAGAGAAAAAGGAGGGAAAGAAGGAAGGAAGAGAGGGAGGAAGGAAGGAAGAGAGGGAGGAAGAAAGGAAGGAACAGAGGGAGGGAGGAAGGAAGGAAGGAAGGGAGGGAGGAAGGAAAGGAGAAAGGGAAAGAGAAAAAGAAAGGAAAAGAGAGAGAAAAGAGGAAAAAAAGACAAAAGAAGAAAAAAAAAAGGAAAGGAATCTTTGCTCCAGGGGAAAGTCTAACAAGTTAGATCTCTGTGGGGTGGTTTTGGCAAACGATAAACCTTGCTTTTCTTAGCTTTTAGGAAGCCACAGGGCCCCTGGGGTGTGTTCACTCAGTCTTGCTTCTATTAAAATGCTGCTTTTCTTCCCAAACCCACTCCACCCTACCCTCAGCCCCTCCCAGCTGCTTGAATGAGCTGGACTTTGCTCACCCCTTGGGACATACAAGGGAAGAAACAGCAAGGGGGGGGGGGGAGCTCAGGACCTGGAGACAGTGGGTCTGGGTTTGGGTCTTGGCTTTGTTCCTAAGGACCTTTGGGTGATGTTGGGCAAGTGGTCTGGGCTCTCTAGGATGCATTTTCCTCACCTGGAGAATGGCCTTAATCTCTAGGGGTCTAAATCTATGATTCCCTAATTCCATTCCAGTTCAGCTCAACAAACATTAAGCACCTACTATGTGCCAATCAATGAGCAAGCATATATTAAGTGCTTACTGAATACCAGAAACAAATTGCAAAAACAGCCTGTGCCCTCCATAAGCTCACCTTCTGAAAGGGAGGCAATATTTAAATAAATATACACAGAGTAGATGGCAATTTTGGAAGGCACTAACAGCTAAGGGAATCAAGTACTTTTGCTAAGCACTGGGGTTTCAAAGCCTATATATATATATATATATATATATATATATATACACACACATATATATATACACACACACATATACACATACATATATACACATATACACATACACACATACACACATACATACACATATATGTATATATAGTATGTGTATATATACATGTGTGTATATGCATATGTATGTGTATATATCTATATCTATCTATCTATCTATCTATCTATCTATCTATACTACCCTCATGGATCTTATATTCTACTGGCAACAACATGTCTATGCATATAATCAGTACAAACAGCTGCCAACCAAGCAAAATGGTCATGGAGATGATAGAGATTTGGATTAGTTGATCTCCAAGGTCCCTTTTCCCTTTACTTTCTAGGGTCCCATGTGTTGGGTTCGAATTCCTGATTCTAATACTTGTTAGAGGCTGCTCAACAACTCTAAATGTTGAATTTAGAATCAGGAAGACTTGAATTCAAATTCTCCCTCAGATACTTACAGCCTGTGTGACCCGGAGCAAGTCAATTAACTTCTCTGGGACTGATTTTATTTTTAGGAAAGTTAGGCAAGGGAGTTGAACTTCCTAGGGCCTTTTCAGTTCTAAATCTATGATTCTGTGATAAGTCATTTAAGGTACAGTCAAAAGAGCCCTGATTGTGGGGCCACAGCTCCTGAGTTCAAATCTCACCTTTCATGTTTAACAACTATATGACATCAGGCAAGTCACAACCTTCCTGGCACTCAGTTTGCTCATTGTAAAATGAAGGGTTTGGGAAAGAAGGCATCTGAAGAAGCCTTGATTGAAAGATTGAAAAAAAAATGAGCACTGTGATTTAGCAAGTTCAGCCGATGATGGGCATCTCCCAGTTCTACATCCATTGGTCACCTGTATGGCCTTGAGCAAGGGACACATCTTCTCCAGATCTCAGTTTCCCTTCTATCACATGACAGGATTGGACTGAATGACTCTTTTGGACTGGTTAAGATGCTGAGAACTTGCCCCAAACTGCCTAAGTATTCACTCAGTCTCTAAGGAAGACTGGGTCCCATTCTTCTAGCTCAAGAACCAGGACTGGTCTACCTCATTCTCTGGAGTTTTGTTTTAATGTAATTTACACACACACACACACACACACACACACACACACACCATTTGATTTTTAATATTAGTCTATTTTCTCAACAGAGGGGTGCTATGAATTTCCAAGGTCCTCTTGTCCAGAGGTGTCCAACATAGAGTCCCTTCCACAGTTCAGCCAGAAACAGATTAAAATGTAATTGGGAAATATTTAGATAAACAAGTGAATGAATGAATAAAATAAATAAATAAAAATAAAGTAGAACACAGATAATGTTAATATGTGGTTTTCTTAGTCAATATGTTCCCCAAAGGGATCTTTATATATGGTTTCATGGCCCATTTTTATTTGAGTTTAATAATCCCCAGTATCCTTGCCCAAGACGACACAGGGAGCCGTTATCTCTGGTAGGATTAGGAACTAGGCTGTCTGACTTCTGGCTCTAAAATCCTTTGAAATTGTTAATGATTTGCTTAAGGACACACACTCTATCTGAGAAATCATCACATCTAGCCCTGACCCAAACCTAGCATGCTTGTTCATCCTCTGGTACTTCTGCCTCCAGCTCCCACTCTGGGATCTTGGTCTTCTGATTGATGAGCATTCACCATGTCTGTTTCTTACCTGGAATCCCCACTCACCCCACCTTGTACTCTTTGGACATCTTCCTCCCATGCTGCCTCTTAAATTGTCTTCTCTTGCTTTCCATCTGTAGACTCAAAGAGGTGATGAAATCAACATTAACCTTCCTGGAAATGGCACACTGGTCAATGATCTTATGGCTTTAGTCACCATCTCTGTGATTTCCCAGGTCAGCTTCCTTCTTTGCCCCTTCTCCCTCTTCCTTCCTCTATATGTCTGGTCAAATGGACAGGGCAGGAGCCATCTTGATTTTCTATGTATTGATATCCCCAGAACTTAGCAAGTACTTAACAGTGGTTCTCAACCTGTGGGTCGTGACCCTTTGGGGGTCGAATGCCCTTTCACAGGGGTCGCCTCAGGCAATTGGAAAACACATATTTCCAATGGTCTTAGGAACTGAGACACTGCTCCTCTATCCATCTCCAGGCGGGTCTGCCCACATGCAGATATGCCCACATATGAGTATTAAAGGGTCGCGGCATTAGGAAGATTGAGAACCACTGACTTAGAACATGGTAAGTACTTAATAAATAACGATTCATTCATTCATTCAAATTGGTATCTGAACTTTTGGTGTTGTCTTTCACTCCTAGGACAGTCTCCAGAGCTCAGAGTTGAAGTTTTTGTTTTTCCCTGGGACTGACTTTCAGGTTGAGCCACAGCCATGGAATGAACTGGGCATGTGTGGGCTGAGTACTAGCACATAGGCTTGATATGGTTTTTACTGACCCTGGCCTGTAAGAGCAAGAGAAGCAATGGATTCAGGTCCCTGAAGGAAGCTTCTTTCTGGGTTCTTGAAAACCAATATGTGTTACCTATAAAAAAATGATCACATCTACATACTTTAGAATCTTGGAATGGAATTCTTTAACCTGTTTAAAAATCTTCTAAACAAAGAATTTTAGAGAGTTTTGAATCCATTTTGTTAAAAATATAAAAATGTAACACCTTCCAATTAGTCGGCAAGAACAACTGATTGACATTGGGGGAAATGGAAATTTACTAGCTGAATTTTAGCAAAACTCTTTGCATAATTGGTGGAAGAGATTGAAAAAAAAATGAGCACTGTGATTTAGCAAGTTCAGCCGATGATGGGCTTCTTCTTGCATCTAGAAATCATTGTGAGGGATCTTTTTCAGCTTTGACAGGTGTTAACATCAAGGATCAAAACAGACTGAGCTTAGAACCAGACCTTGGAATTGCTGTATCACAAACATATTTAATCAAGATTTTTTAAGTGAAGCATATTTGATCACATTGCTCTGGCTTAAAATAACATCATTAATAAATTGAACAAGAACAAAAAGTTCACTTTAATAAATCTAATATATTAAAAATATTTTATCCTATTTTTGAAATTTTAAAATGTACATGTTTATCAGTATAGCAGTATATGTATATAGTTTATTCATAAGTAAACTGAGGCGTGCAAGGGCACATGCTAATACTTTTTTATTGATAAGGGTTCAAGATGTCAAAAATTTGGAGACCACTGTGCTAGAGGACTTCAAGAAAGGATTCTTAGGCCACTTGTTGGGAATATTGTTGAATAGATTCCTGTAGAGTAATAGTGCAGCAGGTAGAGGGATGGGCATGGGGTCCTGAGTTCAAATCCTACGCTGACACTAAGTGGCCCTGGGTACATCACTTAACCGGCTGTAGCCCTAGTTTCCTCATCTGTAAAATGGGGATAATAATAAATATTGTTGGTGGTGGTGATCTCTAGAAGGCAGAATTTGGAGCAACATGGGGAAGTGACATAGTAGCAAGTTTCATTACCACCAAAGAAAATCTTTCCTGACTATTTGAACTACCCAGATGTAGAATAGGCTGCTTCTGGAGGTCATGAGCCTCCCTTGGAATCTTCAAGGTAGACTGGAAGAGGATGATCCCCTATTGGGAATGTTGTAGAGAGTTTTTTGTTTGTTCGTTTGTTTCAGAAATGGGTTGAGGTTGGTACAGTGGAAAAGATCTAGTCTGAGGTTATGGGTTCAGAACTGGTCTCTTCTATTTATCATTTGCTTGTGACCTTAGGCAAGTGACTCAACCTCATTGAGTGAGCCTCAGTTTACTGACTTGTAAAAATGAGGGAGTTGGACTCTAAGGAGAAAGAACCTTTAAGATCCTTTCCTGCTTAAATCTATGGTCTTTTGATTATTTGAGTCTGGACAAGATGACCTCTGAGGTCTGTCCCAGCTCTGAAGAGTTCTGTGACTGTGAATGAATCTCTCCATCTTTCTTCCTACATTCCCTCTCTGTGTCACTCATCTCTTTGAATCCCTTCCTGGAACCTGGTTTTACTCCCTGGCAGCTTGGAAGAGAACATGAAATATGGGTGTGTGGTTTCCAAACAGCTCTGTCCATTTGCTTTAAAGTTAAATAGAAGGAGTCAGGGGACCACTGGGCCACTGAAGGAGCCTTTGATCAGTGACCCCATGGGAAGAGTGTCTGGGGGTGTGAATTGTAAGTGTATGCTCTCCTGCAGGAGCCTCGCCAGAACTTCATGTAATTCAATTACATTTAGCCAGGAAGCTTGTGTCAGGATGTGGTACACACGTACACACACACACACACACACACACGCGCGCGCGCGCGCGCGCGACCTGGCCATGTAAGCCATATCAGCTTGTATGTGTATGTGTATGTGTGTGTGTGTGTGTGTGTGTGCATGCGTGTGTACATGTTTGTATTTGCCCTGCACCCAAACACTTGTTCTCCCATCATTTTCAGTGACCTTTCCCCTCCTCCTCCCTCCTCCTGCCTGGTTGCTTCCAGAAGCATTAGTCTTATTTGCATGCTTCATTAGGCCTTGCTGATGCTCCTGCCTGCCTGCCTGCCTCCACTGGGCCCCTTCCACATCAGTTCTAGTCCAGTCAGGTTTGAACAGCTGGTGATTTCCGAGCAGAGCCCCTTACCCTCCACGTATCTTCCCAGGATATGAGGTCAGCCCACTTCCATTCCATTGCAGAACAAATGGTGACATATTCAATAAGCCCTGCCTGCCAGGGAAGCAGAGAGGCTGCTTTTCTGACTTAGCTTGGTCTCAGTGAGTCTCCTGAGGGCTTGTGCGGCTGTCCCCAAGCCATCAGCCCTGAGTGCAGACACCTCCTCTCCCTGTTGTCCACAGGCACCATTATGCAGCAGGAAGAGCACTGGTCTTAGAATCGTCAGAACTGAGTTCATATCCTCAGGCTAACATCCCTCTCTGAGCCTCAGTTTCCTCATCTGCAAAGTTGGAATAAAAACTTGCCTCATCTCATTCATTCAGGGAAGTTTTTCTGGTCTCTTCTATGTGCTGAGCACTGGGGGAGCTAGAAAGTTTACACAGTACCTCCCCTTGTGGAGCTCTGTGTAGGAGGTAGACAAAACACAAACATAGATGTATTTAAAACACAGTGTTGAGACAGCTGAGTTGTGCAGTTGATCGCGCACTGGTTCTGGAGTCAGGAGGACCTGAGTTCAAATCCAGTCTCAGACACCAGCAGTGTGACCCTGGGCAAGTTGCTTAACCCTGATCACCTTAAAACAAAAGCAAAACCAGAAAACCATAGTATTGCATGGTGAATGCATTTGAGAGTTACAAAGCAAAGGGCTATGTGATTCTTGGGAGGGAAGGTCAGTACCACTCAACGAATGAAGGCTTCCTGGAGACGGTGGTGTTTGAGTTGGACTTTAAAGGATACGTAGGGATTTCACAAGTGATGAGGGAACAGGTTATTATGGCAAGCTTATAAACCTTATCATAGTGTCATAGACTTAAGCATGGAAGGGAACTTGGGGCCACCAAATTCAATCTCTTCAATTTACAGATGAGGAAACTGAGGCACAGAGAGGTGAAGGGGTTTGAACTCAGGCTTTCCTGCCTCTTAAATCCAGTGCCCTGTATCTTATGGCATGCTATCTCTCAAGCTTAGAAAACTCACCACTATTATTACTAGGTATAAAAAAGAAAGCAAGTTAGCCTCCCCAAGGCAGAAATGGCCCCAAGTTTGGATGAAAACAGTATAGATTTAGGTTATCTGTAAGAAAAAGCTTCCAAACCATTAGGGTTCCTAAATGCTGGGGCAACTTCTGGGGAACATGTTCGAACCCCTTTTTCCTGGAGATGTTTCAGGTCAGTTTCTGGAGTGTGTTTTGACACTACAATATTCATTCAACAAAAGCTTATTAAATGCCCTCTATGCTGGGTACTATGGTCTATGCTAAGGTAAATACAGAATTTAGATCAGATCCAAGTACCTCACAATCTAATGGAATGGAGGAGGGATGAGGGGGATGGGGAAATCCAGATACCAGTAACTATTAGAGACAATGTTCTCTGATGAGTGTAGAAAAGTCTGTTAAAGAAGGTGGGGGGGGGGAAGGGCTGTGATCAAGGGAGGCTTCCTGGAGGAGGCAGCATTTTAGTTGCACTCTTTGGGATGGTGATGGGAGGAGGGGCACAGTGTTAACACAGCTGTGGAGGCAAGAGAAGGCATACCAAATTGAGGGTGGGTAGGTAGAAAGCTGTCTGGTTTGGCTGGATGGGAGAATAGGAAATGAGCACGAATGAATGAATGAATGGGTGAACCAGTGACTTAAAGGTGGAGATGCAGAACTGTGACAGATCTTGAATGCCAGGCATAGGAGTTTATACTTTAGTTGGCAGATGATAGGGAGCCCCTGGAAATTTTTATAACTGCTGACATTTATATATTCTAGGATTTTATTTTTAAAAAGCTATTTTTGTAGATTGAGGCAGCCATGTGGTGTAGTAGATAGAGTGGACTTAGAGTCAGGAAACCCTGAGTTCCAATCCAGCCTCAGATACATACTAGTTGTGTGACCTTGGACAAGTCACTTATCCTCTGCCTGCCTTGGTTTCCTCAGCTGTAAAATGGGAATCATAATCATTTGTCATGTTGCTGAGAGGATGCTTATTAAGGTATAGATTGGATCTGATGGCATCTCAAGGCAAGTCATGTCGAAAAGCATTTAGTAAATGTCCATTATCTGCCCGGCACTGTGCCTACTAGAGCGCACATAATGAAAAGCCCCCAAAGCCCAGTCACTAGCTCTGTGACTTCCACCAAGTCCCTTTACTGTGTTGGGCTTTAGGCTCGTCATCTCTAAAACAAGGGCAAGCCATGTTGATAAGCACAGGGTTATTGTGCGGATCAAATGAGAGAATGTTTGTAAAGGGCTTAGCACCATGCCTGGCACATAGGCTTAGAAAATGCCTTTTTCCCTGCTCCTCTGTTTATACATTATCATGTTTTTTTGGCTTAACTTGACCTGAAATGCCATCAGAGTCAATCTAGATTTGCATCAGCCTCCTGTCTATACCATCAATGGTAAACAATCACCTGAACTTGGCCCCAAGACCTGGAAGGAAGAGTCCAAGTCCACTGCCCTAGTTGGAAGGATCTTTCCATCCAACCCAGTCCATCAAGTTTCTGTCTGTTTTGCTGCTCCCAATTCTGCCCTCTGGGGACAAGGCCAACCTGTCTTTCACAAGACAGCCTTCCAAACAGATGGGGGGCTAGAACAGATGACCTTTGAAGACTCTTTTTAACCTTCAAATTCTATCATTTCAAAAGGACAGCAGTAAAAGTGGATGTCTTGGGCCAATAAACTGCCCACAGTCTCAGCGTAGGTGCATGGTTCCCACAGCTTCAGGCCAAAGTGGAAAAGATCTTGACCTTGACCACCCCAGAGGTCCTCTTTCTCCCCTGTGCATTCTGTAAAGGTTACCTGCCCAGAAACAGGAACATTATGTACTTCTCCAGGCTGAGCCCAGCTACAATTCCAGGCAGGTTGTAGGGCCCTGGGGCCCTATGAGTGACATGGATAGACGTTAATCCCTCACCCTGCTGGCTGCCTGAGTTTTTTTTTCCCCCTTTTTAATAAAAACAACCCAGGAAAGTAATTCATAAACCATACAGAGTCCCAAAGTCAAGCAGAAAGCCACTGGTTACTTTGTCCCCAGGGGCAGGCCCTGGCTCGAGAAGTTTCCTGCCCACCGGGGAGCAAGCTCTGGCTTCCTGAAATACTGACTAACATGCCCCAATTGGAGTCAGGAAAATCCCATATCTCATACTTCTAGTTGGGTGAACCCTTTCCCTGATCCTTGGTTTCCTTCATCCGTTAAATGCAGATAAATAATTACACCTGCCTCACAGCATTGGTATAAGAAGCAAATAAGATTATGTATGTAGAACCCTGCCATAACCCAGGGATGCTACTGTTCTCTCATGTCCCATTTCATAATCCACTCTGATTTCTACCACTGCTCCCACTCTCCTACTGCTCACACTCATACACACACACACTCACACACTCACACACATACACTCATACACATACACACTCTCTCTCTCTCTCTCTCTCTCACACACACACACACACCCTTTGGGACGCAGTATTTGGAAACCCTAGAAACCATGAAGTCACACATTTTTATTTTATAGATGAAGCTAAGCCTAAGTGCCTTGCCCAGCATCACACAGCTATTAAGTGTGAGAGTCAGAACCAAAGCCAGGTCTTCTTGATTCCAAATCCAACACTCTTGTTTTCCCAGGTGGAATGTCAACTCCTTGTGGAGTTGTTTCTACTTTGCATTCCCAGTGCTGAGCACAGCAGTAGGCACATGATAGGAACTTAGTAAGAGTGCTTTTCAGCCCTTAAAGTGTGGTATAAATGTCAGTCAGTTATTATTAATTCACAGATAGCCAAAGCTATCTCCCAGAAGGTGACTTAAGCCTTCTAGAAGGGTAGTGTTGATTTTGGAGAGTAGTAGGTGAACCACTCATGAACCTGAAGTCCCCTCAGCACCAAGGACAGCCTCCTCCACTCTTAGTCTCCCAACCAAACACCCTCTTCCCCCATAACCTCCAGACACCATGACATCACTGTGAAATCAGGACATGGCAGGCTTGCATAGCCCCTCTGCTGAAACCTGCTACATTTGATCTTGTGTGTCCTCAGAGGAGAACTTGGAGAAACATTAACTGACACCATAGCAGCAGTTACCACTCCTGAGCCCTGCCGGTGTAGACACCTGGTCCTTTTTAAGTCAGGGCCTACGGTTATAAAGAGAGCATTCCTCTTCTCCAGCTGTGAGGGGCTTGCCCATGTAGGCTACCAGGATTTATAACTGAATGGACCCTTACAGACTGTCTAATCCAACCCCTTCATTTTACTGAATTCAGAATATAGTGCCTTTCCTACTGCATCATGTTGCCTTCACACTGGCTGACCAAAAAAGATGAACTGGCCTGACCCCAGATTTCAGAAATCTGGATCTTGCTTGGGACCCACCCTCTGCCTTCCTTTCAAAGTCATCTGTCCTCAAACAGTTGAGCAAAGGAAGAAAACTCCTGCAATGGTGGCCCAGGAATTGGGTCACTTCCCCTCTTTAGTAAAGTAGGTCTCTCTGTCTAGCTATCTTTCAGAACTTTGAGAACTGAGTGCCATCATTGACAAATGATTAACAAGCACTGTGTTCTATTTTTTCTTAAACTCGTAGATTCTTAAATTTTCTGATCTGGATAGAACATTAAAGAGAATCTATTCTAGCTCTCTGCATTTTACAGATAAGGAAAGTGAGACCCAGAAAGGTTGGAGAGTCCACATAATGTAATGGAAAGGGCACATGGGTCTTGATGTTAGATGAGAGGATCTCAAGTCCTCATTCCGATGTCCACTAGTTGTGTCCTCATGGTTCAATTTCTTCTTTCTGTTTCATAGTTTCTGCTTATATAGAATGGAGGCAGAAGGTGTGAGACTCCTGCTTTCCAGATCAGGAAATTGAGACATAGAGTAGTTATGTACTTTGCCCTACATAGATAGGAAGGGTCTGGTAACTGAGACAGAACACAGTAGACCAGATGTGGGTTGCCCTAGGCAGAGGGCAGTAGAGCCTTTTCTGCTTCATAGGTAAGCCCTATTGCTGGATGTTTTTCCAGCTTTCACTTCCCCTAGAGACACCTAGATGATCTAGTCCTAAAGACTCTGAGCATTTACAATTTCATGCTATGATCTCTCTACAATAGCCTTATTCTCCTTTGGATATTAATCCATCAATATGTATTTATTAAGTAAGATCACTTTGGTAGTGATGTGTAGGGTTGACTGGAGTAGGGAGAGACTTGAGGCCAGAAGACCCAAGTAAGAGGCTACTGCAATTATCTTAGAGGAAATGATGGTCTGAATTAAGGCCATAGCTATATGAGTCGATGTGGAAGGTATGAAGATCAAAATAACAAGACTTCACACCTACTGGATGGGAGGAGTCCAGGGCATGCCAAGAGTATGTAGCTAGGACACTGAAAGGGTGGCGAAACCTTTAATAGAAATAGGGAAATTTGGTAAAGTGGGGGTGCACTTATGAAAAAAAGTAATGAGTTCAATTTTAGACATGCTGAATTTAAGTTTGACACCCAGTTTGAAATGTCAATAAGCAACCCGTGAATTGGGACTGAAGCTCAGGGAAGATTCTGGAGTTGGATGTATTGATCTGAAAGTCATCTGCATTAAGATGTGATAGTGAGCCAGGGTGGCTAGGTGGGAGAGTGCTTAGGGGGGATTAAAGTGTAAGAAGACTAGAGTTTTAAAAAAGACATTGAGAGCTTTATATTTGATCCAGAAGGAAGAAGAATAAGCCACTAAAGCTCATTGAGTTGGGTCAGTGTGTGTGTGTGGGGGGGGAGGGACAAAGAGAGGATAGAGGGAGGGAGGGAGGAAGAGAGGGAGGGAGGGAGAGAGAGAGAGAGAAGGAGGGTGGGAGGGAGGGAGAGAGGGAGAGAGAGAGAGAGGGAGGGAGGGAGAGGGACAGAGAGAGGGAAAGGGAGAGAGGGAGAGGGAGAGACAGAGAGAGAGAGAATCAGACCCTATAAGAAAAAAATTATCTTGACAGCTGAATGGAGGATAGATTGGAGTAGGAAAAGATTTGAGGTAGAGAGACTAGTGAGAAGGCAATAACCTGGGGAAGAGGTTATGAGAGTCTTTGCCAGAGTAATAGCAATGTGAGGGGAGAGAAAGGGATATATACAAGCCATGTGAAAGTAGAAATGACAAGATTTGCCAATAGATTGGATATAGGGAGGGGCGTGTGAATGAGGTATCAAGAATGACATTGAAGTTGTAGGCCCAGGTGACTGTCAGGATGGGGGATGGAAGAATACAGAAGGGAAAGGTGGTGAGTTCTGCCTTGGACATATTGAGTTTGAAATGCCTACAAGAGGTCTAGTTGAGGATTTCCAAAAGGCAGTGGGTGATGTGGGACTGCAGCTCAGGAGACAATCTATGGCTGGATAGAAACACGCTTTGGAGATGTTGCAGATTCAGTTCCAGACCAATACAATAAAGCAAGTCACAGGAAATTTTGAGTTTCCCAGTGCATATAAAAGTTATCTTTACACTAGTCTATTAAGTGTGCAATAGTATTATGTCTGAAAAAAAAATCTATATACCTTAATTAAAAATATGTTATTGCTAAAAAATGCTAACCATGAGCTGAGGTTGAGTGAGTCATAATGTTATCGCTGGTAAAAGTTCTTGCCTAGCCGTCGATGGTTGCTGACTGATCAGGGTGGTGGTTGCTAAAGATTGGGGTAGCTGTGGCAATTGCTTAAAATAAGACAACGACGCAGTCTGCTGCATTGATGGACTTTTCCTCTCACTTGAACACTTGGAGGCCACGGTAGGATTATTAAGTGGCCTAATTTCAATATTGTTGTATCTCATGGAATAGGAAAGCCCAAGGAAAGAGAGAGAGCCTGGAGATGACTGGTTAATGGAGCAGTCAGAGCACACACAACTTATCAATTACGTTCATTGTCTTGTATGGGTGTGGCTCGTGGCACTCCAAAACAATCACAGATGAGCATCAAAGAACCCTGAAAACATATTAACAGAACATATGGTAATAATGAAAAAGTCTGAAATATTGACAGAATTCCCAAAATGTGACCCAGAGACAATGAGGTGAGCACGTGCTGTCGGAAACATGGCGCCAAAAGACTCGTTCAGTGCTGGGTTGCCACAAACCTTCGGTTTGTAGTAAATGCAGTATCTACAAAGCAAAATAAAGCAAATCACAATAAAACAAGGTACGCCTGTGTATAGGTCTGCGGATCACTTGCTGTGATGACAATCATACTCATAGGAGTTAATGAGATCACTAAGGGAGATGGCATGGAGGGAGAGGAGAGGAAAGCCCAGGACAGAGCCTTGGGAGTCTTCTCCTTAGTGCAAGGAGCTTCCCTCAGTCGCTTCTCTCTCATTTATCCTGTACATATCCTGCTTGTACACAGATGTTGGAAGGTTGTCTATCCCATCACATTGTGAGTTCCTTGAAAGCAGAGACTGTCCTTTGCCTTTCTTTGTTTCCTCAGTGCTCAGAACAGTGTCTGGCACGTAGTAGGTACTTCATAAGTCCTTGCTGACTCAACTCCACCCACGTTCAACACGTGTAACTTGGATTAAGATTCAGCAAATGAGACTGAGAAGAGCAGTCAGACAAAAGAGAACCCAGAGAAAACAATGTCACAGAAACCGAGAGAGGAGAGAGGATGTATAAAGGAGAAGAGAGTAATCAGCAGTGTCAAATGTTGCCGAGGTGAAGAGGGATAAGGACTGGGGAAAGACCATTCAATTTGGCAATTAAGAGAATCGTTGGTGACTTTGGAGAGAGCAGTTTGAGTTGAATGATGAGACTGGATGCCAGATTGCCCAGGAAAAAGAAGAGAATGAGAGGAGAGGAAGTGAAGGTGGCTGGTGTTGATGGAATTTTGCTGGTGTCATAGCCTGTGTGTCTCTTCTGCTCTGTTCCGTCAATGTTGAATCGCCCAGCCTCCAAGACCCTGGTACCTGTGCTATACCCAAACAAATAGCCTGCATGTTCCCTTCTAGTGCCAATGAATGGGTGCTGGCTGCTGGCTGCCTTGCTTTCCATCATCTCCCTGCCCCCCACTCCCTCACCCACCCTACCTCTGCTGCAAGCCAGCGATTCAGGCTGGGCAGACAGCAGGGGGTCAGAAACCAAATTAACAGGTAAAAAAAAATTCTCATTTGTTGTTCTTCATGTGAGCCCAAGCTGCAAACTCTGCAATTGAAAAGAAGAGGATTGGGGGTGCTGGGATGCGGGCGAGGGAGCAACGGTAATGAAAACCATTTGAGGAAAGACGTATGAGGAGTCTCTGATCTGTGTGAATGAAAACTTTGGAGAAATTCCACGCAAATGCTGCTGTGGGAAGGGAGAGAGAGTAGACTGTGTGTGTGTCATGGGGGGTCAATGGGAAATTTTCCAACTCCTTCCTCCTGGCCCACTGTCTTTGCTGCTCCCTAGCCTCTTTGCTGCCTTGGGATGTCACAGGGGGAAGCAGTGGTAGGGGGCATCAGCCTAGGGTTAGTGCCATCTAGGGGCCAGGGAATGAGCCTTCTTGCTGCTAACTCTGCTGCATGATCTGGGGTAAGTCACATCACACACATACCCCCTGCCTTGACTCCCATTTGAGTTTCCTTTGTAAAATGAGGTTGGATTAGATGGCCTCCAGATTCATCATCCCATTGGGGAGGTTACACTCTTCTGCTGGAAAGAGCTAACCCAGGAGGCAGCAGACGAAGGACTTAGTCCCACCTCCACTGCTGAATAGCAGTGATCATTGTCCAAGGCACTTGCCTAAAACATGGCTTCAGATTCTGGTTCTACTATATTCAGCCTGGGTGAACTTGAGCAAATCCAGATTCTTCTTTGGGCTCAGTTTCCTCATCTGTGAGATAAGAGCATCAGACAAGATGAGCACCAAGGTCCCTTCGAGCTCTAGTGTTCTCTGTTCTAAGTCCCTCCCAGCTCTGACTTTCTAAGTTCTGAGGTTCCTCCAACTCTCACATTCTATGTCAATGGTTCTCAACCTTCCTAATGCCGTGACCCTTTAATACAGTTCTTCATGTTGTGGTGACCCCTACCCATAAAATTATTTTCATTGCTACTTCATAACTAATTTTGCTACTGTTTTGAATTGTAATGTAAATATCTGATATGTAGGATGTATTTTCATTGTTACAAATTGCATATGACCCACAGGTTGAGAGCTGCTATTCTATGTAAGGTCCCTTCCCAGCTCTTACATCCAGTGTTATATGTCCTAACGTCTCCTAGCTCTGACATCCTATGTTCTGAGGTCTCTCCCAGCTCTGGAAACCCATGTTCTGAGACCCTTCCCAGTTCTAACATCCTGTGTTTTATATTCTAAGACCTTTTACAGCTCTGGCATTCATATTCTAGCTCTGATGTTCACTTCATGCACATTTCTAAAATTATATGAACACTTTTCTGGCAGGTTCTCATCACCACCATCACTTTAGGTCTAGCATTCCATGGTCACCCAAAGGAAAGACCATTGGATTTGGAGTCAGCAGACCTGGGTTCAAATCTTGATTTTGTGGCTATGGGCAAATAAATCAGACGCCATCTCACAAAGGCGCTCTGAGTGCCTTTCGTTTATGAGATATGCCAGCAGGCAAATGCCCAGGAAAAATCAGTCAGAAAATCATTCAACCTCTCTAAGCTTGAGTTTCCTTGTGGGTAGAATGGTGCTACCTAGCTAGCTTACAGGGATTTTTGCAGGACAACTTCTTGTAAACTTAAAGCTAAAGAAATGGCAAATGTGATTCCAGTCTAACATTCTTCTTTCTAGGGCCCTCTCCAGTTCCTGCAAACATGATGCTTCACACGTAGTAAGTGCTTAGGAAGAGTGTTTTCTCTATCTCCTCTCTTTTCTCTCTCTTTCTGTCATTTATATACCTATCTCTATCATTTCTATCTATCTATCTATCTATCTATCTATCAATCTATTTATCTATCATCTATCTCTTTCTATTCTTTGTATCTCCCTTCTCTCTTTCTAATCTATAACTCTCTGTCATCTATCTACCTATGTCTTTTTCTCTTCCTCCTCCTTCCCCTCCCCTCTCTCTCTCCTCTCTCCCTTTCCCTCTCCTTCTCCCTCTCTCCATTCTCCCTCTCCGTCTCTCCCTTTCCCTCTCCTTCTCTCTTCCTTCCCTAGAGACAATATAGCATAATAGGAATAATGCTGGTTCTGGAGTCAGAGAACCTTGATTCTAATCTTGTCTCTGATATTTTTTACCTGTGTAATTCAATCTTCCTGGACCTCAGTTTCCTCATCTGTGAAATAAGAGGCTTGGCCTCCAAGGCCCCTGAGATCTTACAGTTCTAGCTCTGTGATGCTACAGTATTCTGTGAGCAGGGCAAATTTGTACCAGCTTAAGTTGGTTCAAGTCAGCTCCTCTCTGGAAGCAGCAGGATGATTTCTGAAAGTCCCAACTAACAGGGGCCCCAGCCCAAGTACTTGGAGATTCTCTTGTTTCCAGCCATCTTCCTCCTTAGGATTAAAAACTCAGACAGCTCCCCTGCTGGCCCCTTCCACAGCCTGGCAGGGTCATCTCAGCCTTGTGGCTTTCTTGGGGAACTGGATAGCTCACTGAAGCAATTTTCTGCCTCTGGGTGGAGTGGAGCCTGAAACATTTCCTTTTAAAGCTGGGCCTGCTAGTGTTATAGACGAATGAGGAACAAGCTCGTGCCTCAGCCGTGGGAGATGTTCCTGGGCCAAGTCAACCCCAAAGCTACTCCTGTAAATGGGGAGCTAGTATGAATCCCTTTGCAGGTGTGTGTGTGGGGACAGGCAGGGGGAAGGGGAGGGGTTTTATGGCATTGGAGAGTCCCCTAGGATACACACATTATGCTCACCTTTAAACATCCCAGAATGTGGTCAGATCTCATCAACCCATCATTTGTACTGATCACCCTGGTGGCCATCCATGTGCACTGCACCAAATTATTGACTCCAACCTAATCATTTTATAGATGGGGAAACTGAGGACCACAGAGCTGAATTGACTTGCCCACAGTCACTTAGGTGGCAATTAATTGGAAGAGTTCAGATTTGAATTCAAGTTTGCTGACTTCAAATCTTATCTACTTTCCATTGCACTGTAACCTTTCATCTGACAGGTAAGGAACTGGTGCACACAAAGGCTAGATGATCTGCTTATGATAAAGTCACCCAAGTAGTAAGTGACCAGTCATGGGACCAGATATCTTGAGCTGGGAAGGACTTTGGAGATCATAATAAAATGTTATGATAGTTATTATGAGCTAATAGCTAGAATTGCTATACTGCCTTAGGGTTTACAAAGCACTTCATTTGTTCTTGTCTCATTTCTTCATTTTACAGAGGCTTGAAGTCTAGAGAAAGGGAACTGACTTGCCCAAGGTCACACTGAGAGTCAGTAGGAAAGACAAGATTAGAACTCCATAGATTAAACTCCATGCCACACACCTGGATCTTCTCTCGTTAGACCAGAATGTGCTCTGTCTGTATGCCTGTCTGTGAGCTCATGCACATGTGTAGGGGGAGGGGAAGACAAGCAGAGAAGGGGGAGGGGAGTTTATCTTCTTTGTCCCTTTCACCATATATAGTCTTAGATCTGAGTCCAACAGAGGAAGGCCTAGCCAGCCCTGAGTGGAAACAAATCCAAAACAAACCCAGGCGTGGCCGCTCTTCTCTTCCCTTGCCCACCTTAAGGAATGCTCTTCCTCATTACTGAGTACTTGGCAAGCCCCCTCAGTCCACTGACCACAAAAGGCTTCAGTCTGAAGCTGTGAAACCTTCAGGTTGGCACTGGGCCACAGGGCTCCAGCGGATGAAAACATGGAAAGGGGTGAGGGCTTTCTGTCATAAAAGGTTTCTCCGTGGTCCTGGGGGAGAGATCCCTAAGCCCCTGCAAGATGGGGCTGCCTCCACTTCTAGAAATCCATGATTTCCTTGGGCACTCGGCCTCAGCTCCATCTTCTGCAAAAGGTCTTCCCCTCCCTATCCTCTAAGAGGCTGGTGCCATCCCTGTACCACCCTCCCTCCCAAGGTTACCTTCTATGCTTTGTATATAAAAGTATACATTGTATACTTATGTATAAATGTGTGCCCATATAATGTATACATTGTACACCTATATAGAAATACATGCCTATGTAAATGTATACACGTTATATCTATGTATAAAATATAGCTATATAAATGTAAATATTGTATACCTATGTATAAATGTATACGTTGTGTATCTATGTATAA
>CM053583.1:21417981-21436520 GCA_028627135.1 Pseudochirops cupreus | reverse complement strand
ATAAATGTATACATTGTATACCTGTGTATAACTATATACCTATGTAAGTGTATACATTGAATAACTATGTATAAATATGGCTATCCCTTACACATCACAACTTTCCCCACTGTGGTTTCACTGTATTACATATTGGCATGAGAAATTAAATGGGAATTTGGGGGGGGGGGTTGTGGAAGCCACAGATGACAGAAAAAAGTTTAGAAACTTAGAAATGCATAACATACATATATAGTGCTGCATATTATCAACTTATTTTATCTTTTAATGCCATAATAATTCAAACTTCTCTCCCCCCCCTTTTTTTTTTTGCTTTTTGGAGGGGTAATTGGGGTGAAGTGACTTGCCCAAGGTCATACAGCTAGAAAGTGTTAAGTGTCTGAGGTCAGATTTGAACTCAGGTCCTCCTGATTCCAGGGCCAGTGCTCTATTCACTGCACCACCTAGCCACCCCAGACTTCTCCTCTTGTACAAAGGGAGGGCCAAAAAATTTTATGCTAATGCTCAGGATATGTATGCCTGTATATGCCTATATAATATATGTATTGTATATCTATGTATAAATATGTCTATATAATATATACATTGGATGCTTATGTCAAAACATATACCATATAAATGAATACATTGTCTTTCCCCATTAGAAGCTCCTGGACAAGGATTGTTTTAACTTTTTCTTTGTGTCCCTAGTATCTAGTACATCCCAGGGGCTTAATAAAGTGCTTATCATTTGACGGATTGATAGCATGAGCCACTCTGTAAATTCCTGCTGCCTCCTTTACCATCTCGCCCAGAGGCTGGCTGAAGTTCCCCATGCATCAATGCATATATCAAGAATTTCATGAACTCCCCCTGTGTGCCTGTCCTGTGCTAGGTAACAGATGTGATACCAGGGTAAAGAAAAAAAAGGGGGGGGAAGCACTTTGGGATTTGAGTCAGTGACTAGAGTTTGAATACCTGCCCCACCATTGTCCCTCTGTATGATTTAGAACAAGTAGCTTAACCTGCCTGGCCCTCTCAGTATGCTCTTCTGTAACATGAGAGAGGTTCAGCTAGATCACCACCAAGGGTCCTTTCAGCTCTAAACATGGAATGCAATGAACCTTGAGGATGTGTCCCTGCATTCAAGAATCTTACAGGCTCCTCGGGAGAAGAGAAGCTGTTCTCCCATATGAACAAGAAAGAATAATACAGGCCAATCCACGATTGAGTGCAAAATGGTCTTGGATGACACCAGAGTACAAGAGAAGGGAGCTTTATATTATTATGGACTAATGTCAAAGGGAGGTTGGACTTGAGTGGTCTTTGACAGATGGACAGGTGGAAATAAAAATGATTATACTGGCTAGTGTTTATAGAATGCTTTGAGGTTGCAAAATACTTTGCAATGATCCCATTTGATCCTCAGAACAACTCTGGGTATTATTAACCCAATTTTGCAAATTGGGAAACTGAGGCACAGAGCAGTTAAGTGACCTACTCAGGGTCACACAGCCCATAGGTGACTGAGACCAGATTTAAACTCAGATCTTCCTGACTCTGGGTCCATCATTCTATGCACTTCACCATCTGATTGCTTAGAAAGTCAAGTCCTTTGGTATAATTGAAAGAGGGTTGCTGGATGCTCAGTCAAGAAAGACTGGGGTTGGATTCCTGACATTTCCCAATACTTTCTCCTGTCCTCTTACAATTGCTAGTTTCCCTTAAAGCTCAGTTCTGGTTCCTCTGGCCCATTATAAAACTATACTTACTTTGTATGTATTTATATATGTACTTACAAAGCTATAGCATGTAACCAAGAGTAATTGGGAGTGCCTCCTGTTTGTCTGGGATTTGCCATGCAGGTGTGCACAGGCATAGTTGGCTAACCTATCCATATCTAAGTTTCTTCATCTGTTCAGTAGAGATATAGGAATTCCCCTAGTACCTGCCTCACAGGGATCTTTTGAGGATCAATTGAGGTTACATATGTAAAGTATTGTTTGTTTTTTTTAATCTTGAAATGCAAAATAAATGTCAGCTTTGGTATCTCCCTGGAGTTGACTTAATATGAGCAGAGACAGTAATGGCATGGCTTCTTCTCAGGGCATGGCAGAGGAGCAGGCTTCACCCCAGTTTAGGGATAATGACAACAAGTTTGGGAAAGGTTTTATAGGGCCTTGGGTCCTAGGCGGAGGAATGTCAATTTTATCCTATGGACAGTGGGGAGCCAGTGAAGGCTCTTGAGGAGAGGCAGAATGTGCTGAAAATCATGCTTTAGGAAGATTGATTGAAGAAGCCAAGTGCAGGACGCATTGTTTCAGGCTTGCACATGGCTCTTCTCCAACAGTCCCATTTCCCCCCCACCCCCCACCCCTCCTTTGAGACAACAGGTAGGATTTTGTTCGGGTTAGGCAGGATGGGTGATGACATTTGTTCTTGACCTGCCTACCTCAGCTGGGGTGACCTCTCATCTGGAAAGTGTTTGTACTAGTTTTGGAAAGTGATTATTTTCCACATCACAAGCAGGATCCCACCGGATGTGTAAGGTGCTCCCAAGAGGGACCATTGGACATTTTAGAATGGGCTTTTGTCTTTCAGGCTCCCCAGAGGGGGAATTGATGGGAATGCTGGCCCCTTTCTAGGTTCAGCTCAGCCAGTCCTTCCATGAAATCTCTCTTGATTCCTCCTAGCATTCCCTCCTCACCCCTGCATCTACCCCCACCCAAGATGCCTTGTATAGATGGATCTGTGTCTGTTGCCGCTTTTGTATGAATGAATCTGTGCCTGTTGCCTTTCCCTTCCCCTCCTCTCTCAATGTAAGCTTCTTAAATGCTTTTATTTTTGACTTTGTTTCCCCAGTTGCTGGGGGAAATTGTGTAGAAAGTAAGACTTGGGCTGAGCTTTGAAGAAAACAAGAGAGTCTAAGAAACAGAGGTGATCCAGGAAGTGCATTCAATCTTGGGGGCAGCCTCTGTAAAGGCAGATGGATAAAGTGCTGTACGTGGGCACCAGCAAGAAGGCTGACTTTCAGGACTAGAGTGTGGAAATGGGAGTGATGTAGAGGAAGACTGCAAAGGCAGGCTTTGTCCTGGGTGTGAAGGGTTTTTATGGGACCAATGGAAGACTTAGTTTGGATCCTAAAGGGAGCCCTGGGAGCACTGCTTGCTTCAAACCATAGATAAAAGAGGGAGGCAAGGTGATTTGCAGAAAGTCCGGAGACCTAAGCTCTGCCACTTAGTGGCTGTGTAACCTTGGCCTAGTTACTTCCTCCTTCCAAGCCTCAGTTTCCTCGTCCGTACACTGGGGAGGCTAAGATTTTCACTGCCTACCTTACATGGCTTTAGTGAGCTGACGAATGCAATGTACCTCATAACAACAAAGCTTAACCCATCATAAGATCATTGGCTTAGAGCTGGGAGGGACTTCTGAGGTCGTCAGATCCCTTCAATTTACAGATGAGGGAATTGAAACATAGAAAAGTAAAATTATTTGCCCAGTGTCACAAAGCTAGTAAATGTCTGGGGCAGGATTCAAATTCAGGTCTTCCTAACTCCAAGTCTTGTGCCCAATCTGCTGCTACTACCTCACCTTTCAATGAGATTCAATTCAATAAGCATTTATGGAGAGGCAGTGAGGCGAAGTGGATAGGGAGCCCTCTCCTTAAAGTCTCAAAGCCTGGGTTCAGATTCTGCCTCTGATACACACTGGTTGTGTGGGTCTGGGCAAAACACACGACCAGTTCAACTATCACATAATTCCTTGATGATTTCCTTTCCTTTTGTTCATCTGGTTTTCCTCCTGGCTATGAGTTGTAGCCTGCTCACACACAGACCTTTGTTGGTCAAAACCAGAGTTGTGTTGGTAGAGATGTGCATATGGGATCCCTCTCCAGTTTTTCCAGCCCAGGGAGTATTTCTAAGACCATTTCTCCTGGCACTCAGTCAGTAATCTGACTTTTTCATAAATCTGTGTATAACATAACTAATCTGTATGATAAGAACATATTGTATCCAAAAATATGTTATGATTCTGAAAAAGAAAATGTTTAGTGAGGAGTAGCATATGTTTGCGCTGATTAGGAGGGGGTCTAAAGGACCTTCAAGAAATAGACTGAGGGTGAAGTCACACATTCTGAGAGAGCCATGAGGAGATGTGAAGGATCACAGGATGCTCTCTTGGTTCTAAAGTCTTCTTGCTCACATCAGCTCCTCAGAGCTCAGGCCAAAGAGGATATGTCAGACCCAGCTACTCAGGCACTGTCACATGGGACAGTATCAGGATAGAAGCCCAGTACCAGCCACGCCACCAGGAGGTCACGGCAAAGCCAAGGTGTTCATCTGTTGGCCATAGTTGAAAGTGAAAAGAAAGTCTAGGAGCCAGCAAGTCAGCAAGGAAACTGAAGCCTCCCAGGTATCTGGGGAAAAAGAAGGAAAGGAAGGGATCAAGCGTCAAGTTGAAGTCAAGAAGAAGAGTTTCTCAGGCACTTACTAGGTCTTGACGCTGAACAAGTCCCTTGACCTGTCTGTGCCTTCATTTCTTCATCTGGAGAGTGGGGATAACATTAGCACTTACTTCTCAAGGTTGTCATGAGAACCAAAATATAAGGCACTTAGTGTAGTGCCTGCTTATGGTAGGTGCTTAATAAATTCTTGTTCTCTTCCCTTCCCTGACTCTTTAGCTCTGCACCATCTGTATGTAGGGGGCTGATAGCAACTCTGTAAAATGGAAAAAAAAATGCTCCTAATATTTGTAGTGTTTCCTAAGAAACAGGAGATGTCAGGAGTTCAGAGAAATGTGGGAAAACTTATATGGACTGATGCAAAGAGAAGAGAACTGAACTAGCTATAGTAATGTAGATTAAAAGAACACTGAAATGAGGCAGCATGCTGAGGACTTGTAAGGGCTGATCTTGGCCTTAGATCAAAGATGAGGAAACACCTCCTTCTCTTTGGTGGAGGTGGGGGATGAGAGGCATGGAATGTTGCATCCACTCCCTAAATTGGTTGATTTTGCTCAGCTTGTTTTTTTCTTGGTTACAAAGGAAGGTTCATTTTTTAAAATCCAGAAATAATTATGATGTAAAAACAAAATATATCAATAAAACTTACATATTTTTAAAAGATAGATCATAGTGTTTTGAACAGGAAGGAACCTCAGAATTCATCTAGTTTAAAACCTTTTCTTTCCTCATCTGGAAAATGAGAATGCTATTAGCTCAAGGTTGTTATAAGAACCAAATGAGAGATGTGTAGCCACATATAAAGTACTTAGCCCAGTGCCTGGCGTGTGGTAGAAAGGGACCATAGATCTAGAGCTATAAGGGCTGTCAGAGGCCATCTCATTTAACAGCTGAGAAAACTGAGGCCAAGATTGGTTAAGGCACCTGTCCAAGGTCACAAAGATAGTAGCTGAGCTGAGGATTTTAATCCAGGTCCTTCGATGCTTCAGGGCTGTTTCCAATACACCATACCAACACTGCACCAAGAGAAGTTCCTAAGTTGGGGGAGGGAGTGGGTGTGTTTATTTCTGCCAAGAATGAGCATCCCCCCTACAAGGAAACAAGAGGGGAGAGGAAGGAGCCACAAGGCAAATTTATGCATAAAGCACCCAATGGGAGCCTAAACCAATTAGAATTCATATTAGAAGGCCCATCTGTGGGGTTGCGGGTGGAGAGAAGATGGACCTCAGGGAAATACCTCCTCTGTCTGCTCCCCGGAATCTCCCTTCAACTGGAAAAGTGGGCCCTGGAGATTAATGAGAGGACAGGGGAAAGAGGTTTTGGGTATTTTGTTTTGAAAGAAAGAAAAATTGCCTTCAATTTTACCTGTCCTCTGGAAAGCCTGACTAATTAGCAAACACTTGGCAATAAAATCTTTTGCTTCAGTGTAATTGCAAACTAATTACCTGGTATGGTATGTGTATTAATTGTGTTGATTAATAATGCCCTATTTCCATGTGTCTAGTTTAGGGGAGGTCAATCCAGTGAGTTGACCTGTGTAGCAATAAACCAGGACCCTTCATCTGTAGGTTATGTTTCTTCTCTAGCTCAGAAAGTACTTTTGGCTGATATTCATATCTTTTTTGCCTTCTCAGCCATCCTTGAAATAGGGATGTGTAGAAAGAG
This sequence comes from Pseudochirops cupreus, assembly GCA_028627135.1. NCBI lineage: Eukaryota > Metazoa > Chordata > Mammalia > Diprotodontia > Pseudocheiridae > Pseudochirops > Pseudochirops cupreus. Next base: position 21,430,414 of record CM053583.1, on the reverse strand, counting down.
TCTGGAGAGCCCTGAGAGATATGGCTATTGCCACCTGGCAATTATCCTGGGAAGCAATTTGGAATATTGGGTAGACCGAGTGCTAGCCATGAACTCATAGGAACATAGATTTTGAGGTAGAAGGAACCTTAGGGGCCACTGTTCTAACCCTTTCATTTTAAAGAGGGAGAGCCTTAAGTTTAGTGACCCACTCAAGGTCACACAGTTAGTAAGTGGCAATGGGGAATTTGAATGCTGGGTTTATGACTCAGAATTCAGTTTAATCTTTACACTGTATTTTCCTAGAACATTAGAATGTCTTTAGAACAAAGAAGACAGACCAACAAGTCAACTGTGTCCTATTTCAGGAGTCCTATCCAATCTGAGCATTTCCTATACTGGATGCTGCAAAAATCTGGTACCCTGCCCTGTGGAGGGCGACTGGACAGGAAGCTTGTTTTTATTTAGAACTTCCCATTCCTTGACCTTGGCCTCTACCTACCCTGTCTCTGACCTCATCTGTCTGTGAGGATCCAAACTTGGTGATTCAGCACAGTCTCGGATTGAGGATGGAAAGGACCCAATGGACTTTGGCTAATACTCAGCAAGTGAGGAGTCAGTGGGCAGGCTGGGTTTGCCTGTGGCTGATAATTACCCCTGCTGTTCAGCACTGCTTGGTGATGGGGGTCATCTGGCATTCAGTTTTCAATAATAAGTAAGTACTCATTTCCTTGCCAAAAATAATATTAAAAACTTAGGATCATAGGATTTAGAATCAGAAGGGATCTCAGGAATCACGTCTACATGATTTGTAGAGATGAGAAAACCAAGGGCTAGAGGGAAGGGGATGACTGACTTGCCCAGGCTCACGTTTGTAGGTGAGAGATCTGGAAGCTATACTGATTGCCAAGACTGGGACTGCCCCTCTGGGCTACAGCGTTTTGTTTTTTATTAGTGGTGGTTGCTGACATTGTAGTAATCCTTGGCAGGAAGAGGTAGAAAGAATTGAAACTCCTGTCCTAGTGCCTGTGGGAGGATAATCCATCCTCAGATGATTTCCCACCCCCAAAGCTTGTTGCTGGCCCAGCCAGGAACTTGCCAGCCCCTCCCTGGACTTCCTCAGCACCCACTGAATGAGCCTGCTCTGGCTATCCACCTTCCACAAGCTCTGGACTTCTGGACTTACAGCTTGGTTCCTGTGGCCCAAGCTCAGGTAGTGCCCAAGCTTCCCTCCTGCTGCTCCCTTCCCTGGAAGCCATCAGTGCTGATGAAGCCAAGGTGGGTGTCTGACTCTGGAGGCAGATGTGGGAGCCCATTAGATTGTGCCCAAGCCTCTGTTTGTCACCAGGGGTTTGGTTCTCTTCCTCCTGCAGCTTTCTTTTGTTTTTGTCTTTCCTTTCCTCCTCTCTTTCTTTCCTCCTCCTCTCCTCTTCTCTTCTCCTTCCTTCTTCTTCCCCCTCTTCCCTCTTTTCTGACTTCTCACAATGTTCCTCCTCTTCTCCCCCCTGCTCTACTTCTTCCCCTCCCCTTCTCCTCTCCCTCCTTCCCTTCTTTTCCCCCTCTTTTCCTTCCCCCTCCTCTCTCTCCTCTTTCTCCTCCCTCCTCCTTCCCCTCTTTCTCTTTACCCTTCTCTCCCTGCTCCTCTTTCTCCTACCCCTTCTTCCCTTCCTCCTCTTCCTCTCTCTCCTCCTCTTTCTCCTTCTCTTCCCTTCCTCTTCGTTATGAATGCAGACCCAAAGTCACCTTCTGGGCTACACTGCATATACACCTAAGGGCTGGTTTATTGTGAGTTTGATTTCTTTTTTTTCTTTTGCCACTTAATCACTGGCATTTTTTATAGAAGAAAATCTGCCTTTGGCCTTGGTTTAACTTGTATTTGTGAGACTCTACTCTTACTTTTATAACATCGTAAGAATAATGAAAATATAATAATATCCCATATTTCTCTGGCATACCAATCACAAGAACTCTGTGTGGTGTGTAGTGTAGCTACCTGATCTTTGTTATAGCCAGTAGGAAACTGAGGCCCAGAATGGGGCTCTCTTGACTCCAAGTCTAGGGTACAGAATGGGAGCCCCTGTGGGAACAAGAGGGTCAGAAAACTGAGGAAAGAGATGGTCTACAGGTCCTGCCTTCACTGGGGCTCCAGTGGGCTGTAATGGAATAGAACCAAAAGTGGTATTCAAGGCTGTGAGTTTGAATCCTGACTTTGCTACTTAATATTTATGTGACCTTGAACCTTCCTTTTCCTTCACTGGGATTCAGTCAGTAAATGAAGGAGAGAGTCTAGGAGATAGCCAAGATCCCTCCCAGCTCTGACAGTTTATGTACTAGGAGCCTTCTAACTCCAAACATTCTCTGTTCCAAGGTCTCTTTCAGCCAAGTGATTCAAGCTGCAATGTTCTGAGTTCCCTTCTAATGTCAACATTCTTTGTTCTAAGGTCCTTTCCAGTCTTAATATTATAAGTTCTAACATCCAAGTTCTAAGCTCCTTTCTACCTCTAACATTTGATGTTCTAAGGTTCCTCTTGGTGGTGACATGTTCTAAAGCTCCCTTCAAGTTCTAACATTCAATGTTCTAAGGTCCCTCCCTGTGGTGATGTGTGTTCTAAAGTATCTGTGAGTTTTGACATTCTGTGTTCTAGGGTCCCCCAAGTGCTGGCACGTGGACTAAGGTCCCTTCCAAATCTGACATTCTGTGTCTTAAGGTCCTTCCAAACTTCCACTTTCTCTCTTCTAAGCTCTCTTTCAGCCCAGGTATTCCATTGTCAGTGTTCTGAGTCCCCTTCCAACTTAAACATTCTCTCTTCCAAAGTCTCATCCAGCCCTAACACTCTGAGTCTTAATATCTTGTGTTCCACAGTCTCTTCCAGCTCCCATTCTGTATTCTGCAGTCTCCTCAGCTCTGAAATGGTGAGTTCTAAGGTACTTCCAAGTTGCTACATTCTGCATTCTAAGGTCCCTTCTGGATTTGATGGTCTGTGGCCCAAAGTCCATTCTACTGTGACTGCTAAGGTCCCTTCTGGTTTTGCTCATCTATCTTCTAAGGTTCCCTTCTCTTCTGCAATTGCTTAAGTCTAAAACAGAGCCTCCTGGGAGTTGGCATGGGAGTCTTGGACTCTATAGGCAATCTGTCAAGCATCTCTTAAGTGTCTACCATGTGCCAGACACTGTGCTAAGTCCTACGGATAAAATAACAAAAGCGAAACAATCCTTGCCATTAAGAAACTTAAATTCTAACTGTATGTAGATAAGAATACACAAGAGACATACAGAGTGGATGCACAGTAACTTAACAAGGGAAGGAAGTCACCAGCATTTGGGTGTGGGAATTGAGAGTCTGGGAAAGATCAGCTGTAGAAGCAGGCATTTTAGCCCAGTCTTGAAGGAAGTCAGTGACACTTACTGGGAACCTTTTGGGAAGGGACTTCACAATGTGGGGAAGTGGCAGAGGGATGCTATGGCCTTCCATCTTTCTTCTAGAGGAGTTGGGTCTAGAACCCAGGTCTCCTAAAAACCAGCCTAACTTCCTTTAGTGTCCACTATGCTGGTTTTCACTATTGATTCAGCAACAAATTCTTAGCTGTCCTAAGAGTTTATGGCTAGGATAAACATCAGGAAGAGGCGCTCTATGACTGTTGAACATCATATAAATGTGAGATCTTTTTCTTATGAATCTCGAAAAAGGAAGAGAAGAGATCCCAGACAGGATGGCAGTCCTACAGGAAAGATTTGTGCTTCCTTTTTAGGGAATGGGGGCAGGTGTTGGCTAGGACACCTCTGAATTCCAACTTGCAGGTCCCTGGTAAGGCCTGGCACCAAAGTTCCTCTGTTTGTGGAGCTTGTCTTTGCCCACTCAGGCGATCCTGAGCAGTGCAGAGCTACTCAAACAATCATTTGGAGGTAGAGAATCTAATTCAAATCCTGTCTCTCTTAGTTAGTTCTTGGTACTTAACCACCACCTATGATAGCAGGTGTTTAATACATGCTAACTGGTTGACTGCTAAGGTTGGGCTAGATTTTTAAAAAAAAGTTGCCTTTTTATAATTCTCTAAGGTTTAAAAAGTCTTTCCACAAAAACCCTGTGATAGAGACAGTTACAAGTATCATTATCCCCATTTTATAGATGAGAAAACTGCCCCCTTAGAGTTCTGAGGTGATGGGACAATGGTCACACAGTTACCAAGTGTCAGAGCTAACTTTTGAATCCGAATTCTTTCTGATTCATTCCTTCTCGTTCCCTTATACCACACTGCCTCTTTCAGGGATCTCTGAGATCTCTTCCAGCACTAAATTCCTTGGCCTTACAATGTGGCCTGAGAGCTGTACATAGCCAGTCACAAAAACCTGGATTTAAGTCTCTCCTCTGCCTCATTCTGGACTATATGACCTTGGGCAAGTCCCTCATCCTCTTAACGTCTCAAGCAACTAAAAGCGTAACAACAACTACTAGCACTTAGACAGGGTTTAAGGTTTTTAAAGCACCTTACATAGATTATCTCAGTTGATGGACTGGCAGGTAGTTGTAGTTACTATCCTTTACAAATGAAAAAAAATGAGGCAGATAGAGGTTAAGTGACTTGCCCGGGGTCACACAGCTCATATGTACCTGAAGCAGCATTTGAACTCCAGTCTCTCTAGCTCCAAATGCAGCACTCTGTCTACTGTATGACCTTCCAAGGGCCAGTCTGGACTGGGAAAAGATGATCCTCCCTGAGAGCTGTCCACAGCTAGGACATGATAGGATTGGTCCAACCCAACCATGTCCCATCCTACACAGAAAAAGCTGGGAGGAGGAAAGTGGTAGTGCTCAGTTAGGATCAGGAAAAGCTAGCTGTCAGCTCAGCTCTGACACTTCCTAGCTGCGTGACTCCTAGCAAGTTACTTAACTCTAGCTGATCCTCAGTTTCTTCCTCTATAAAATGGGGAAAGCAATCCTCATGCTGCTTACCACAGAGGATTATGGTGAGAAAACACTTTGTACAGCTAAATCTCTCCAGGAATAGAAGTTATTTTTCTTAGCTAGATCATTTCTTCATCCAGGCTTTAGCTGAAGCACCTAAGGTATTTTTTTGTGGGGGAGGTGGTTTAAAGGCAAACACCTTCCCAGTATGGATACATCTACAAGACCTCCTCCACTTCCCCACTCTCTCAGTGACTGAAGGTGGGGGTAGGGGTGACTTCTTGATCCTGTTCAGAGCCAGAAAGAATAATAAAATGAAATAATGCCAAGGAAAACACAGCAGAATGTCAGGGGACAATTCCCTGGTAGAAAAATCTGCTGGGTAATGGAGTAGGGTTTGGAGCTGAAGTTGAGGAGATTTCTTCTGATAATGCCCAGACTGGGCTGTGGTTCCCGCAGGGTATCCAGACTGAGACTTGACTTGAGCCATGCCTAGCTAACTGGGTCTGGGTTCTCAGGTCATGACATTGGAATCACAACTGTCCTGTTTCTTGGTAGAACCTCCATCTTCCCTTTCCGCCTTGGGAAGAGAAATGTGCCTATTGGGACAGACAGTCTAACAGGTGCCCATGAAATCCTGACTGCTTTGAATTTCTGTGACAGAAGATTCATCCAGCATTTATTAAGCCCCTCTTATGTGTAGGGCACTGTGTTAGGTGCCAGGGATGCAAAAAACAAAATCTTCCTAGCCTGTGAGGACTTTATATTCTATAAGAAATATACACAGGTCATTGAATACAAAATATATACAAAGTAACATTGGGGTAGTTGGACAAAAAGAGACAGAAGGTTGGCTTCTATTATGAAGGATGGAGTTCAACCTGCCTGTGATACAGATGGACTGGGTGACTTTGGGCAAATCACTTTACCTCCTCAGTGTCCCAAGCAGCTGTCTAACGTCCTAAATTTCTGAGAAGGTGCCCATCTGTGATGAGAGAAGAAGGTCTTCCCCAGGAGCCCTGTACACTTACAAAAACCCAGACCCAGCCAAAAACCTCTTTATATTGAAGAGGGGGGAGACCAGCTCTGAACACAGGGGGCACAGGAAAGGTGGGACCTGAAGTGAACCTTGGAGGAAGGCAGGGATTCTAAGAGGTAAAGGTGAGGAGGGTGGACATTCCTGGCATGAGAGACAATTTGTGCAAAGTAACAAACCACAGATGGAATGTCATTCATGGGCCAAAGCAAGAAATAGAAGAACATAACAGGACCAGGCTAGAGCAGTGCGGTATCTGGAAGAGCTGGAGCCTTAGTCAGGGATGTGATTGGAATCCCAGCTGCCACAGTCACCATCATGGGATTTAGGGCCAACAAGTCACCTAGTTCAACTCTCTTCACTTCACAGGCGAGGAACTGAGTCCCAGAGAGCAAAAATGACAGGGAATGGAGAGCAGAGCCAGGATCTTGACTCCAGTGATTTACCCATTCAACTTTCTGTCTGCTATACTACGACTGATGTGAGGCAGTGGGATGGAGTGGAAAGAGGACATCTGGATTCGAATCCTGATTCTGCTACTTTTTAGCTATGTGACCTTGGGCAAGAAGCTTCCCCTCTCTGGGCCTCAATTTCCTCCCCTGTAAAACTGTAAAATGAAAGTATGATACTGAGCAAAGCTCCTCTTGAGGACCTAAGCCCAATGCTTCTGTGATCCTTCAAGTGAAGCAATGAATGCCGAAGAGGTGAGGGGGAGGGAGGGAAACACACACACGCACACAGAATAATCACAGAAGAGAGGAAAATGAGAAAGAGAGACAGATGGAGAGACAGAGACACAGAGATTGAGAGAAATTGGGAGAGGGAGGGAAGAGAGAGAAAAGGAGGGAGGAAGACAGAGGGAGAGAGCAGAGAGAGCACTAGCATGGGGAAGATGTGACAGCTGTAAGTCACGGTGGTGTTACCACAGTCTTAGCTTTTATTACTTAACTCCCTGCACTCATTCATTTATTTATTTATTTTGCTCTTTGGGAGAAAAAGCCTGAAATCACACATCTTGGGGGGATGAGCTGCGAGCTAGAAGAGATACTTCCCCCAATCTGCCCGACAGGATCCTCATCCCATGCCGTCTGGCGTGACATTAGCGCCTGCCAGCTTGGGCATGCTAATCACATTTGCATTGTGCTGGCTAGTGGAACAAGTACTTCCCTGGCTGAGGTTGGCTCCTTCCCTGCAGGGATCAGAGCCCAGGAGGGAGGAGTGGGGAGACAAGGGAGGAGGAGAAGTCCCAGGAGTCCCTGATCCAGTCCTTCGCCCAGCCTCTTGGAGGGTACGAATGGATCAGCTAGTCAGTGGGGAGCTGGCATTTTTGTCTCTGATTTTGTCTTTTTGACATAAGGGGTGTCTAACACTATACCACTGGTTTAGTTGCTGGGTCAGGCACAGCTTCCTGCCTCCCCACACCCAAGATATGATATCAAGCATAGAGGGGAAAGAAGAGGAGAGACTGAATTGGGTTGAGAACCAGGATGTGGAGAAAAATGGGGCAGCTGAGGTGGGTGGATGATGGAGAACCAATGAAATAAGCAGGATTCCGAGACTCACCAAATGTTTAAATTCCAGAATCTGAGTTAGAATCCTGAACTTGATCGAGTGTCCCCACTACACAATACCTGAGTAGTTGTTGACCATCTGGCCTCTGCCTGAATACCTTGAATGAGGGTGAACTCACTCTCACAAAAGCAACCCATCCCACTTTGGGATTGCTCCAATTGTTAGAAGCTTTTTCTTTACCTCAAACCAGGGCTTCTGTTTCTGCTCTCTGGAGCCAAGCAGAACATGGCTGGATTCTTCTCCAGGGAACGACCATTTCAATATTTATAGCCACGATGCTCTCCACAGTGTTTTCTTGTCTTTACACTCCATATTACAAATGATCATAGTTTGGCACAGACTTCAGGATCAATGGAAAGACTGGGAAACACCTGGAATTGGGTTGGGGGAGCCACATTGGGAGTCCTATTTACAATCTAGAGGAAGGGTCATTGTTGGCTTTGCTTGTACCCAACAGGTGAGCTTGCTTTGGATGGCTTGGGAACTTGCGTAGTCAGAGGTCTTGATTGATAGACCCTGAACTGAACTTCTGGGAAAGCACTGAACATCAACCCGGATTCCATTGTTGGCTGTGGAGGTAAGGAAGGTCCTCGATCTGACTCTGTGTGATTTCACATAGTAAAAGTGCTGGAGTTCTGCCCAGAGATCATATACCAGATCTACAAGTCTGGCACTCTTCCACAGTGATGCTCCATACTAAGAGAGCTAATGTACAAGCTACAAAAGTGATTTTTCACTTTACAAAATGTGTCCCATTGAATTACATGGTTTTTTTTTAATGTTTTTTTTTTCTTATATCACTATCACTACTTAGAGACTACCTCCTACCCTTATTGAATCCTCTTTTGCACAAGAAAGTACAGATAAGTAAAATAATTTAACACATTGACCACATAGGGCCACATATGCCTCGTTCTGTACCTATAGGACCACCTCTCTGTCGAAAGGTGGGGAACATTGTCCCCATTAGGTCCCTGAAGTCATGATTGAACGCTATTGTTCAGGGATCTGAAGTCTTTCGAGGTGGTTTTCCTTTATATTATTGTGGTTGTGCATGCATTATCCTTCTGGTTTTGCTAACTTGGTTCTGCATCAGTTTATAGAAATCTTCCCAAGTTTCTCAGAATTGTTTCTCAATGCAGTACTTTGGATTGCTTTAAATCGTGTGTTGTGGCTCACTTGTTGCAGTTGCATCTGACTCTTCATGACCCCATTTGGGGTTTTCTTGGACAGAGACACTGGAGGGGTTTTGTATTTCCTTCTCCAGCTCATTTTATAGATGAGGAAACTGAAGCCAACAGGATGAAGTGACTTGCCCAGGGTCACACAGCTAGTAAATGCCTGAAGCTGGATTTGAACTCATGAAGATGAATCTTCCTTCCTGACTCCAGGCCCAGCGCTCTACCCACTGTGCCTCCTAGCTGCCTCGATGGTATACATCTGTGAAGTAGGATTTAATTTCCAAAAAAATAAGTGTTACCTTTTAGAAATACATAATATCTGTTGTGCTAAGCCATGGACATTCATGCCATAATATTGCCAGTGATGGTCATTTTGACCCATCTCTAAATAGTGTGGGACTGGTCTCTCCCTCTTGCACTTTAGAGAAACAAAATGTTGAATGGGTTCTACCCATTGGATCCCTCAGTATTGTGAGGACTGAGGGTAATTTTCTGACAGGATCAGAGATTTAGAGCTGGAAACCTACCTTAGAAACCATCTGGTCCAACTTCCTCATATTGCACACAGGGAAACTGAGGCACAAAGAGGATGATTTGGCCAAGATCACACAGATAGTAAGTGGCAGAATCAAGCCTTGAACCCAGGTCCCCCAAGTATAATTCTTAGTGCCCTGTAGTATGAAGGCCCATTACAGGACTAGGCACAGCTCTCCAAGGCTCATTGCTCAAAGCTCCCAAATGCTCTGCAGGGAGGAGCAACCAGCTGGTGCAGAGGAAATAAAACTTAAACTGGAGTGAGGAGCCTTGGGCTTAAATCCCATCCTTGCTCCTTACTGCTTCTGGGAACTTCAGCAAGTTGCTTTATCTCTGAGACTTGGCCTCCCCATCTATTAAATGAGACAATTGGGGTTATGAAGGCTGGCTTGAGCCCCCCAATCCTGGGATGCTGGGATCCCATTTTGTCTGTTTACTAACTGTATGACTCTACTCAAGCCAATTAAGCATTCTGAATCTTTGGTTCCTTCTTTTGTCAGTTGGCACTTATTAAGTTCCTACTGTGTTCTTCTAATCAAGGCAGCTAGGTGACGCCATAGTGCATTGAGTGCTGGAAGATTCATATCCCAAAGTTCAAATCTGACCTTAGACATTTGCTAGCTCTGTGACCCTGGGCAAGTCACTGAACCCTGCTTGCCTCAGTTTCCTCATCTGTACAATGAGCTGGAGATGGATATCTTTGCCAAGTATCTTTGCCAAGAAAACCTCAAATGGGTTTACTAAGAATTAGAAACAGCTGAAATGACTGAATATCTATGTGCCAGGCACAATGATAAGTTCTGGGGATGCAAAGAAAGGCAAAAGACAGTCCTAGCCCTTAAGGAACTCACAATCTGAGGGGGAAGACAACATGCAAGCAAATATCAAATGACGCTATATACACAGTAAAAAGGAAAGGGCTGTGTTAGGCAATTTCTAAGGTCCCTGTTGGCTTTAAAATGTCTGTTCTATCCCAGGTCTGAAGTCTATAGGGAAAATCTGAAACAAGAGGTCACTTGGATTCATCCTAGACAGCAGGGAAGGCTGGCTGGGTCCCAGAACCCCCAGGACTCACACTTCCCACATTACCTCAGCCCCTCCCCCAATGGGCACAGAACAGCCATTCATCCTCCTGGCATTGATAAAGAAGCTCTCGTGCCCACCCATATGCCACTCAGGGGCCAGCCTCTGTTTGCCGGCTGAGATCCTCTGGCACTCTCCACCATTGGGCTACAACAGGAGGCATCCATTGGGAGGGGCTCACTGGTGCCAGCTGGAGCTACAAGGAGAACTTGGCCCCCTTCTCCCCTTTGTTATTCACTTCCCTTCCCAGACTCCTTCACTCCAAGCCATCATAAGATCCCCAAATTCAAAGCTGGAAGGACCCTTGGAGTTCTGCTAGTCCCCCTACTTCATTCTACACATAAGGAAACCAAGCATTAGAGAGGAAAATCACTTGTCCAAAGTCACACAGTACTCATATTTGAACTCAAGACCTTTGACTTCAAACCTTGCTATCTTTCCTTTATATGAGACTGTCTGTAGTGCTTAAAAGTCTCCTTTTTGTGTCTTCCCATCCTGGGCATGTGATCTTGAGTCACACACTGTGTCCAATCCACCAAGGTGCCATGACTCTGGTCTGTAAAACTGATCTTCACACCAGCACTCACGAGTGGGCCATCACAGATCTGGGTCTTGGAATTTACACAAATGGAGCGAGTTTAGAGAGGGAAGCTGGGTTTCCTTTTTGGCCAGAAGTGCTCTGGAGCCACATTTCCTTCTTAGTTCAAGGCCCCTTTTCACTGCCTGACTGATTTGTGTCCTGAATAGAGTCTGGGGATTTTTTTTTTTTTTTGGAAAGATGGTAGAGCCTGAGAAGTAACATCTGTTGATCTGGCAACATCTGCCCCTGTGACTTCCTCCCTTCACACACCAGACTGCCCCCCACCCCTAACTTCCAACACTCTTCTAGGATAATGAAGGCATGGCAGGGCCCTGTAGCAGCAGGCAAGAGCCAGCTGCTTTCAGCCCTGCAAAAGGCCAAATTCACCAGGCTCTGCTAGTAGCCCCATCCCCAAAGATGGCTTTTGGGTCAATAGAGACTGTAGTCAGAGCTTCCCTAGCCAGGGATTTACCTCTGCCCTCATTGCATAGAATCACAAATCTAGAGCTAGAAGTAACCTCAGGGGCCATCCTGGCCAACTCCCTCATTTTTCAGCTGAGGAAACTGAGGCCCAAGGACATGAAGTGCCATATCCAAGCTTACATTAGCAGCCAAGAGGAGATGCAGCTGTGACGAGTTCAATATTCTTTTCACTGGAAGGGCCCCATATAATTCTCCTCTCTTCCAGCCCCTCATTTTATAGCTGAGGAAATAGGACCAAAGAGATTCAGTGACTTACCCAAGGTCATGTAGTTAGCAAATGGTAGAGCTGAGATTCAAATGCAGATGTGGTGACTCCAAATTTAGTTCCCTTTCCACTGAAAAGGCCTTTAAAGTTCCCTTCTGGCCCAGCCCTTCCTTTGACAAATGAGGAATCTGAGACCTGGATGAGACTTGGGGCTCACAGCTCTATCGCTGGAGGGAACTTCAGAGGCACTGTAGTCCAACTGCTTCATTTCATGGATGAGAAAACTGAGAGCCCCAAGGTCACACAGGAAGACTAGGGCAGCGGAGGAGCTGTGGTTTTCTAATTCCAAATCAATAAGCATTTATTAAGCACCTGCCCTCAGGGAGCTTGTGCTCTCTATAATCTCAAGTGAGATCACATGTGTGAAGTGCTTTGCAAACCTTAATGTGCTGTTCTAGTATTAAGCTGTATTATCATTGTATTCATATAATACAAATATAATTACATTGTATCTATGTACATGGGGATGGCTAGGCAGAGAGAGTGCTGAGCCTGAAATCAGGAAGATCTGGGTTCAAATTTGACCTGAGACACTTACTAGCTGGATGACCCTGAGCAAGCCACTTAACCCAGTTTGCCTCAGTTTTCTCATCTGTAAAATGAGCCAGAGAAGGAAATGGCAAACCTCTCTAGTATCTTTGCCAAGAAAACCCCAAACAGGGTCATGGAGAGTCAGACATGACTGAATCAACTGAACAAGAGCAAAAATCATTACATATAAACACATATAAATTATATATAAATATTACATATAAAATTATTGCACATACATATACATTATTACATATAAATATGTTGCATATCAATATAAAGTATA
>CM053583.1:21392376-21417481 GCA_028627135.1 Pseudochirops cupreus | reverse complement strand
CTATGAATACAATGTCACTGGGGGCAGTACCCCTTGGAAGATGAGGATGGACTTCTAGTATAGAAGTTGGTGCTTGAGATGATCCTTGGAAAGAAGGAATGGATCCTAAGAGATGGGGCAAGGGGGAGAGGAGTGAGAGAGTGAATTCCAGCTATCCTTCACCTGTGGTACCTTCAGGTTTACAGAAGCACTTTTCTTCATTTGGCAACCCAAATCTTGGTGTACCCATTTTACAGAGGAGTAAAGGATAAAGTGACTTGTCCAGGGCCTTACAGCTAGAAAGTGGTGGAGTGTGACCAGAGCCCAGGGTTTCTTATCCCAGGTCCAGGGTTTTGTTTTTTTTTTTTCCCCTGTGCTCCTGAGGCTTGCTTCTCCATATATCTCCTGGACAATGGAAGAAGTAAGAGTGAGCTGAAGCAAGTGAGGGGCAGGTGGCTACTCTGCTGTGCTGAGTTAGCATCTGGACAAAGGACTCAGCTGAGAGAGACCCTGAGGTCAGCATCTAAATGATCTACCAGGAGAAAGGCTGGGGCCATATCCGCAGCAAATGTTTCCAATAAGCTCTCTGGGTATAATCATATGCATCACTGTTTCCCCTGCTATGTTCATGCTCCCTTCACTTCCCGCTCATAAAAATGTTGACATCAGCAGAGCGCCTGCTCTGGGGGTTTACCACTGTTGGGGGAGGGCCAAGGCTGGAGAAACACTACCTCCTAAGTGCAAAATGCTTCCAGACTGCTGAGTGGCCTAGGACTCAGAAGAGGCCTTAAAAGATCATCTGATTCTACCCCTCATCTTGTTTTAAAGATAGGGAAACTGAGGGATTCTATTTGCTTGCCTAGTAGTGGCCAAGCTGAAACTAGAACCCAGAACCGCATCCTTGGAAAACAGCCAGAATTAATCATAACTCACAATTTCTCTAGCACTCCAGGATTTATGAAGAGCTTCCCTCAAAAGATCCCTTTGAAGGAGGATAAAGATTGAAATGACCATTTTATTGATGAGGAACCTGAGCCTCAGATTGATGAGGGGACTTACCCCCAAATCACATGGCTGGTAGCTGGGGCTTCTCATTCTAATCTCAATATGCTCTTTCTTCTACCCCCTGCATACATAGTAAATGGCACCAGCAGATGGGGGAATCAGGAACATTTTCTTATAGAATTTGGCCCTTGAGACTCTAAGGGGGAATCTCAGGAGTATTCCTTCTGCCTTCAAAGAAGCCAGGGTCCAGTTGTAGGTAAGAGCCCAGTAACTTCATTTTTCTGGTTGAAATTTCATCGTACCAATACTGAGTGAGCTCACCTAGATTTATTATGCAAATACCAGCCAGCCACCCATCACCATCCTGTTGTGAAGGCAGGCTGGGTGAGTGTGTGCCTCCAGGAAGGAGGGCATGTTGGGGAGGTGGAGGGAGGGAGGATGAGGCAGGCAGTATGTCATTGGGTCAAGGGATTAGAAGCTTTAAGTCAGAAGAACTGAGTCCAAACCCAACCCTGCCACTGACTAGCTCTGTGACCATGGTTAACTTACTTAACCTTTCCAATCCTCAGTTTTCTCATCTGCAGAATGGGGATAACATGCACACTTCATACTTCAGTGGTTTGTAATGAGGAAAGTGAGTTCAGAGAGTGGGGCTCTAGTCCTGACCCTGCCATGTTCTGCTTGACCTCTAGCAAGTCACCTGAGCTCTACAGTTCTCAGTTTTCCCATTCTGACATTCTGTGTTTTAAGGACTTTCCCAGTTCTAACATTCCATGCACTCTTAGGGTCAGAAATCTAGAGCCACCAGGGACTCCAGAAACCAGCTAGTGCAATATCTTTATTTTACAGATGAGGAAACTGAGTAAATTAAAGTTTAAGTGATTTACTTGTAAGTGTTGCACTTAGGATTTGGGCCCATGTCTTTCTAACTCCATTTTTGGTGCCCATATGCATTGTACCACGATGCCTCCCTTTGTTCAAAGATCATTTGTCTCTCTGCCATTCTATGTCTAAGTTCCTTCTGCCTCTGACATTCTCTGTTTCAAGGTCCCTTCCACATCTGACTCAGCTCATAACTGGGTTTTTGTGGTTAGTTCTGGATACCACACTTTAGCAAAGACATTGACAAGCTGGAGACCGTCCAGAGGTAGGGCAGCCAGTATGGTAAAGGAGGGGCCACATAAGGATCTTTTGAGGGAACTGAAGATAATTAACCTGGAGGGGAAAAAAGGATGAGGTGGAAAAGGATGGCTGTCTTCAGGTAGATGAAGAGCTGTCATGTGAAAGATGTAATTGACTTGCTCAGGATGGTGCCAGAGGTCAGAGCCAGAAGCCATGGCCACAAGCTACAATGGGCACAAAGTTTGAAAAATTTGTGAAGTTGCAAAATTGAAATTTGGTGTCAGGGGAAAATTTCCTAACATTCTGAGCTGTCCAGAAGGTAATTGGTGACCTGGGTGGTCATGTGTTCCCCCTCTTCGAAGGTCCTTAAGCAAAAGCTGTTATACTGGGAATTCCTTTGGAAGATGGGTTCGATTATATGACCACTGAGCTCCTTTCCAACTCAGAAAATCCATGATCCTACGCTCTAAGGTCATCTCTGGCTTTGACATTTCTCCATTTTATATTTAATGGCACCTTCCTTCCCTCTCTGACATTCTTTGTTCTACAATCTCTTCTTGTGCTGCCATTATGAGTTCAATGTCTTGTGTTCTAAGGTCCCTGTCCTCTTACTCTGTGACCCCAGGCCAGTCAGTCCCTCTAGAGTTTTAAATGAAAGTGAGGCTAAAAGCCACATCATACCAAATATTTTGATGGTGTTGGAGGTGGTGCCCCATTTCCTGATTCATGGGTGGGAGACACAGGGAAGGAATGTAAACCCTGATAGACAAGCCTCCAGAAGGTTTAAATGGAGATGGGAGGATTTGGTTACCTGCAAATAGGAGGGAGCAGCCAAACCTGTGGCTTTGGAGAGTCATTGCTACAATACTGGAGTGAGAAATTATCTATCATATTTATCATATCATTATCCATCTATCAAACCTGTGGCCCAGTGGCTTGTTTGCTCTAGGGAATGCCCTTGCACACTAGTACCTCCAAGGAGCCAATGTGCACCTCTGGGGTACTCGTCCACTCAGTCAAACAGGTCAGGAGGTCTTGCACTGCCCTCCATGTCCCCTTCACAATGAGCTCAGTCTCACATGAACAAAACAAGGGCTGCTGCATTTCTCTCCTTGCTTTTGGGTAGCTCATCTCCACACTAGAATCCAGAGTGTGACTCCCTGAGCCTCTCCCGAAGGCAGCACAGCATTTGCAATCTGCGCACATCCCAAGAAAGCTGCCCAGCATGACTTCTCTGAGTCCTCTGCTGTCAGCAGGGATGTCTGCCATGGGCAGCCCTGGCAACAGGGCTGCCTGCTAATTACTGGTGGTCAGGTGTTCTGTAGACTTTGCAGCCTCAGAAGGCTCTTGATGGGGTCTGTGACATGAATGCTTCTGCCAAGATCCCCAGTGGTTGAGTAATGACATGAAGATCTATCATTTGAAGTATAAATAATGATTGCCATGATTAGTTTGTACTAGAGTTCTTGTGGGTCACTCTTTGCTGGATCGCAGGAGTGAGTCAGAGCCAATGGAAATGTACATGGATGTGCATGTGTGTGCACGTGTGTGTGCGTGTATGTGTGCAAGTATTTGTGTGGGTGTGGGTGTGTATGTCTGTGTGTGAAGAGAAAAGATGAACAGACTGGGTGTCCTCCTGGGAGGGGACTGGTATGTGTTCAGTTTATCTACCCAGCCAATGAGCCAACGGAATGTCTAGGAACTGGAGTGGAATTAATATGCCCTTGGGGGTGTCTTTATCCTCAGTGAGAATTAATGTTCCAGGCACCTTAGTGTGAATAGAACCTTTTCCTAGTAAGTAGGCGGGAAGTGTGTTTGTTTTTGTTCTGTTCTGTTTTAGTTTTATAAACTCAGGCTATAGGAGCAGCTAAGTTTTGAAGTACATAGTACACTGATCTGGAGTCAAGAGGACCTGAGTTCAAATGTGACCTCAGACACTTACTATGTGACCTTTGGCAATTCATTTAACTCCAATTGCTTCTAAAAAAAAAAAAAAGCTAAGTCTCTGGAGTCAGAGACCCTGGGTTCAAGTCTCATCCCTGATGCTTACTACCTGAGTGACCAGAGGCAAAGCAAAACCTTTCTGGGCTTCCGTTTTCTCATCAGAAAAATGAGGGGGTTGAACTAAAAGGCCTCAGAGATCTCCTCCTGCTTGAAATATAGATCCTAATCATAAGGAGTAACCTCCAAAGCAGTGATTGGCCTCATTTTGCCAATGAGGAAACTGAGGCAAACAGGGTTAGTTGACTTGCTAAGGGTCACACAGCTGGTAAGTATCTGAGGCCTGATTTGAACACAGGTCTTCCTGACTCTAGGACCAGAGCTCTATCCACTGCAGGGCCACCTAGCTGCCCTGTCCTCAGCACTAGAACTGGTGAAAAGGGGGAATGGACTACCTTCGGAAGTAGCAGCCTGCCCCTCCTAGGTGTCTTCTAGAAGAAGCTGATAACCACTTCTTTTTTTTTCAATTTTGTAAACATTTTTATTTAAAGTTTTGAAATGTGAATTCTATGCTTCCCTCCTTCCCTCCTTCCCCTCCTCCTTCCTCTCCTCCCTCTTCCCTCCTTCCCTCCCCTCCTCCTTCCCTCCCTCTTCTCTCCCTCCTCTCCTCCCTCCCCCCTCTTCCTCCTTCCCTCCCTCTTTCCTCCCTCCCTGAGACAGTAAGCAATCAGATCTAGGTTATACATGTGCAGTTATGTCAAACATTTCCATATTAGTGGTGACTGTTTCTGAGGGGCTCTCCCAGCTTGAGTTTTGGGGATTTTCTAACCATACTGGGTGTCTGATTTCATCCTGTACCAGTTGCTCTCTGGGTGGAGGGAGGCCACTCGAGGAATTCATGCAGGCTTAGAGGGACCTGTGGACTCCCTCAGACGACCATGACCTGGCCCTGCCACGTAAAGCTGGGAAGTTAGGGAGGATCACAGGGCTGGTGGCTCCTTTGAGAATTCCATGGGCCAAGAACTCTCAGTACTTTCCAGTGGTTAGGGGCATGTATGTGACAAATACTTGCAGAACTAAATTGAATTGGTGTCACTGCAGGGAGTGAATCACGTTTGGAAGGAGGAAATAGTAACCAGGAGCTTGTAAGCAGCAAGAGCTTTCAGAAGGCTGGTCCAGTAGCCATGTATGGTGTGGGCTGGAGCCAGGGACAGGCTGGAGGCTGAGGGGCCAACTGGGAAGCTGTTGCAATAACCCAGGCAGGATTCCTCCGATAGCAGAGACATTATGAAGGGAGAGATATTTGGATTAATTGACCAATTACTGAAAGAATAAGCACTGACTGTATGCCAAGCTGTGAGCTAAGTATGGAGAGCACAGATAAGAAATAAGGTGGTGTCTGTTCTCAAGGAGCTTACCTCCTTCTAGGAAGAAGTAACAGAGGAAAGTAGTGGCCAGGGCAGAATGCTTGGGCCTGGGGAGTCACAGCTGATCCATAGGGCAGGCTGGCCATGGTCGTACCTTTGAGAATGTGTGGCATAATGGGAAGGGCACCTGACTTGGAGCCAGGGAGACCTGGGTTCAGACCTGGTCTCAGACACTTCCTAGCTCTATGCCCTGGGCATATCACTGAACCCCCTTCGTGCCTGAGTTTCCTTTTCTGTGAAATGAAGAGGGTGGAATCAATGTCTGTTGCATGTCAGATTTCCTCTGTCTGTCTTCTTTCCCTCTTTGGGCCTTGACCACCAACAAGACAGCGGAGCTGGAGTCAGTGACTTCCCAGGTCTCTTTCAGCTGTGGTTCCTATGATTCTGAATGTCCTGAGACCCAAACAGTGGGATCTGTTGGCTTGCCTATGGATTTGGAATTGAGCTATGGCTGCCCAGACTTTTCGAATGCCAGGCCTTCCTCTTGGCTTCCTGAAGCGGCCCGCCCCTTGCACAGTGGGTATTAAAGTATCAAGTTTAGCCGTAACCAGCAATCAGAAGTGGTTTGTGGTTTGCAGGGAGAATGCAGAGGGGGGACCTGAGCCAGCTGGCCTCAAGGCCCTGGTGTTCATGGCTAGTCCTTGTGATGCCAGCCCCTCCAGATGTGGGCTTCAGGAAAGGACACAGGAGCTGGCAGGGCATAGATAAAGAGCCATGAGTAACTACAGAGGTCACTGGTCCAACTGCTCCAAGCCCCTTATTCTACAGATGAGGAAGCAGAGACCCAAAGAAGTGATTTCTTTAAAGTCACATAGGTAGTAGTTGCAGGGCCTGGATTCAAACCCACATCTTTGCCCTGGGGTTGAGGCCTCTCTGTATTGTACTTGGTTTCTTTTGCTGCAGATGTAGAGAGAGGAGAGGAAGAGCAGGGAGTGCCCTTGGGCCAGTTGTTTCCTAGGCCTTGGCCTCCTATGTTAATCAGTAAGGATTTATTGGGCTCTCACTGTATACACCATGCTGAATGCTGAGTTAGGAGCTGTGGAGGATACAGACAAGTGTGGCCTTGCAGCCTGTCAGAGCTGGGAGGAACTTTAGCACAGAATGTCAGAGCTGGAGAGGGCCTTAGAACACAGGATGTCAGAGCTGGAGGGGGCCTTAGAGCACAAAATGTCAGAGCTGGAGGGGGCTTTGGAACAGGGAATGTCAGAGCTGGGAAGGAACCTTAGAACACAGGATGTCAGAGCTGGAGGGGGGCCTTAGAACAGGGAATGTCAGAGCTGTGAGGGACCTTAGAACATAGAACATCAAAGCTAAAGGAGCCTTAGAACAGGGAATGTCAGAGCTGGGAGAGACCTTAGAACATAGAATGTCAGAGCTGGAGGGGGCCTTAGGAATCATCTAGCCCAAACCCCTTATTCGACAAGTATGGGAACTGAGGTCCAGAAACCTGAAGCAACTTGCCTCACTATGTGGCCCATGGTCAGATATCAGCACAGGTCTGACCCTCAGACCAGAACCATTTTTCCCACACTCTTCCATCTCACTACAACCTCAAAATTGGGGTAAGAGTGAGAGTAAAAGTGACAAGCAGGCTGAGTTCAGCTTAATATAAGGGAGAAAGTCTGAACAAAACCCAGTAATTAGAGTTGGATGGATTGGAGGTAATGAGCTCCCCATCAGTGATTTTATTAAAATAAGAAATTAAGTTTATAGGGAATTTTAAGGTTTGCAAAGAGCTTCCTATGATATCTCACTTACGCCGCATGACAGCTCTGTGAGTAAGGCCCTACAGGTGTCTCTCTCTTACGGAAGAGAAAATGGAGGCTCATTCAGTAACACTTATGGTCAAAAGTGTCAGTGGTGAAATTCAAACCCACATCCTCCTGGCTCCAAATCACAGGGCTTCTCCTTTTTATTAAAAAAAAAAAAAGTAATTATTCCCACCTTCATTCCTCGTTCCCCTATCCACCTATTTCTTGTTTTCCTGCTGGCTGGGGCTGCGACCAACGACTGGTTAGCACTTGCCTAGGTATGTTCTCTGTTAGAAAATTGATGTCAATAATACAATGAAATATTCAATTTTATTTTTTTAAGTAATCTTCAATAGAAGTGGCTGCCTCTGTTGACAGACTCTCCTGGAAGTCACCAGGATTTTTGGAGGACTCCAGATCTGTGCCGTTCTTGTTTTGGGTGATGACAATAATAAAGAAGACAATCAGAATTTATATTTATTTACTCCTTTAAAGTCTGCAAAGCACTTCACATACACAATCTTGCTTAAGCCTCACAACAACTGTGGGAAGTAGGTTTTTATGATCACTCCCATTTTATAGATGGGGAAACTGAGTCTCAGAGAGGTTTACCCAAAGTCAGATAGCTAGTTAGTGTCTGAAGAGGAATTCAAAGCTTGGTCTTCCTGACTCCACATCTAGTTCTGTCAGGTTCTTGTACTGACCGATCTGCCTTTGAATAAGCAGCCTCTTGGAGTGGAAGAAGGACCTGGAATCAGTAGATCAGGGTTCAGGCCCTGGTCTTGCCAACTAATAGCTGAGTGACCTTGGATAATTAACTTAATCTCTCTCTGAGTCTAGGTTCCTAGGATATAAAATACTGTTTTCTATCAGGGATCTTTATGTATGCCTTGGAGCCCCTGGGCTATCTGGGGAAGCCTATGGACCCCTTCTCCAAAGCATAAGTTTAAATACATGAAATAAAACATATACTAGGGTTACAAAGGAAAGCAATTGTTTTCAAATACAGTTGCCAAAATACTAACAAAAACAGGTTCATGGACCCCAGGTGAAGAACCCTTGTTCCGGATAACCTCTCAGCTTCCTTCGGATCAATAGACACTGATTAAGTACCTACTTTGTGCAGGCACTGTACTGAGCACTGGGGATACAAAAAGATGGTCCCTGCCTTCAAGGAGCTTACTGTCTACCTCACAGTCTATTCAAAGCAAGCTCTATACAGGATAAGTGGGAGACATTGGAAGAAGAGGGATTAGCAGTGGTTCTCAACCTACCTAATGCTGCAACCCTTTATTACAGGTCCTCATGTTGTGGTGACTCCCAACCATAAAATCATTTTCGTTGCTACTTCATAACTGTAATTTTGCTACTGTTATGAATCATAATGTAAATACCTGATATGCAGGATGTATTTTCATTATTACAAATTGAACATGCCCCACAGGTTGAGAACTGCTGGATTAGGGGAGCTTTCCTACAGAAGATGTCATCGATCTGATTTTTTAGGTCCCGAAGTCCCTTTCAGCTCTACCCTTCTGTGTTCTCAGGTCCCTCTCGGTGGTGACATACTGTGCTCCGAGGTCCCTCCTGGCTCTGACATTCTAGTGCTGAGGTCCCCTCCCAGTCTGGGCACTTTACAGTCTGTTCCTTAATGTCCCTCTTAGCTCTGTGTTCTGTGATTTCCCACTTTGAGAACAAGACCTACACTCAGTCCCCTGTCCTTCCATAGCTTTTTCTCTCCCAAGATTCCCCCTAGGGATTCATTCCCAGAGCTATAGACAATCACAACTCCCAGAAGACAGGCTCTCCCTCACTTGCCTCTGTCTGTGGGCTCTCCTAGGAATTAGGAGCATCTGTTTGGGGCCTTCCCACTCCCCCCGCCCAACTGGATATAAAGCAATCCATGGAGGAGGTGGCCTAAAGCCAGCCCAGCATCTGGGCAGCATCAGTGTTTCACTCTCACTCCCTAAACCATTTTGTCTCCCTCCCCCTTTCCCCCGACTGCCACTTCTCCCCCCCCCCCAACCAGGACTGGGAGTTTGGATTTGTAACCTCAGTGTTTAAATAATGTCAGCAGGCTGGCTCATTTAATTTGCTCACAGTTAGGAGGGAAA
Organism: Pseudochirops cupreus; assembly: GCA_028627135.1. NCBI lineage: Eukaryota > Metazoa > Chordata > Mammalia > Diprotodontia > Pseudocheiridae > Pseudochirops > Pseudochirops cupreus. The sequence goes on along the minus strand of CM053583.1, from coordinate 21,408,142 downwards.
GAGAGGGAAAAGGAATAAGAAAATGCCAGAGCTCCAGCCACAAGACCTGAGGAACAAGAAATGAAAGGCAGTGATTGCATTGGGCTGGACCCCCCTTCCTTTCCTCCAGGCCACTCTTTCAGTGCATTTGCTGATGTGACAAATTCTCCCTGTTCCTGGGCCTTCCTGGGATCCATTTGGACAGCGGTCTTCATGGCCTTGTTAAGGTGAATCAGACTTACCTTACTTGACTGCTATTTCCCCCCCCAGGGGCTAGGCAGAGATAAAATGGGGAAGCAGAGAACTTCTCTCCTCACTGCCACCAGGTGCCACCTCCTAGCACCCCAAAGCTACCCTTTGGAAAACTGTCCCCGACACCTGCCCCTTCCCCGGGGGTGTCCCAAATGCCACATGTTTGCCCGTCTCTGTCTCCATGGCCCCCACAAATCCAAACTTGCCATCCTCTTTCCTGTTCCTGTGTGGCCCTTCAATGTATCCAGCTTATAGGACAAACTAATTCAAGCTATGGAATTAATGGCCAATGATAGCATCATCTGTGCCCCTTCCAGGAGTGTTTGCATCTCGACAAGAGGGTGCAAAAGTAGGATAATCCCATCTAAAGATCGAAATGATGCCACTCAGCAAAAGAGAAAAAGAGGGCAGACGTCTGTCCCCGGAGGAGACAGAGATAAGGAGGGGCTTAGCTGCATTCCAGCGAATAAAGTGCCTATGAGGATGAGATCACACACAGGCCTGAGTATGGAAGACATGACTCCCAGTTCTGTGCCAGGTCACAGAGGGCAGTGTAAAAAGCAATGGGTTTGGAGTCAGGAGACCTGGGTTTGAATTGGAGCTCTGATATTTGTTAGCCATGGGAGCCTGGGCAGGCCTCTATTTCCTTATCTGTAAAATGAGTGAAAAAATGGTGGTTTTCTCTCCTTCAGAGGTTTGTTTGTGGGGAAAGTCATTGCAAATGTGACCAATAACATGCTTTTCCACAGGGTTTTAAGACTTACAGAAAGAATGGGGCAGCAGTGGTAGAGCCACAGGGAGCCAGCCTCAGGGCCAGGAAGAATCACACTCATCTCCTGCCTTTGATGCAGCCTGACTGTGTGACCCTGGGCAAGTCACCCAACCTCTAAATGCTCTGTGCTAGACTAGCAGGTGCTGACTTGAGTGGGTAAGGGGAATGTCTCCACTCAGGAGTTCCCTGTGTCAATGAATTTCAATATTCCTGTGGCTACAGGTCCATTCCTTGTGACAGCTCTGAGAGGCAGGGAGTGCCAACATTCTCCTCATATAAAAGATACAGCAGCATGATGTGTCAGATAGAGAGCTGACCTTGGAAGACAAGATTTGGGTTCAAATCCCCCCTCTGACATAGACTAACTGTGCGATTCTGGGCAATCATTTAATCTCTCTGTGCTATGAGACAACTTGGAAAGACTCTAAGGTGGTTGCCCAGTAGTTATTCATCTGCTTTGGTAGGAAAAAAAAAATCCTCCCCAAAAGCTACTCAAGTCAATGAAATCACAGGTCTGATTAAAGAACAAACAAAAGGCATAATGGAAAGAATTAGTGGACCTGGGTTTGAATCCTGGCTTTGTGAAAGAATGGGGTTGGATTTAGATGATCTATCCTAAATCTACAAATGAGGAAACTGAGGCTGAGAGAGGTTAAGGGACCTGCCCAGGGTCACACAGCTAGCAAATATCTAGTGGTAAGATTTTTAGATCTCACTAGTTTAGGAGAGTCTGTGAGGAGCTTTAGGGGAGGAGTCCTTTTAGGATGTCTTCAAATGATAACGACTCAATGGTCTCCCCAAATTAAAAAGTGGTCCTTGAGAAATGAGAAGTATGACAGTCTTAAATTTCTGTCTGCCTCACAGCTCTGAGAGCAAGTTAATACTTCAAAATAAAATGATGGTGATGATGGTGGTGGTGGTGGTGGTGATAGTGATGGTGATGGTGATGGTGATGATGATGATGATGGTGGTGGTGGTGGTGGTGATGGTGATGATGGCGATGGTGGTGGTGGTGGTGGTGGTGGTGATGGTGATGATGGTGGTGGTGATGGTGATGATGACGATGGTGGTGGTGATGGTGATGATGGTGGTGGTGATGGTCATGATGACGATGGTGGTGGTAGTGGTAGTGGTGGTGGTGGTGATAGTGATGGTGATGGTGATTACAATTCTTGCTGGTTAATGCAGTGCCTTGGGTTATAGATTTCAAGCTGGAAAAGGACATCATCATTCATCTCTTCATCAGGTGGAGAAGCTGAGGCTGAGAGTGGTTAAGTGACTCACCCAGGGTCACACAGCTAGTAAACGTCTGAGATGGAAGTTTTGCTCAAGTCTTTGGGACCTCAAATGTGGCACTTGTATCCACTATAACGCCTGGGCTGCCTCAATCAATCCATAAACATTAATTAAGCATCTATTAAGTGCCAGACAGTGGGCATACCAACACCTTGTCCTCATGATGGCTCATCCCAGCAGAGGTTATTCCTGTAGATCAGTAAGCATCATACACATGAAGTCAATAGAACAGGCCAGCTCTACCACCCATTAGCTGTGTGACCTTAGAGTATTCCCGGCCCCTCTGTAAGGCTCAGTTTATAAAATGGGGGGTAATGACACTTTTTCTACCTCCCCCATAGGATTCCTATTCAAAAAGTGTTTTGTAAATGAGTAAATGCTCAATTAACATGTGTAATGTCATAATCAATATTAGTTGTGCAGGGAAGAAACAGTCCACCCAGAGGAAACATGCTTGATTGGGAAAAACTAATATTAAAGGCAGATTCACTGTAATAGAAGTAGTTTTGATGGGGCTTAGAGGGAATCAAGAGAAGCCCCTATGAAAAGGAGAGGATAGAAAGAAACCTCCCCCACTCCCAACACACATCCCTGTGGAGAAAAGAGTAATGGTGCCTTCTTTTCTTTTATTTAGTTTTATTTCATGCTGGAAAGCTGAAAATTAACCACCTTCCTGGGGTCTGCAGGGAGATCTGCCCTAACTTGTACTAATGTGAATTGAGTGGGTTTTGAGATTCATTTCCCAAACCTGTTGCCTGGATACCAGCCCTGCTCTGCTTCCCCAAACCCCTGGTGAGGGGAGGGAGGTGGCTCCCAGCGCCTTGGGCCCCAAGAAAGGTTCTGCAGACTCTTTTAGGGGAGTGAGCAAGGTTGCAATTTACACAAGGCAATTTTCCACCCCACCCTGTTTCTATCCCCCATCGTCTTTTCCCCCGTGTCTCTTTAACTGGAGATGGCAGCGAGATTGCCAGCCAGACCAGACCAGACTGCCACCGGAAGGCTCTGGGCGAGAGAAGGCTTTCTGGCCACTGACAAAGTGAAGCATTGTGCTTGCCTCCCCAAGAAGGCCTCTCATCTCCAGTCGTGCCCTGGAAAGTCCAGGGTGGCCAGTGAGTCAGTGTGGAATGGGGGTGGGTAGGCTGGGGAGGGGGCTGAATGGAGGAGCTGTTGTCCCTCTCTGGGCTGTCTTATCCAGCCAAGAGACCAGTGCTGGGGTGGGGCAGAAATAAGGTGGGCTGAGGGGAGGCTCAAGAAAGCTCCCCTAGAAGGGTTCAGAGCTTGGTACAAAGGACGCTGTATTTGGAGACAAGAGAAATTGTGTAGTTTCTCCAATGGTCTTGGAGTTAGGATGACCTGAGCTCAGGCCCCACATCAGACATATAGGCTGTCTGACCTGGGCAAGTCACTTAACCTCTGCTTGCCTCAGTTTCTTTACTTTTGTGTGAGATGAAAGAGTTCAGAGTCTGAATCTAAGGTCAGAAAAGGTCTTTATTCTTTCTCATGCGAAAGGACTCTGCCCCTATGCCCGCATGGCTGCAGGGAGAGAGCAACAGGTATTAGCCAGCCTATGGTTATATAATCTTCCAATGCAGAAATCCAACCCTGCCCCCCAACTGGCCTTCACTCTTATTGGTAGAGGAGCTGACCCACAACCTAAGCGAGAGAATCTCTCTGAGACAAAGGACCTGGAAACATGTGGGTGTCCAGTGAAAGCAGTCTTAACCTTATTTGGCATATCTTCTGCTGAGTTGGCTCTGGGGGAGGGTCTCCATTGCTTCAAGCCCCAGATTGCTTGAAGGTCAGGTGACCTAACCCTAGGTCTAGTGAATACTGAAGCCATTCTAGATTTGATTTTTCAGAATGGGGAAACTTCACTATAAATTATCCCTCACACTTTCAAATTATATAGGTGGACTTGATGGCTCCTAAGGCCCCTGCCATCTCCAGACTGATGGTCCAGTTCCCTTCAGTTACCAGCTCTTGACCCTGTGAGACCCTGAACAAGTCCCTTTACCTCTCTGTCCCACCTGTAAATGGGAATAATAATAATTACTTATTATAACAATTAACTCAATATTATCACAATCCAATCCCATATAAAAATTACATGGGTTTTTTTTTCTTTTTTCTTTTTTGGAGGGGGAAGGTAGGGCAATTCGAGTTAAGTGACTTGCCCAAGGTCACATGGCTAGTTTTTGTGTGTGTGCGTGCAAGGAAGAAATATATTAATTCCATATTTTTTTTGTTCAGTCATTTCAGTTGTGTCTGATTCTTTGTGACTCCTTTGGGGTTTTCTTAGCAGAGATACTGGAGTAATTTGCCATTTCCGTTTCCAGGTCATTTTACAGATGAGGAAACAGAGGCAGATAGGGTTAAGTGTCTTGCCCAGATCCAGGGCAACTATGGTGCCCCCTAGCAAATCATTTCACTTATTGGAGATCTCAGTTTCCCCATCTGTAAAATGATGTATTTATATGTGTTGGGGGGCAAATTCTAGATTATTTCTACGTTCTTTCTTACCTCTGATATTCTATGGTCTAAGGGACCTTCCTACTCTAACACTCAGCAGACTTGGGCTTAAGTCCTGTGTGTGACCTTGGACAAGTCACTTAATCCCAGGCCTCAGTTTATGTTTAAAATGGAGGGAGGGGGGTGGAAGAGATAACCTCAGAAGTTCCTCTAGGTTCTAGCTCTATGACCCTGACTACTCTTAGGGTTTTCTGTCACGTAGAAAAGGGAGTTAAACTGCTTGACTCCAGAGGCTAGAAGAAGGAGCCATGGGTGGAGGGCAGAGGAAAGCATACTTCAGTTCGATATAAGGCAAATCTTCCTAACCACCCGAGCTGTCTGAAAAGGCTGTATTGGGAATTCACAAGTCCCCTCAGGGGATGTCTTTAAGAGAAAGCCTAATATCCACCTGTTGGAGAAGGTGTACAGGGGGTACTTAGGGGTAAGATTGGGGGCTCTAAAGTCTCCTCCAACCCTAAGGCACCATGACTTTGGAAGCCCCTTAACAAAAGCAGGAAGGCTCTTCTATGAAATCCCTTGACATACTGCTTGCAAAGCTTCACTTATGGGGCGCTCACTTCCTCCCAAGGCAGCCCACTCTGTTTTTGGAAAGCTCTGATGGTTAGGAAATCCTTCCTGATTGCTGCTGAGTCCACATCTGCTTTCCTGTAACTCAACTCTGGGGTCCACCTTAGCTTTACATCTGGCCGGGCTCTCCACAGCAGAGTCCAGAAGGTCCTGAGATCTGCCCAGGGGAAATGGTGGATTACTGGTCTCAGGCCTGAGGCCTCATAAATCCTATCCAACTTTCAGGGTCATTCAGCAGACCCTTCAATCCCAAAATTGTGTGAGAAAGATAAGCATTCTCTGCCTTGGAGGGAAGTAAGAGAAGGAGGCTGGGGGCAAAAGAGGAAAGGACAGTAAGAGAAAAAAAAAGAACTGGTATAGAGAGGAAAAAAGGAGATAGAAGAAGGGAAAGGGTGAGAGTGGGGGGAGGAGAAAAGAAGGAGGGGAGGGGAGAGAAAGGGGGGGAAGAGAGAGAGGAGAGAGAGAGAGGAAAGAGAGAGGAGAGAGAGAGAGAGAGAGGACAGAGAGTAGAGAGAGAGAGAGAGAGAGAGAGAGAGGAGAGAGAGAGAGAGAGAGAGAGAGAGAGAGAGAAGAGAGAGAGAGAAGGGGAAGAGAAATAGGGGAGAGAGGAAGAGAAGGGAAGGAAAAGAAGGGAGAAGAAAGGAAAGACAAAGGAGGGGGGTGAGAGGAGCAAGGGAAGAGAAATATAAGAAAGAGGGAGAAAAAGAAGAGAAGGGAGAGAGGAGGAAAGAAGAGAGAGAGAAAGAAAGAGTGAGAGAGAGGGAGAAAGAACTAGAGAGAGAGAGAATGGGACAGTATGTGAGAGTAAAACAGCACTCTGCTTGCTTCTGGGCTGCTCTGGTGGGCAGGGGTCTGCTAATGCCTTCAGGGTCTATTGCTACGAACCACTGTGCCCCTCCCCGCCAAGCTGAGCCAGAGTCACCTGAAAAGTCGAGTCTTCAGGTCTGCTCAGTTAATGCAGGGTAATTATACTGTTCTGATTTAAAGGAGTAATGGTTTCTTAATCAGTCCAGTTTGGGAATATGGCACAGGGCCTATCAGTGCGGAGGGGAGGTGAAGGGGGAGGGTGGTAATAGCATTAATAAGGGTAATTGAAGTCAGCACTATAATCTCATTTATTCCTCAGTGTGGTAATTGAAAAATGATTCATCTTAATGGGTGCTTGGGAGGAATCGTGGGGCTAAGTCAGCACCCCATGGCTTGAGAGGGGAGCTTCCGTACATGTCGGGGGTGAGAGGCTCAATTGCCTCAGTGTTTGTCATAGACCCTGATGTAGTGGCCAGGGAGGGGCATTCTGGGAGGAGAGAGTCCAGTCTGAGGGATGAGAGATTTGGAGTGGCAGTCTCCTTCCCACTTCTGGGAGGACTAAGGGAAGCTGCTGGTCCCCACTTCCAGGGAAGGAGATTTTGCTCAGGTACAGAAAGAAAAAGAGATGACTTTGGGGTCAGAGGAACTGGGTTTGAATCCTTCAGTTTGCCACTTACTAACTGTATGACTCTTATTTCCCCTCTGTGTGCCTCAGTTTCTTCATCTGTAAGATGAAGGAGTTGGACTCTTGATGGCTCTTAGGTCCCTTCCAGATCTAAATCCACGGTCCTATGTGTAGCGGCAAGAAAGGAGTCAGGACATCTAAATTCAAATCCTGACTCTGACACCGCCTAGCTACGTAACCCAGGGCAAGTCATTCCAATTCTGAGTCTCAGCATATTCATCTGTAACACGAAGATAATAATACAAGGACCAGACTTGAGCTTGAATCTCATCTCAGCTACTTACTAACTGTGGGACTCTGGGAAAGTCACTTCATACCTGACCCTACCCCTGTGCCTCAGTGTCTTCTTCTGTAAAATGAAAGGATTTAGCTTCCTGATCTCTGAAGCCCCTTCCAGATCTGGATCTAGGATCCAGAGATCTAAGTTTGTTTCCCAACAGGGTTCTGGGGAAAGCCCTCAGTCAACTTGGAAAGGCTAACAGAAGTGGAACTTCCTGGCCACATCCTTTCCTCTTCCTGCTTAAGACCCCAATCCCCAGGCACTCATAATGGCAGAAAGTGTGCTTGCAAAGTCTATCAAAGTCCTATGTAGATGATGCCACTGAAACCCTGAAATTTCCTTATGTATACTGTGTGTGTGTATGTGTGTGTGATTTTTTTCTGATAAGCCCTAAGATTTCATTGTGGTAGAAAGTTCCTAGTAAGATCCCTCAGTGATGAGGGTCAGACTCTGCTCTGCAGCTTAGATACTCAGAGCATTGCTCGGGGTGCTGAGTGGTTAGCTGACTTGTCTCAGGTCACACAGTCCCCGTGTTTCAGAAGCAGCACCATAAATACATATCTCTGATATAATATTAGAGATAAAATGGTATAATAATTATGATACTCATTGCCAGTATAAGATATTATTATATAGCACGTTATTAGAGGCAGTGAGGTGGTGCAGAGGAGAGAGAACACAGCCCAGAGTTAGGAAGACATGCGTTCCAATCTAGCTCAAGTCACAGCTAGCCGAATGACTGTAGGAGGCACTTAATTTCTTTCTGCCTCTATTTTCTCAGCTGTGAAATGGGGGTAATAGCAGCCCCTCCCCCCCCAGGATTGTTGTGAGGACCAAACGAGACAATATTTGTAAAGTGGTTAATGCAATGCTTGGCACATAATAGGGACTTAATAAAATGCTTGTTTCCTTTTTTCCCTTTATTTAAATGATCATATTACTATATATTATGTTGAATTTCTATATGGAATATTATCATATTACTTTATAACATATTCTATATTACCATATATTCAGTCATAGCTCTACTTCTCTCTATATAACTGTTTATGACATGCAGTGTCTGTGTGACCCTGGATACTTAACTTCTTAGTACCTCAAGCAATTGTTCTATGTTCTAAGGTCCCTCCCAGCTCTCACATCCTCTGTTGTACACAGTGCAAAGAGTATACCTTTGGCTGAATCCAAACTTCACGGAACAAATCCCCTTCATAAGAGAATTTGTTCTGTAAAACTTGGACTTAGTCACAAGGCTGCACCCAAGAACCTAGACAGTGGTTCTCAACCTTCCTAATGCTGCAACCCTTTAATACAGTTCCTCATGTTGTGGTGACCCTCAACCATAAAATTATTTTCATGGCTACTTCATAACTGTAATTTTGCTACTGTTATGAGTCGTAATGTAAATATCTGATATGCAGGATGTATTTTCATTGTTACAAATTGAACATAACTCACAGATTGAGAAACGCTGACCTAGAAGGTCCCATGTGGCCTCAAAGCTGCAGGTTTCCCATGCCTGTAAGATCCCTCCAGGCTCTGACATTTTACGTCCTGTAGTCTAAGGTTCTTCCTAGCTCTGACGTTCTTCATTCTAACGTTTTTGCCAGCTCTGACCCTCTCTGTTCTCTGGTCCCTCTCATATCTTTCATTCTGTATTCTGTGTTTTAAGGTTTCTTCTAGCTTTAAATCTTATGATTCTATTCTCTCTGTCTCTCTGTCTCTCTCTCTGCTTGTCTCTCTCCCTCTGTCTTTCTGTCTGTGTCACACACACACACACACACACTGTAACCTCAAACACCTATATGTCCATAATAATCACTTACTAATATTGAAAACTAAAAATAAATACACTTAATAAAATAAAATAAAAAATATTCACTTATTGTCCTCCCCCATCCCATGCATATACATTCATCCAGAATATACACATACATCAGTTATCTTGCATACAGGTGTATATACAGATGTATAAACCCTCCCTACACATACACATGTATACAGCCGTCCTATACATGTACATATTCCACAGTTATCAACTACCCCCAACACATACACGTACATACTCACACACACATGTGCACATACATCTGCACACACATGCACACACATATGCGCGCGCGCACACACACACACACACACACACACACACACACACACCTCTCTTCCTGCACTCATAGTCACACATCCACAGAGCTAATATCCCATGCTTGCATGCACCAGTTATACTCCCAGCCCACCTCCATCCCCCACCCTGCGCCCTCTGTCTTTTCTGTTATGGATTAAGTTGTCATTTTTCAATGAAGAAACCAAAGGCCAAGCAGGCTTAAGGTAGTGACTCCAGCTATCCTGATTAATATCCCCAGAGCTTGCCCTTCCCCCCAGAGGCTGTGCGCCAGGCTCCCCAAATTAGACTTTATTAACAAGCCATTAAGTGTTCAAATGAGAGCTGCATCTGGGCACTTGTAATAATGCCCCTTTTATTCCTGCTAATAGAGTTGGGCTCATTTCTCTGGGAGGGGTAATGCATGAACCACTGGGGCTCAGGGAGTAGGAGTGTTATGGTAATGAGGCCCAGCATCTTGATCCAGAGTGCTAGGCGAGGTTACCTGGCAGCAGGGCCATCTGGAGAGCTGGAACCCAGACAGGCCCCAGCAGGGCTGCTACAGCTTCCTGGGGATACTCTTCTGTGGACACAGCGTGTTGGGAGCACACTCTATATGTGTGCAAAAACTGAGAGCATAATCACACATCCTGCTTTTAGAGCCCTCATACAAGTGGGCCCCAGGAGACTCTTCAAAATATTCATATCATAGCCATTGACGGTTGGAGCTGGAGGACCATAAATTCTCAGTGTTAATGTGAAATGGAGCATAGAAAAGAGAACCTAGGATGTCAGAACTGGGAGAGATCTTAGAACACAGATGTTGGAGGTGGGAGGAGCCTTAGAACATAGAACGTAGGAGCTGGGAGAGATCTTAGAACATGGCATAGAGAATTATCAGGGTTGGAAAGAATCTTAGAATGTAAGACACAGAATTTCAGAATTCATAGAATTTTTCAAATTCATAGAATTTTAGAACTGAAAGGTATTCTGACAGACTGTGGTATAAGCAGTCCTCTTAGATTCAGATGACTTGAGTTTGAACTTTGGCTTACTAGCTTCATGACCTTGGATCAGTCACTTAACTCTCTGTGCCTCAGTTTCCTCATCTGCCAAATGGGAATAATTTTACCACCTACTTCATAAGTAAGTGTCAGACCCTGTGCTTTGTAAACCCTCAAGTGCTCTTTACATTTGTGGCTCTTATTGTCCTTCTGGACCTCAGCTCCCCATAACCATCAAGGGAACCCCGGTTAGGAAGGGCACTATTGTGTACTGGCCAGAGAACACTTGGGTTCCCTCGTTGTCACTTATTCCAAAAGTAAAAGATTGACTACTCAGAGAGTGGAGTGGGATTCTGAAAGTGAGTTACGATGGTTAAGCTCTGCCATTGACTCTCCCCCTTTCAGTTGATCACTGGAGGGTCCCCTTCAGATTATATTGGATCCTAGTGGCATGATGGCCATTGGCAGAACCTGCCTCTGGTGGTACGGCTAGAGAAAGGAGATGCCATGACTGGGGGATGGAGACTATGATTCCTGGGATAGTCTCTGCCCTCTGCTCTTCCCTCTCCCCCTATGGTCCCATGCTATTCACTCTTTCTTTATAACCTTCTTCTGAACCTCAAGTAAACAATGTCATTTCTACTTTCCCAATTTCCATTACTGTTCTTGGCATTGTGTTGTTGATATTAGGGGTGGCAGCAGTGTGTGTGTGTGTGTGTGTGTGTGTGTGTGTGTGTGTGTGTGTATCCCATGGACTCAGTCTAACTCTTCCCACAATGTTCTTATTGGTAGTGTGTCCTGAGGAGGGTGGGGTAACTCTAACTGGGCTTCATAAACCCCAATCCCACCCCTGTGGTCTTTAAATGAACTCAAATGTTTATAAAGTAATTCTCCCAGAATCGCAAGAAGGTGTACAATCCCAGCCCCACGTTTATTAGACCAAAAGCCCCTCTGGAGTGGATTTGTCCAGTTGGGTAATTGCCAACAAAGCAGATGCCTGCTGTTCAAGGCATGGAAATCCCTGCTGATGATCTAAGCCATTGAATGGGTACTGGAGAATCCCAGAGTCCTAATAGCAACCCACCTTCAAGGGGCTGCAAGCAGAGCCAAGAAAGTACATCCAATTTGGAAAGGGAGGAGGGTAAAGAGTGGGAACAGAGTCATAAAAAGTCGGTGCTGGGACACAATTTGGAACAGAATGTAAAGTGTTGATTCTAGAAGAACCTTGGAATGTAAAATATCGGAGATGGGAAGGACATTAGAACACAGAATGTTAGAACTAGGAGAGATCTATCTTAGAATACAGAACATAGGATGTCAGTGCTGAACGGGATCTCAGAAATTAGAAGGCAAAGATGTGAATGACTTTCGAACATAGAACAGAGGCAGTCAGAGGTGGCAGGAACCAGGTTCTACAGGTCTATCACTGTCCCTTCCACATTAACTTGGGCTGATTGAGGGCTAGACAGATCTTTAGAGACAATCTTGTCTAGTACCTTCATTTTGCAGGGAAGGAAACTGAGGTATAAGTAATTTTCCTGAGCTCACCCAGAGTATCCAAAGAACTAGAGGAAGGTGAATTCTACCAGGCCCTCTGACTTCAAGCCCAATATTCCTTTCTGTGCCCCGGGTAGCCTGTCCTTGGCACACTGCTTCTGCTGACTCTCCTGGGAGCTGCTAATGGAACAGGCTTGCAGTCCCTATCTGAGGCATGCCTTCCTTGTCCACAACTCCAGCCATGAGGCCATTTGAGGTACAGTCAGATAGTATTTCATTTTGTCTCATTGATAAAGTTTGGGAAATGATTTCTGAACTCCATGCTAAAGATGGAAATGGGACTCTAATTGGCTCTAGATAAACACCCTTTATCTTTATTCTTTGGCAGGAAGATTTGGAACTGAAGGAGCTCCCAGCTTTCTTCCTCCTCACAAGTTTTTAATACCTCTGGTTGCCAAGTCTTGCATCAAGGATAGGAGTGTTGATTGAAACCAGCCCCCTAAGTAAGCCTGTTGGTCCAGGAAGTCTGGCCAAGAGTGTAGGTATAATAGGACCACAGGAACCATGGCTAGAATGAGCCTCAAAGGCTCTATTTCACAGATGAGGAAACTGAGACTCCCCCTCACCCCCATGAAGTGACTTGTATAGTAGTGGCTTCATAGATGTAGGTGTAGACTTGACTTGTTCAAGATTGTGTAGCTAATGAGTAGTGAAGAACACAATTCCAAACCAGGTTTTCCAATGACAGCTCTGTGGTGGGAAGGACCCCCTCAGAGGCTACCTGGGAGGGGGAGAAAGAGAACAGGCATTTATTAAATACCTACCATGTGTCCAGCACTGTGAGAAGTGCTTTGCAAACATGATCTCATTTGATTCTAACAAAAACCCAAGTCCCTCAGTTGAGGAACCTGAAGGCTGGGGAAGTTGTGACTTTCTCAAAGTAGCACAAGTGTAGACATCAAAGACAGGATTTGAACCCAGGTCTTTTGAATCCAGAGCCAATGCTTTCTTTTGCATCATACTACCTTCCTATTCCTTCCCTCTCCCTCCTCACGATACAAATCTGAAGATATGGAGGCCCAGGACCCTATTTCAAATCTAGCCTCTGCCACTTACCACCTGTGTGGCCTTCTTCTCTGGGTCACAGTTCCCTCATCGGTAAAAAGAGAGGTTTAGACTGAGCAGGCTCTTGTGTCGATCATCCTAGGATCCACTGACCTTTGGCAAGTCTCTCCATGGACTTTAGTTTGGCCACCCAAAGGCCTAGGCGTCATCTCCCCCTGACAGTAAGTCCCCCCTCACTTTAGCTGCCCCACAAAAAGTGAGAGGGTCCCTATTGTCAAACAGGTGGCTGTTCAGCTGTGGGTTGGAATAGATGAGGTCCTTGTTTTTGTGCTCAGATTCTATGGTCTGTGCCCTTTGTGAGACCTCTGAGTCTCACTTTCTTCCCCTGTAAAATGGGCAGATTAAATGGTTTCTGAGGTCCTTTCTAATGCTGAGGTTCTCTGGTCCGTGCCCTCTGTGAAACTCCTCTAAGCTTTACTTTCCTACCTCTGTAAAATGGGCAGATTAGAGCAAGTGGTTTCTGAGGTCCCTTCCCAGCACCGTATTATGAGGCCATGCCTCTTAATTAGGGACTATTTGGATTCCAGAGAACGCTTGTTGTAAATTGCTAATTGGATCCAGAAAAAAGGGTTTGGGCAAATACTTTTCACAAGGAAAAAACCCAACATTATTAAAATGCTGTATCCTTCACTCCTCCCTTGTGGTCAGTCCAATGTCTTTTTCACTCATACATTTATTTAATGACAGCCTTTGCTCAGCTGCTTCCTCCTGATTCCATGTTTACAATGTTCTGTAGCCTGCACACACCCACCGTGCACCTTTCTCTGGCCCTTGGGGTGAGCTTTAGATTAACTTCTGTAGAGATCACAGCATTTCTTGACTCACAGCTATCAATCTGGCCTGACAATAGGCATGATTATTATATTATGTAGGTTCCTGAGCTTTAGAGTTGAAAGGGCCCTTTGAGACCCCCTAGTCCAACACCTCTCTATTGTGTCTTCTTAAGACAGAACCCAGCAGATCGTGGTGTGTGTGTGTGTGTGTGTGTGTGTGAGAGAGAGACCTTAATTGTCATCCACAGAGAGCTGCCCTCTGTTATTGGAATCTGACAATACCTGTGATTTGGCATTCAAGAAGGTAAGGAAGAAGTCCTGCTCCTGGTTTGCCGGGAATTCATGATTCATTGGAGAACTCTTAGGCTCTGACATACTGTGACCCTTTTTATTCCATGGTGTAGGGTGTTAGGTTTCCTTCACACCATATTTTTAAGGGGGGAAAACCAACTAAAATAGGAGGTCTTTTTGTTAACTCTTTAGATTGCATGGTTACATTGAGCTTGCAGAAATACGAGGGTCCTTCCCAATCATGAATCGATGCAATGGAACTGATGTTCTCATAATAGTCTAATTTGTGTCTAAGAGATGATGGGAAATCAGACCAGCATAGACATTCTAACGGACTGCTTTCTGGATCAGATGTGAGTAGGAGCATCAGAGCCCACACCTCGAAATGAAGGAGACCCAGCCAAGAGGATGGTGATTATACTATTACTACCAATAACAACAGTAATGACAAGTACAGAGTGCTCTGTACTGGACTTATGGACTAATTTATGTACCAATATAGCACTCTAAGCTCCTAGATCGCACATATGAAAGAATGCTGTGCTTGCCTCCAGGAAGACCTGAGTTGAAATCTTGCCTCAGATCCTACTAACTCCCAATTGTTCTCAGAATCACTTAGCCCCACCTTATATAATCAAGTGATGAGCAGCGATAGTTGTTCAGCTGTTCTTCAGTCCTGTCTTCATGACCCCATTTGGGCTTTTCTTGGTAGAGATGCAGGAGTGGTTTGCCATTTCCTTCTCCAGCTCTTTACAGATGAGGAAACTGAGGCAAATATGGTGAAGTGACTTACCCAGGGTCACACAGCTAGTAAGTATCTGAGGCTAGATTTGAACTCAGGAAGATGAGTCTGATTCCATACCAGGCACTCTATCCACTTTGGCACCTAGCTGCCCCTGAGCAGAGATAGTGGAGACTCTTAAGTTAAATCAGATCACAGAAAACAAGGGTCACTGTTTGCCCTTCATCTATGACATTCCCTTCCTCTTTTTGCTGCCTGCCCAAGTCACAGATATTTTAGCTCTCATCTTCTTCTCAAGGGCAGTAGTCTGAAGTCTTGCTCAGGCCATAAATCACAGGACAATAAGGATTAGAAGTGGAAGAGACCAGATTTTGAGATCTTTTTATCATTTCACAGAAGGAAAAACTGAGGCTTGGAGAATGAATTAATCACTCAGAATTGCATAGGCAGGAAGGTGCTGAACAAGGTCTAATTGGTCCTATGACTGTTGGATGGATGGATGGATGAATGGATGGATGGATGAGTGAATGAATGAAAACTTTTAAGTGCTTAGTATACATCAGCCAGTGTGTTGGTTGACAAGGAGGTGGTAAAGTAAAAGTAGTAGCAAGAGAAGAGAGCAAAGGGAAGCATGGAAGGGGTTTTCTTGAAATATTATTCCGCAAAAGTCTGTCAGCCATTTTACAGATGAGGAAACTGAGGCTCAGACAGATTAAGTGACCTGTCCAGGGCCAAACATTTAAGGCAGGATTTGACCTAGGTCTTCCTGACCTCATCCAGCTTTCTACCAAGCACACCGTGCTGTCTCTCAAAATTCAGTATGTCAAAAATGGGGTAAGAATTGTTGGTGGAGTTGTGAACTGATTCAGTTCTGGTTTTTTCAGCAGAAATGTTTGAAAGTCCTCCACCTCATTGAATGACCATATTTTCCCCTGGAATACGATGCTCAGTTTTGCTGGGTAGGTGATTCTTGGTTTTAATCCAAGCTCCCTTGATCTCCGGAATATCGTATTCCAGGCCCTTCGATCCCTCAATGTAGAAGCTGCCAGATCCTGGGTTATCC
>CM053583.1:21332160-21391876 GCA_028627135.1 Pseudochirops cupreus | reverse complement strand
CTGTGTTCTAAGGCTCCTCCCAGCTCTGACATCCTGTGTTCTAAGGCTCCTCCCAGCTCTGACGTCCTGTGTTCTGAGGCCCTTCCCAGCTCTGACATCCTGTGTTCTAAGGTCCTTCCCAGCTCTGACATCCTGTGTTCTAAGGCTCCTCCCAGCTCTGACATCCTGTGTTCTAAGGCTCCTCCCAGCTCTGACATCCTGTGTTCTAAGGCTCCTCCCAGCTCTGACATCCTGTGTTCTAAGGTCCCTTCTGGCTCTCACATTCTCCATGTTTGACTGTCGGTGGTGGGACGTTTGATGTGACTAGCAAAAAGTTATTGGTTGTGTCCCCTAGGTTGGGCAAGCTCCCTCTTCTCCCATGGCCTCAACCTGGGGGCAGGTATTGGATGGGCCGTCCCTCCCAACATCCTTTCAGCCCCCTCTGGAGGTGATAATCAAAAATGCTGCCTCACCTGCATGGCGGTCAGGCTTGTCCCCTGACTTGTTCAGTCACAGGTCAGAGATGCCCTTCCCTTTAGACTTCGCATAATAATCATAACAGTAGTGATGTAACTTCATTGGAAAAGGGAACTTTCAGGTGAGGAATTTCCTCTACAAAGCAAGTTGATATTTCTTTACAGTTTATGGTGTTAGAGAGATGTTTAGAGCAGTGAGAAGTTAAGTGACTTAACCAGGGTCACACTGCTATTATGAGTCTGAGACACATAAGACGCTTGAACTCAAGAATCTGTATGGTTCTGAGTGCAGCTTTCCATCTATCACCCCACCATTGCTTCTCCTTCTCCTTCTCCTTCTCCTTCTCCTTCTCCTTCTCCTTCTCCTTCTCCTTCTCCTTCTCCTCCTTCTTCTCCTTCTCCTCCTCCTCCTCCTCCTTCTCCTCCTTCTCCTTCTCTTTCTTCTCCTTCTCCTTCTCCTCCCCCTCCTCCTCCTTCTCCTTCTTCTTCTTTTTCAGAACATACTAACAACAATGTACTGTTTCCATAGGTGTATGTATGAACACACACACATAAAGACATAGAGATGATAGAGATATAGGAGAAACTGGAGATAAGCACAGAGGGAAAGCACAGACACTGGAGAGGGTCAGAAAAGGCTTCTTGGAGAAGGTAGGACTTTAGCTGAGACCTGAAGGTAGCTAATGGATGGAGACAAGGAAGGAGAATGTTCTAGGTATGGGAGACAGCCAGGGGAAATGCTTGGAGCTGTGTGATGGTTTGTCCCATACAGGGAACAGGAAGGTGGATGATGATGATGACGCTAGATCACAGAGTAGGTGCAAGGGAGAAAGACTTAAGAAGAAGGGAAAGGTAGGAAAGGGCCACATTGTGAAAGGCTTTGAAATACAAATGGAGGGTTTGATCTTTGATCCTGGAGGTAACAGGGGCCACTGGAGTTCATTGAATGAGGGGGTGAGATGGTCAGATGTATGCATAAGCGTGATGGGTTTGATAGCTAAGTGGGAGGTGAGTGGGGGGGGGGGGTGGAGGATGGGGAGAGACCTGAGGCAGGCAGACCCACCAGTGGCCACTGCAGTATTCCAGGCATGAAGTAATGAGGGACTGCACCAAAGGTGGTAGCAGTGTTAGAGGACAGAAGGGGGAGTCAATGGAAAATGTCAAGTTAGATTCAATAGGATTTGCAACTGGTTGGATATGGAGGATAAAAGAGTGAAGAATGTAGGATGGCACCTAGCTTGTAAGCCTGCACGACTGGCGGGTGATGGGACCCTTGGCAGTAGGAGGGAAGTTACAGACACGAGCGGGCTTGAGGGGAAAGATAATGAGCTCAGTTTCAGATGTGGTGAATTTGAGATGACTATGGAACATCTGGCTAGAGATGCCCAGTAGATAGTTGGGATATACAAGACCGGAGCTCACCAGTAAGATTAGGGCTGGATAAGTAGATTTGAAAATCATCAGCAGAGATGATAATTGAATCCCTGTGAGCTGATGAGATCACTGAGTGAAGTAATATAGAGGGGAAGAGAAGAGGGCTCAGGACAGAGCCTTGGGGGACATTATCTCATGTGGCCTGACAACAGCCCAACGAGGTAGGTGCTACAGTGATATCATAGACATTGTGCAGATGAGGAAACAGACCTGATTGGACCCTGAGCTTGAGTCTTCCTTCCTTCAAACCTAGCACACCATCTGTTTGTGCTGTTGAGTCATTTCAGTTGTGCCTCTTTGTGACCCCATTTGGGGTTTTCTTGGCTAAGATACTGGAGTGGTTGGCCATTCCCTTCTCCAGCTCATTTTACAGATGAAGAAACTGAGGCAAGTAGGGTTAAGTGACTTGCCCAAGGTCACATAACTAGTAAGGTCTGAGACCATATTTGAAATCATGAAGATGCATCTTGCTGATTCCAATCCCAACACTTCTGTACATCTATAATGCCATTATCATGTGCTAATATTCCTTATGGTTCTTGTCCTGTCTCTCTGCTTGATTGTGGGCGACTTAGTCAGTATAGTTTGGAGAGCAATGGACTTGGAGTCAGGAAGACCTAAGTTCAAATCTGGCTTTAGACACTCCCTAGCACTATGAACTTGGGCAAGTAAGTTATCTCCTTTAGCCTCAGTTTCTTCATCTGTAAAGCAGAGATAATAACCATGATTATTGTGAGGATCAAATGAAATAGCATATGTAAAGCACATTATTATTGTTGCTGTTTGTTATTGTTATGTGTAGAAACCACATCTTATCCGAACCTTTTAATCTCCCCTCATGTCTGGCATTGTGCTCTCTGCACAGAGAACTGTATCAAGAAATGTTTGTTGAATGAATCAGACCTGGGGTTTGTTTGGAATGAGTCTAAGAGGAAATATGGTGGACAAACTCAGTCTCTCCCAATCCTGCCCAGAGTTCCTGCCTTTTATCTTCTGCTACAGTCACTGCCTGCCTCTCCATTTGGCCCCTTGGTCTACAGATTGACTACATGAAGCTTCTATTCCCCTTCCTTCTGTGCCATATCTAATGGGGGCTGTGACTTGGGGAGATTGGATGAAAAACCACTCTTTCACACTGTGGAGAACACTGAATGTTGCTGCCTTCCCTTAGGTGATAAACAAAGAGAATACAGGCTTCTGGACCTGGTAGGGGGTGTTACTGCATGGACAGAGGGGAAAACAAGAGGGTCAAGTCAGAAGATGAGAGGAATGAGCCAGAAGACAGACTTCTGGAGGGCACAAGCTGTGCTCAGATCAGGAAACGAAGGAAGAATAGAAACTTCTCAGGAATCTAGAGAAAAACTCCAGGGTTGGATTTCCAGGGAAACCCTCAACAATCATCGGAACCAACGCATTTAAATGGTCCTTTAATGGTTTACAAAGCATGCACATCCCTTGTTTCATTTGATCCTAACAATACCTGAGGTCAGTTATGCAAGGAACGATATTCTTCCCGAAAAGAAGGGTTACAAGTAACAGCATTCTTTCCACACACTATAGATGTTTATAAAACAACACAATAGTAACAATGCATGAATGCATGGAGTGTCTGTGATTTCATTGCCCAATGGACTCCCCATAGAGAAAGTCCCTGCGGGGTCCTAGATAAAATAAATAGCACAGATCGTGAAAGCAGTCTATGGCTTAGTAGATAAGTAAGAGGGAGTTTACCTGAGATACAGAAGTTTGTTTTTTGTTTCATTGTTGAATCGGTTCAGTCCTGTCTAACTCTTGATTTTTGGGTGTTTTCTTGGCAAGAATACTGGAGGGGCTTGCCATTTCCTTCTCCAGCTCATTTTACAGATGAGGAAACTGAGGCAAACAGGGTTAAGTGACTTGTCCAGGATCACTCAGCTAGTAAGCGTCTGAGATTTGAGCTCAGGCAAACGAGTCTTCCTGATTCCAGACCTAGCACTCTATCCATTATGCCACCTAGCTGCCATAGAGAGGTTTGCTAAAAATATGAGTTGCGCTTTCATTGCACCAAAAGGCAAGGGAGTGAAGCTTGAAACCCTCTTGGTCCCTGACCTGGAATTCTGGTTTTAACTATTGACCTTAGATAGCTTCTCAGACTTGCTTTGGATCCCTTACATTTCTGAAACCCACGACCCTGCCCTTCTGCAATCCTCTCTCTTCTTCCTCTCTTGTCTATTTTGTATAGTCATGTCACAGGAGGTTACATTTTGATAATGATGCCTCAGTCTTCACAAGATGATGTGGTGATTCATTCAGCCCCTGGCCTATGGTATCAACAGGGGCCTAGAATGGTGGGCCCCTGGACCATTGGAACTACTCCAGGTGCTGACAGCTTTTTATTAGTGTTAAGGGAGGTTTTCATAAGCAGTGTTGAACACAATGACCCTTTACTGACTTTCTATCATAATTGAGTATTTTCTCTCCTAGGTCAAGGTTGGCCAGTAATACAAACAGACCAGGATCCCGTGGATCTTTTAGGATCAGCTGTCTCGTTGGATTCCCAGGAGCTCTAAAGGTGGGTCCCCTGATTTTTCACTTACGTTTTTCCTTCCCTCAGCATGACAGCATTGTCTATTGGGAAAAACACTGACCTAAGAGTCTAGCATACTGAGTTCGATTCCTAACTCTGATGGTCTGTGTTATGTTCTGTGTTCTAAAATTCCTTCTAGTCCCTAACATTCTATGTTCTAGAACCCACTCAGCTCTAATAATCCATATAGTATGTTTTGAAGTCTGTCCTAGCCCTGATATTTTATGTTCTAAGGAGTTTCCCACCTCTGACAGCCTATGTCCTAAGACCCCACCCCGATCCAACAGTATATATTCTGAAATCTGTCCTGCCTATGAAATTCTATGTTCTATTTTCTAAAGTCTATCCCTACCTTGACAGTCTATGTTCTGTGTTCTAAGGGACTCCCTAGCCCCAAAAATTCTATATTCTAGCCTATCCCAACCCTGACCTTCTATATCCTAAGCGGCAGTTCTCAACCTGTGGGTTATGTTCAATTTGTAACAATGAAAATATATCCTGCATATCAGATATTTACATTATGATTCATAACAGTAGCAAAATTACAGTTATGAAGTAGCAACGAAAATAAATTTATGGTTGGGGTCACCGCAACATGAGGAACTGTATTAAAGGGTCGCGGCATTAGGAAGGTTGAGAACCACTGTTCTAAGGGATTCCTCAGCTCTGACGATCTATATTCTAAAGTCCTGTCCAGTTCCAACAGCCTAAATGTTTATGTTGTACTCTACTCTAACGTTCTCTGTTCTGTGGTCTAAATCTTGGCTCTGATAGGCTATGTTCTGTTTCAAGGTCCCTCCAGACTCTGATATCATGTGTTACAAAGTTTCCTTATAGCCCCATACCCTAAATTCTAAAAACCCAGTTGTTCAGTCCTGTTCAACTCTTTGTGACCCCTTGTGGGATTTTCTTAGCAAAGATACTAGAGTGGTTTGCCATTTCCTTCTCTAGCTCATTTTACAGCTCAAGAAGCTGATGCAAACAGGGTTAAATGATTTACCCACAGCTAATGAATGAGGCCAGATTTGAACTCAGGTCCTTCTGACTCCAGGCGCCATACTCTATTCACTGTACCATCTAACTGCCTAGGGTAAAAATAGAAGCCATCAAATGAAAACACAAGTGAATAACCAAGTCCGCTGCTCACTCTGATGTCCTATAATTTGATCATAGATTCCCACAACCCTTTTAAACACTTCTTACCCTCCCCCCACCCCACAACAGAACCTGGCTTTGGAGAGTTAGTCCACTACTGACCTCTTCTGGTTCTATGAAATCAAAGTACAGAGGAGGAAACTAGGAATGACTTGCCTTTCTGGCCCAGAAGACAGTGCCCTGCCTCTTCAGCTAGCCAGCCCTTATCCTCTCCTAAGCCCCTTTTATCTAAGACCTTCACTCTAAGGTTTCCTTACAACCTCCTCCCAAGGTACTTCTTAGAAGATCAGGCAGTGAGAATAACAAGCAGACCCATTTTCAGGATGAAGAAACCAAGACCCTGAAAAGCAAAGTTCCTATAAGGGAGAGAGAGCAAGACTCAGGCATCCTTACTGCCCCGCTGCCCCATAGGCCAGGTCATCCACCCATCCACCCCAACTTCCTTTGATATGTTAAAAGCTCCTATGTGAAATCTTTTATTGCCCCTGTCAGTGAGCCCAGATGCTAAAAAGGAAGTGGCCCCTCTAATGAATGTGATAAATACGTGCGATGGATTTGTACAGCTCAGTGTTCATTATGCCTTTCTATTGTTAAGTGTGTGGAAGTGGGGGAAGCAATTCCATGAGTTGTGTGCAGAGCGGTTTGGCCCAGGCTAGCACTGAGCAAGCAAGCAGCGAAGGCAGCCCCCCCAGTTAGAAAGTTCTCAGATGTTCCTTTGCTCAGCCAAGCCTTCTGGGCACAGCTCATCCACCCTATGTATGGGAGGTCTGGACCTCAATGAGAATCACCTACTTGGTTATTGTTGTTGAGCATTTGGGGAACTTTTAATTCACTTATAATCAGTGAATATTTATTTAAGCACTCCCTTACTCTGTGCCTGGCACTGAGACCACAGAGAGCAAAACAAGACAGTCCTTGGCCCCATGGGGTTTCTGTTCTACTCAAGGACCCTGCATGTGTCAATATGGAAATAGGATATAAAATGCAAGGTCATTCTTAGAGGGAGGCACCAGCTCCTAGGGGCCCAGAAAAGGAAGAGTGGCCACTGGAGCTGAGATCTGAAGGGAAGCTACTTGCTCCAAGATGCAGAGGTGAAGAGCCCCAGCGTGGAGATGGCCGAAGGCATGTTCTGTGTGAGGAAACAGCAAATAAACCCATTTGGCTGGAGCACTGAATGCATGAAGCAGGGGTGGGGGAGTAAGGGGATGTGAAAGAGAGGTTAGAGCCAGGTTGTAAAGGGTTTTAAATACCTAACAGAGATGCTTGTATTTGATCTTAGAGGCAGGAGAGAGCTATTGAAAGCTTCTCAAGCTGGGCTTTAAGGGAATATCAGTTTGGTGGCTATGTGTGGAGTCCAGAATTCAGAGCTATAAGAAGCATTAGAATGGCAGGGCCAGATGCATGCTTACAGATCATCTTACTACCACCCCCTTTTTCTAGATGAGGAAACTGAGGCTTGCCTAAGCAGGGATTCAAACCCATGTCCACTGCCTCCAGATTCAGTATTCTTTCCCAGATACCATTTTCCAGGATGAGAAACTCCAAAATGCTAACGGTTTGATTCTAGAGTTGAAGGAAAGGGACTGATGGCAGATAAGGTTTCATGCTATCCAAAGTGAACAGGGGCATGCCTAACTCACCCTTCCTGCCCAGCATGACTTTAAATGCCAACTCTGGTAACTTTAGGCAAGAATTCCTAAAACTCAAACCGATCCTTGATCCATTCTGGCTGAGGTGAACATGCTTTCCAAGGGCAAGGAGCCAGGCTGTAGGACATTAGGATGCCCCTCCCCATCTGAAGTCTCTGGGCCTCCTCCTTCAGGCTCTGCCTTTCCTGTATATCTGAGCCCCTCTACTTCCTTCCCTCCTCTCCCCACTGGACTCATATTCTTTTATTTTTAGAAGAGGAAAAAACAAAAGCTGCCAGGGTTTATTTAAAGAGGGAGCATTAAATGGCCTTTAATTCTCTGGCAAGAGCTCCAAGGGTCCAGGGTTACTTAAAACTGAGGGAAGGGACGGGAAAGGAGGGAACTTGTAATTCCCACCAAGGAGGACAAAGCTCTCCGCTCCTGACTCTAATCTGAGCTAAAACCCAAAACACACACACACACACACACACACACACACACACACACACACAGAGCCTTTCATAAAACAAAACCTCTATCTTTAGGGATAAATTAATAAATGAGAACGTTCCTCTTGCAAGATGCAAGGCAGATGCCAGTGGGTCCCCACCAGAACTACCCCATTTTCACCTAATCAGGACTGGAATGACACTTTCAGGAAAGGCTTGGTGATCTAACAAAAGTAATTTTTGACCTCCCATCTAATACTTCCAGATATCCTTCCCTCCCCCATCCCCTCCAGCCTTGGCTACCCAGTAGTACTGGGTTATTGGGTTCAAGCCAAGGCAGGATTGTCTAGGAGAATTCTTTCGGAGATCCAGACTTCTTCCTTCCCTCTCACCCACCTTGTCCCTAATAAAAAGTTACCATGTCTTCTAATAGAATATAAGCTCTATGAAAGCAGGGAGTGTTAGGAGATTCTTGTCTTTGTATCTCTAATGCCAAGCACAGTTTCTTGTGCCTTATGAAAATACCTACTGGTTGATTAATTGATCTCCCTATAAGAAACACTGTGTGTCTCCTAGGGAAGACAAAACTCATGTGCACTGGGCCTGCAAATAAGACCCTAGCTCTCTTTGATGGCAAAGATAAATGAACCAGACAAAACAGCATGGGACCTTCAGGGACACCTTTTCTGAGCCTAATGATAATGTATTTCTCTATTCCAAATTTATTTACAAAAAACCTTGATCACAATAGGTATTTTTCGGTGTCCTTAGCTTATATCTGTCATGGAAGGTAAGCTCCATGGAGGTAGGAACTATACTTATTCATCCTTGTACCTCCCTCCTGAACTTTGTGAGGTAGATTGCGCATAGTAGGCCCATTTTGCACGAAATATGTATAGCTCAATCAATAAGCATTTATTTAATACCTACTATGTGCCACGTATTATGCTGGGTTCTAGAAATATAAACATAAAAGGGAAACAGACCATGCCCTCAAGGCAATTATATTCTATAAGGAAAGACAATATTTGTACACATAAGAACACAGAAAATATGTGCAAAGTAAATGGAAGGTAAATTGGGGAGGAGGCATTGGCGGTTGTGGGGGGAGAGGAAGAAGGAAGGGGATCAGGAAAGGCGTCTCGTAGGAAGGGGCATTTATACCATACCTTGAAGGAAGCTAGGCATTCTAAGGGGGCAGAGACGATGAGTGAGTGAATTCCAGACATGACGGGCTGCCTGTGCACAGACATGGAGAAGGGAGATAGAATTCTGGGTGTGTAAGAAGGTCGGTTTGGCTAGACCTACGTGTGTGAAAGGGAGTTCAATGCCTTCACCCTGGAAAGGCAGATCAGAGTCAGGTTGTGAAGAATTTTAAATGCCAACCACAGGTGTTTGTATTTGATCCTGGAGACTGTAGCTCAAGCCACTAGAACTGCTTGAACTGGGGAAGGACATGGTGAGAAATATCACTTTGGCAGGTGCGTGAAGGATGGATTGGAATAGGGAAAGACTCAATCCAGGGAGAAGAATTGTTGTTTAGTCATTTTCAGTCAAGTCTGACTCTCCCTGACCCAATTTGGGGTGTTCTTGGCCAAGATACTGGAATAGTTTGCCATTGCCTTCTCCAGCTCATTTTACAGATGAGGAAACTGAGGCAAACTAGGTTAAGTGACTTTTCCAGTGTCACACAGCTAGTAAGCCAGATTTGAATTCAGGAAGATGAATCTTCCTGATTCTAGGCTAGGCATTCTTGCCAAAGAGCCACTTAGTTGCCCCAGGGAGAACAATGAGGAAACAAAACAGTCATGAGAAAAAGTGATAAACACCTAAACTAAAGTGAATGGTTGGATGGATGGACTGCCACGGTTTCAGTTACTCTTATACCCTGGACATTTGGGTGAAAGTCACAGAACCTTAGAATCTGAGAGTAGAATGGGAACCTTGTCAGCCATCAAACCCAAGCTGCCCCCTTGATAGCATCCCGGGTGAGTGGTCCTCGAGTCTTTGCTCAAAACCCTGCAATCATGTGGAACCTCTCTCTCTCAAGGCAGCCCATGCCCCTTGGTGACAGCTCTCCTTCTTGGGAAGTTTTTCCTTGTGTCAACCCTAAGCTTGCCCCTCTCCACCTTCCACCACTTTTCCCCAGTTCTTCCCTTTGAGGCCAAGCAGATCAAGCTAATTCCTCTTCCATAGGACAGTCCTTTAGACACTTGATGGTGACTATTATGTCTCCCTTGGGTCATTCCTTTCTAGGCTGGACACCCCCAATTCCTTTACCTGTTCCTCCTATGACATGACCTCTAATCCTTTAGCCATCCTGATTGACCTATTCTGGACACTGTCACACTTACCACCATCCTGCCTTTGTCAGGTTTAAGAGTACAATGATCCATTCCTGGGATAGTTTGTACCTTCTAGTGAGAGTCTTCAGCACCCTTCCCAGTCCTGCCAATAACCATTTTTATCCCCAGAGTCCTGGTGAACTGCCACCAACACTCTCAGCAGCTGAGGGACCCCCTGCACACCTCCACCAATGGGTGACACACAGCTTTGTTTTATTCAGTGTTATTCGGTTGTTTTAGTAATGTCTGGCCCTTTGTGACCCCATTTGGGTTTTTTTTTGTTTGTTTTGTTTCTTTTTAATTTTGTTTTTTTTGAAAAGGTACTGGAGTAGTCTGCCATTTCTTTCTCTGGGTTTCATTCAATACCTGCTCTCAAAAATGGCAGAGTTCTAGGACCACTGGACTATATGCCTAGCCAGGGACAAGAAAAGACACCATGAACAGTGGCTGCTTTAGGTAATTGTGGGACCAGGCATCAGTCATTTCCAGGTAGTTTACCAGCCCTTCCCAGAGGCAGGGAGATGGACCAGATGACCTAAGGAAAATCAAAGGATCATAGTCAAAGTGGCAACTATTTGTCAGGTTTGGTGGAGGGACTCCCACTCAGAATAGTATGCCTACATTTAAAGCAATTATCCCACCAAATTCACTTCTGAATGAGGCCTAGCTGATGGCCGGAAGTACTCACTTGCTACAGGGTATATAGCATTTTCTGGACTGGGTCCCATAGGTTGTCTCTCAGGGCTGCCCCCTGCACCAGGCTTAGCTGCCAGCAGAGTCAATTATGGTTTTCAGTTCCTAGACCTTGAAAAATGTCATGAGTCCCTGCACCAGAGGAAAGAAATCCCAAGCAGGAGACAGCCCCACAACAGACACAGGCTGGCCTGGGGAGCCACGTGCTCACTGACTGACCCAAGTGAAGAGCTGGGCACCATTGCCTCCACTGGCCTTCCACCTTGGGGTCAATAAGAAGGAAGAAGTCCAGGCTTCTGAAGCCTTTTGTACATGCTCTCTTCTCTGGCTTAGCCAACAACCAAAAGGCCCCTCTTCACCTCACAGTAAGTGGACAGGGGGCAGAAGACCTGCATGGCTACAGTGAGAGCTGGTCCCCTCCATTCCCCATCCTCACATCCTTCCAGAAACAGCCTCGATGAACATCCATGTGGCTCCCCTGCTTATACTCCCCGACTCTCCATGGTAAATACCTCATTGGACAGATGTGGGTTGGACTATGTGATTTTAGAACTGGAAAGAACCTAGTCTACCCCCCTCATTTTAATGGAAACTGAGGCCAAGGCTGGTTAAGTGAATTACACATGGGGCGAATTACACACCCTAGGTAGTAAATGCCTTAGTGAAGGGAAGATCTGTAGCCAAAGCAAGCATCAGAATGGTCCTTGAAAAGCGGGTTAAGACTGAGGTACACCATCAGCTTGATTTTTGCACAATAATCAAATTATAATAAAAAGAACATCAGATCCAGAGTCAGAATGCCTGGGTCCAATACCTTCCCCTCCCCCTTCCTAGGTCTTTGAGTCCCATAGCCAAGACTGAGCCAATACTTAAATCCCTCCCCTCCCCTCTCCTCCCTTCCCCACCAGCCTTTCTTTCAGAGGGGAAAAATAAAGGCTGGAAAGGTTCATTGAGAGGAGAATGAAATAGGCATCCAGGCCCAGGGTTGCTGTGCAACGGACCAACCCCCAAATTAGAGCATGGTGCCTTCACCTGATTTAGCTGCTCCCCCCAAGTGGGTTTCTGAAGAGCCCGGCAGCCTGGCGGTGTCTCAAAAACCAACCAGTTACCATAGCCACGGGCAGCCCCCGAGGGCGGCTGGACAAGTACCCAATGCATGAGGAGGAACAATGAAGGAAAGGCACCGACAGTATCAGTCCCCAAGCCTGGGAAATATTCACTGTGATGCTGCTGCCTAGAATGGGGGCTTTGCTTGAATCGAGTGCAGATCCCCCCCCCCCTTAATTTAGCATGTAATTGGATGCAGTCTGGGATGGGAAACGCTGCTGAAGGGAGGGGAGAGGGATGGAGAAGTGTATACCCCATGCTGCTTTTTCATTAGGAATGTGCAGCCCAAATACGTGTGTGTTTTCACATGCAGTGCGTAGGACCTGCTGCCTGGGTTTAGAGAGTCCCTCTGAGTGTTTAGAGAGGTCCCACTGATAGGGCTTCAGAAGAATAAAGCTGGGTCCTGGAAAGAATGTCAAAAAGTTCCCTCATTTGTAAGAATAAGGACCTGACAATTTGTAAGGTCCCTCTCAGCTTTGATATATACCTGGTTTTGGAGTCGGGAGGACCTGGATTTGACTAGCTATGGGACCCTAGGCAAGTCACTTGATCTCTGTTTCCTCATCCCACAGGTTCATTTTGAGATCCAAATGACGTAATGTATGGAAAGTGCTGTGCAAGCCTAAAGTGGCCAGTGGTAGTAGTGTGTTCTAAGCTCCCTTCCAGCTAGAACATGCCATGTTCTGTTCTCCCTTCCAGCTCTTGGTCTCTTCCCAAAGGTCTGTCCCTGCCTTCCAGCTTCAAGACCAAGAAGCACCCCAGGCCCATTCTTTCTTCTCTGAGGGCATCAGGGAAGAGGGACGGGAGTGGGAGCTGGAGAGGAGACAGACAGACAGAGCCACAGGGGCTGCCTTGGTGTTTTGCAGGCGGAGGAGCACCATGGAAGGCGACTGTCTGAGCTGCATGAAGTATCTCATGTTTGTTTTCAATTTCTTCATATTTGTGAGTATTCCGGGAACCCTCCCCTCTATCAATTTCCCTCTGTCTCTGCCAGGCTTTCAAAACAAGTGATTCTCTTAAAATATTCATGTTTGGAGACATTGGACTTCTTTTATTCCCCAGTGCTGGGAGCCAATGGGGCCACGGAACAAGAGACTTTCATGCTGGAAGCAGAAACCTGCAAAGGGCCCCAGAGCTCATCTGGTCCAACCCCTCCATTGTACCAGTGAAGGAACTGAGGCCCAAGGAAGTAATGCGGTTTGCCCAAAGTCACACAGATATGCTTGGTCACACAAGCGATCATGGTTAAATCCCCTCGCCTTCCTTGACCTCAGGGTCCACATCTATAAAACGAGAGTTGGACCAAGCCAGTGTAGTCTCTTCCAAATCTGGGATTCTGTCCTTCTAAGCAGCAGAGTTGGGATTCAACCTCCATCTTCCTTATCCAAGAACTAAACTGGTAGATAACAAAGAATTAGAGGTCCTCAAGTCCTCAGGAGAGGGATTGAGGACCACCCCCAAGGAGAAAGCCCTTACCAAGGGAAGAGGCAGTCCCTAAGGGAGCAATAGACAACAGTTACCACATTATAGCATAAAGAACATTCAAGAGAGCAAAGATCTGAGTTCTAGCTGGGTCCCCTCTCCTCCCCTCCCTTCCCCATCTCCCCTCCCCTGTTCTCCCCTTCTTTACCCTCACCTCCCCCCTTACCCTCCTGTTCCTTCCCCTGAGCTCTCACCTTCTGTGTTTCACATTCTAAGGTCCCTTCAGACTACATTCAGTTAGATTCAATGATCAGTCATCCCAGAACAGTTACATGCACTGGGCCATTGAACATTCAGTCATACCCTCCTACCATATCCCTCCTCTTCCAGAAAAAGATAAAGCAGGTCCCAGACTGGGCCCCAGTTGAAGTAACTGGGATTTTGGGGATCCATAGCTTTTTTTTGTTTTTGTTTTTTTGGAGAACAAAAGTCACACAGCTAGTAAATGTGTCAAGTGTCTGAGGCTGGATTTAAACTCATGTCCTCATGCTTCCAGGGTCTGTGCTCTATTCATTGTGCCACCTAGCCACCCCGGGTCCATAGCTTAGTAGGGGGAGAAGATGCTATGAGAAAGAAGATAACCATTTAAAAATGCAAATGATCGTAATCATTTTCAGCAAACACGTATAGGGGGCTTACTGTGTGCGCCACACTTGGGTGTAGTGAAAGTTACAAAGATGAGTAGGTTATAGTCCTTGCTCTCTCAGAACTTAAAGTCTAGTTGGGGAGATAGATCCTCAAGTGTCCTTGGAAAATCTATCCTTCATATAGCCACAGGCATGTGTTGGAACCAGCTCACAGAAGCTCAGGAGAAGTGATTGTTAAATTTTCTGTGTGAGCATATGCACCTTGGAAACCAGCAAATGTTACAAATCAGGACTTGCTTTAATGATTTGCTGATTGTTTAGACTTAAGAAAGTTCATATTGTACGCTGAACTTCAAAGTAAGTCCTCCTACATTTTTGAAAAAGCCAGATATTCAATGTTTACCAGCACACTTGTGCATGGATGCCAAAGCGTTCTTCCTAAGGCACAGACCTAACCATATCATGCCCCTGCTCTAAAACCTTCTATGCTACTCCCCTTTTCCCTCTAGGGTAAAAAAAAAATACTTGTCATCATTTGGTATTTAAACCCTGGGGAGAACAAGAAAGGCTTTATGTAGAAGGTAGAACTTCAGAGAATCTAAAGAAGATAAGAGGCAGAAGTGAAGAGGGAGTGCATTCCAGCCATCGGGAACAGCCAGTGCAAAACCCTGGAGAGGAGAGATAGAGTGTGTGTCATGTGCTCCAAACAATGCTTTGTCATCATCTCCACTCTCTGTAACCTTCTCCATCTCATCCATGAAACCTTCCTTGACCCCTTCAGCTACAAATGACCCTAAAGGACTTTGATGCTCCTCCTCCCCCCCTCACTCTCTGCCTTGTATTTCAGTTCTCTCTTTACATATGATATTCACTTCCCCCTCCCTTCCCCAGCAGAATATAAGCTCTTTGAGAACAGGAACTATATCATTTTATCTTGGCATTCTTGACACATCACAGTGCCTCACACAAAGTAGGTATTCTGCCAACAAGGAATTGAATGGAAAAAGACAAGGAGGCATCTGTGGCTCAATGAATAGAGTTGACCTCAGTTAGAAATACCATTCCATTCAATCATGTCCAGCTCTCCATGGCCATATATGGGGTTTTCTTGGCAAAGATACTGGAGGGGTTTGCCATTTCCTTCTCCAGCTCATTTTACAGATAAGGAAACTGAAGCAAACAGGGTGAAGTGACTTGCCCAGGGTCACACAGCTAGTGAGTGTCTGAGGCTAGATTTGAACTCAGATAGATGAGTCTTATTGACTCCAAGCCTGGTTCTCTCCACTGTGCCTCCTAGATGCCCTTAGTAAGAAATATCTGGGTTCAAGTCCTACTTCTGACAGATACTTGCTGTGTGACTCTTGCTAAGTCCCCACTTCTCGATGCTCCCAGGAGACTCTCTGGGATTCTCAGATATGGAGCTGGTGCACGTGAGTGGTTTGATTATTAGGAATTTCCTAAGACAAATCCTAGCCCTCTAC
Organism: Pseudochirops cupreus; assembly: GCA_028627135.1. Lineage (NCBI taxonomy): Eukaryota > Metazoa > Chordata > Mammalia > Diprotodontia > Pseudocheiridae > Pseudochirops > Pseudochirops cupreus. The sequence continues at coordinate 21,376,494 of CM053583.1, read as the reverse complement.
CACCCTCCTAAAAGAAAAAAGCAACAGTCCAGCTCTCCCTAGTACTCTCATTTGATAATGGAGGCTCCCTGTCATCACAGTGGAAGGAAGGTGCCAGGCCATTTAAAGGAGAACAGGGTTCCACCCATTGGGGCTGAAGGAGGAGATCACAGCTCATAGCTCACAGCTTGCATTTCAAGGGTAGGTGCTTTATTTAAGGTAGGTGTTAAAAGCCCCAAATTATAGTAGCTGTTTAAAAAAGAAGAAAGAAAAGAAAGTAACAGAGAACACCTTGGGGAAATAGACTCATGGTGCAAATTGAATTTCTGCCTAATAAACCATGTTCCTAATTTATCTGCCGCTCAGGATGTGGGCCCCTCTTGCTAACCCATCTGGCTCCCCAGCAGGAAAGCATGGTCCTAGGAGTCATGAGAAGAATGTTTAAACTTTGCATCCTTTTCTTCCCCCCACCCCTTTTCTACCTCTGTCCCTTTCCTGCCCCTTCCTTCTCTCCTCTGGACCCTGGAGCAGCTGGGGGGTGCCTGCCTGCTGGGCATCGGGATCTGGGTCATGGTGGACCCCACTGGGTTTCGAGAGATTGTGGCTGCTAACCCCCTCCTCTTCACGGGTGCCTACATCCTGCTGGCCATGGGGGCCCTGCTTTTCCTACTCGGTTTCCTAGGCTGCTGTGGAGCCATCCGGGAAAACAAGTGTTTGCTACTCTTTGTAAGTACCAGCCCCTCAGACACCGCCCCCCCCCCCCTTGTCCATCCCTGGATCCCCCTCTCCACATCCGGGTGCTTGTGAACCAAAAGGAAGCCATGGTGTGGTGGGAAGCACCCTGGACTTGGAGCTGGAGACCCAGGGTCTGCCCCTCACTTACTCAGTGACTTTGAAGAAGTGGCTTTACCACTGCTTTGTAGAGGCTGGGCTGCCATTGATACCACTGGGCCTCATGGAGGATGAAAGGAGGAATATGAGCTCCCTTTCATCTCCTGTCCCAAGTCAAGCCAAGTCATGTGCCACTGGCTCCCAAGTCTGGGGTTCCAAAGAGAAGCAGCCTTTGACCAATGTCCTGTCTGCCGTGCTGGCTGGGCCACCATGGCCAATTGTGGGACCTCTCAGTGACGCAGACCACTTCTAAGACTTGAAATTTCAAAGATGTGATTTGTATTAGGAGAGGGCATTCTCTGCTGGGAGGTCCTTATGCTGATGAAATCACAGACCTGTAAAAAATAATCAGTCCCATTTATGTCATACTCTCTTTGCCCATACGTGTAATATGTTTGTATAGATACAATGTGTCATTATAGCATTTGAGCCCCACTACAAATTTGTAGGGTGTTATTAGTCCTGTTTTTTCAGGTAGCTGCGTCTGACTCTTCATGACTCCATTTGGGGTTTTCTTGGCAAAGATACTAGAATGGTTTACTATTTCCATCTCTAGCTCATTTTACAGATGAGGAAATGGAGACAAACAGGGTGAAGTGACTTGCCCAGGGTCACACAGCTAGTAAGTGTCTGAGGTCACATTTGAACTCAGGTCCACCTGACTCCAGGGCTGCCACTCTATCTACTGCACAGGTCCTGTTTTACATATGAAGAAACTGAGGCCCAGAAAGTGGAAATAGTTTGTCCAGGGCTGCATAGCTGTGTCTGAGCTAGGATTCAGCTCTGGTCTTAGAGCTGTTCTTTTCTATCAGCTGTAAGATTGTCCCTGGACCACCTTATACTCTCCTTATCTTCTTTTGTAGCTAATAGCCCATATTTTTAAGACAGCTGATTGGGGTCATGAATGTGGCCTCTAGCCATGGCATTGAGCCAAGCTAACTTGGCCAGCAGGAACTCAGGCCTGCAACTTTGGCCTGGGGAGTCAGAGAACCTGATGTCTTTCCTGAGGTCCACAGCCAGTGTGTCTTCAGGTGGGTCCCATCCTCCCTTTGCATCTCTGCTGTCTTGTCTATAAAACGAGGAGGTTGGATTAAGGTCTCTTCTGGTCTTTTAAACCCTTCTTCTACCAGTGCAGATGGGCATTTGCTCTGCAATTTATAGACTTAGAGTTACCTAGAACATTGAGAAATCAAGTGACTTGTCCAGGGTCCCAATGCCCTGTATGTGTCCAAGGTGGGATATGAACCCGGTCTCCTTGGCTCTAAGGCTAGCTCTCTATGGGACCTCAAACCCTTCCATATTCCAACTCCCAAGTACTCTTTCTACTGTATCACACCAATTCATTGATCAGCAAGGACCCTGCAATAAAGAAACCTGAGTCATAGGACCCTGCAATAAAGAAACCTGAGTCATAGGGCCTGGAAACTGAGGAAATTTGTGGAGAGAAGGTGTAAAGTGAGGGCCCCCTGAGTTTGGTCAGGTGCCACCTCCACAGCCCTGGGGCCACCATTCCAAGCTTCATGAAGCATTGATGGGTGTTGTTCTTGGCCTTGGTCTTTGAGCCAGTGGGGAAGAGAGTCATTTTAGATGGTTAAGAGCTTATAAAACCTCTCTTGGCCAATGTCCTTCAAACATTTGCCAATATCCGAGCAGAGTGAACCTAGAACAAGAGAGGGATGCCCCACCCATGCTGTGTGAAATCACATAGATCAGTAACACACCAAAACAGAATTGAGGGAGCCATGAGAGCCTCCCAGGACAATCAGTCAGTGGTGAAAGCAGAGGAGGAAGTTCAAGAGGATTCTTCTCTAGGCCCCAAACAAAGAGCGACACTAACACTTTGGAAGGAGGAAGAAGTCTGAGCTGGTATGAGATGCAAAACATCACTGCTGGATAATGGTCTACTCTGGAACGCCAGGAGGTCACTCTCCTTCCTGCTGTCCAGCTAACTCCAATCTGGGGCATAGACAGCCCCAAATCACAAAGTCAGTGTGTGTCAGAGGCAGGACCTGAACCCAGGGTATCCTGGCTCTAAGGTCAGCTCCAAACTCACTAGGATATACCTGGGAAAGATACCAGAATCATAGAATGACAGGACTTTAAAGCTTATAGGGACCTCAGAGCCGTTCTGCTTCTTTTGAAGGACTTCAGAGTATAGGTGTAACATGTCACTCCAGATGTTGACAGTACTGAGAACAGCTGGACTTTGACATCGTAACAGCTTTTAGACCTCACAGCCAGATTCTTAGGATCTGGACACCCTCTGGTCAGAGCAGAAGTACACAGGACCACAGCTCTTTGATTACCAGTTGGAAGTGATTATTCTGGACACCAGACCAAAGTGGCATCAATCTGAAACCCTCGAGTAACCACAATGTGGGGCCAGGACCCGGTGTCTTACACCATCCATGTGTCACATCTAAAGAGTAAGTGAGCCTTGTGGACTCTGGGAAGGCAGTTGATAAATTTGTATTTTAAGTCTTTCTCTTCCATTTCTTGAAGGAAGGCCTTTGGCTCTGAATACAGCTGTTAGAAGTCTATTCTAAATGCATTTGAATTTTTACACTTAACCTTGTCTTAAAATGTTGCCTTGCTCCAAAAGTGGCACAAGTTTTTTTAATAGTCACTTCTGAGGCACTTTATTCCTAATGCAGCTTGTATCCCAAGTGAAAGGAGGAAAAACTTCTGGTTGCTAGGGACAACCTCAGTGTCATAGGGGAGTCATAGTATACCAGTGTAAGGCAAGTATACCTGATGGGAGGGGGCAGGAGGAAGATCTCAAAAGACAAAGAGAAAATTGACTGAGAAGCCTTTTGATTGGAAAGAAAAGCCAGCAGGCAAGAGCACTCAACCTCTTAACCCCTCTTGATGGAGAGATGTCTGCCTCTGACTCTGGCTGCTTCTGAAGCAATAATTTATAGAATAGCATAGCCAGAAGGGGGCCTGAAAAATCATCTCCACAATATTTCTGATGAGTGATCATTCAGCTTCCACAGGAAGATGTCTAACAGGGGCAGGGGAGAGGAAAGAAATGAGTCCACTAGGTCCAAAGGCAAACCATTCCATTTGGGGATCTTTCTAACTATCAAGAAGGTGTCCCTTACATGGACTTAAAAACTCTTCTCCTTCCTTTTCTAAGTGTTTACTAACCACCCCTTTAATAACATATTACAGAAGTTTCCATGGATTCAAAGTCAAGTCTACTGTCCTATAATGTACACTTTTTTTTTTGACAATCAAGATATTTGCCCTTCTCCAGTTTTACACCACCACTCCCAATCTCAACAGTCCTTCAAAAATCTTTAATATTAACTCATTAATCACACATGCCTTCTCTGTCAGTATGCTGCAGTGGAGCTCCTTGAGCTTGGTGACTCAAACTCCTAATAATTTAAAGTCATCCCAAAGTAGAATGGGGTACCTTGGCTGAGGTGGCAGTGGGTTTCCCCTTAACTGAAGTGTCCATTGGGTGTTTTCCTACTGTCTCCTTACTTATCCTGGATTTCAACTTCCTGTTCATCATTTTTGGTCCCTCTCTTCTGATCCAAAATTCGTATGGTGCAATGGAATGAGGGCTTGAAGTTAGAGGGCATGGGTTTGTACAATCCTGACTCTGCCAATGTTAAGGCATTGGGCAAAACATATAACATTTCTGTAAAATCAGGTGAGGTTGGGCGTAAGGATTTTTGAGGTCCCTTCCATCTGTATGTATTAACCAGGCAGTCAGCTCACACCTGTTTGGTGTCCATTACATGTCAGGGGCTGTGCCAAGCACTGGGGTGTACCCTCAAGGGAACTCACTTCCTAATGTGCAAACAACAATGCTCATACAACAGGCTAAGTGGGAGACTCCCCACAAAGGGAAGGCGCTAAAGAGAAGTGGGGAGACCTAGGCTCTGGCAGAAGGTGGGAGTTTCTCTGAGCCACAAGGGGAACCAGGAAAGCCAGGAACCAAAGGGGAGGAGGAACAGCATTACGGGTCTGGGGAACAGTTAAGTGCTAAGCTGGTGTCATTCAGCATGGCCTTGGTGCTCCCTCAATCATCACCAGCCAGGCAGCTCACCTGGCTTTTTTTCTCTTGTTTTTCCAGTTTTTCCTATTCATCTTGTTAATATTCCTGGCAGAGCTCTCAGCAGCCATCCTGGCCTTCATCTTCAGAGAAAATGTAAGTACTGCACAAGGCCCCTAATGTGGATGTATCCATCCACTCCCCCAAGGACCTCCTCTTCCTTCCCCAGAAACATTAGCTGACCATGCAGGGCATCATAGAGTAATGGGCCAGAGACTCAGGGGACCTGATTTTGAATCTCTGTCCTGTGTCTTATTAGCTGTTTGACCTTTGGATTAACCTGTCTGAGCCTCAACCTCCTCCTCTGTAAGATGGGAATAATAATTCACATTCATACAATGGCTTAAAGTTTGTAAAGCACTTTCCACACATGATCTCATCTGAGCCTCCTAATCACCCTGGGGGTTAGCTGTTTCTTGAAGTGTTTCTCAGAGGGGAAGATGCTACAGATTTTGTGGAAATCACACTTGAAATCTCGTGTGTGTGTGTGTGTGTGTGTGTATGTGTGTGTGTGTGTGTGTGTGTATGAGAAAGAGAGAGACAGACAGACAGACCGACAGAGATAGAGACAAAGAGATAGAGACAGACAAAGACAAAGAGGCAGAGAGACAGAAACAGACAGGGAGATGGAGAGAGAGAAAGAGAGAGAGACAGACAGACAGAGACAGAGAGAATGAGAATTTCCTTCCACTGCCTTCAGTACAGGGCCAGGATTCCCTGTGGCAAAGATCAGTCCTATGGCCATGAGCAAAAAGAAAAAGCTTGAGGACCCATACTATAATAATAATACTTTTGCCACAGATATTATTATCCCCATTTTACAGATAAGGAAAGTTAAACTCAGGTTTAATTACATGTAGTGTCCAAGGCAGGATCTGAACCCGAGCCTTCCTATTTCAGTCCAGCATTTTATCCATTACACCAGACTCATCTGTGAACTACTTACCTCACTGGATTATTATGGGGGAAAAAAGTTTTGTCAGCCTTAAGATTCTCTAGAAATGTGAGGTTTTTATTACAGCAGTGAAATAAAAGATTCATGACATGTTTTTGGTCAAGGCCTATGATTTCATCAGTGTAAGAAATTCCCTATAAGGAAACCCCTTTCCTCTACTGATGAGGAGCAGCAGCTGTTCTGCAGTTTTTAGTCTACAGAGCCGCCTGGGGTGCTGACAAATTGTCATTTGCACAGGGTTGCCCAGGTATTGTGTGTGTGTCAGAGATGGGACGGGAACTCAGGCCCTCCTGATTCTAGGACCAACTTTCTGTTCACTCTACCAGGCTATCTCTCATCCTATATCTGCTTCATCTAAAAGCAGATCCTGAAGAGTTGGGCAACCCAGGACACAGACCAAAAAAATAAAGAAAGGCCCAGGCAGAGAGGGAAGATGCCCCTCTCCCTCCTCCTACACTGGAACATTGAACATCTGTATTCAGTGATGAACGTAGGCGAAGGGGCTGGATCCGAATCTCTCAGAAATCAAAGTCTTTGTCAGAGGAGTGAGTAGGCTGGTGGCCTTCCACGTCCCCATCTGACAGCCGTGGATAGCCATCTAGTGGACCGTGAGGGGACCAGGCACAAAGCTAAGGATTTGGCAGGTGCCCTTTCTCTAAAGGCTGATTTGGATACTGAAGGGGAGGGAGCTCAGAGTCTTGTCCCTGAGATTGAGCCTCTTCCCAGTTCTGGGTGGAGCTGCTATGCTCACACAGTGCCACCTGCTGGTAAATTTAGGGACTAACGCCAACAGTAGACCCCAGGTAGAGAGGGTGAAGCCATGATTCCCAAGGAGAGCCAGGCTGGAAAAAAGGTGGGGGATGTGAGAAATGAGCTAGAACAGGGTTGGTTTTTTATTTTATTTGTTTGTTCCTTAGACTCTTTGGCAGTTTGTTAAAACCTGTGGACTCCTGCTCAGACTTTTTTTAATGCATAAAACAAAACACATAAGATTACAGAGAAAAATAATTATTTTGAACTATTTATAAAATGTTTTTAAAAGTTCACAAAACCCAAATTAAGAATCCTCAGACTAGAAGAAAGTCTGGGGGCCCTGAAGTTTTGCCCATGGCTCTGGTTCTCTGTCCTGAGTGCTTGCCAGTACAGTATGGCTTTACAGTCTGGGGACCAAGGTTCAAGGTCTGACACTTCCCACCTGAGTAACCTTGGACAAGGCACCTCTATAATGTGGGTGATGGGACTAGATGACTTCTGTGGTCTCTTCCAAGTATCTCTTCCCTCCCTAATGTATTTATCTGGTAAAGTTGGTGCCTTTCTCTACAAAAGTTTACCTGCAGACAAAGTGCCCTGTGAAATCCCAGAGGGAAAGTTTGGTCCCCGGCCCTTCTGCATCCAGGTTTCTTTCAGACCTGGGGGGCCCTGGAGATGTGCTTGGCTCTGAAGGAGAGCAACCCTGATGATTGTCCCTTATCAGACAGGAAGCCCTCTGAGAGTTTTATTCCCCCAGGCCCTATATCATCTTTTGTGTTATATTTCATATATTCCATCTTTTGTGTGCACACAGTGGGAATTCAGCAAATGCTGGCTTGTTGGTTGCTTTATTGATGAAAGCATATGACCAAGTCTATCCTCTCTCCTGTATAAAATTTCCCAACCATACAAGAAGAGTAGAGCCAGGTGTCAGGTTTGTGCTCAATGAATAATACACTGGTCCTAGAGTCAGAGGACCTGCTTTCAAATCACGCCTTTAACATTTACTAGTTATATGATCTTGGACTAGTCACTTACCCTCCACATACCTCAGTTTCCTTATCTGTAATATAAGGCAGTTGTACTACATAATTTTTTAAAGTCCCTTTTTTAATTTAAAGCAATGATCTTATGAGGTCTAGAGTGCCAAAACCCCAAATTTTCATCTTAGAAAGAGACCCAAGAAGCCTTATGTCAGATTTCCAGATTCTCTTGACTAGTAGAACATAAATTTTTTAAGAGCAGAAACTTTTGTTTTCATATCCCCAGTGCCTGGCACAGTGACTAGAAAACATCTTTAATAATGCATGTCGTGTTATTGAATTGAATCACTCCTATTCCCCGGAGGAGCAGAAGTTTTCTGCCTTAGTGTCGACCTGTGCTTGGAGATCGAGAGAAGTAGAGAGACGGAGAGATTATCTCTAAGGCATAGTGAGGACTTGGGGTGTGGGTCTGGGGGTCTTCGTGTCCCATTCTCCTCCTTCTGTTTCTCAGCTAACAAGAGAGTTCTTCACCAAGGAGCTGACCAAGCATTATCAGGGAAGCAATGAGACAGATGTCTTCTCCGCTACCTGGAACTCAGTCATGATCACGGTGAGTCTCCTGGAAGATTTGTCTACATCCGTGGTAGTGTGGAGCAGTAGGGCACCTCACTGGATTTCTTTGGGTGTCTGCTACTCCTAATAAGGTTTTGGGGATTGTCCTTCAAATCAGTGCTATCAAAATCAAATAGAAATGGATCCCCGGATGCTGAATATTGACTTAGAAAACCACGAACTGACATTACCTATGTTGTATTCTATGTTAATTTATTTTGTTAAACATTTCCCAATTACATTAGATTAAAATGTAATTTAAAACTAGATTAAAGTTGCCCTTCGCTGAGCAGTTTGCTATACTTGTGGCCAATGAGTTTGACACCTCTGCTCTAAACCATGGGTTCTCCTTCCTAGTTTTTTTACTCACAAGTTCCAATTTCATTCTTTTATGTCCTTTTTAAAAACTCTTTCCGGATTTCTGTTAATTGGCACTCCATCCATTCTTGGTGTCTTTATGGTTGGTTCCTTCTTTTTTCTTGGGTTCTCCTTGTAATTAGTGTGGAATTATTTTCACCTCTTGGAGTTTCCTCTTGGGGTCCTCTTAACACATAGTATGTCTTTGTTTTATTCATCTTCTGTTTCATCATTTCCTGGGTCTCTTTCCCTTGGGTTGGCTGTTGTAGGTTCTCAGCCCACCCTTCACATAGATACCACCCATGTTGTTTCTTCCCAACTTCTCCAGATGCTGTAGTTGCTCAAATTATTGTCACTTTGCCCCTTCCATGTGGATCCTGGGGTGAGGACAGAGGACTGGGAGCACTCACAGTATTATAGAGAGGTACAAGGGCTGAGATTTGGAGTCAGAGGACCTCATTGGAAGCACTACCTCTGTTCCGTATGTCCTGGGTAATTTTAAGCAAGTAGCTAAGCCTTATTTTTCTTATCTGGAGTTATGGAGGTTGGAGGAGATGGTCATCCTGGCTCCAAATCCTTTGCTTCCGTGATGAGCATTTTCTCTCACTTGTTGACTTAGAAGAAGGACCAAAAAGAGGACTCTATCTCCACAACCCCTAGATATGAATGGAAAGAATTATGGAGATCCAATGGCAAAGAAGGCTTCAATCCTCTCCTCCAGCCAAGAGCTAATTCCTTTTGCTTTTCTCTTATTTTATCTTGTATTAGCACCAACTGTACAGAACAAATTAATTTCATATTTTTATCAGCTAATTGGTGCAATGGTACCCAGAGTCAACAAGACCAGAGTTCAAATTTGACCTCAGACACTGACTTGTTGAGTGAGCCTGGACAAGTCACTTAACCTATGTCTCAATCTCCTCATCTGTAAAATGGGGGTAATGATCTCACCTAGCTCCCAGGGTTGTAGTGAAGATCAAATGAAATAATATTTGTAAGGAGCTTTGCAAACCTTAAAACATTGTCTAAATTTGAGCCATTATTATTAACTGAGCAGGAAAGGACCTTAGAGGTCCCCTAGTACAATGCCTTCAGTTTACAAAGGAAGAAGCTGAGATCCAGACTCCTTGATGTGCAATCTGAACACCGAGGTAAGGAACAAAGCCTCTAATCCCAGACCTGTAAGATCATGGACTCTCTTTTGGGGTTTGGTGCTTAAATGGCCTCCCCAACATGTGCCGATTTTGTGTTCCAATCCTTTCCTAGACCCTCCAGTTCATTCCCTGCCTCAGAAAAAAATGTGAACTTCAGGGCTGGTTGGATTCTCAGAAATTGTCTCATCTAGCTCCTTCATTTTACAGAGAAGGAAACTGAGGCGCAGAGGAGGGAACACACTCAGAGCCACACAGGTAGTAAGAAGCCAAGTCAGAATTTGAACTCAGGTCTTAAGACTCGAGCCTCTCTCATGAAAGTGATGACATATTGCTCTCTCTCCTGAAAGCTGTAAGAACTTGTAGAGAGTGAGCCTTTAATAAATGTTGGGTGTTTTGGTGTTCTCATGTTGGAGCCTCCACCAAGTAAACCATCTCCTTGTTGTCTATATGTGTATGTCTGTGTGCATTTAGTTTGGCTGCTGTGGGGTCAATGGTCCCGAAGACTTTAAGGCTGCCCCTGTTTACCGCCTCCTGAATTTCAACGGGGATGAGGTCCCAGAAGCCTGCTGCCGGAGAGAGCCCCAGAGCCGGGATGGCCTGCTGGTCAACAGGGAGGAGTGCCTCTTGGGAAGAGATCGCTCCTTGAACAAACAGGTAGAGCAGACAGGTTCTCACAGCTGGGAAAAATAACTGGGGGTCAGGGGGGTATTTGGGGGAGTGCTGGGAAGGACAGGACAGGATCTCTTTAAATACATGAAGCTGGAAGTATGCAAATGACAAAGAATTTTGGAGTAATGACCAGGTAAGAAGGTGGAGCTGTTGGACCCAATGTAGAAGCTGTGCATGCAGATATCCAGTGTGTCACAAAGATGCTGAATTGCTTCAGGGGCTCTTGTTTATAAAGGGGTGGGAGAAGGGAGGCAGCAGGGACCCTGGGAAGTGGTGGTTCAGTGTGTCCCACCTCCATACTAGGCAGGCAGGTGAAACCTATAATGAACATGACCAAGCTCATTGGAAGGGGCACATTGTCTCTCAGGGAAATCTGACCTGATTGGTCACAGGATGCCAGAATTTCAGGGATAACTGAAACCTCCTAGTTTGGGGGCTATCTAGTCTAACTTGGACCTGAGAAAAGAATAATCTGGGGGCAGCTAGGTGGCGCAGTGAATAGAGCACCGACCCTGGAGTCAGGAGAACCAGAATTCAAATCTAGCTTCAGACACTTAACACTTACTAGCCGTGTGACTTTGGGCAAGTCACTTAATCTCAATTGCCCTCCCTCCCCCCCTCCAAAAAAACGGAAAAAAAAAAAAAAGAATAATCTGAACTCCGTACAACCCATACACTGAGATCAGGAACAAAGCCTTTGGCCTCAGACTTGTAAGCTCATTGGAGTTTTCCTTGTTCTCCACAGAGTAAATGAAGAGTTCTCCCAGGGGGTAAACGTTCTTGCACATAAGAATCAGTGGTTTTAAACACTGTACTTAAACTTTGAAAGAATCAGAATCTTAGAGTTGGAAGAGATTTTGGTAACCCTGTGATATAGCTCACTACCTGAACAAGAATCTTTCTGGACTCCTGGTCTTGCAGTCAAGAACACCTGAGTTTGAATCCTGTCTCAGAAACCTGCCAGCTGTAGTTGTCTTGTATAAGTCAGGACAGTTTAATTCTTCCAGACTCAGTTTCCTCATCTGTAAAATGGGGGTAAAAATAGTACCTACTTCATGGATTTGTTAGGAATAGGGACTTATCTTTTTGTCATTTCACTAGTTGTTGCTGAGTCATGTCCGACCTTTTTAGCAATCTAGTCTGACTCGTGCTTGAAAAAGAATCCTTTCTCAAAGGAAAGTGGTTGTCTAGCCTTTCCTTGAAGGCCTCCAGTGAGAAGGCCCTTGCTGCCCGTTGGGAAGCCTGTTCCATTTAGGAACTGCTCTAACAGAATTTCGGAGTGTGGACCTTGGAACATGAGAACTGGAAGGGATTGGTGAGGTCATCTAACTTAGACCACTAACGAATGGTCTGTGGGTGAATTTCAAGGAGTCCATGAACCCCCTTGGGTTTTACTGGGGAAAAATGCATCTTTATTTTCACTAATCTCCAAGGAAAAAGTTAGCATTTCCTTCAATTATGTAAAACCTTTGTTTTGAGAAGAGTCCACAGAGTACACCAGACTGAAAGGGGCTCATGTCACAAGAAAGGGCTAAAAACTCCTACTTTACCCAAACCCTTCTCATTTTGCTGCTAGGAAACAAAAATCTGGGAGAGGAAGCACCTGACTGAAGGTCGCATGGGGAGTGATGGCAGTCAGGATTCAAACCCAGGGCTTCTGGTTTCAAAGCCAATGCTGCCTCTACTGTGCTGTGGCTACTTCTTCCCATCCTGCCCAGCCTTCTTGTGACAGCTGACTCCCCATGCTCTGTGGGACAAAATTCCAGTGCATCCGGACCAGGCACTGGGGCCATACCAGCTGTGTATTTCTAAACAAACAAATGAAAAGAGAATTTCTAGACTTTATTTAGAAACCAGACCTGTGTGTGGTTTTTTCTCTCCTTGCCACCCACCCCAACCCTGCCCATTTTGCCCCTTTTGATTTTAACTGTTGTTTTTTTCTGTCCCTCTGTGTCTCTCCCTCTCTCTCTCTGACCCTCTGTCTCTGTCTTTCTCCTTCTCTCCCTCTCTCTGTCTCTGCCTCTCCTCCTCCTCCTCTTTCTTCTTCTTCTTCTTCTTCTTCTTCTTCTTCTTCTTCTTCTTCTTCTTCTTCTTCTTCTTCTCTCTCTCTCTCTCCCCCTATCTCTCTCTCTCCCTCTCTCTCTCCTCTCTCTCTCTCTCTCTCCCCCCTCTTTCTCTCTCCCTCCCTCCCTCCCTTCCTCCTTCTTCCTCCATTGGAATAACACAGGGAAGCACTTTGCATTCCTTGGAGACATCTGTGAATGCTAGCAGCTAAAGAAGGACCCTAGAGAGTCACTCAGTCCAATTGCTCATTTTACAATTGAGGAAAACAGATGCTCAGAAAGGAAGAGACTTGTTCAAGGTCACCCTGACACTCAATAAATCTGAATCCAGCTCTTTTGACATCTAAATCCAGGGCTCTTTCCATAGACAGACTTTAATGCCCTTCTAACTTTTAGATCTTAAGACCCCAATGAGGAGACACTGAGCCCTGCTACCTCCCCCTTCCTCTCAACCTAACCACGACCTCTAGATTTAACTACAACCAGGACCCCAAAGCACAGCCCAGAAACTACCAAGCCCTCCATCTTCCTTCAGGAAAATAGAGGATCGTTGTTCTTCTTTTTCAGTTACTCTGGGAATTGAATTGTCATGGCACTAAGAAGGCCCACACCCAAGACTTCAGCCTTCCAACCAGATGTTTTGGAGAAGACTTAGGAGTTGGGGGAGGGACCAATCCCCAGAGCCTTGGAGGGAAGGCCAAGCTGTGGGTGGGGACTCAGTAGCTAGAGAACAGCTGGTCTGCCCACTCTGTACTGCCCAGGTCACCCTGCAGCCAGCTACGGGCTCAAATTCAGCATAGTCCGGTCTGCACAGGGAACAAGCCAGCACAAATCTTGTTGCCTGTCTGAGTCTAGCCTTCCCTCCCCATGTGAATGTGCCAGGCATCAAGAGCCTTGGGGAGACCCTCACACCACCTCCATGCCACTCTACCGTTACCTTGATTAGGGGTCACATCTCACTCAGTCAGTCCATAAGCTTTCATTAATTAAATGCCCACTATGTGCCAGGCTCTGTGCTAAGCCCTAGGATTGCAAAGAAAGGCAAAAGACAGCTCCTGCCCTCTAGAAGCTTACAATCTAATGGGAGGCATAACATGCAAACAGTTACATACAAATAAACTAGATGACTGGAAAAACTGCATAGAGGGAAGGCATTAGAATTAAAAGCAATTGGAAAAGGCTTCCTCTAGAAGAACGTCTTGTGATGCCAGGGGAAGATGAAAAGGTGGCCCTGCTCTTGCCACAAATAAGAAGGCAGGGCAGCTAGGGAGTAAGAAGGCAGCAGGCTCTGTAACATCCCAGAGGAGCCCATGTTTCTCCCCATCCACTGCTGCTTGTCACCAGCTTCTCAAAAAAAAAAAAAAAAGGCAGAGCTTGGCCACAGTGTTTCTAGTACGGGCTTTGGGTAGAAAGGTAACTGTTTGGGTCATCCTCCTGAAAAGAGCTAGGGAGGCCCCTTTGTGCCTCGGTGGTGGGCTTTGGGGAGTCTGGTTGTTTTCATTGGCTTCTCCTGCCCCCCCACCTCATGTTAGTGGGTGTTCCTTGGGAGAGTGTTGGGTGGACTCCCACTCTGCTCTGCCTTGGTCAGACCTCATTTGGAGTACTGGGTTAAGTTCTGGGAGCTGTGGTTTTTGCTAAGCTGGGAATTGTCCCTAGGAGGTCAGCCAGGATGGGGAAAGACCTTGGAGTCCATGTATTGGAGGATTGGTTGAAGGAACTGGGAATGACGAACTTGGAGAGGAGAAGGCTGGGGGAAGGGAGGACATAGTGACCATGTCCTTATCTGAAGAGCTGTCCAATGAAAAAGGGATTCAGTGTGTTCAGTTTGTTCCAAAAAGCAAAAGCTATGAGAGTTTGGCTGGGCTGGATGTCAGGAAAAACTTTTTAATGATCAGAGCTGGCCGGATGGACAGTGGGTGGCCTCCAGAGGCAGAGGGCACTCCCTCATGGGGGATCTTCAGTCAGAGCCTGGGTGGTGACTCGTCCAGGATATTCTGGTAGGGTTGAGTTAAGTGTCTGCTAGGGTCCTTCCCACTCCACCTCTGCCTATGTGACTAACCAGCAGCTTTATAGGTAGCATTTCTTCCTTCAGTGTAACTCACCAGGCTAGAGAGTTCCAGGGTCATTCATTCTTCAATAAAAAGCAGACTTTTCTGAGGCTGGGGCTGACCTCAGCCTGCTGTCTTTTTCCTCCTAGGGCTGTTACACTGTGATCCTCAATTCCTTTGAGACGTATGTATATCTTGCTGGAGCCCTCGCCATCGGAGTGTTGGCTATTGAGGTAAGCAACGTCAGCCCCAACATGCTTTGGCATCCAGGTGGCACAGCCTACAAACACCCTGTGCCCACTTGGCAGGAGCTTTGGTCCTTCCTACCCTGCTCCTCTCATGGTTTCCTTTCCCAAGACCCCCGTGGCGCTCGTCCTTTCCTCCAGGGACAAGATGTAAGGGCTAAGTGACACATAGATGTCTCAATCAGAAGAATTCAAAGCCTGCCCAACACTCCTTAACTGAGTGACCTGGGCCTGCGTCATTCCTAAAATGAGGAGGTTGGATTCACCCACCTCTGAGATAATAATAGGACAATAATGGCTTACCATGGGCCAGAATTACGGCTTGGTACTTAACAGTCATCATCCCATTTGCACCTCCAAACAGTCCTGGGAGGTAGATGTTGTTATTGCCTCTTTTTTTACAAATGAGAAAATAGGCAAACAAGGGTTAAGTGATTTGCCCAGAATCACAAGGCTAGTAAGTGCCTGAGGCTGGATTTGAACTCGGGTCTTCCTTATACCTCCCCCTTCCCCCACCTGGCATGACTGGGACAGAGCTTCATGCAGGTGGAGGTCCCTCAAAAAAAAAAAAAAAGACTTCCCCATAGGAAAAGAGCCAACTACTATCAAACTGAGCCCCACTCTCACCCTTCTGGAGACCCTCCTCCCTCTAAGTCCACAGGACCCCAGCGTTCTCTGGGATAGTAGCTACCAGCAACCCTCACTTGACCTGAGGGATTCCTCCAGACCCTCCTGACCCAGAGATGGACAAAACTGCTTCCCTTTGTTCAATACACACTCATAACTTCTCTGGATCTCAGTTCTCAGGATGGTGTAAGACCCCTCAACTAGAAGGCGTAAGAGGTCAGCAACTTGCTACTTGTCACCTGTATGATTCTAGACAAGTCATTCCTCCGCTAGGCCTCAGTTTCCTTATCTGAAAAGAAGGATCTTGACTGCTAAGATCCCTTCTCCGGCATCCAATGATCCCATATATGCCTCACAGGGCTTTTGGAGGAAGGGAGGCAGAGTGAAGCCATCACATCATTGTTCTCTCGCTCTTCTCATCTTTCTGGTGGAGTTAATAGTGGCTATTATTGATATAATAGTCATGATTAATCATATTAGCAATTCACATTCCCATAGAGCCTTAAGGCTTACAAAAGCCTTTTCTTTCTAACACCCCTGGGAGAAGTTGGTGTATATAATTGACAGGGCTTGCAGAGAAGGAAAATATTTCCTTCAAACTATAATTTGGCTTCATCAGTTGGAAGGCGTGATGGATTCAAAGGCATCCTGGCCCCCATTGCCATTTCCCTTTCCTACCCAGATAAAGAAATGGAATTATAATGGTCCTTTCTGTAGACTTTAAGGTTTACAAAGTGCTTACCCTACCGTGGACTGACAAGGTAGGTGTGAGATTATTATCCCCATTTTACAGGTAGATTAATCAAGTTTCAGAGAAGTTAAATGCCTGCAGCCAAAAGTTACCTGTTAGTCATTGTCGGAGTTAGGATTCCAACCCAGGTCTTTGGACTCCCAAGCCTTGTGTGTTTCCCACTGCCCATGCTTGAGACTTGGAGATTCCCATCTTGGGCTTAAGCCAACCTACAGTGGCTCTCCATCTCTCCCATTGCACCCACTTTCATAAGATTTCTACGGCTCTTACCCTGAATATTTTATTATCCCCCTACCCCATTTTGATGCCTAGGCCATTAGAACATTGAGTAGATTCACTAGTCATTTGTTAAAGCTAGTTCTACATTCCCAGGAAATTCAGTTTCTCCACCCTTGCTCTTGACTAACAGGTAAGTCTATACCAGACCCCATCCACAAGGCTAAACATTCCCCCTCAAAAGGGCTAAGTGAGTCTGACCTGTACATGTAACTCCATCTGTCAGCTGCAATCTCTATCAGTGGAACTACCTCTCTCCCTTCTTCCTCTCAGCCTGTTGGCCCTGGAGACAAGAGAAGAGATTACTTTGCTAGGCCCAAAGGCTCGGGGGAGCCACAGACAGGGGAAATAAATAACCAAAGCGGTGACATCTAGCCTTCACCAGGCCACTCCCTACAGATTCTCAGTCTTTGGAGACAGTGGTGTAAAACCCTCAAAGCAGGTGATGTTTGTGCCGTCAAGAAACATCATCCAATATTTTTAGGAAAGAGAATGCCCAGTCTCGAAAGCCAGCAGATTTGGTGAGCAGCACTCAGGTTGCTACTGGAGGAGATGGGAAAATTCAGTTGGAAAACTCAAGTTCCCCCAAATTTGACCTTAGGAATGCAATCTATCCATTTCCACTGTCTGCTTGTGTCCCCCAAAGCTTCCTTCCTTAGGTAGTCCAAACAAACTCCCCCTGCTCCACTCATTCTGGGAAGGACTTATTGGTCAGTGTAGTGCCCAGAGATGAGAGCAGCCCAGAACCATGGGATAGAAGAGCAGCCTTCTCATTTTACAGGGGAGAAAACTGAGGCCCAGGGAATTTGCCCAAGGGCACACAGATAGTGAGTGTCAGAGGTGGGATTTGAACCCAGGTCTTCTGATTTTAGAGCCAGCTCACACTCTCTACTGTATCCTACTGCCTTTGCTGACAACTCCTCATGCAGGCCGTGCCCAAAGCAGAGAGCGGCATGGCACCTAGCAAAATGAGACGGTCAAGAAATTCACATTCCGGAAACTCTCTCATTCCAGACCATTCCACTCAATCCAATTTCACAAACATTTATTAAGGATCTCACATGTGCAAGTGTTGTGCTGAGAGTGGGGACACAGGAAAAAAATGACAGCATTCCTGCCCTCTGGGAGCTTATATTCTCTTGGGGGAGGGAGGAATGAGGATATTTCATATATAATACTGATATGGAGTGATGGAGGCAAAGGACAGAGCCTCAGAAGCCTTCCTCCACTGTCACTCAGCAGTGGCTCTGGCCCCAAGCTCTCTGGCAGCCAAGCCTGACTCAATCTCCTGCTTTCTTTTTCACAGCTCTTTGCCATGATCTTTGCCATGTGCCTCTTCCGAGGGATCCAATAGAGAGGATCCTACCCCTCCCATTCCTGGTGATTGCTAACCCTGCCTTGCCTCCTCCCCTCCCTGTGGTGCCCACCCCTGCCTGCCTGATCCGGACAAAGCAAAGTTGGCAGGGGGCAGGTAGTGGTGATGGAGAGAAGTTGGGTGGTAAATAGCTATTTTTTTTAACAAGAAGAAATGAAGAAAGGAAAAAAAAGATTGTTGTAACAGATACTTGGCTAAGGAGATAGCCCTGAATCAGAAGTGCTGTGCACTGGACATGAATGCCAGGCTTCTCCCTAAGGGCACCCTGCCCAGGGACCAGGAGCCAGAAGCCAACCAGGTGTGGATTGCACTAAAGACCAAAGGAGCATTGGCAGCATGGGGTGGTGCGGAAGCATCTCCCAGCGTTCCTTCTCCTTGTGCAGCTAGACCCCATGACCACTCCTCAGGGCCAGTCTTGTAGATCATAGCCACCATGTTCAACCAGGCCATGAGAAGGCAGGATATCTTTGGAACTGGGGCCTAGCAAGGGGAAGGGGTAGTGGATGGGTCTTATGCCCTAAGGCAGGAAGTAGAAAGAGAGGGCCAGCCTTCTGGGAAGAAGACTAAAAACCAGGCAATCTTGGAGATACCATGTCATCTGGAAAGACTTGAGTTTAAACTGAAACTCACTTGGGGAGGAAGGGTTGGGCAGGGGTCTGGGGGTAGGGATGGAAGGAGAGGGGCATGTCCTAAGGCAGAGATTTTTGAGGATCTTTGGATAGAGAAAACTGGAGTTAGTCTCTGTTCCCTCTAAGAAAGAGCCCAGGGTGGATAATTAACACCACCTTCCCCAACACCCACAGTGCTGGGGAAAGCAGCTGAGCTGGCAGGGACCTTGGAGACCAGCTTGTGCAGATGAAGCCCAGGTCTTCTTTGTGCTTTGCCCAAGATCACACAGACAGGAGCTGAACCCTATCTTATGCCATATTGACTCCCTCGCTGGAGGCCACAAATCAAAACAGCCAGTCAACCAGGGCTTGGAGCAATGGGTCCCTGAGGGCACCCACTGCAAGCAGAAGCCTCCTCAATTCTCTCTATTGCCTCCCTCTGCCCTCCAGACCCCTACATCCCATCCCCGCCCACATCAGACTTGCTCTAGAGGAGGTGAAATGAGAGGAGTATTGCCCAGGCTTTTCCCTTCCTCCCTCTGGAGCTAAGACTAGGGTAGGGCAAGCAAGCTTTGCTCCAGTGGGGAGCACACTGACCTGCCCACCTCACCCCTGGCAGTGATGGCCATGGTGGTCACTGTTGGCCTCACCCACTGGCACACGCTCAGCTCTGGCCCTGGAAGCAATGGCATTGTGTTTGTTTGCCCTCAGAAGTCTTACTCTCAGCAGGGCAGAAACCTCAGGGCGCATGTCCATCTCCCCTCCTGCCACGGGTGGAAATGTGCGCTGGGGTTCTGCCTGCGCCCTTTGGGTTCTCTTTCCTCACAGACTGTCCATTCTCCTGTCCTCCTCCTGATAAGGCCAGAGGAAAAGGCTGTGCCCAAGAGGGCTAGCAGGGCCTCTGTAGGGATGTCAGCCAGGCCCAAGGAGTGAAAACAAATCCTTCCTCCAGAAGGGCCCTGGTAAGCAAGGGAAAGGAGCAACCTTTGGTAGAGGAGGCAGGAGGAACCAAAAGCCTTTTTCTGAGGACACAGGGAGGACAAAAGCCTGGAATGGGCCAGGACAACTCCTCTCTCAGGGGCACAGGGTAGAGCTGGGGGCATGGTAATATACTATCTAGACCAGACTTAGAGTGGGGCAAATTCTCCTCTCCTCCCGGCTCTCCCCATACTCAAATGAGCCTTCATCCAATCCTATCAAAAGAGGGATGGGAGTCAAGGCTGAGGGAGTGGGGTTGGTGGGAGATTAATCCCAGCATAGGCTACCAGTTGTGTTACAAACCAGTGCCCCTTTCAGAAGCTACTGACTCTTTGGAGAAAGAAAGAAAACTTTGGCGGGAAGGGTAGGGGCAGGTTCTGGGGTCCGCGCTAGACCCTGGGGCCAAAGCTGCTGCTGCTGCTGCTGCTTGTTTTTAGTTATCATCCCCCTGCTCCACTCCCCCCAACCCTGACTTGCCCCCTTCCCCTTTTCTCTGTCATTGTCTAGTGGGAGGCTCACAAAATTGAGTGACCAGGGCCCTTCTGACTTCCTTCCCCCAGCCCAGTCTCCTGCCATGTGAAATACGTTGAAAGTCTATTTTGAAAATTGTAAATGTTCCTTGGAGTAGATAGCAGAGCTAATTTATCATGTATTCCCTCCCATCAGGCTTTTTTTTATATTGGGGAGTTTTTTTGTAATATAAAACAGAACACGCATTGAATGTTCTGCACTCGTCTTTGTGTCTGTTTCTTAAAAAAAAAATAAAGAAATAATTGCATACATCAATGGTGAGCGTGAATCAGGCTGCTTTTGATTGGGAGTCTTGGGGAGGGGAGGTAGAAAGTAGAGAGTAGGGGGAGGGAGTGCCCAATAGAAACAGGAGGCAAGGGGGCCAGGAAAGAGCACTGGCTTTGGAGTCGAGAAGGTAAGGGATTGGATGTCAGCTTTGATGGTCACTAGGGCAAAAGGCCCTCTAGGCCTCAGTTTCTCCATCTGTAAAATTGTGTAAATGACCCGTGAGATTTCTTCCAGTTCTAAATCTGCAATTCTGTGATCCCTCTTCAGTGCTGGAAAGTTTTTTAGAACAAAATGTTGGAGTTGGAAGAAACCTTAGAACACAGAATGTCAGATCTGAGAGGGAGCTTAGAACATGGAATGTTACATTTGAGTAGGAGCTTAGGACATAAAATGTCAAAGCTGGAGAAGTCCATAGAACACAGAATGTCAGATCTGAGAGGGAGAATAGGACATGGAATGTCACATCTGACAGGGAGCTTAGAATACAGAATGTCAGAGCTGGAAGAGATGTTAGAACATGGAATGGAGAAGCTGGAAAGGTCCTTAGAATATAGAATATCAGACCTCTAAGGGACTTCAGCATATAGAAGAAAGTATGTCAGAACTGAAAGGAACCTTCTAACATAGGATGGTCAAAGTGGAAGAAACTTTGCAATGCAGAAAATAGAATGTTACGCTTGAAAGGGAGCATGAAGTCCCACGTGGAAAAAATCTTGGAACTCTGAGTGTTAGTAGCAGAACAGCCCTTAGGGCAGGGGTTCCACTGTCATGGACATCCTGGGAAGTCTGGTGAAACCTTCTCTGAATATTTTTAAATGCATAGTATTACAAAGGAAACCAATTATATAGGAATAAAGTTCCCATCCAAGTTCACAGATGCCCTTGAAATCTATCCACTGACCCCTTGGCAGGTCCATGGATCCCAGGCCAAGAACCCCTACCTAGAGCATAGAATGTTAGAGCTAGAAGGTGCCTAACCACACAATATATCCAAAATGGGAAGGGCTTTACAAGGTAGAACATAAAATGTTAGTGCTAGAGCAAGTTCTTAGAACATAGAAATGCTGGAACCAAAAGATACTTTCCAACATAGGGGGGTCAGATCTGGAAAGGTCTTTAGAATATGGAACATGGACTGTCATTGCTGGAAGGGACCTGAGAACTGAGAATGGTAAAAGACAGAAGAGACTTGAAAATCCATCTGGTCCAGCCCCCAATTTTACCAAGGAAATTGAATAATGAATGGTTAGATGAACTGATTTGCCAGGGGTCATATAAACTCAGTATCTTGCCTTCCAGTTCAAACTGCTTTGTGCCATCCCTTTAATGGGTTACCAAAGCTCATGTGATCAACTGATTCCATGAGATAGGGGATAAAGGGGGACAAGGAGCAATTGTCAAGCTTCCTGTCCCAGGTGACATGTTCCATTTATGGAAAAGGCCTTCGGTACCTCTAAAGGAATGTTAGAAGATAGAATTTCCAGGTCAGGACAGGCTTGTGAAGTTGTTAGGAAGGCAAAGGGATCCATTGGTGGGAATATTTGCCCCTTTTCCCCTCTACTCATAAGGTTGGACCATTGCCACCCAACTAGTAAAGTAAAGTAAAGTCAAAAGATTCTCATGATCCCATCCAAAAGTTTCCACAAATATTGGTATCCGAGTAGCTCAGTTTCCTGGAAAAAGGCCCTGGATTTTAAGGCAGATGACATAGGGTCGTAAATCAAGTAATGAGAGGGATCTCCGAAGCAATACAGTTCAACTGCCTCATTTCATAGACTGAGGCCAGGGAAACTGGCTTGATACTGACTTTGGCTTGCCCAAGGTTAATTAAGGCAGTTAAGAGGTGGAGCAGTAGTTGCCCTCGGGGCAATGAGAAGAAAGACCACTCCCCACCGAGGGCTTTGGACTGAATCATCTCTAAAGTTCATGGGAAAGTTGGTTGAAGATACCAGGTTCCTCTTCATGGCTGCAATAATATCAGCATGTCCAGGGAGGAGCAATGGAGGTGGGGGTGGGGGTAAAAATGTGTTGTTAAGCTGAATGTCTTACAGTGATAAGGATTGGACTTGGAGAACCTGGATTCATGTCCTGACTGGTATTTATTCATTCCTTGTCCCCTTCCTTCTCAAGACCTTGGTTTCCTCATCATGTTTTAAGATTTCTTCTAGAAGCTCTAAGGTCGTCCCCAGTTCAGACAATCTACATTCTACATTTCTAAGGTCCCTTCCAGGTGTAATATTCTATATTTTAAAGTCTACTCCAAGTCTAACATTCTATGTTCTGGGATCCTTTTCAATGCTGACATTCATTCTATGTTCTAAAGTCCCAGTTCTGATGTTTTTATCTTCTGTGGTTCTTTCTAATTGGCGTTCTATATTACAAGTTCCTAGTTCTAACCTTCTGTGTTCTAGGATCCTTTTCAATGCTGATGTTCATTCTGTGTTCTAAAGTCCCAGTTCTGTTGTTTTTATCTTCTGTGGTTCTTTCTAATTGGCGTTCTATATTACAAGTTCCTAGTTCTGACATTTGGTGTTCTAAAGTCCTTTTCAGCTCTGACAGTCTATGTTCTGCAATAAGGGATTACGCCTATGCCTTTATTGTATGCATGCGTGTGTGTGTGTGTGTGTGTGTGTGTGTGTGTGTGTGTGTGTGTGTGTGTGTAAAGCACAATGTGCAGGTAGCCAGAGAAGTTTTGCTCAGGTCTCATATAACCCATCCACTTGGTTCACCCATCTTCCCCTTGCCCAACATCGCCCGGAACACACATGAAAGGGGAAGCTTAGTTCTAGTGGCAGCTTTTCCCTTTTCCATAAAACGACACACTTTGCCTGACTCCTCCCTTGCCCCCTCCCCATCCCACCTAAAGGCAGGTGACCCAGACTAAGGCAGTGAAGTCGTCTTCTTCTGTACTTTCTGCCCTCTCAACCACACCAGCAGCCAAAGGAATAGGTCAAGGCAGGTAGAGGGAAGTCTCTCTCCAGTTTCTGTTTCTCCAATACCTCTAACCCTGGAAGAGTCTTGGGGGTGGGTGTAGTCCCTCTGGTCCAGGCTGGCCCTATTTGGGGGGAAATCTGGGGATATAAGGGCCAGAATTTTGACCAAATGGATTTTGTTTATTTCTACTACTGAGGTATCAGGTTCAGAGGACAAAGTCTTGCAACACCCAAAGGAAAAAAAAAGACAAAGATACACACGCAACATTTGAGTCCTTCTGGAATAGAACATGAGTTTCTGGATTTCCTGCTCTAAAGGCACCATTTGAAGCATGAAAAAAAATGAGAAAAGAGACTAGAAAAGTAGGAAAGAGGGAAGGCAGGCAGCTAGGCTTTCCTGCCCACTGGGTCAGAGCTGAGCTGGCAGGGGAAGGGGCTCTCACAGGAGGCAAACACAGAGGAGGGTTGCGATTTGCAGAAATGCTGGGGGTTTTCTTTCTCTTTCTCTCTCTCTCTCTCTCTCTCTCTCTCTCTCTCTCTCTCTCTCTCTCTCTCTCTCTTTCTCTCTCTCTCTCTCTCTCTCCCCCTCTCTCTCTTTGCATATCCTACTTCTACTATTTACAAAATGGTTTCTGACTCAGGGAACCTGTCAGTGACAGGTGGAGGTGGGAATGGAGTTCACCAGTGCCCCTATCCAGAGAATGGAACGAGGGTAAGGGAAGCTGAGGAAGGTTGGGGTGAGGGAGGGGAAAGGAAGAGGTGTCTATAGAATGGCAGGGATTGGGGCTGGAGAGAGCCCTTGGCCCAATGCTCAGTGGCGGTCACCTGCCTGGAAGGACCATTGCAAAGGCTGAATCCAATAGAGTATATTGTCTCCTCCCAATCAAGATTGAATTCAACTTCAGGCAGTTTTGGGGGATCCAGATAAGACCCTAGAGCATATCAGATGGGGGAGGGGAGAAAATAGAGTAGCATCTCTTTTCCCCTACCCTTGAAACTACCCATCTTCAGAAAGGGAGATAACCCTCCAAAGACACATTTCCTATAACTAGAATCACACACTGCTGTCTCTGTGGTCCCATCTAGCTGCGCTCACAGTCCACTGGACATTCTGGCCCAGTGACCCATCTGCAAACTCATGCCCATAGACTAGCAACAGCAAAACCACTGATCCCAAGAAACCATTTAAGAGTGAGATTGGAGTGGAGCCTAATGGCTCAGCTTCAGAGGAGGGATGGTCACTGGGACAGCTCATGAGGAAAAGGGATTTGTAACCAAGAGTTCTGATATGGAGCTGTCTGGAAAGACCAAGGGCAGTGTGGGGAGACTGAATTCAAGTGCCTGGAATAGTCAGCCATGAAAAGACAGGGAGAAAACCTTGGATCTGAACTCAGGCTGAGGCCTCCAGAGAGTTTGGGAGGACATCCCTGGGACAGGCTTTGAGTCCCTGAAAATCCTTCCTTCCAAAGAATGTGGGGGCAGCCACATGAGCTTGGTCTCTGGTGACCCCATTAAGGGGCTGTCTCCTCCTCCATTTCCTGGTCTCAAGCCCTTATGTTGATTGGAATATATGAGCTCAGAGGTCCCTTGCAGGTCCCTCTAAGATTCAGGGACTCAGCAGCAATGGCCAGCAGGAGTCCAAAGGCTGAAGGTCCCCAAGGGGTGAAGGTGGGCCTTTCATTCTGCTCCTACAGTGCCACATCCAGTCTATCCCAGTAGAAAGAGAAGAGATGTTTTTGCTTATTCCTAGGGACCTTTGGTCTTCTCATCTAGCTCATAGGTCATGGGATTTAGAGCTGGAAAGAGCCTTAGAGATCATTAAGCAGAATATCCCCATTTTATGGATGAGAAAACTGAGTCTCAGGATTGGTAAGTGACTTGGCCAAGGTCACACAGGTAGGAAGGACCAGGATTTGACCTCAAGAGACTTCTACTTCCAAATTCTGTGTTCTTTCCACAGTATCACTGCTGCTTCTGGGACCTCAAAGCCTAGACCAGGTCCTATTCCTACCTTGGGAGGTCTCAGATACCTGGTCATGACCTAGGGAGATTTCTCAGGAGAAAAGTCAGTGGCTACACATTGGCCCAGGGTCAAGGTTGGCTCCCATCCTAGGTCCAGGGGCTGGTTAGGACATGAAAACTCTTCAGTCTAGACTCACTGAGCCAAGGCAGGGTAACCACCTCCCTGCCTGGACCAGGAGCCAAGCAGTCAAGGTCTGGGGATGGGGAAAGGGTCACCCCCTCTAGTAGATGAAAAGGACAAACCAAAAAACAAAACCCCATGAATGTCCCCCTGGCCCAGGGAAGTACAGGCAGGCCGCCCCACCCCTGACATCCTCTGCCCAGGGAGGGTTGGGGCTACTAGGCCTTCTTGGTTCTCCGGCCCACTTGGTAATAGTAGTAAAGGCTGACGAGGATGAAGAGCAGACGGCTGGCAAGGAGGAACAGGGCTCCTGGTGAAATGTGCCCGTTTTCTGCCAGGGTGGCAGTGGTGACTGAAAGACACAATGGGAAGAAGCCCCTGAGTCTTGTGGATGCTGCCAGCCTCTAGCCCCTAGCCCCTACCCTTCCCTCACTCCCCCAGATGCCACCCAGGGACGGACACTCACCACCTCTGCCCAGAACAGTGCAAAAAGCCTCTCTCTGCTCTGATTCATCCCACACTCAACCGCCAAGGTGCCTTTTCCTGAAGCTCAGGTCTAACCAGGAAGCCCTGGCGGCTCCCTCTGCCTCTGGCAGAAAATACAAACTGCTTGGCTTGGCATTTAGAACTCCCCAAATCCGGGTCCTTTCAAGGTTTCTTGGGCCCTACTCCCCTTCACAAACTGTTCCTTGTACAACCCTCCCACCCCCATTGCCTTTGTGTAGTCTGCCCCCATCACCCACTGTGTCCCTCAGAATCCCTCACTTCTTTCACTACTCAGTTCAGTTACTGCCCCTAATCCAAGCCCTTCCTTGACCTCCCCAGTTCTCACTGCCCCTCCCTATAATATCTATATTTCTCTCTCGGTGTGCGTGTCCATCGTCCTTGAAGGCAGGACCCCTTAAGTTTTTATCCTTATATCCCCAGTGAGTGGTGCAGTGCCTGGCATACAACAGGTCCTTAATAAATGCTTGTTGATTAATGCTAATAGCCAGCATTTATATATCACTTTACGGGTTGCAAGACACTTGACATGTATTGTCTCATTCAAAATGAGAGCTCATGTTGAATGAGACAACGCGCCTCGTGCTATTCCCCTTGGGAAGGACGACATTTAATGCTTCCGGTACACTTTGGAAATTATCTCAAGAAGCATCTCGCTCTGCATGAGGGAGCCTATGCATACAAGGCTACGCAGCCTGGACTCGGAGTGCAGAACGGGACCTATTTGGGGACACGGCCAACGAAGGATCTGTTTTATGGCGATGCATTTTCGTTTACAAGGGCTCTCTTTGTAGTTTTATGGCAATGCATTTTCGTTTACAAGGGCTCTCTTTGTATTTATTTTTCTTTTCCAACAGTAGAGGGAGGGTTAGGAAAATAGTTGCAAGAAAAATAAATTTTTGTCTATGGAAAAAAATGAGAATTTATTTGATCCTCCCAACAATCCCATGAGGTAGGTGCTATTATTTCCCCCGTTTTACAGATGAGAAGCCTGAGGCTCAGGGGAGCTAAGTGACTGGACCAGTGTTCACAGGTAGTGTATGTCAGAGGCAGGCTTTAAACTCAGGTCTCCCTCAAGCAGTGGTTCTCAACCTGTGGGTCGCGACCCCTTTGGGGGTCTAACAAGGTCACCTAAGACCATCAGAAAACACATATTTCCAATGGTCTAAGGAACTGAGACACTGCCCCTCTATCCGTCTCCAGGTGGGTCCACCCACATGCAGATGCACCCACATCTGAGTATTAAAGGGTCGCAGCATTAGGAAGGTTGAGAACCACTGCCCTAAAGCCAAATCCAGGGCTCTCTGCTTTGGCACCTAGCTGCCTCTAAGAGTGAAGAGAGAAGAGGCTCAGTGACCATGTCAGAGGGACGAAAGGGAAATCAGGCCGGTCTCCAGGGTTGTCAGCAGGGTGTGAATATGGGCTTCAGCATGCCAGCTGCCAAGCCTCAAGGACGCCAGCCTCAATTGCTGCCCAGAGACCCAGGTGACTGTGCTCCACCCATGCCCCTACAAACCTTCCCCAAAGCGTATCCCCCTAATCTACTGAAATGAGAATGAAAACCAACCCAACCAAGACTCTACCACCAATCCCCATCTAGCCCCAAAGGAAACAGTTTTGAGGAGATGGGGGATGTTGGGAATGCCATGCCCATGCGTCCTGGGCTGATTGGCTGACCCACTGTTTGGTGAGAAAGACATATGCTGTAGTCAAGATAGCATGATCTGTAGTGAAGAGAGAGCTGGCTTTGAAGTGAGAGGACCTCTCTGCTACTTACCACCTCTCTGGCCCTTAGTCTGCTCATCTGCCAAATGAGAACATTGGAGTAAAAGATCTTCTAAGATCTTCCCTCTAGCAACTCACCTAAGAACTGCACCCCAAAATAGCAGGCCTCAGTGAGCAGTGTCCAGCGGATAATGACCTTCTCAGCTGTGTAGAGGGCATTCCACATGATGAGAGAGATGCCTGAGACAGAAGGAGAGAGCAGGCTGTGTGATGGACCAGTCTTGCCCTCTCTCCTCCCTAGCTTCCTCTCCCCCATCAATTCAAGGGGCAGGGTCTTTTTAGCCTCCTTATACCAAGGCACAGGTACTATGGGGAAGGACTTCAGATAATCAGGGTCAAGATGTAAGGGGAGCCTGCACTGACAGAGTATGTCTCCCATCTCTACTCTAAGCCAAGTACAAATAGTGTCCCCAAAGACAGTGTCCTTGAGTCCCTGACAGCTAGGAGGAACCTCAACAGCTACCTAGCTATGCCCATGTCTACACCCTCCCATTAGGGCTTTGGGCAGGGCCTTGCTCTCTGGTGGCACATCTGAGCTCTTCCCTACCAGTGTGGTTCTAGACTAGCCCTGTGACCTTAATTAAGCTTGTCTCTTCCCCTCTCTGTGCCTCAGTTTCCTCCCGAGAGTCTGATTCCCAATCCCAATACCAGCTGTGTGGCCTTAAGGGGGTCAAGAAATCACTCTAGACCTCCATTTACTCATCTGTGAAATGAGGTTGGACTTAGTGATCTCTAAGGTTAATAAATATGTGTAAAGTAGAGTACTTTAAGGGTTGAGAGCACCATACAAATAGCCTTCGGAGGAAAGTGCTATTATTATATTATATTATTATTTACAGATGGGAAACTGAGGCAGACAAAGGTTAAGTGACTTGTCCAGGGTCACATAGCTAGTCAATGTCTGAATTAAATGGAACTAAGGTCATCCTGATCCCAGGTATAGCTCCCTGTCCACAGCTTCTCTAGCTCTGAGACACCAGGAGAGGCAGGGTGATCATAGCAGAAGAAGGTCAGGATTCAGAGACAGGCTCTGGCTCTGGCAATTGACTGCTCTAAGGTCACTTCACCTTTTAAGCTCGGTTTCCCCATTTGTAAAATGAAGACAATGCCTGCAAGACCTATGTGGCAGGGATGCTATAAGGCTTGAATGAGATCAAGTATATAAGGGAGTCTGTCAAACTTAATATGCTCTGGGAATGTGAGCTGCTGCTGCTGCTGCTGCTGTGGTCAGTGCCTTGATGGGCGGCTATTCTGAGTCTAGCCACAAGGTGGCACCACAGGTTCAAGGGAGCCACTCAAGGGACTGATCACCATATTTAGGGTCTAGACAAGCAAAGGATCTCAGGGGCCATTTACTACAGCCCCTTCATTTTACACATGGGGAAACTGAGTCTGAAAGTGAAGCGATTTGCCCAAAGTAAATAATAAGTAAATAAAAGGCAGTAAGTTCCGGGGCATTCTAATTCTGGAGTCAATGCTTTTTCTCCATTGCACCAAGCTGCTTTCTGTTCTTCCAGCCCTCCCATTTTACAGGTTGGGAAATTGGGGCCTGGCAACGTGGGGTGACTTTCCAAGGACACACAGGCATACTTGGCCAGAGTCTGGAGGAAGCAATGGCAGGGGATAAACGAGGGCCACACTAGTCTAGGGCATTGGTGCCTACCCTTTTTCCTCAGTAATATACAGAGAATCCTTCTGGCCTTAATGGAATTAGTGAGCCCTCAGGGAAAGGAAGTTTGTTCAATTGATCTCCAAGCGTCCCTCCTCTCATGGTGCCCCAGCAGAAAAATGGGCAGAAATATTTACAACTATATTGAAATTCCTTTTGTATTTGGGTTAGACTAGAGATGGCCACTGCAGTTCCCTCCACCTCCAAAGTTCTGTGATTCTGAGTTGCCCTTCTCACTGAGCCACCCCACCTCTCTGGAAAGTCTACCCTCAACCCAAGACCCCTATATCCCTACTCACTGAGGAGAGCCCCTCCATAGAGTCGGATTGGAGTTTTGCTGTTCACCTCAGTTCCATCAAAGACAGCATCAAACAGCTGGTCAGGAAAGGCAAGGGCCTGAAAAGTATAAGGAGAAGACATTGGGGAAGGGGTAGACTAGGAAAGCCCACCAATGATATCTTATCTTCCCAGGCAAAAGCCAGGCAAGGGTGGGTAGCAGTGGCTGGGAAGAAGAAGGTATAGGATCATAGATTCAGAACAGAAAGGTCCCTCTAGATCATCTAGACCAATTCCTTCATTTTCCGGATGAGGAAACTGAGGCTTGGGATTAGAAGTAATTAGCCAAGATCAAATAGATAGCATCAGAAGCAAAATTTAAACCTAAATCCTCCGACTTCAGGGCCTGTGATTTTTCTAGTATCCCATTTTGCATCCCCCAACCAGGCTTTGGCTCCCAATATGTGAATGCAAAGTGGAAGATGGAATGTTTTATGGGGGAAAGGGGGAGAGAAAGCAGCTGTTTCCAGTTCAGATAACTGGGTATGGGACCCAGTGGGTCAAAGAATGGTGTTTTCTGGTCCATTTGGTGCCTCTTGTAAGTTCTTTGAGGATTGGAACTGGCTCCATTTCTTTGTAGAGTGAGGTACAGCTGACTGATCCATTCCAGAAGGTTTATTTTAAGAAGGATCAGGAAGAGACAATTGAGCAGCCCTGATTTGGGGTGGGGAGAGCTAAGGGAACCCTCTTGGGAAAATTGGTAGGAAAACCATGTGAGGTCGAGCTATGGTAGTGCAGATATGAAAGGGGGAAAGGGAAGGTATGGCCACAGGTTGAGCTATGGGCTTCCTTACCATGATGGCAACCCCAGAGAAGAGAACAGCTGAGACAAACTGCCAGACCCTGAAGAGAAGACAGGTTATATATAGCCAGGAATACCCCACCCCTCCCACAACTCCTCCATTCCCAGAAGCAAAGGGAGCACCCTCATCCCTGACTCCCCACCAAGATCCCCTCTGGCCAGCAAACCTGGAGAGAGTGAAGCCATGGGTGTATGTGAGTTGATGGGAAATAACAATGGAGCTAAGGATCAAGGACCCTTTGATTAGGAGTCAGAGGACAGACTCCAGCTATGGTCAGATTAGGGAAACCAAACTTGAGGCAGGTAGACATTGGCTGACTGGAGCCTCCTCTGCTCTATTTCTTCCCCCTACCCTTTCCCTTCCTCTCTCCACACGCTGGGGGTAAATGGGAATGGGAGGCTCCACTCACCTGAGTCCCAAAGGCTCCCGAACAGCAAACTTGATTTCATTTCCCAGCACCTGGCTGATCTGCCATTGAGAAGGAGAAGGTGGGAATTGGGGGTGCGTAGATGCAGGGCTGCTAGCGCCCACTGAGAAACTCGAGGCAGGGAGGGTTTGGGCTTTATTCCTCTCCAGTAGGAAAGCAACCCCTTTCCTACCCCCCTCCCCATCCCCTCTCCCACACATGAACAATCAAATCATCAATTAGCCAGCATTTACTGAGCATCCATTGTGAGTCGGCACTGTGATAGGTCCTGGGGACATAACTACAAAAACGAACTTGTCCCTGCCCTCAAGGAACTTATACTCTGTCAGGAGCAGCAATATAGGCACAGATACATGTTGTGTGTGTGTGTGTGTGTGTGTGTGTGTGTGTGTGTGTGTGTGTGTGTTTGTGAGAGAGAGAGAGAGAGAGAGAGAGAGAGAGAGAGGGAGAGAGAAGACAGATACCATGCAATCTGGGGGAAAGGCACTAGCTGAGGGGCATCAGGAAAGGCTTCAGGTAGATGGAACTGTTTCAGTTGAGTCTTAAAGGAAATGAGGAATTCCAAGAAGTAGAGATGAGGACCAGCCAGTGCAAAGGCACAGACATGGAAAATGGAAAAACAGTAAGATGGCCAGAGTGGGATTGTATTTGAAGGGTAGTAATGTGTAATAAGACCAGAGGGAGAGGTAGGAAGGGTTCAAGTTCAAGTGAGAAGGCCTGTAAATGCCAAGAAGATGTGATCAGACCTGTACATTAGGAACATACTTGAGCAATTGAATGGAGAGTGGATTAGAATAGGGAAAGATGATGCAGGGGGACCAAATGGGAGGCTATTATAACAGGCCAGATGAGGGATGGCTATTACCACTTATTGACCCAAAGCCCTGCCCTTCTGCTCAGGCCCATAGTCTCAGGACCACTCCCACACATTTATGCCCTTGCTTTCCCCCCAGAAAGACAGTACATCATAGTGAAGGAAGCATTAGATTTAGAGTCAAGAGGATGGGTTTAAATTACCACTCTGTCAAACTCTCCTAGATGACCTCCAGCAAATCACTTTTCTTTCCCTGGGTTTCAATTTCCCCAGCTACAAAACTGGGAGTCACACTAGGCACCCTCATTCTAAGGTCCCTTGGAATTGTAAATCTACAAGCAATGTATCTGAAACCTTGAATAGTGACTCCATGGAACTGCTGTGAGGTGAGTAGAATCTTTTGGCCACTAGGTGGTCCTCTAGTCCCTCCTAGCCTCTCACTGAGCTAACCACCCCTCTCAATCCCCAGTTCATTTCATTCCTTATAATACAAACCATTCACTTTTCTATTGTGCTCTAGGCTTTATAAAGAGCTTTTACCTACAATAAGCCTGTGAAGAGAAAAATCTTCCTTCCCAGAGCTTCCCTCCTGCCCAGATCTTTCCCTCCCCTTTTCTCCATCACAGTATTTCCAGATACCTCCTAGGGATCCAAGCAGAGGAGGGGTGGGGTCCCAAGGTAGCTCTCTCATCCTATTTTGACAGTGGAAAAATTGAGCTAACACAAACAAGATGAGGCCCCTTAAAAAGATGAGAGGAAGGGAGAAGGGAAAGGAGCTGGTCTTTGCCCTGTGCCAGGACAACACCTGGGCAAGGGAAAGTTGAAGAGTTAGCCCCCCTCCCTCCATATGGATGTCGCCCACTGAAGCTTCCGGTGACCTATTCAGAAAGTCATCATACATAACTGGGTTCAGGGCTAGAAAGGGAGCTCAGAGAGCCTCTAACCCAAGTCCCCCATTTTACCAGTGAGGAAACTGAGGCTCAAACAGAAGAAGAGATTCCTCCAGTATCATCTAGCTGGTAAGCATCAGACTGGGATTTAAACCAAGGTCCTCTGGTTCCACGTTCAATGCTATTTGTACAACACCAAGATTTGACTCATAAAATGAATCTCCATAGGTCATGAAGAATGGGTTTGGCTGGCAGAGATGAAACACACACATTTACTAAAAGCCATATTAAAAAGTATCCCTCACGTTGAAGAGGCAAGGGACCACAGGCATGGAATGTGCACTTGGTGTCAGACTTTTTCACTACCTTGGTGAGCTTTGAGGATCTCTTTTCCTTCCTCTTTTTTCCCTTTCATTATAAAGGGATAGCTCTCTGGAAAGGGAAGAGAGAGGAATACATTGGGAAATATAGCTAATATAAAAGCAAAGATATTAAAATTTTTTAAACATCTTGACTCAATTGAGCCTAGAGTCCCATTTCCAGGAGTATAGCCCAAGGGTAAGTTCTAGGACTGAATAATTCTGATGTCACAAAGACAGGAGGATAAGAAAGAATGGACAATGCAACCAATGACAATTATTGGTCAGGGATAAAGGTAAAGTCTTATACTTGGGTTCAAAAACTCAATCTTACAAATATAAGATGGAGAAGGCATGGTAAGACAGGAGTTTGTTGGAAAAACTATGTAAGAGAAGTTAACAGTGAAATACTCAGACAATCTCATCTATTTGGAAGTTCTCTCCACAGATGAAAATCACAGCCTAATGACTTCCTAGACAGTGTACCTTGTTGACCAATGTGATTTCAGTTGTTGTTCAGTCATGTCTGATTCTTCATGGCCCCATTTGGGGTTTTCTTGGCATAGATACTGAAGAGGTTTGCAGTTTCCTTCTCCAGATCATTGTACAAATGAGGAAACTGAGGCAAACACAGCTCAGTGACTTGCCCAGGGTCACATAGCTAGTAAGTGTCTGAGGCCCGATTTAAACTCAGGAAGATAGTCCTTGTGACTTCAAACCTGGCACTCTATGTACTGTGCCACCTAGCTGCCCCACATCAATGTCAGTTAAAAAATACTAGTGATATCTGGGAATACTTTAAAAGACATCTCTCAAAGATAAGGTGCCAGCCCCTCTATACTTTAACTATATCTGGAGTTCCATCCTGGGGCCCACTGTTTAAAGAGATGGTAAGTTGGAAAGCATCCAACATGATGAAGAGTCTTAAGATCACGTCATAGAAAGATCAGTTAAAGAAATGGGGGGTGTTTAGACTGGAGAAGAGCAGATGCAATAGTGACATGCTGTGTCTTCAAGTATTTGGAGAGTGACTATGTGGATGGATTAGTTTAGTTTAGATTAGATTTAGTTTAGTTCAGTCTCAGAGGACAGAACCGGATGCACTTGGTGTGAGTTACAAAGAGCCAAGTTTAGCCCTCATGATAGGGAAATCTTTCTAACCCCTAAGGTTACCCAGAAGTGGAATGGTTGACCTCTGGAGGTGGTAGGCTCCCCCTGCTTGGGAGTCTTCAAGCAGAGACCGAATGAGCACTTATCAAGTGCCATCGTGGGGAATATCTTTTCTCCTTTGGAAAAGACTAGATGGTTATCAAGATCCCTTCCAACTCTAAAATCCTGGGGGTAGGGGGGATGTAAAGGAGCTATCTTTGAATTCCTACATAAGAAGGAATCTTGGGACTGCCTCCTTCCTTCTCTCTCGCTCTTCCTTTGCTCTTCTTGTTTTCCTTTTCTTCTTTATCTGCCTATCAATCTGACTATGCCAGTCAGCCAAAAGTACAACCCTATCTTCTTCAAAGAAGGCTCCCTACCTTAGAGCGGTGCACTTCTCCATCATCATCCTCTCCTCCCACTCCAAGGATCTTTCGGGTCTTCAGGCGGCTCACGAGGTCCGTCTGGCTGTGCTTTTTCATGAGAGGCGGAGGTTGTTTGGCCGCCATCTTGGTCACTGGCACCTGCGGACTGGCTTCAGAAGAGCTGAAAAGAGAAAGGTGCCTTCAGCTCAGGCCTGCTGAGAAGTCCCAGGTTCTGTCCTCTGTCCTCTGTCCAGGACCTGGCACATAACCTGTAGTAGTGCTCCCAGCCCATTTTCAGGAATGGACAATGAGATCATCAGCCATGGGGGCAATGTCTCTCATTGGCTGCCCTCAGGGTCAAGCAAAACAGGGTTCCCACCCACCCCCAACTCTCAGGGGAAGGACTACAGTGACCAAGGAAGGAGATGGGGACTTTGAATAGAAGCCAAGTAATATTAATAGTTCACAGTCATGTCCTAGTGCTGTACAGCTACCAAAACACTCTTCCCCCAGTCACACTATGAGGTGAGGGGAGGGAGCACTATTTACAAGTCATTTTAATTCCATTTCATGGAAAAGGAAACAGAGACCCATATCTATTAGGAGATCTGTCCAAGGTCCCATAGCAAGTGAGCTGCAGA
The DNA here is from genome assembly GCA_028627135.1 of Pseudochirops cupreus. Lineage (NCBI taxonomy): Eukaryota > Metazoa > Chordata > Mammalia > Diprotodontia > Pseudocheiridae > Pseudochirops > Pseudochirops cupreus. Next base: position 21,341,488 of record CM053583.1, on the reverse strand, counting down.
GCCTTCCAGAATGGGACCCAATTCTTTTGCCTCCAAATCCAGAGCTCCCAGGGTCAGAGCCTGAGAATTGGCAAGTACTCCCCAGGGCATGTAGTCCAATCCCCACCCACACTTCATGGAATCCTACTTCATTACCTCTCCAGGGATGGAAGAGAAGGGATCATGAAGAACTAAGCTCGATTATCACCTGTCAGAAGATTGTTTTTGCCCAGGGCAGACCAGTTGATGCCACCTTGAGATCTAGGGTCCCTCATGCTGAAGCTTCATTGGCCAGGTCCTCCCTCTTTCCAACCCCATAGAGACAAGATGTACAAATTCAATTCACTCCCAATCTATTCCATTCTACAAATATTTATATGAGCTCACCATGGGCAGACTTCACATTCATGTAAAGCTCTCAGGTTAAAGAAAAAGTGCTTTTTTTCTTATCAGTCTATATGGTACTATAAGGTACATGTATGCCCACTTTATAAGTGAGAAATTTAGAACAAGTGACATTCCATTTGACTCAGTTCTATTCTGTCTCCAAGTCTACTCTACACTCTACATAGAGTTCTCCTATGAAAATCAGGCGAGTTGGTGCCCTTGTTCACATGGGGAAACTGAGAAACAGAATAGAGCTATAGAATCTGGTGTGGATTGGGGCCCACGCTTCCCGAGCCTGGGCTCATTCCCATCTTGGAACCCTTGCTTAGAATGGTTCATCTCCTTCTCCTCACTTCCCTACCCCTCCCACCTCCTTTTGGTCCCAAGGATATTCCAAGGATATCTCAAAGTGTATTCTTCAAGTCTCATTCCTCTGTGAAGCTTGTCCTGCTTGGTATGCATTCCAGCGATCTCCCCTTTCTTAAAATTCCTTTAGTTTTTTCTCATCCACAGTCTAGGACTTAGGATCATGGATCTATTGCCAAGAAGAAATTCTGAGGACATCTAGTTCAGCCTTATCATCTCAGAGATGAGGGAACTGAGGTTCAGACAGGTAACCCTGTCCAGGGTCATATAGTCAATCAACAAGTATTTATCTGGGCAGCTAGGGGGCACAGTGGATAGAGCACCAACCTTGGAGTCAGGAGGACCTGAGTTCAAATCTGACATCAGATACTTGACACTTACTAGCTGTGTGACTCTAGGCAAGTAACTTAATCCAAACTGCCTTGCCAAAAAAACAAAAACAAGCATTTATCAAAGAATCTCTTACTATGCCATCCACTGACGATACAAAGAAAACCAAAAATGGTGCCTACCCTGAATAAGCTTCCATTACAATGTGAGGTAACATGTAAATAATTAGTACACATAAGATAGATACAGAGTAGATGAGGAAGGAAGGGGAACAAGCATTTATTAAATGCCTACTATGCACCTGGTGTTTCACAAATACTACCTCGTTTGATCCTTACAGTCCTATGAAATAGGTATTACTATTAATCCAACTTTGCTGTTGGGGAAACTGAGGTAGGTAGAGTTTAAATTACTTGCCCAAGGTCACACAGCTAGGAAGTGACCAAGGCAAGATTTGAACTGAGATCTTTCTGTCTTTGGGTCCAGTGCTCCCCTCACTTTGCCATTCAGCTGTCATGGAAACACACATAGCCTGGGGCTCTAGTGGCAACTTTTTCAAGGAGAGGGGGCTAGGATCTTTTCCCTTTCCTGAAACTGTAGGGCACCTCTCAAACTAATTCCTAGTTGTCCTGCAGGTGATGTGGGCATGGGAGGCGTAGAAGTGACCTTTTCCACACCACCAAAAACTTGCTCAAGTGGGGATCCCAGTGGTATATAGTGAGGATATAGGGTCATAGGACCTGTGTTCAAATCCTGTCTCTTATACTTGAACAAGTGACTCGATCTCCGTGGGCCTCAGTTTCCTCAACTGTAAAATTTATGGAGTTGGAGTAGATGGTCACTACATTTCCCTTTCAGCTCTGGACCAGTGGTCCATGATCTTCATCATTAAAAGCTTTTTCCCTATATAGAAAAGCAGAGTGATACTGTGGAAAGAGTCCTGCAATGGAGGGCAGAAAACCCGTATTTGAATCTTCACCTTGCTACTCACCAGCTGTGTGACCTTAGGCAAATCATTTAACTTCTATGGGTTTCAGTTTTCTTGTGGAAAAATGAAAGGCTGGGTTAGCTGCTCTCACAGCTCCAATTTCTCCAATTCTGAGGTTTCTTGGGTGTCTTTCGTGCCCAGGAAACAGTGTTTGAGGCAAAATTCTTCCCTTCTCTCTTTCAGTGGGGCACGTGGTCACAGCATTTCAACCCACCCACCCTCATTTTCTCTGTTGGTCTAAATATATGCTATAATTAAACCTGCCACCCACTGCTGGTGTTCCCGATGGCAGCTGCCCACGGGGGGAGTTGGGTGGAGGGGAGCTGATGATCTAACAGAGAGGAGAGGCGCCCATGCTGTCTGGGAAGGCTTTGAGAAACCTCGTCCAAGCTCCCACCCCTCCTCCTCCTGCTGCTGCTGCATTCTTCAGACAGCAGCAGGTTCCTTAGGCTCAGGCTGTGGGGCTTCTTTGTCCATGAATTCCCCAACTCTAGTCCTGCAGGTCAGTGAGCTGTGGGAGAAACAAGAACCTTTAATGAGGGACTTCCCAAGAGAGCTCCCAGGTCAGAAACTGGGCTTGTCAAGCCTTTTCTCCAGCCCTGCCAACAGAGCAGACTCTGGGTCCCAATCCTGTCCAGACGGCAGAGCAAGACATTTGGGAACGATTTCTCCCCTGATACACAGGCTCAGCACATACTGTGATTGGCATTCCCCGCCCCCCCCCAACACAGACATAGCTGAACCATCAACCTGGCTCACAGTCCCTATTCTCTGGGCCTCGGTTTGGAAAATCAAAAAGGTGAGCTAGAGAATTTCTCACATCCCTTCCTAGCTCTGACATTCTGTGTTCTAAGGTCCTTCCCAGCTCTCACTTTTTATCTTCTAAGGCCCCTCCAAGTTCTGACATTCTATGTTCTATGTTCCTTCCATCTCTGATGTTCAAGGTTTTATGTTCCATTCCAGAGCTCACACTTTGATTTTGAGATTCTCTTGAGTCCCTTTGGGATGTGGGGGTAGGGAGGCATGGGTCTGTAGCTTCATGGGCCTGGTCTTTTCCCCTGGTTGAAAGAGTCCTTTTGTGCCCCGTTCTCCTTGCTGATGATTTAAGACTCTTCCTGAAAGTAGGAGACACACAGAGGAGGAGACAGTCCTACTCTCTGAAGCCATGTTTACATAGAGAACTCAGAGCATGGGGTGACTATAGCTCTCCACCAGCTGGGAGGAGGGGGAGGGGAGAAGAAGGAGGTGCAGGAGCAGAGGCATCGAGGTGTGGAGTGGGGGAGGGGCAGCAGAGCTGCCCAGGCTCCCCCTAAGAACTCACGTTCTGCTTTTCAAAAGTCAGAACACAGGAAATCTGCGGAGCATGGTCTCAGCATGGAAATGCAGTCTGTCTGGCATGTTGGCTACAAATTCCCTTCTCTGGCCCCATGGAAGTAGGATTGGGGCAGAAGGGCTGTCAGGCCTTCTTTATATCGCTTCCCCCTATCCTAGGGGCCTAGAGAGAGAAGACTCTCTCCACCTGAATGCAGCAATTGCAGACCATTGAAAGTCTCCGATGTCTGTAGCTGGTGGTGCAAGAGATCCTGCCAGACTGAGTCAAGAAGCCCTAAATGACAATGATGTTTCAGAAGCTCCCTCACAAGCGTGTGACCTGAGGCTAGGCATTTCACTTCTCTCTCTGCCTCAGTTTTCTCATGTGCAAAACAGGAATAATACCAGCACCCTTCACAGGGTTTGAGGATCAAATGAGACAATATCTAGTGCTTAAAGCACCATATAAAGTTGGTGTTGCTTTTGTTCATGGAAGGGCTGGAAATCTAAGCAGTTTGGAGGGTGGAGAGGAGGCAATGGTATCAAAGCCATCTCTCTGTGGAGAGGAGTGGGGAGGGGAGGAGAAGAGAGAGGAGAAGAGGAGAGGGGAGGGAAAAGGAGAGGAGAGGAGAGGAGAGGGGAGGGGAGGGAAAAGGAGAGGAGAGGAGAAGAGAGGAGAGGAGAGGAGAGGAGAAGAGAGAGGAGAAAGGAGGGGAGGGGAGGGAAGAGGAGGGAAGGGGAAGGCAGGGGAGGAGAGGAGAGGGGAGGAAAGGAGATGAGAGGAAAGGGGAGGAGAGGGAGAGGACTTCTCCCATTGGATGGAACTATTAATGAAGTGAACAATGGCTGCCTTTGGGACTTTCAAAATTGGAGAGTAGTTCTCAGGCATTCAACAATTTTTGTTTTTGTTTTCTTGCACAGAACCCCACCCCCAACCTCAATTAGGCAAATATCCACCAAGGCTCCGAGGGGTACCCACAGATCTCTTTAGCGTCCAGATTCTCCTGGTGAGAGTTTCCTGAAGCTCACTGGGGTTAGGTGATATGCATAGGGTCATACAGCTAGTCAGGGTCCAAGATGGTATTTGAATGTAATTTTTCCTGATCCCAGGTTTAGCATTTTATTCACTAGATCCCATTTCCTCCCTGGCCCCAACTCTATTAGCAAAGATTTATAACTGGATTTAGAAGTCATCTGTTCCACTTCTCTCCTTTTATAGATGGGGAAATATGATTGCCTTAAATGGTTAGGTTTCCTCTCATTAGGGATATTCCAGCAGGGGTAAGATGACGCTTATCAGGTATTTTGTAGTAGCAATTACATTCATGTGTGGATTGGCTCTATTCATGGGTTCTTGCCCTCTTTTGTGTGTCCTGGACCCTCTTTGAGGTCTGGACTATGGACCCTCTCTAAGAATAATACCTTCAAATGCCTAAAATAAAAGACATAGATTTTAAAAGGAAACAAACTATATGGAAATATAACTATCCAAGGGCAGCTAGATGGTTCAGTGGATAGTTCAGGGTGTGGAGTCAAGAAGACTGATCTTCCTAAGTTCAAATCCAGCCTCAGACCTTTACTAGCTGTGTGACCCTGGGTAAGTCACTTCACCCTGTTTGCCTTGGTTTCCTCATCTGTAAAATGTGCCAGAGAAGGAAATGGAGAACCGATCCAGTATCTGTGCCAAGAAAAACCCAAATGGGGTCATAGAGAGTCAGACACAACTTGACAACAAAATATACAAACATTTTACAAAGCAAGTTCATGGACTTCAGCTAAAGAATCTCCTTCCTAGATGAATGTGAGGTCCCTTCCAACTCTCAGAATTTGTGATTGAGTCCATTTGTCTCCTTTTTGGGGGGGGGTGTTGAAGGCAGTAAGGCTGAGACCAATGAAAACAGCTTTCCCAAGGGTCACAGGACCTCAGATGGGAAAGTCTAGTGGGCCTTGGGAGAGGGGGGTGACTTTGAGCAGGGCATGAGGGGGTAGAGAGTGAAGCCAAGGAATCCCAGTCCTACTTCCACAGGAAGCCAGGGGAAAACACCCACCTGGGTGTCCAAGCCTCATGTCTTTCTATCTCAGTCTCTCCTCTCACTTCCCCCATCCTTTACCTCCCTTCCCCCTAGCCCAGTAAGAAATCCCCTTCCCTTCTGAGTGACACCAGCCTTGTTTCCACAGTAACAGACCAAGTCAGATTTCTGCCTCCCCTGCCAGGGAGGGTGAGAGAACACAGGAGCTAGATGAGGAAGGAGCAAAGGGAGACAAAGGAGGGGGGCAAGGAGGCAGGAGAGGAGGGGGGATGGTGGAAGGGAAAGGGAAAAGCCTCTGGCAGGGCTGCTTCACCTGTTTGGGTGTTTGTTTTTTCTCCATGGTCTAGGGATTCAAGAAGAAGGCAAAGGCTACCTCACCAAGCAGCCAAATTCCTGAAAAGGAACCAGGTTTCTTCCCAAAAGACTCTTGCTGTTAGAATCTGGGAGGTATGTTTGTGGGAGGGGGACTGTTCTGGTTCTTCTAATCATATGTGTAAAAAGCTGCTCTGAAGGATGTGTGTGTGTGTGTGTGTGTGTGTGTGTGTGTGTGTGTGTGTGTGTATGGAGAGGGTAGGTGGAGATTCAACTCCCCCTCCCAAAAAAGCCACAAATTGAGATACTTCCATCTGTAGCTCCTCAAAGCCCACATCAATACTAGAACCCAGGACAGCTCCTATAGCTGGCAGGTAGAGATGATGCTGTCTACATAGGTTCTATGATTTAAGCACATCCCTCCTCTGTTCCCCCCCCAATTCCCCCTCCATCCAGCCCACATTTCCTCTATTTCTCAGGGCTAAAGAGCTTGTCTCCAGGAGGCCCTTGGGATCCCCAGCACATCAATGCATTATCACCTTTTGTCACGATAGCACAGATCAGGGTGGTGGAGTGGATAAGCTGATGGAGTTGGCCTCAAGAGAGACTTGGACTTGGGTTCAAAGTCATTTCTGACACTTATCAGCTGGGTGCCCTGAATGAATCACAAGTCCTCTGAGCCTCAGTCTTTTTTCATACATGAAACCTCACAAGGTTTTCTGAGAATGAAATGTCTGGGAAGTGCTTTGCACATTTCAAAGTGCTATTTAAACATCAGATTATTAGCTTGAAGAGGCAGTATAATATAGCCCATTGGATATGGGACTTAGAATCAGGGACACCTGGGTTCAAATTTAGCCTCAGTCATGTAACCCTGGCCAAGTTTCTTAACTGCTGTCTACCTCAGTTTTACCATCTGTCAAATGAAGAGATTAGACCCAAGCTCCTTCCAACTCTAAACCTAGGCACCTATGAAATGGTACATCTAGAAATTAATCATAATGGTTGATTTCATGCTGGCTTGACCCTCACAATAGTCCAGTGAGATGTCTCCATTTGACAGATGAGGAAACTTGCCTAAAGAATATTTGAGTCAGGATTTTCACTGATGTCTCCAAGGAACCCATAAGCAGTTTTGTCTCTTAGTGTTAGCAAGGGACTGGGTAAGCCCAGGGCTCTTCCTGCTTAACCAAAATGACGGCCTTGCTGCCATGAGGGTATCTCCTCTTATATAGTCAGTGGAAAGACATTTAATGATTCCATAATTGATTTCTGTATGTAAATCTTGTCTCTCCCCTCTAGTTTGTAAACTCTTGGAGGGAAGGGTCCAAGTCTTATTCCTAGCATCATGAAATCATGTATTTAGATCTAGAAGGGACTTTGGAGGCAGGAACAGAATTGATGATGAACTGAACTCAGAGATAGAGAGTCTTGTGGGAAGAATAGGGCCCAGTGTTACAGGATCAGAGAGCTCATGGAGAGGAGACAAATGTAAGAAGGCTAGACAGGTAGGAAGGGGCCAGGTAGTGAAGGACATCAAGTGCCAAGACAGAGGATGCCATAGTTAACCCTAGAGGTAATAGGGACTCACTGAAGCTTATTGAGGAGGGGTAGGTGAACTAAAGATCACTTTGGCAGCTGAGCCCTTTCCCCTCTCTAGAGCTCAGTTTCCTCAGCAATTCACTGGGGTGAGTAACACCTGCATATCCTACTTCACAGGGCTGTCATGAGACTCCAAAGAGAAAATGCCTAGAAGGTGATTTGTTACTGGAAAAGACCCTCCTGCTCCTCCCCCAACCCAATGCCCAGTTTCCATGGGGCTGTGTTTGAGGGCAGTCAAGGCTAAATTTCTGTAAACAGAGCTTTCCCTGCCCTTCCCCCTTCCCTCTTTCCTAGGCCACCAAGGTCCCTGGCCTTGGTTCTGAGCCAAAGACACAAGATAAACAACCCTTGTCTGAAATGGAAAGGGCCAGAAGCCAGAGGAAAAGAGGCTCTGGGTTCCTTGCAGAACCTTGGAACTTGTCCATAAAGTAGGAGGGGACAGTCAGGGAAGGGGATGGGGTAGGGATCCCCCTTTCCTCCAGTCCAGGCATTCTTAACCTGGGATCTGTGAGCTTTAAATACATACATACATACATACATACATACATACATATATATATATATATATACACATACATATACATATATATACATATATATATATATGTTTTAATCATTGTATTTCAATATAATTAATTTCCTTCAAACTCCTTTGTCTTTTACTTGATGATTTAAAAACATGAACATGAGAAGGGGGCTGTAGGTTTTGTCAGAGTATCAAAGAGTCCAGGACATGAAATAGGTAAGAACCTCTGGTTTGATAACAATTAGGCTCACCTCTAGCTATATGGCTTGTGGTGCAATGGAGCCAGGAAGACCTGAGTTCAAATCCAGCCTTATATACTATGATTATGGGTAAGTCATTTAACCTGTTTCAGCTTTCTCATCTGTAAAATGGAGATCCCAAGGGTGTTATAAGGACAAAAAGAGACACATTTTTGTAAAGCACTTCGCAGACCTTGGAATGCTGTTAAATGCTATTACCCATCTTCCACTGGAAAATCCTCTCGAGGAAAAATAGGTGTCCTTTTTAGAAGACAAATTGGCTGACTTAAATGTCAGCTTTTTCTGTTCTCTTTCTCCGTTACCCTCCAATGGAGCCAAAAAGTGAGAAGAAAGAGGAAAAAGCAAAGGGTTTAGGATGTTAGCCTCTCTGGGCCTCAGTTTCCTTATCTGTAAAATGAATGAATTGAAGGAGATGACCTCTTAGGTCCTTGCCAGTTATGAGTCTGTGACCCTGTGATGGTCACTCAGAGAGAGGGTCAAAAGTTAGAAGGGTACTATGGAGGGAGGCAGTGGCAAAGTGGCATGGTCACTGGCTCTGGAATCAAAAGTTCTGGCTTTAAATTCCACTTCTGTACCACTTACCTCCTGTATGACCTTAGACAAGTCACCTAAACTTTATAGGTCTCAGTCTTCTCATTTTAAAATAAAAAGTCTTGAATCAGACTAGAAAGCCTTTGAGGTCCCCTTTCAACCCTATAAGCCTAGGAGAGCTGGCTCAGGAGTCAGAAGATTTGGGTTGCAATTCTGTCTCTATCTCTTCCTGTGTGACTCTGCGCAATCATTTCTCCTATCTGGGATTCAGTTTCCTCACCCATAAAATGAAAGGACTGTTGGTCTATGATGTCTCTTTTGGCTCTAGATTTCTTCCCCAATTTGGGAACAATGGCTTTGGTCTGGAAAAGGGTCCAGAGGAGACTAGAGATGCCTGTTTAGAATGAACAACTGCTAACCCCAGGACCCTGAGTAAATCATTCCTTAGATCTTCAGTTCCCCAATCTATATAATGACAGGTTTGGATTAGATCAAGGGTTCTTAACTTTGTGTGTGCTGTGAACCCATTAGACAATCAGTCTGGAGATTCTCTCTCAGAATCAAGTTTTTAATACATAAAACAGCATACAAGAGATTAAAAAGAAAACCAATTACATTGAAATAGTTATGAAAAGTGTTTGCAAGCTCATAGACCCCAGGTAAAGATTAGATTAACCCTGAAATTCCTTTCACCTTAAAATATATA
>CM053583.1:21319959-21332060 GCA_028627135.1 Pseudochirops cupreus | reverse complement strand
AGAAAGAGAAAACCTTTTCCATGAGACTGTTACAGATTGGGTTGACCAAGACCATTTCAGGAGAAGCTACTTTCCCATCTCCAAAACACACACACTCCCCCAGCCCCTTTCTAGAATCAAGAAAACTGTATCTGATTGAGAATTTTTCTTGCTTTTCAAATGGAATATTTCCCAACTACCAAGCCATGCCTCCAAATCAGACCATTCCAGTCTTGAGCCCCTAGAGGGCAGCTGGTGCCATCAGAGTGGAACTACCTTGCTTTAGGGAAGGGACAGCAGCATTTCCAAGTTTATTTCTCTCCTGGGACTAAGAAGGGATGGGGGGTGGGGTGGAGAGAAGCATATGGGAGAGCCCTAGGATCTTTAGACAATGAAAAAGAAACTAAGAGACTAGATAGATAGATAGATAGATAGATAGATGGATGGATGGGCACAGGGACAGAGAGAGGAGTGAAAAGGGTGGTGGGGAGGATAGCATATGCCTGTACCAACTTTAACCAATCCAGAATGATGTGGAAATGGAAGCCCAGCCAGAGGAGGCTTGTCCCAAATCACTCAGGCAGTATATAGTAGAGTCATATTCAAACTCAGGACTTTGGATTCCAAATACAGTGAATGCCCTTAAGCAAGTTTTGGTTTTCCACAGTGTTAGTCCTAAGACTGCCATTTCTGAGTTCTCATTCCTGAAATGACACCCTGAGTCCCTTTTTAGCCAGGCCAATCTGTTTCATTGCCTCAGTTTCTCTATTTTACAAGATTGAATCAGAAATGTCATCTTCCTAGAGAAGTGTTGCTAGTTCAATGGACATGCAACCAACCAAAAGCCAAAGTGTGTCTAAGCCACTGGGGAGAGCTGGGGGTAAATTTCCCAGGAAGAGGTTGCCTCTGGACCTTGATAACCAGCTGGAGAAAACACAGTAGAGCCTGTCATGTTGGACTGGAGTCAGGAAGACAAGGGATTAAATTTCAGCTCCGACTGAGATTCGTGGGCACTTGGGCACTAACTACCAAGGTTTCAGGGAGGCCAATGTTTCCAAGTCAGAGAAGAAAGTGCCAAAGATCTAAGGTCAGGCCCTTTCCAGGCTCCACTTAAGTGATACCAACTAGAAACCTTTCCCAATTTACTGGATGGTCTCTCCCGTAACTACATTGCAATGAGTTTGCATTGTATTTTTGTATTTCTCTATCTGTGTCTGTATTTTCCATAGTAAGAAGTAAGCTCCCTAAGGACAGAGGTTGTTTTCTGCTTGCTTTTTTTTGGGGGGGGGTGTCTTTGTATCCCAAGAACCCAGCATGTGTTTAGCTTTTAGTAAATTCTCAGTTGGATTGGGTTGGATTGGATTGAGGCAAGAGGAAGGGATGAGGGGGAAGGTGCTTCTTTTCTGGCTCATAAATCTTCCACACTTCCTCCATTGAAAGCCCTAGGAGTTCCCTCGAATGCCAGGCTCCTCCTCCCCAGAAGCTGAGTCAGTCAATCAGTCAGTCAGTCAAGCATTTATTAAGCACTTACTTTTTGTCACACCGTCAGGGGGCCCTGGGCAGACCTGGCCTTATCCTATAACAGCCACATCTCTGGTACCCAGAAAAGGGAGCCGACAGTCTACCACGAACCTTCTCAGGGGTTCTTAACCTGATATCCATGAACATTCTTTTAAAAATATATTTTAATAACTATTCCAATAAATTAGTCTCCTTTGCAGTCCTACATAGCTTATTTTATGCATTTAAAATATTATTCTGAACACGTGTCCATAGACTTCCCCAGACACCCAAAGGGGTCCATGCCAAAACAGAGGAGCTCCCACCCCCACCTCCCAATGCTACAAGGGTATTCCTCTGGGCCAGGACGGAGAAAATGGCCATGTTCGTGGCCTCACAATTTGGGTTGCTGTCATATGGGGCACCCTCCCTCTTCCTCCTCCCCCATACCCCCTCTCCTTGGATGGAGTGTTTTGGGAGAGGTGGGAAGTCAGCCCTTGGTGATGGTTCTCTAATTTTCAGAGCCTGGCAGCGGGGAGAGGCTTCCACTCTCCGGGCTGATTGCTTCCTCAGGACCCCCATGAAAGGAAAGGGAAGACTGCAGGAGGCGAGGGGAAATGGGAAAAGTTTGCTTTGGGAAAGCGGAACTGGTTTTGGAGCTCTGGCCCCTGGGCTTTGGGGCTAGAAAGCAGGATATTGGATGGACAGAAAACTCAATGTCATTTCTGCGCTAAGGGGCACTTGGCCAAGTCCGGCTGCTTTCGTCTCTCTTCTCTTCTCCTCTCTACCCCTCTCTCTCCCGGTTCCCTGGAGCACGCACCAAAGCACGCCTCCCTCCTAGGGTTATTCCCGTCAGCCAAAAAGCTGCCTGCGCAACTACTCCAAGGCTACAACCGACAGAGGGATTCCCGTAGCTCCAAGAAGGTGAAGACGACAGGACCCAGTAGATGAAGCAAGGCCGAGTTTCCTCGGGTCCTGAGCCTCCCAGAAGAATCCCTTTCCGCTTTCCCCCACCCAGGAGCCCAGGGCAATTCAGACGCCGGCCCCCACAGGCTGCTGGTGGCTGCTTGCGCGCCTGTATTCTGTTTCCAGAGGAGTGACCCACCAGACTGTCCGCTCGGCGTCCCCAGCTATCAGGGCTCCAGGCCCTCACGTCTGCCCGCCTTCCTGCCTGCCTGTCGGAGTGGTTCCAGCTCCCCAGGGCTCCTGGCTCCCCCGCGCCTCCATCCCGGGGCACTTACCGTGGAACCCCGGGCCGGCAAGACTGCGGGGAAATCATCGGATCCAGGACTGGGTCGCGTCTTCTTGAGTCATCTGGCCCATCTTCCTGCATCCCTGGCCTGACTACCCCCAAATCACCCTCCCAGAGACTGGATGGCTCTAGGATTCGGGACAGATCTGTAGGCAGCGGAGACTCAAGTCAGCTAGCCCTTTCCTGCACCAACCCTGAGCTACCGGCAAGAGTGGGAGGAAGGAAGGAATGGAGGTATCCCAACCTCACAACTTCGTTCTCAGCAGCATTTAAGATCCCAGTATTTGCAACTGCAAGAGACCTTAGAGAGCCTCTCGTCCAACCCCTTATTGGACAGAGGAGGATGCTCAGGTTGAGGGACGGGAAGAAATTGTCCACAAGTCACACCTCTAGGCAGTTGCGGAACTGGAACTAGATCCCTAGATCACGTCCTGACTGTATGACATAGGAGGCAGAACTGGAACGGACTTTGGAGCTCCTGTGGTCCAACCCCCTGCTTTGATGGATGGGGAAACTGAGGTTCAGAGGCAAAAGGAGGGAGGACAGATAGAGAAGACAGGGGGAGACAGAGAGAGATAGAAACAGTGACTCAGAGAGACAAAGAGACAGAGTGGTACAGAGGAGAGAGAGAGAGAGAGAGAGAGAGAGAGAGAGAGAGAGAGAGAGAGTCGCTTACAGAGACAAAACAGGAAAGAGACAAGAGACGGGGAAAGACAGAAAGAGAAATGGGGAGGCACAAAGAGAGCGAACACCAGAGTGTGCAACAACCAGAGAGACTCAACAAGAAACCATTGACAGTGAGAAATTTTTAAGAGACTGAGACCCTTAGAGATAGATTTGGAGGGGGAGGGGAGAAGATCCTGAACTCCTCTTCCCAGCTGTTAGCTCACGTCCCCATCCCCCTCCTCCCCCCAGCAGCAGAGGCAGAGAGCAGAGAACCCTGCAGAGACGCAGCCAAACCCCCAGATCCCCTTCTGCCCCCCTCCTAGAGCTCCGGGTACTTTCCGCAGGAGTTCCTGCCGCACGCAGACAGCTCGGAGTCCGGAGGAGCAGCTGTCCAGGCGGAGGAGGAGGAAGAGGAGGCGGAGAAAGGAGGGCGGGGGTTGCAAAGTCAGTGGCCAGCTAGGGGAGGAAGGAGAAGCGGCGGAAAAAGCAGCACCTTACCCCACTAGGGCATGGTCGTCGGCGGGACCGAGGAGAGGCTGCATGAGGCTTACGGCGGGCGGCACACCGGGCCGTAAGAGCTGGGAGCGGGCACAGGCACAGGCGCGGGGCTGCCTCACATGGCGGGGCTGGCTCTGGGACCAGGGCCGGGACCAGAGGAGCCGGGGCAGAAGAAACTGAGTAGTCTGAGTGCAGCGCCCTGCGTGACGGAGCTAAGCCACCAGCCAGCGGCCAGGGCTGGTCCCTCCTCTCTATTACCATATTAAACCAATCGCGCTCCCTAAGAGATGGCACCTCCCACGCGCTGGGCTGCCTGGCTGGGGAGGCGTCTGCGGGCGGTGAGGGAGCGAGCCTAGCGGGGGAACGAGGGAGCTAGAGAGCCAGGGCTCTGGGAGGGAGGGACGGATGGAGGGAGGAAGGGAAGGAGAGCAGGTCCGAGACCCGGGGGCAGGAGACTCCCCCCTCTCTCCCCTCCCATCTCTTCTCCTACGCCATCTCCGCAGGACTCTGGATCTTCCCCAAAGCCCCCTAGGCGGCTTTCGGGAGCTTTCCCATCTTTCCGGGCTATTTACTACCTCTTAGCAAAGCTAGAAAGGAGGTACCTGGTGAAAACCTAGAAAGAGAAAGAGTGAAACCGGGGCGGTCTTTACTTTCAGACACGGGATGGGGCATCTGAGGATATACGCCAAAGAGTACAACCACTGTAGGTTTTATTTGGAGAGTTCTGGGGCTGTCGTATGTTGGGCACTCCGGTGACTTCCCCCCACCCCGCATTCAGCAGGGCCAGCACCAAGCCCTCCCCAGGTACTGGAACTGATGCACAAGTACATAAGTCAGTCCAAACTCTACACCCTTCTCCCTTCACCTACCTACCTGCCACCCTCACTTCTGTCCCCCCTTCTCAGCCCAATTCCTCTGTGCTGAATGGTACAACTCTCTCTCTCTCTCTCTCTCTCTCTCTGTCTCTCTCTCTCTCTCTCTCTGTCTCTCTCTCTCTCTCTCTCACACACACACACACACACACACACACACACACACAGACACACACAGACACACACAGACACACACACACACAGACACACACAATTCACTCCAGACAAAACTCTAAAGTACAAATGCTGGAAAGGCATAGAGCAGGCTAAAGCAGGTGAGTCGATTATTATTACTATTTTTTATTACTAATTATAATTACTGGCCTACTGTTTGCCGGGCACTATACTAAGAGCTGGACACTATAAATAAAGTTGACTCCGACGGATTCCTAAGCTCTCCAAACTCCCTGGACACCCCCCCCCCCCCAGGTGTTTCTTTGTGACGAAGACTGCTAGATGTTGGCAGGAATCCCAGCGACCGTAGCTGGGAGTGGGAGAATGCTTTGGGTTACTCCACGTAATCTGTGGGTGTATGTGTGTGGGGAGGGAGACAGAAGTTCATCTCTAGACGCTGTCACTACATCTTCCCTCCGTCAGCCACAGCAAAACTGAGGAGGGCCCCCCTCCATCTCCTTCCACAGCCCCTTCTGGGCTTTTATGTTCTATTTAACCTGATGTGACTAGATTTCACGAGGGGGTGGGGGTAGCGTGTTTAAGCTGTTTAAGCCCTCCCAGAGCTAGGGAGGGACATCAACGTTTGGGGTCAGTCAGGCGTTTTCTTTTTCATGGCGGGATGGGAGCTAGGATTATTGGTCTTTTCTCTCCTTTATCACCGAGCCTCATTTGAGAAGTGGAGATTCCAGCTTTTCAGTGCTCTGTGCTAAAAAACAAACAAAAAGTCCCGGAGGTAGAGGACTGACTACAAGCCCTGAGACGTTATCTCCCCTGAACCCTAATGTTCATGGATGGATGTAAGGAACTCCAGATGTGGAAAATCCCTTCACCAATGAAACTCAGTACATCTAGTATCCTGAATCCAAGGTTTATCTGGCTCCCAGATAGTGCCTTATCTACCTGTCTGTGCCCAGTACTTCCACATTTTTGTTGTTCACTTGTTTCTATCATGACCTACTCTCCCTAACCCCATTTGAGGTTTTCTTGGGGAAGATACTGGACTGGTTTGCCATTTCCTCCTCCAGTTCATTTTACAGATGAGGAAACTGAGGCAAACAGGAATACCTGACTTGCCCAGAGTCACACTGCTGATGTCTGAGACCAGATTTGAACTCGGGGAAAAATGAGTCTTGGCGCTCTATGCACTATGGCGCCACCTAGGTGCTCTAACATCCATATTAGAGTGCATTAATGCAACTGTATTATTCAGTCCAAAGAAGTTGCTGGTACCATTGCCCTCAACCCTGTTCAACCTCTAACTGTGTTATGTTCAGTTCTGGATACTTGGTCGGGCTGAGGTATTGCAGGCAAACTCCAGTATCTCCAGAAAAGGATAATTAAGATGGAAGTGAGGGTCGAGGCAGGCAGAAAACCATGTCATAGAAGGAACATAGAAGGGAGGGGGCGGGAGCTGGGCAAGGAGGGCAGCGAGAGGGAGGAACTTGCTAACAGCTAAAACTGTTCACCGATGTGATGGGTGGCCTCTGGGAAAAATGTGACACCCCATCACAGAAAGCATTTGAACAGAGAAAGGATGGATGGAAATCACCAGGTAAATGGCAAAGGGACTCCAGCACGAAGGGATACATTGGACATGAGGACTCTAGAGGGCAGGTACTTTGTCTAGCTCCAGGTCTTACTCCAGGAGGGGCAGGGAAGGATAAATGAATGTCCATTGAACTGAATTGATGTAAATCACACGTAAATAACAGCTAACCGGTATGGTCCCTGTGCCCAGCAACTATTGAGGACAGCGGTCATCCCAGCACGCAGCAATCCTTCCTTTTTCTGGGAACGCCGGGCCTTTGGCCCGGGCCAATCAGCATTTCTTCCTGCCTCCCCTGATCTGCTGGGAAGGAAGTCCGATCTAGTTGCCTGCATGCCTGATACAGGATTTCCCCACACACCAAACAATTCCTCTAGTCACATCGTGGCCATTGTGCCACCAGAGCCCTACTTACAGGGCTATGTTAGTCTGATGCCTTTATTCACCCTCTCAGTAGGTAAAGATGTTGAGGCGGTAGGAGACACTAGAGAGAAGAACCCTCTGAAATATGCTATCAAATGGTGAATTACAGTTATCTCTTCCACACTGAGGGGTTAGGAGTGCAGTATCCCCCTGTTTTCTGGAAAATCTGCATAAATTTTTTTGGCTTTCCCTTCCTATAAAGAAGTCTGAAATTTTTTTCTTTTTCTTTTATAGGGTGTTTAGAGCACACACACGCACACATAGTATAGAACTATATATATATTTTATGCATTTCTGAATTTCTAAACTTTTTCTGTGTCATCTGCTGGCCTTTGCGTTTCATTCACAGCTTCTGAAAAACTCCTAAAAATTCCCATTTAATTTCTTATGCCAGGGCATGATGTAATCAGAACCACAATGGGGAAAGTTGAGATGTGGAAGGGATAACTAATTACTCCAGCCCACTCTTCCCAGCTTCCCTAATGTAATATTCTGAAGGCCTTCTTTCTTATTTCTTATATCTGGTCTGGGCCTGGCATGGGTCTCCAAAGGAAATACCCTCAGGACAAGCGAAGGAAGGGAATCAGAGTTTCCAAGTGAAGCCCAATTCATCCTACTTGGGGTTCCACCTTCCCTCAGCACAGCACAGCCCTCTGGCACAGTGTCACCTTTTGTCTTTAGCAGATTCTCCTAGGTATTCTTATCTACTCTTGCTTTTCCTCTCCTGGTCAAAGTAAGAACAAAGTTCCTCTTCCCTTTATTCAGCTGGGGAAAAGATTGGGTTTTTCTAAAGGAGGATTATTGGGCCAGTCTTTTGAGGAACTATGAATTCCACAGTGGTACCTATCAATAGATTCTTAGGGATTCTGAAGATCAGAGAGGTTGCAACTTGCCCAGCATCACAAAGCTAGATAAATGTCTGAGGCAGGATTTAAACTCTGGTCTTCCTGATGGCAAGTCCAGCATACTCATGCATGGCATGACAGCAAACTATCTCTCATTCCAGGGTACCTAACAGAAAATTAAAATGGACAACATATAAATTAAACTATATAAAATAGAAATACTTATATAAACATTTACAATATAAAATCTTTGTAAATGAATAATAAAATAAATACAGATCAAAATAAATGTTATAAATGATTACCGCTGAAGAGTTTGTAGGTTCTGCCTCCTCCGTGTAGCTTTGTCTGATGTCCCCAGATGGAAGGGAAACCTCCCTTCTCCCTCAGGCCACTCTCTTTGACTTCTCCTAGGCTAGTAATCATATTCTGATGTATATTGATTTGTATGTGCGCACCCACCCCCAGTTCTCTTGTTCTTTAGAGTTCCTTCTCACAATAGGAGTAAAAGATGTCGTTAGGGAACTGTATGATGAAAAGAGAGGAGGAGCTGGTCATGTGGCCAGCGAGGCTGAGAGTTGATAGGTAGAGCACCCATTTGCTTCTCTAGAAGTCTCCCAATGTCAGGATAATTTGAGGACTGGTGAGTCAAACAGGTTGGGCAGGCATGTGTGAGTTGTGATTTGTATTGTTGGGGTGTGATATCACAAATTCATGTGAGAGTCTGAGTCTTTTCTTTTCTTCTCTTCTCCCTGATTAATTACTGACAGCCTTAGAGGACTGTGGTCATTTCAATAAGAGGGGTGGTAGCTGTCATTGAAATGGCCTATCATGAGCAGAACCAGGAGCAATGGGCAAAAGGAACAAAGAGGCAGACTGCAGCTGCTTGGCAGAAACATCTTCCTGACGGGTCTGTCCCAAAGTGGCCGAGGCTGCCTCAGGAGTCTTCAAGCACAGACTGCACAATCATGGAGGAGGGACACTTTTGTCTCTAATTGGAGATGTCCTTAAGGTACTTTCCAGTGCTCAAATGACAATGATCATATCACTTCATATTTCTAGAGCCCAGGATCTCGATTATTAAATTATATTGAATTGTACATAGGAGGTATTTAATAAGTGTTGAAATAAGTTATTTGGGAAATAATTTCACAGAACATTAAAGGGGTCTTGCCTTCGAAAAATCACCCACCCTGTGAGGTAGATGCTTTGATCTCCATGTTTCAGATGAGAAAACTGATGCTGAGAGCAGTTAAGTGACTTACCTAGGGTTATGCAGCTACTAAGTGTCAGAGACAGGATTCGAACACAGGTCTTCTGGTTCTGAGTCCAACGCTATCCACTGTGACACTTTGTGCCTGAAATTTAGAATGTTAAAGTTAGGAGGCACCTTAAAACACAGAATGTTATAACTGGGAAGAAACTTATGACCCAGATCATAGAAGTAGAGAGAGACTGACTGGGACCTGAACTCGTGATTTCTGGCTCCAAGTTCAGTATATTCAGATTGCCTGTTATAGTTAAAGAAGGATGGGGGGGGGAGGGTGGCTAGGTGGCTCAGTGAATAGAGCACTGGCCTTAGAGTTAGGGGGACTTGAGTTCAAATTCGACCTCAGACACATAACACTTACTAGCTGTGTGACCTTGGGCAAGTCACTTAATCCCAGTTGCCCTGCCATCACCCCTCCAAAAAAGCAAAAAACAAACACACACACACACACACACACCCCACACACACACCAAAGAAGTAATGAAGAGGCCTCTGCCCTCACCCTGAGGAAGCCCAGGAGAGGATACTGCTTCCTTGCCTAGACCCAAGATGCTTTCTACCAAACCAGTGTGCCTTCACCACTAAGACATTATGTCTCCTCCTGGGGATGTTTGAGAGAAATAATCTAGGAAAATGTTTGGGATGTCCTGTCATCATTTCCTTAGAGACCCGTGCCTCTTCCAGACTTGCCTCTTCTGAGAAGACTTCCCCCTGCACATGTTGACCATTCCCTAGTCTGCTTTTCAGCAGATATTTTGGTGTAGTAGGTAGAACATTGGATAGAGCATCAGGTCAGGAAGACCTGAATTTGAATCCCACCTCAGACACATACTTGCTGTGTGACCCTGGGCAAATCACTTAGCTCCTCTTGATGTGTTTACTCTGCTGTAATAAAGAGCAGCTACCTCTGAGACTTGTTTTAAGTATTAAACTCCTGGTGGCAGAGGGGGTTCCTATTCCTCACACCAATCCCATCACATGCTGCATTTTGTTGATATGACAGATGAAGAAAGTGAGACCCAGAAGGGTGATAACAGTCCAGTTTTCCTCCTCACTTCACTTTCAAAAAAGCATTATCTGCTGTTCTGTGTTAACCATGGAGAATTCTTTGGAGGCTGGGAGTGGGAATGAGAATTTACATGAGTACCTACCATGTCCCAGGTATGCTTTTTATAAATATTATCTCATTTGATCCCATAACCACCATGTGAAGTGAATACTATTATTCTTCTCATTTTAAAGTTGGGGAAACTGAGGTAAACAGTAAATGACTTGCCCCAAATCATATAGTGTCTGTGGTCAGATTGGAACTCCAGGCTTTCTGACTCCAAACCCAGGGCTCTATCCATCATGCACCCTAGCTGCAATTGGTGCTTCTTTCTAGAAAGAGGTCCTCCTTGTCTGCTCACACCTGCTCCCCAGGATCTGTGAGAAGCCATGACGGAGACATGGCTGATATCTTTCCCTTCCATTCCCTGCTCCCTCCCTCCCTCCCCAATTCTCTCATTTGCTGGCTATGTCTAGCCTGTGAATCATCCTTACTGAGCTGTTTGGGAGGCTAATGAAATGTCACAGAACTCACTCACCTGGTGGGGGGAGGGTGGCAGGGAGTAAGAATTCACTCATTTACCCAGATGAAAGAGAAAACAAGTTTCATTTCCCCAGTGCCCAGTAGGAAAATTGAGTCTTGCTTAAAAGTCCTGGAAGCCTTCTGATCCCCGGGCCTCATTACTCTTTGTCATTTCTGGCCAAGGGAAGAGGGAAGAATATGCTACTTCTAGATGAATGAGGTGGGGAAATGGGCTCTTCTTCATTGATGTTCTCCAAGCAGAGACCAGTCAAGAAGGGAATTTTCTTCTTAATCAGGTGTGGGCTGGACTAGGGAGCCACTGATACAACTTCTAGCCATCACTGCCTCTCCAAGATTATTGCAACAGCTGCCTTCTCATTGGACACCACGATCCCCTTCCAGTCTCTCGTTCTCTCCCCTGACACTCATTCTTCCCCATAGCTACAAAAATAATATTCCTAACACATCAGTTTGCTCTTGTTCAAGAAGCTCAGATGTCTCCCTATTGTCCTTAGAATAAAACACACATTTCTCAGCCTGCTGCTGAATTCCCATCACTGTCTGGCTGCAGTCTACCTTTCTACTATCCCTCTTCCTACCTTCTTTCAGCTGAGTTGGCCTCCTAGCTCTTTCAAGGATGACTGACATACTGAATCTCTCAGCTTTAACAGTTAGTACCTCATGTCTGGACTGCACTGCTGCCTTCCCTCTGGCTCTTATACTCTCTAGCTTCCTTCAAGGCCCAGCTCAGTGGCATCTTCTGGGGAGTATTTCCTGATTTCCTTACCCATTTTCTCCTAGAGTTCTTACAACAATTTCAGTTTATTTGGTGGTCTCCTACAGTAGAAAGTCAATTCCTTGAGAGCAGGGGCTGGTATGTTTTTATTATGTTCTTGTGTGCCTGTTCCTAGCTGAGTGTGATGCTCAGTAGATATTCAGTAAATGCTCTTTGGAGTGACTTAAACTGATTCCACCTGTATCTGCAACTGCCCAAATCCTAGAACATCACAAACAGAGGGCACCTTAAGAGACTTAGCCAACCCTTTATTTCAAAGAAGAGGAAATTCAGGCCAAGAGAGGCCAAATGATTAATCCCAAGGTGTCTGGCTTTTCCTAAAACTGAATGTCTCTACCTCTTTCTCATTGCTAGCTCAAGCAGAGTTCAGCATGATTTATATTATACTGATAAATACGGCAGTGAAAGGGAGCCGAGATGCTGATTTTAGGGACACAATTGATCTATAGGCATTTATTGAAATGCCCTTGCTTTATTTCCATTTCCCTACATAGAGGCCAATCTACATGACACAGGCCTTAATTTTCTCCTCCTCTTCCTTCCCCTCCCCTTCCCTCCTTCTCCTTTCCCAGAGCCCTCTTCTCCTCCTCCTCCTCCTTCTTCCCTGCTATTGTTTCCAAGATCCCCCAGGGTCATTCTCTGACCTGCCCACTCTCTTTCCTCCCTCTCCCTCCCTCTCTCCCTCTCTCTCTCTCTCTCTCTCTCTCTCT
>CM053583.1:21283517-21303595 GCA_028627135.1 Pseudochirops cupreus | reverse complement strand
TATATATATACATGTGTATGTGTTCATGGTCCCCAGGTTAAGGACCCCATCTCTAAATGTTAGTGTCATTGATAAGTTCTAGTCATGGAAGACTTCCTGGCAGAGGTGGGCTCTGATTTGTGCCTTAATGGATAAGACTGGAGGCTGGAGCTTCAGAAGGACAAAGGACTTGGAGGAGAGAGAATGGTCTGTGGGAAAGCCCAGGGAGCAGAGCTCTCTGGGCCTTAAGCTGAGTTCCCTCCAGTGTTAGATGATGAAGGCATTCCTTTTAAATGGCTGCTCTGCCTCCACTTTCAGACTCCATGATCCAGTATCAAAGGCCTAGGAGTCTGTAGGGGAGGGCAGCCTGGGCTGGGCTGGGCTGGGCTGGGCTGGACTGGGCTGCCTTTCATCAGGCCACTGTGGAATAATAGGAAAAGAACTGGATTTGAAGAGAGGAAATTGGGTTTTGAATCTCAACTTTACTTCATTCATTCATCCAACAAGCATATATTAAGCACCTACTGTTTGCCAAGGACTGGGGAGACTAGGACAAAAGTGAGAATCCTACCTTCAAGTATTGAAGAGGGGAAGAGATGAGGAGACCAGCACATGTATACATAGGTACATACAAAATATATGCCATGAAAATTTCATTCAACAAGCATTCAATAAATGCTTACTGTATTCTAGGTACCAAAATAGTATCTGAGTATATGAGAACCAAGATTGAAACAATCCATGCTCTGGAGGGACTCACATTCTCTTGGGGAAGACAAAAACTGTCTATAAAATAAAAACAAAGGAATTTGTATGGGGGAGGAAGATTGTAACAACTGGGGAGATCTAGAAAAAATAGAGGAGGAGGTGGTACCTTGAAATGAACCTTGAAGGAAGATAGAGATTCTAAGAGGTAAGCACCGAGTGGGTTCCAAGCATGGGCACAGCTTAAGCAAAGGCATGGAGATGGAAGATGGAATTTAATATATGGTCAGGCCAACAAGAATGTGATGAGCAGTTATGTATCACAAGGTAGGCTATAGCCAGACTGTGAAGGGATTTAGGCCAAATGGAGGAGTCTTGAGTCAAAGAGTCAGACTTGTGCTTGAAGAATAGTAATTATTGACTAACTGTGGGCTTTGATTAGTCTCATGGCTTCTCTGGACCTCAGTTTCCCCATCTGTAAAATGAGAACATTCCACTATTGGCTCTCTAAGATCTAAATCTGCTGAGAATGGCACTTTGAATTCAAGACTCCCTCCTGGACCCTCCATTCAGAGTGCCCTCTTCTCTATCCTAAATAACTCTGAGTGATAGTATTGGTGAAGGCCATAAGGCCTTAACTCTTCCTGGGAGCTTCGTATTTCCAAAGGGGATACTGGGGGATTTAACACACTTTAATAAGCATATAGCTCGTGGTGATAAAAGGTTTGGAGAAGATGCCAACAGATAACAGTAACATGTATTCTCACCTGATAGGTACATCTATCAGCATTCACTTGTCAGTCATGTCTGACGCTTTGTGGCCAATGGACCATAACACACCAGTACTGTTCTTGGGTTTTCTTGGCAAAGATATTGGAGTGCTTGGTCATGTCCTTCTCCAGTGAGGAAGAGCAAATAAAGTGCTATTCTAAGGAGGGGTGGGCCATCATTGGGTGTCATGGAAGAAGGAGGTTTGGGAGTAGACAGAAGACTCAGCCCTAGGCCAGTAACTTCCTTCCTGAAGATTCTTCAGCCTGGTAGGAAATGTCAGATTCCACTGGCCTATACTTTGAGATGCAACACCTCCATGCCACAGTAAAGAATGATGATGATTATAGTAACTGACATGCTGGTTGTGTGATCCTGGGCAAGTATAAAGCCATGCACGAGCAGCTTTCCAGAAGACTGCTGCTGTGAACAGCTTTCAAGGTTCTGATTACATAGTAGAGTGAGTTCTCTATTTATTCAATAACAAATCAGAGCAAAACATTTATAGAAAATCAAAATACAGCATTCGTCATATCACAGCTCAACAACTTATCACTAAAATGGCCACATAGTTTTCACCAAAGTGGTCACATGTTTTAAGCAAAGTACATTCATTTAGTCAATCACAAAATCCTTAATTCAATCATAAAGTACAAAAGTCAAAGTTCTCCACCCTTAGGTCATAGTAAATCATAATCTTCTCAGCTGGTACACAGTATCCAAGCTTCTTTCAGCTTGACTTGAGGTTGGCGCTCAGTTTCCATGGTTCCTCTTCCATGATCCTAGCTCAAAATGTCATCTGGGTTCAAAGGCAGGCAGCTCCCAGTTCCTTGTCCAGCTCCTTATCCAGTTCTTCATGCAGTTTCTGTTCCATACTGAAGTTCACAGTGTCCAGTCCACCTCAAGTACATCACAGTTCCTGTTTCTGGGAAGACAAAGCTTGACAGAGCCACAATAATATTCATAAACATTGCTGGCACCATAATCAATTCACTATCTGCCTGTGAAATCAACTCAGACCTACCAACAAGGTCTGAGAACTCAACACAAATCATCAACATAGAAATCAACACAGACCCACAAACAAGGTCCAAGAGGTCAGCACAAATCATCAGTAAAGTCCCAAGACTTCCAAAACCCTCCTCCAGGACTTCTATAAACATACAACCAGAAAATCGTCTTCCAGGGCTTCAGTAAGGTCCTCGGCCTTCTGTACAAAGTATCACAAACAAACATCAGCACAGATAGAGTAGACAAACAGGATGCTGGGATACCTCAAGTTTTCTCCTCCTTGATTCTGCCACCATAAGAGTCCTCTTGTCAGTTCTACTGTCTCTAGCCTGGGGCTCTCCTTATATATGGTCATTAGATCCTCCCCTTCCTGTTGCAGGAGTTCATGAGTTATAGGGTTCACAAGTTGTGTGGTTCACACATTCTGTTTCTTAACAGACTTGATACAAGGTTCAAAAGAAACTTGAACTGAAACAAGGTGTTAATTCAATAGCTGAAACAAGGTGTGAACTACTTCTGTGCTTGCCATAAGAGCAAGTCATTTCACTTCTCTGAAAATCAACATTCCCTTCTGAAAAATGGGGTCATACTACAGCTAGAGAATTGTATCTGGAGTCAGAGGGCCTGGGACTTAGGTTCTAATCCAGGCTCTGCCATTTATGACAAGTCTCTTCCCCTCTCTGGGTCTCAGTTTCCACACCTGTAAAATGAAGGGGTAATACTAGGGGGTCTCTAAAGCCCCTTTTAGTTCTACATCTAGGTTGGCTTGCTCTACCTGCTTCCCAGGTTGTCTTAGGGAAAGTACTCTGCAGTTCTGATTTGAAGTTAAGGACTAGGGTTTAAGTCCTGCCTCTGCAATGTTACATCACAGCCTCTTATTCAGGAAGATCTGGGTTCAGGTCCAGTCTTTGATTCTTACTGGCGGTGTGAATCCGGGCAAATCACTTAACTTTTCAAAGGTCCAGACAATTCTCCAATTGTTCTTCACCCAAATGGAATCATGTCTTCCAGGGCCAGCCCCTCTTCCCAAGCAGCCCCAGTCTGAACTATCTGCTCCTCTCTTCAGGCTGGGGCTGAAAGGTGGCCAGGTTCTGGGCCCCAGCCTGTGACAGCGGGTCTGGTGGCTGAGGATGACCGTTGCTTTTTGTTTTGGCTTAGTTTTTTCCCCTGCTCTCCCTCCTCCTTACAGCTGGGGAAACAAAGTCTTTTCTTCCAGTGGGGCCCTAGGATCGCCACCAGCCAGCCTCCAGGAAGAATGTGGATTAAAGTGGATTAGTTCAATCCTAATAAAAAGTTGGGGCCAACAGGTTGCCAGGAGAGAGTGTGAGATTGGGGGAGGAGGGCTGGACTCAAGTACGGGGAGGATCAGAGCTCTGGCTCCTACTCACTGACAACCAGGGGCAACGTCCAGCTTCCTCCAGGATCCTTCATGCTGAAAGGTCAACTGGACAAAGAAAGAGCTAAGAGCATTAGGGAGGTGAGGGCGTGAGCCAATCTGCCTCAGAATGGAGAAAACTTGGTGGAGGCAGAAGACCTGGTTTCAGATCTTCACCCTCCTACTGCCCAGCTGTAACATTGGGGATCTTATTCAACCTTTATGAGCTTCAGTTTCCCTCTCTGTGAAATACAGTTGTGCGGTGGGTGACAAAAAGATCTCTAAAGGCCCTTCATGTTCTAAATCCTATACATTGTTCCATTTTCTCTTTGATGGTTGGAATTGTGGGGGTGGGGATTAAGAAAGCTCTGAAAGTAAAAGGGGGGGTTAGGGAAAGAGAGAGTGGAAGGAATGGAGAGAGAGAGAAGGAGAAAGGAAGAGAGGAAGACAGAGAGGGAACAAAGGGGGAAGGGAGGGAGAGAGAAAGAGGGAAAGAGGGGGAGAGAAAGAGAGAGGAAGAAAGGAAGGTAGGGAGAAAGAGAAAGGGAAAGAAGAGAGAAGGACGAGAGAGAGAGAGAAAGGAGAGAAAAAGGGAAAGAGGAAAAGAGGAGAAAGGGAGGGAGAGAAAGAAAAGGAGAGAAAGAAAGAGAGGGAGGTAGAAGGACAGGGAGAAAGGAAGGGAGGGAAGGAGAGAGGGGAAGAGAAAGAGAAGGAGAGAGAGAGAGGAAGGGAGGGAGGGAGGTAGAAGGAGAGAAAGAGACAGAGAGACTGAGTCAGAAACAGCAACAAAGAGCCCACTATCCCTAGCTGAGAGTTTAATTTCATAACATCGGATATTTACATAGTGCTTTAAGGTATGCAGAACACTTTAGAAATACTTCGTTTGTTCCCCCCAAGTCAGGTACTGCTATGATCCCCACTTGGCAGAGGATCTTGACACAGAATCTGGGACTCTCAAAGAAGTAAAGTGACTTGCCCAGGGTCACTCAGCTAGGAAGTGCCCAAGGTGGAATTAGAACCCAGGACTTTCTGGCTCCATGTCCAGCAAGCTACTCCAGTAAAGGCCTGGGCTTCCCCTTTTTATTTAGGAGATCTGTGGGACTCCCTTGCCAAAGGAAGTCAGAAGAAAGACAACCCTGCACCTCCTTCTCTAAGAGGGGTGATTCCCTCCCAAAGTCAGTGACAGAAACCAGGACAGTTCAGGTTTCCAGTAGAAAGAGAATAGGGAGGGAAAGAATGGGTGGAGGGAGGACTGCATTTTTTCCAGGCTCACACCTGACTGAACAGACCATGTAATTACATGCTAATTGCCAGCTAACACTGAATGCTGGTTAGTCACAGAGTAATTAGGCCCCAGTAAAATGGCCCTGCACCCAGATACAGACTATCTGCTAATTGAGTCTGGGTTGCAGAGTAATTCAAATGTAGATTAGCCAGGGATATTTGAGCATGGAATAGATTTTGAGGCCCTCCAGGTGAGGTTGCCATTTTGGGAAGGGAAAGGAATAGGGGATAGACCAGACAAGGCACACTCCTCTCCTTTCACCTCCAAAGTTGGAATCACAGCCGAGAGAGGACTTTAGAAACCATCCAGTGAAGATGGTCCAGTGGATTGAGTGCCAGGGCCTGGGGTCAGAAGGACCTCAGTTCAAATTCAGCCTCAGACGCTTACCAGCTGTATGACCCTGTGCAAGTCATTTAACCCAGTTTGCTTCATTTGTAAAAAGAGCTGGAGAAGGAAATGTATAAACCACTCCAGTATCTTTGCCAAGAAAACCTTAAATGGGGTCACCAAGAGTCAGACACAGATGAAATGATTGAACAACAAACCCCCTACTAAGGGTCAGAGTCAGAATTCAAACCTAGTTTCTTGGGCTCCAGTCCCATATCCTTTCCACTGTACTAGTTAGTACCTATATGGTGCTAACAGATCCTCATGGTATCATTTATCCGCTGCAGTTCTCTTCCTCTTCCTTACCTCAGAAGAGCATTCAGCTGGCCATCTCCTGTGACCCTGACTAGACCCAGATGGCTCGGAAGGGAAAGTGAGGCTGGTGACTTTGCCCAGCCCTCCCTCACTTAAATCCTATTCACTGGCAAGTCATGACATCACCTTCCTGATGTCATGGTCCTCTTCAAGAATGAAGGACACACCCAACAAGAGCATTCAAGTGACTCTAGGTCTTCACGGGTCATTCAAGTTCTGGAAGACACAAACAAGACTTTACTGAAATACTGGGCATTGTCTAAGGACAGTCCAGCTGAGTTGGGAGAATTTCGTCACCAGAAGTGTGGCCACTAGATGATTGATTTTGGCCATAAACACTCACGAAGGGCTTGCAATATGTGTTGGCAAGGGAATGATCTCTCTTGGGAAACCACTGGTCTTTCAAAGGATCAAAGTGGTCTTATCATCATTACTACGATATATCAGCAAGTTCATGATCTCATCTGTGAGGGCACCTCCCTCCGCTGGTGAAGATGGCAGCCCATCTATGCCTTTCAAATAAGAGCATATATTATCTCATTTGATCTTCACAACAACTTTGGGAAGTGGGTGTTGTTATCATCCCCATTTAATAGATGAGGAACCTGAGGCAGACAGAGGTTATGTTGCTCAGAGTCACACAGCTAGTAAGGCAAGATTTGAACTCCAGTCTGCCTGTCTTCAAGTGCAGTGCCACCCCCGTTTGTGTCTTTCTATCCCTCTTCCATAAGAGAATCTTAGAATTGTACTGGAGGCATTCTCTAAATCTTTTACCATTATATAGGCATCAGGGTAAGAGTCCCATGAGCCATTTGTTAGCCTTTGCTCTCATAAAGTGAAGAGGCCACCTCCATTTCTGATCAGATGTTTGCAGAATAAAGCTGTCCAATCCTCTCTGCCTTGGTCAAACTATCTGGTGCATCACATTCAGTTCTGGGCACCTTTCAAAAAGGACATTAATAAACCAAGATGGCCATAGATTTGGAATTGGAAGGGACCTCAGAGCCATCTGGTCTGACCCTCCACTCTCATCTTGCATCTGGGTAAACTGAGGGCCAAGGAGGTTAAGTAATTTGTCACACAAGTAGGAAGTGGTAGAGGTAAGATTTAAATCCAGCCCCTCTGATTCTAGGGTCACAATTTTTTCCTTTTACCATACTCTTCCCTGGTCCTGGGATCTATGCCTGTGAGGCTTGGCTGTGAAGAAAAGAAGACTGGTATGGGAATTGTCTTTATGTATTTGTAGGATTCTTAGGACCATCAGTCCTGCTTCCAGATAACAGCCATCATCCAGGATAATGGATCCTGCGGGGAAGGGATCAGTCATACCCAGCAACCACCACTCAAAGGGAAGGCAGGCAAACCTAGCTAAATCAGCAAGATAGCCTGAGAGGTGGGAAAAGGGAGAAGGGAGAGGGGGAAACACAGACAGACAGAGACAGAGAGACAGAGAGAGACAGAGAGAGGAAAAGAGAAGAGGAGAAGAGAGGAAAGGAGAGGAGAGGAGAGGAGAGGAGAGGAGAGGAGAGGAGAGGAGAGGAGAGGAGAGAGCAGTTCAAGTTACTTGAAATCATTACCATTACTGTCCTGAAAGGAGTTGAAGTGGACTTGTTGGCACCATGGACAGCACGGGTGAGACGACCATCAGCAAAGGAGAGCCAGGTTTGGTGAATATCATTAGAAAGGAATACAGGATTTTAGACTCAGTCAACTCCAGGGAAGAGATTGACTTCTGGTTCAGACATAGCCATGTGGAAAATCACTTGTCACTGTGATTCTCCCAGGAAGGTATTTAGAAAGTTATTTCTTCTAGCCAATATTTACTCCTGTATGTTGGGCACAGTGCTGAGCACTGAGGATAGATAGAGACCAAAGATCCAGTCCTTGCCTTCAGAGAGCTTACATTCTACAGAGAGGAAACAATGTGAACATAGAGAAGGCAATAGGAAATATATATAAAAACAAAGTAATTTGGGGAAGGGGGGAGCTCTTATAACTTGGGGGAGGGGATTAGGAAAAGAGTACAGTAAGAACAAATCCTTGACCTAAGCCCTGAAGGGAATATGAGATATACAAATAGGATGATGAATAGGGTCACAGCTTTAGAATGTGGAGGGACCTTTGAGGTCACTTAGTTAAGAGCAGGCAAACATACATGCAGCTCCCAACCCTCCCAAGTACAATCAAACCCGATTAAAAATGTAAAGGGGAAATATTTAACAAGATAAAATACAATAAAACATAGATCATGTTACATTTTAAAACTAAGTCCATATGTGACCCACAGGGATCCTTCAGTATGGATGAGTGACTTCATTTCTCTCTGATGTTGATGCCGCTGCTTTGGTCCAACGCCTTCATTTTACAGATGAGATAACTCTGGCCTGAAGGGGCTGTGACTTGTTAAAGATTGCAGGTTATAAGCAGCAGAGCTGGGATTCAAACTCAGATCCTCTGACACCAAATCTGTGCTCTTTCCAGTAACAACAAAAAACCCTAGCATTTACCTATCATATTACAAATAAGCAATGCTGGGATAGAGATCCTATTATTATCTCCACTTTACAGCAAAGGGAACTGAGACAGACAGAGGTAAAATGATTTGCCCTGGGTCAAACAACCCAAGGCAAGTGTCTGAGGCTGGATTTGAACTCAGGTCTTCCTGTCTCAAGGGACTTGTGCCATCTAGCTGCATTCCAATTATGGGTTGAAGGCATAAAAACAGGCGATGGGATGGTTGTGCATGGGGAAGAACGAGTAGTCCAGTGTGGTTGGAAGGGAGTGTATGTGAGGGAACATGAGATGAAATCAGTCTTGGGAGATGGCTCGGAGATAGATTCTGAAAGGTTTTAAATACAAAACTGATTAAATTAGAATCTGTTGATTCTTACAGTCAGCAAGAGGGCCTTGATGGTGGGGGGGGGGGTCTGTGTGAAATTAGAGAAGGAGATGGGTAGGATAGTGGGACCTCTTAAAGCTTCAGTTTTCTCATCTGTAAAATGGGAATACTAGTTCTATTTACTACTCAACAGGGTCTCTGTGACAAAAGTGTTTTGTAAAGGGCTAGATAAATCTGACTGAATATGAACTGAGTATAAGGGAAGCTAGTCTTGTGTTCTGTACTGCCGGTGCTTCCCTAAAGAAATTTGGAGAAACACTTGACTCAGCCTCTGCCCTTGCCTGTGGAGAGGGTTTTTTTTTTTTTTTTTGCCCCAATGAAGCAGATACTCATTCCCTTAAAGGGTAAACAGCAGATGCCCAAGGAAGGCTCTCCAATTATTCATTCACCACTAATAGAACATACAGTTGTGCAGAGCTCTCTCACTCTCTCTTGCTCTCTCTCTCTCTCGCTCTCTCTCTCTCTCTCTCTCTCTCTCTCTCTGTGTCTGTCTCTCTCTGTCTCTGTCTCTCTCTGTCTCTCTGTCTGTCTGTCTGTCTCTGTCTCCCTGTCTCTGTCTATATGTTTCTATCTTTATCTCTCTATCTCTGTCTCTCTCCCCTCCCACATGGCTGGGTTCTAAGCTTTAATCATTCCATAGCAAGGTCTGGTCACACTTTGCTCATTCCTGAGGGGAGGGTACTCATTTCTCCAGAGCAACTTGCTTTCCCTTCATTACCTGCTGTGCCCCAGCTGCTGCAATGGAACATGCCCCCAAAATACCAGGAATAAAACCCTTTGCAAGTGGGCATGAACCCTTTCCATTTTTCACATCTTTCATCCCATTAAGATTTTCTTTTCATTTTTATGACACTTCTATTAAGCAGGTGCCACTGGCCCCATTTTACAGATGAGAACACTGAGTGGCAGAAGAGTGAGGCACCTAAGTTAAGCAGCCTAAATTCTAACCCTAATTCTATAATGAATTTATATGACCTTGGACAAGTCAGGTGCTTTCTCTGCTCCTTAGTTCCAGGATCTGGAAAATGGTCATTCAAATTCCTTCATGTTCTAAGGTTCTTTCCAGCTCTTCAGTCTATGGTCTAGATCTATGTCCTTTCCAGTTCAAATCTTCCATCCTAGCACTGTCATTTACTACCTGTGTGACCTTAGACAAGTTACTTATCCTTCCCTTTAACTGCAGGTAGGTAGGTGGCTCAGTAGATAGAGGGCTGGGCCTAAAGTCGGGAAGATCTGAGTTCAAATTCCACCTTGGACACTTCCTAAGCTGTGTGATCCTGGGCAAGTCACTTAACCCCTGTTTGTTTCAGTCTCCTCATCTGTAAAATGGGGGTAATACAGCATCTACTCCTCCCCTCCCCCAATTATTGCGAGGATCCCGTGGGATAATATTTGTGAAGTGCTGACCTCAGTGTGTGGCACATAGTAGCTGCATAATGAATTCTGACTTCTTTCCTCCCTGGGCCTTAGTTTCCTCACTTATAAAATGAAGAAATTGTATAAGGTGCCCTTCAAGGTTCCTTCCAACTTTTAGTCTATGCGCCTATAAATCTAGGTTCTGTGTTCTAATACTCCTCCCAGTTCTAACATTCACTGATCTCTGTAAATGTCTAATGAGATAATGCGTGTGAAGTGCTTTGCACACTATAAATGCTCATTGTTATTATTTGAAAGTCATTTCCACCTCACACTTTCCACATTCTGCGTTCTAATGTTCCTTCCAGCTCCTGAGTCCTGCATTTTGTGTTTTAAGGTCTCTTCCATTTGTAACTTTCCAAGTTCTATGCTCTGAGTTCCTTTCCAACTCAGAAAGTCCATATTCTGCATATTAATGCTCCTCCTAGTTCCTGTTACGTTCTAGGGTCTCTTCCATGCCCTCTATTCTAAAGTGCCTTTAAACTTTAACATTCTGTAATCCATGTTCTCAGGTCGGAGAAGGAGATGGCAAACCAGTCCAGTATCTTTGCCAAGAAGACCCCCAGTGGGATCATGGAGAGAAAGACAAGACTGAAACAAATGAACAACAAAAATATACAAACACCCATCCTTTTAGCTTTGACATTCTAGGCTTCTGCAATTGTAAGACTGGGAACATAAATACCGATGATGGAGTGCCCAGGTTAGAAGTTGACCTAGATGGTTGGATCAAAGGAGACCCTGGGCACCAATTGGAACCATAGAAGGAGGGAAATCCATTCTCAGTCAGCGTTTATTAAGAGCCTGCTGTATACCAGGCATTGAGTTGTCAGTGGAGATCCAAATCAATACCTGCTCAGAAGTTTACATTCTAATAGAGGAGACAACAACGCAGTGATGTGGTGGTAAAGGTTAACAAGACTCTCTGAAAAGAAAATGTGCCCAGGACACATTTGCAAGTTTAATTTGACTGATTAACATTTTCTCCTTCATTTTCTTAAATCTAGACAATCATTACTACAATAAATCAAGCCCTGATTTGCTGGGTTTCAAGGGGTCAATGTGCATGTGCCAAATTTAACATTCTTCTCTCAGGAACTGGTAAGAATTGCCTTTGGCACATCCCTGTAATAAAGACACATACAAGTATGAGATGTCCCTAAGCCTTGGGGTAGTTTAAGCTTGAATGAGCTCAAATTGTTTAAAATATTATTTTTATAAACTTAAATTTAATTAAGCTTTAATAAGTTTAAGCTACACTAAGATTTTAGAGCTATCCCTGCACATGTAGAATCCTCTGAGCTGTTTCTCTGTGCTCCCAGAACCATGCCCCAGAGAGCATTGAAAACAGAAGCATCTCTGCTGGGTGGTGTCAGTCAGGCTGTGAGTAAGGGCTTCCATTTCTCATGATGGACTCTTAGAATCAGAGAAATTCTATGAAAAGAGTTTGATTTGGTACAGACTATAAGCACCTACTGGCTCTACCTAAGACCCCTGGGAAAGAGAGCCAAATCACACAACTCTTTCCAAAACGAGCCCTAAAGCAAAAACTCACATCCGTGTATATATGGCCTTCTCCTGGATCAGAGAATGTTACTGCCCTCTTAACCCACTGCCCAATCACAAAGTAATAAGGCATGGGCATTCCTGCAGAACAAGCCTCCCGCCACAGGCTCCATGTGACCACATTCTGCCTATTAGGGGGCAGAGTATACTTTCAAATCAGGGAAGGTTCTCCCAGCCACTTAAGCCTATCAAAGAGCCTGGGGGCAGGGAAGATCTTCAGATTCCCACAACACACTCCCCCCCCCCCTTTATCTGTCCCCTAGTCCCTCTCTTTCCTTCCCTCCTTCTCTCTTTTTCTGTCTCTCTCATACACACACACATGCACACACACGCACATATATATTCACACACATATTTACACTCGCATCTGATGACAGCTGGGTGCAGGCATGTATTAAGAGGGGAAGAGAAGGCTCCATCAGAACAGAGGTAGATGCTGTTATACTTAGGGTAAATTCTCTGCACCTCTGACTGATCCCAGCCTTAACAAAGCGGGTGGTTTGAGGTCAGGAGGTTCTTCTGGTCTGGATCAGGGATGAGAGGCTGGTCACTCAGTCTTTGTATCCACAAAAGGCAGTAAGAACTACAGCTAATCTCATTGCTAAGGGGCTATTGGTCAAGTGTTTCACAAACACTGTGTGTCCAGCACCATAATAGATTCAAGGAAAATGTAAATTCTGCCACTTTCCTCCCCTCAACCCCCACTCCCATCCCAATTGAGAAGCTTACAACTGGGCTGGGGAGATGACCCCATAGAGAACAATAGTGCACAATATAGGACAGTCAATGGCGTGGTGTTAGCCTGTGTATTAAAAGTTGAAAGTTGGTCAGTCAATAAGCATTTATGAAGTGTTTACTATGTGTCAGACACTGTGGGAAGTATTATTGGAGCTGAATCTTAGAATCTCCAGCCATGAAGCAACTTCAGAGACCATCTCTCCAGCCCAGGGGTCCTGGACTCCTTTGACATTCTGGTAAGACTTATGGACCCCTTCTTATAGTGATGCTTTTAAATGCATAAAATCAAATACATAGGTTTACAAAGAAAATCAATTATACTGAAATAGAATCACCCCAATATTTTTAAAAATTTCATGGGCCCCAAATTAGGACTCTCTGATTCTAGACCAATACCCACCTGAAGAAGACCTTTCTTCCCTCAACAACAAGATAACGAACTCTACCCCATCCCTAATAGATGGTCATCAAGTCTTTCTAAATTGTGACCCTCAATGCTGAATAGATGCTATAATGTAACCTGCTACCTCTTTGCTCAGATGTCTCTGGTAATCTATATTTTGCTTTAACCACAAATAAGCCAGGAGTTCAAGAAAGACAGAAATATAATTTAAGGCATAGAAACAAACTCACCAGTGTTAAGAATTTTCCTGCTTGGGGACTTGGAGCAATTTTGTTTGTGTTCCTGATTTTTGATTTGCTATAAATGTTCCAAAGCAGCCGAGGAGGGAATCGTGAGGACATGAGAGGGCATTATGTTATTCATAGAGTCAAAACAAGCTAGATATTATAATAAGGTGTTACACAAAAGAAATAGAGAGAACACAAAGATACTCACTGAAGTTATGACTTCGTAGAGCCAGAAGCCACCTTAGGTCCTAGAATGTCAGGGTTGAAAGAGGTGTTAGAAGATAGATGATCAGAGACAGAATGAACAAACCACAGCAGCATGGAGTCCTAGATGTGGAGCTTCCAGGGACCTCAGAGCTTACTCAGTCCAACCTCCCTTTATAGCTGAGAAGACTGAGTCTTCTTAGAACATAGAATGTCAGAGTTAGAAGGGAGCTTAAAACATAGACCCCATGGACACCATTCAGTATCCCTCCTTAGTTCTACAACATGGGAAAATAGCCCTGGAAAAAGGGAAATGGATTGTTCAAAGCTATGCAGGAAATTACTAGAAGAGCTGGGGGAGAACCCAGGTCTCCTAGCTCCCATTCTAGCA
This sequence comes from Pseudochirops cupreus, assembly GCA_028627135.1. NCBI lineage: Eukaryota > Metazoa > Chordata > Mammalia > Diprotodontia > Pseudocheiridae > Pseudochirops > Pseudochirops cupreus. Next base: position 21,289,926 of record CM053583.1, on the reverse strand, counting down.
ATCTTTTTGCTCCCTCTAACTGCACTTGAAAGGCAAGACAGAGCAGTCATGAAAAGAAGTCTATTCAAAGAGGAAAGTTTAAGAGAAATCAGGGGTAGCCTAAAGAAAACCAGGCTATCAGGGTAAAAGGATGCTTCCATTTCAAAGTGAGGGAAATGAAGCAATAGAATGTAAGCTTGGAGTCAGGGACTATTTTGGTCTTTGACTTTTTACACTCAGTACCTAACACTATTGGGGCTGGGGGTGATCCTAATGTGGAAATCCCCTCTACCAATATATGTCAGCACCTGTTCTGCAGAGTTGCCTGGGGACATTGAGAGGCTAAGGGTCTTGTCAGTATGTTTCAGAGGTAGGACTTGGTGACTCTGAAGTCAACCCTCTATCCAGTGTGCCACTTTGCCTAGTAGGCAGTAGGCACTTAATAAATGCTTCCCAAATTGAATGGGACAGTTAGAGTTCTTTCAGATGTCAGATTTAAGCTTCCAGTGAAGGTCCTATGTAGGGTAAGTGGCAGATAGGTTTGTGAAGTAGAAAAGCATATTTGTACCCTGAGCCAACACCTGGGTCTTCCTTGATCTTCTCCTTCAAGAACTTTTCCTAGACTCTGAGTTAAGGCTTTGCATGGCTGGAGAAATGTTGCTCACTTAGCACCTTCCAGAAAGGTGCTTAGCTGTCACTCGACTAGACTGTGAGGAGGGGTCTGGGGAATCAGCACCTGGCAGGTGCTGGTCAGCTCCTGATAGAAGGTACATGGGTTGGGGCCAGGGTCTTCCACAATAACACATTCTCAACCACAGGACTGAAGGCTCATGGCTGTAGAGCAGAAACGAGCTTAGACATCATCCTCTTTAGCCCCTTTACAGAGATGAAAACTGACCCCTAGGGAGAGAAAGAATTCATTTAAGGTCGATTGAGTAATCATTTGCAGGTCTAAGATTCCAGGTCCTCTGACTCCAAATTCAGTGTTCTTTCTGCTCCTGCCAAGTCTGGTCTCAGGTAAGCCAGTGTTACTGGATCTTGGGTTGAATTTCGCCATTTCAAGACAATGTAAACTCTTTGGAGGGAGGGGCTGCTGCAGCTTTGCCTTGGCATCTCCAGAGCTCTAGCCCACAGTAGGTGTTTGATTAATGGCTCAATGCATAGCACTTCAAAGCTTGAAACGACCTCCTTGGACTCCCAGAATGGGAAATGGCATTTGAGGTCCTCTCATTCAACCACTGTCTGAATAGCAACAACGAAAATCACTCTCTGAAATCCTCCTCTGATGCCTCATGGTAGTGAAGGGGGAATTCTGGGCCCTCAGAAACTGCACAAGTGAGGCACAAGCCCTGGTAGGTCCTGCTAATCTGGAAAGGCTTCAAGTACAGGGCTGGTGACGAGCTCTCGATCTGTCCTTCAAGGGCCGGTGTAAGTTTGGGAGGGCCCATCAGCAAGCTTACCATGATCTGGTAATGGACTGAATTTGTCAGGTATCAAAGAGCAGTATCAGAACTAGCCTCTCTCTATCCAGTGTGCCGTAGTGATTCTCAACATTCTTCTTCATCATCATCATCATCATCATCATCATCATCATCATCATCCAACTTTATATTCCACTGAGAACTACAAAGTGCTTTCCTGAAATAGACATCCCCTATACAATATCCCAGGGGGCAGCGAGGTGGCTCAGCGAATAGAGTACTGGGCTTGGAGTCAGAAAGACCTGAGTTCAAATCCAGCCTCAGACTCTTACTAACTGTGTGACATTGGGCAACACTGATCTAAGTGACTACTATGTTCAGGGAAATCCACTTGTCTCAGAGGGAAAGATGAGAATCAGTTACAACATGGTCCTCATATTCATCTTTCCCCTTATGGAGTTCATAGTTGAGGAGGTGGATATGGCATATACGTCATTAGCAGTAATGCCATGGATGTTATAAGTGCATAGAAAAGATGCAAACATTCATAGGTGAGATATGAGAGGGAGATCCTCACTGCCTGCAGGGAGGACAAAGGCTCACTCGAGGACTTAGTATTTCAGCTGAACATGAAAGATGAATAACAGACCCAGTTGGGAATGGGAGAAGGGCACTTAAGAACCAGGAAAAAGCAGAAAATGGGTAAGGATTGGAGCATGGATTGGGGGGCAAGGAGGGGGGAGGATGATAAATCCAAATGAGATCACCAGCTGTCCTCTTCATCATCATCCTCATCCTCCAGGGGCCTGCAAGCTCCATATGAGGCAGCAGCATATTACAGTTACCAGACAATCAAATGCGGTATTGTACTGAGCAGAGAGAGCCACATCTTCAGGAATGAGGCAGTGAGAGCAATGTCCTGCTGTATCAGATCCCATCTGGGTATCGTTCTGGATGCTACAGTCTAAAAAGGACATTGGTATCTGGAGAGCAACCAGAATACACACACACACACACACACACACACACACACACACGTATTTGTATACACATATATAACAATATACATCATGTATACATACATATGCACACATGTGTTATAGTATGCCACCATATGTGTTTGTATGTATCGCACACATTAAAATGTACAGGTATGTCTATGTGTACATGCATGTGTATTAAATGCATTGTGTATGTGGAAATATCACAAGATGGAAACATACACATCTATGTGCACATGTACATGTATGTGTGTGTGTGAGAGAAACCTGAGGCAAATAGAGTTAAGTGACTCATCCAGGGACACATAGCTAGTAAGTGTATGAGGCCAGAGTTGAACTCGGGTCTTCCTGACTTCAGGTCTATTCACTGTGCCATTCAGCTGCCCCTCAGCAACAAGTACACATCCACACACATCCACATACATGTGCATGCATGCATTCATGCATGCACATATGAGTATGTATGTTTGTGTGTGTTGTGGTATGATGAACAGACAACCACACAAGGCTTTTTCTCAAACATGGCAGCCTCTTGGAGATTGGAGGAGCTCAGAAGTGATGCCTGGGAGGATGTCTTGCTGCTCAGGACAGCAACAAACATCCTGAGGTTGGCCCTTTGATGTTCCCTCATAACACAAGGGGCCTTTGTGAACTTTGGGGGCTTCCAGAACATTGAGTTGTTTTGGCCATTTTATTAATAAACGTCTATGGATGCCAGTAACATGACAACTCCTGTCTGAAAAGGGAGAATTGAGGGAGCTGGGGGGGGGCACGCAGAGAGGAGAGGAGCCTTCCAGAGGTGGAAGGGAGGTGTCATAGAATGCCCTGTTGGCATCAACCTTGTACTTGGGCATCTTTAAGGAACCCAAGAAAACTTTCTCAGAAAGCATGGGTCTAGGGAAGAACTCACAGAAAGTACAACATATTAGAACCTGGAAAACCCACCTAGTCCACTTGCCAAGAAAGTGTATAAGAGGAAAAGAACAAAGCTCAAAGAAAAGCACCTCATCTAGGCCTCTCTTTATAACCCCAGCGCTTAGCGCGGTGTCTGCCTGGCTTGTAGTACTAAGTGTTTGATGATTGACTGCCTGGCACAAGAGGAAAAAACAGAGGTGGGATTGGAAGTCAGGTCTTCTGGTTCTGTGGTCATCACCTCTGAAGCTGGGTGAGGACGCCAGAGCTATGCGTAAGGAAGACGTCTGGATTAACTTTGAGAGACTTAGCTCTTCTCAGCAATACAATGATCCAAGACAATTCCAAAAGACTCATGGTGGAAAATGCTATCCACACCCAGAGAAAGAACTATGGTGTCTGAATGCATATCAAAGCAAACTATTTTCTCTCTCTTTTATTTTCCTTTCTCATGGTTTTCCCCTTTTGTTCTGATTCTTCTTTCACAATATGACTAATGTAGAAATATGTTAAAATGATTGTACATGTATAACCTATATCAAATTTCCTACTGTCTTGGGGATGGGAGAGGGGAGGAAGAGAGAAAAAATTAAAAAGCAAAATCTTATAAAAGCAAATATTAAAAACTTTTTAAAAATGAATTTATAAAAAAAGAAAAAAAAGAATTCTGGAGAAGTTGCAATTAAACTCTCTAGTTCATATGCCCAAAGGTCTAAAAACTGCATACCCTTCAATCCAACAATACCACTACTAGGTCTGTTTCCCAAAGAGATCATAAAAATGAGAATAGGACCTACAAGTACAAAAATAATTATAGCAACTCTTTTTGTGGTGGCCAAGAATTGGAAATTGAGAGGATGCCCATTAATTATGGAATGGCTGAACAAGCTGTAGTATATGAATATAATGGAATACTATTGTGCTATAAGAAATTATGAGCAGGAAGACTTCAGAAAAACCTGGAAAGATTTACATGAACTGATGCTGAGTGAAGTGAGCAGAACCAAGAAAATATTGTATACAGAATCAGCAACACCGTGTGATAACCAGCTTTGATAGTCCCAGCCCTTCTCAGCAATGCAATAATCTAAGACAATTCTCAAAGACTCATGGTAGAAAATGCTATCCACATCCAGAGAAAGAACTATGGAGTCTGAATGCAGATAGAAGCAGACAATTTTTCCTTTCTTTTTCTTTTTTGGTTTTTTTCTTTCTTGTGGTTTTTCCTTTAGATTCTAATTCTTCTTTACAACATTACTAATGTGGAAATAAGTTTACTATGATTGTATGTGTATGGCCTATACCAGATTGCACAACATCTTGGGGAGGGGAAAAGAGAAGAAAATTTAAAACTAAAAATCTTGTAAAAGTGAATGTTGAAAACTGAAAATATTTTTTTAAAAATAAAATAAAATATTAGTTCAACATGTATTAACTAAGTACCTTTTCTATGGACCGGGTACTATGCTGGATAATGAGGGTATAATAGCAAAAAAAGAAAAGCCAACTCTACCCTCAAGTAAGGGTCTCCAATGGTCAGGTGGGATCTCTAAGCATGTTTATGCCACTAACCTCCCCTTTGTTGGCCAAGATTCTTAGGAATTCTTAGGGAGGGAGTGATGCATACACCTGCACTCTCCCCTCTCCTGCTCAGGTATTTAGTTGTCAGTCTCTCCTTGTTTCCTCTATCCCTGTGACCTCAAGACTTTGAAGATCTTGTGCTCACAAGAAATCAAGACAGAGAGTGGTGGGCTACAGGTACAGAGTAGGGCATATATTTCAACGTGTTAATTTGTTTTGATTTGCTACAAAGGAATATTCTCTCTTGGAGACAGATGAATCAGTCATAGAAAAGTAAGAATGTTGGGGGACAAGAAAAGAAAAAACTCACAAATAAAACACCCTATTTTTCAAGAGCCCAAATCAACCATTTTAAGAAAAAGAAGAAGCAAAAAACACCACCACCATCCAAAAACCAACCAGCAACAACAGCAACAAAAGCATTCCTTAGTTGGGGCAGGGGTAGAGACCCAGGATACCACTGCAAGGGGCAGTTCTGGGCCACCAGTCCCTGAGAGTGGTGGAAGCAGGAAGGCTGCTCCCTGTTGGGGTACAGGAGAGCTGCAGACTAGGGTGTGGTGGCTGGGAGGAGGAAGCAATGGTGTCCCATTTCTGCTCATTATCATTGCTTTTTGTACTGAGTTCAGTTGCTTCTCTGCTTCTTAAGGAACCCAACCCCTCTAAATTTCAGGAGGCCCTTATTACACCTCCGTGCAAAAAGGAGGAATCTGAAATTAGTCCAAAAAGGTTTGGTTGAAACTCAACTGTGAACAGTTTTAAATGGCAAGCTAAGGGGTTTATATTTCATTCTAGAGACAATAGACATTGAAAGTTCTTGAGCAGTGGAGTGACATAGGCAGATCTGCATTTTAGGAAGATTATTTTAGAAGTTGTGTGGGGCAGTGGTATCAAATTTAAATAGAAACAAGGTCCACTAAACCCACCCTAAGGATCTCTATGGACCACATATTGACTTAGAAAACTATATATTAATATTATGTTTTATCGTATGCACATACACATTCATGTATATATACCCATATACATACTATATTGTATGTGTTCATATGTGTGTGTGTCTATATTTTGTTATATGCATATGTTTATTTTGTTAAATATTTCAAGATTACATTTTACTCTGGTTTGGGCTGCACTCAGGAGTGCTTGCAGGTGACATGCCACATTTGGGCCTTGTGACTGATACTTCTGGTATGGAGGGCAGATTGGAGAGAGCTGAAGCCAGAGAGACCAATTGCAAGTCCAGGTGAAAGGGCATGAGGATGTGAACTAGGGCAGAGGTTATAGGAGTGAAGACAAGATAATAGATATGGGAGATGTTATGAAGGTAGAATTAATGAGGTGGGGAGTCTAGGTGGTTCCCCTGGCAGAATTAGGGAAATTTGTACGACATGTGTATTTGGGAGAAGGGGAGCTGGGTGGCCAGGGAAGAAGTAAGATAATAAGTTCAAGAATCACAGATTTACACAGACACATCGTATGTGTGATGACCAATCTTGATAAACTGGACTCTTCTCA
>CM053583.1:21259946-21276222 GCA_028627135.1 Pseudochirops cupreus | reverse complement strand
CCCCCCCCAGTCATGACTAGCAAATAGGTCAATTATGTGGGAAGAATTCTGGAGGTTTTAGTAAACTCATTATGAATCAATAGTATATATGGCATGGCTGACCACATGGCTATCATGTCCTAGGCTATGTTAAGACATGGAAAGGATCTTGGAGGTGCCTCCATGGTATTCAAAACCAGAGAAATGATATTCCACAGTACTTTTCCTTGACTCTCTTTGGAGCATTGCATCCAATTGTGGGTACAGCATTTTAAGAAGCCTTGATAAGCTGGAAAGGGTCCAAAATAGGCTGCTCAGGATAGTGAGGGGATGGTAAACAAGGCCATACTTGGATCAAACACAGGAACTGACCATGTTTACTCTGCAAAAGAGACAGGTTGGTGGGCACAGGGGAAGACATAAAGCACTGTCTTTAAGAATTTGAGGCAACATAGAAGAGAGAATGGGCTTGCTCTGTTTTGCCCCAGAAGGCAACAATGGGAGGAAGCTTCAGAAAAATGAAATTCAGGCTAGATGAACAGAAAAATGTCCTAGCAATAAACATCACACAAAAGGGGAATGGATTATCTGAGAAGTTTTGGCTCCTTCTAACCAGATGTCTTCCAGGTAGAGGCCTCATGACTGCTAATGAGTCAGGAACGTTGGAAAACATTTACTTTGTGGAGAGGTCTTCTGGTCAGGACTAGATGGCCTCAGAGGTCCTTCCAAACCTTACATTCTTGGGAGCTCTTAGAGAATATTATCCAATAGTGTTATATAATCTCCTTCTGGGGAAATCTCAAAGTTCAATAAAAGGAGTATTTTATATTGAAGATGACCCAAGTGCTTGGAGGCAGGGAGGTAAACTTGATGGCCACTACATATAAGTCCATTCCTTTGCCAATCACAGGTTTCATTGACCCTGGACTCTTCACTCTGTTTGTGACCCTGACTACTCCCAGGCCAGCATCACACTGTCCCCTGTGGGACTGAGGGTAAAGGCAGCCCAGGTGCTATACAGACAATGTAACACTGGGGCAGGAACGCTGGGTTTAGAGTCAAGAAGACTTCAGGCACTAACTTGCTGAGTGACTCTGGGAGAGTCACAAACCCTCTCTGTGCTTCTGTTTTAGCATCTGTCAAAGTGTTTGCTCTGCCCCTTCCAGCCCTAGCATCCTATGACTCATTCCATCATCTGCGAGGTCCATTATAGACAGGCATGCCTCAAGGAAGCGTTAAGTGAGGACAGGTTAGGACCGTCAGCCTCCCAGAGCTATTTCATTGTCTCTTTTCCAGGGCTGGGCAGGGAAACCAGGAATGCCTTTGAACTGCTATTGAAAGGAGGGTTAGTGTCTCTCTTGCCTTTCATCTTCCAAGACAGATCTGAGCAGGCTGGGCTCAGGCATTGCTAAAGGTTTAGCCCTCCCTAGAGGGCTGGAGCCTGCCCTGGGTGTAGTCTCCCTGGAATGAGGGTGTGCTGGGGGCATGGAGGGCCAGAAGGGGAGTGGGAGAGAAGAAAGAGAAGCAGAAGAAGAAAGAGGCAAGGGTAAGGGGAGAATGGAGGAGGCACCGGAATTGGGGAGCCATTCCAGGCAGGAAGGACAACAGCCCTGGAAGTCAGCAGATATCAGCCCTAGTCCTCACTGCTATGACCCTGGACCAGTAAGCCACAGAGAACCACAGATCTGGAGCAAGAAGGGACCTCAGAGGCCCTCAGTTTCCAGATTTGCTCAAATGACTTTAAAATAACAATGCTAAGAGTTGCATAAGCCTTCTGCCGGGTTTTATTTCATGAATGTGGCCTGCTATTCTTCCCATCCTTGCCATGGGGCCTAATGTGTTTTCAGTGGAGCCCAGACCTGCTCAGATATCAACATCCCCGATGCTCACCCCAAGAAATCCAGCCCCCTCCCCGCCCCTGCCTGCATCTCTCTGGGGATGAGACACTTTTTCTTCCTCCTGTTTTTGAAATTTTTTTTCAGACACTTCTTAAGAGAGAAAAATGTTCTCCTTTGCCACCTGGGTGGAAGTTACAGTCACACTTCTTTGTCAGGAAGACACTAATGTGAGAAGAGGCTCAAAGCTGATGCTGTTCAAACACCTTAGATTCAGTCCCTGTGCATCTCCAAAGAAGATTGAATCTGCTGGCCTCAGGACTCTCCGATCTCTGGGTCCCTCTTCTTTCTCATCTGAGAAATGAGGAATGAGCCCCTGCTCATCTCCTTGGCTCCTGCTCCTTTGGCAAACACTGCCCCATTTCTGAGGCAGCAGGCCCCTGAGCTAATCTTCGTGAACTCCCACTTCCCCAAGTGGATCCCAGCTAAGCTGGGCGGGGTCTTTAGGTTTCTTTAAGAGTGTTTACATGCTTCCTAAGGCCTCCCTTTTCCCCTTCCTGTGAACTTGGGAAGGGACATTGTATGAAATTGGAATGGAATTAGATCAGAGGACCTGGGGAAGAGTCCAGTCTAGTGAGGCAGCCTGGCCCCTGTGGGGAGGCCTCTCACTGGGGAAGATTTTCTATAAAAGGTGGAAAGGTTTCTCAGCAACTTCCACTTTGCTGCAGTTCTGTCCTTCGGGCCCAAGTAGGATCTGTCTAATCTTCAGCCGCATGAGAGTTCTTTAAAAATAAGAAGACAGATCTCATCTTTCCCCCCAGTTATCAGCATATCAGACTAGGGCCCAAGATCCTCCTCAGCTCTGACCTTCTCTGTTCTAAGGTCCCTCCCAGCTCTGATCTTCTGTGTTCTAAGGTCCCTCCCAGCTCTGACCTTCTGTGTTCTAAGACCCCTCCCAGTTCTGACATTCTATGTTCTCAGGTCCTTCCTGGCTCTGACATTCTATGTTCTAAGGTCCCTTCCAGCTCTGAAAACTGTGTTCTAAAGGTCCCTCCCAACTGATGTTCTATGGCAACGGTTTTCAACCTGTGGGTCGCAACCCCTTTGGGGGTCAAACGACCCTTTTACAGGGAGAACAGGGGTCGCCTAAGACCATCAGAAAACACATATTTCCAGTGGTCTTAGGTCCCGAGACACCGCTTCTCTATCTGTCTCCAGGCAGGTCCGCCCACATGCAGATACACTCACATATGAGTATTCAAGGGTCAGGGCATTAGGAAGGTTAAGAACCACTGTTCTATGGTCTAAAGGCCCTTCCAGCTCTAACATTCCCTTCTGATAATCCTAGAGCACAACAGAACATAATAAACATATCAGAGAAGGATACAGTGCTTAAGAGGTCGAGAGGAAAGATCATGTCTCACAGGGGCTACCAGGAAAGGCTTCATGGAACAGGTGGCATTTGAAATGGGCCTTGAAGCTTGGATAGAATTTCAAAGAGTAAATACAGAATCACTGAATTTGAGGATGAAAGGGTCCTCACCATCCAACTAGTCCAATCCATTAGTGAAGGAAATCTCTACTGTTATGTACTTCACAGTTGTGCATTGAGTCTTTGCTCAAAGAAGCCTGAGGAAGGGAAGCAAACCACTTCCCCCAAACAATCCGTTTCACTTTGGCGCAGCTTCCGTTATTCTTTTTTTAATGTCAGACCTAAATGTGCCTCTTTGCAATGTCTACTCATGGCTCCCAAACCAGACCTAACAAGCTAACCTCTCCTATACGTGTTAGACCTTCAAATACTGGACAAAGAGCTTTCACGTCCCCCCTCCCCTCTAGTCTCTTCTCCAGGCTAAACGTTCCCAGCTCCTTCAGCTGAATCTCAACACCCTTCACCATTCTGCCTGCCACCTCTGCATACTCTCCACCTTACCAATGTCCCATTCATTCATTCATTCATTCATTTATCCATTTATTTACTCATTCATTTGTTTGTTTAATTTTATTCATTCATTCGTTCTTTCTTTTATTTCTTTTTTTCATTTATAGGCCATGTCTGTCTCCTTTAAGCTGGAAGCATCATAACCACTCATGGCCCCAATCGGCATGGGACCTTTGGCCTGCTTTGTTTCTGACCTGAGTCAGTTTGCCACCTTAGGCAGACGGGCTACCCCCCATCACAGGTGGCTAATCATACTGATGCCAGAGCTGGCATGGGCACTAGAGGAGCAGCTTAGACTCCCGCAGTTCAGAACTCCTGAGCTCAGCCTTCCAGAGAGGGGATTACAGGCCTGGCAATGTCCTTCTTGGTAGGAATTATTTGCACACTGTAGCAGAGATTAACTGGCATATAATTAAGTGTCAGATAAGTATCTGGAGAGGATTAAAAGTGGGCTCTTGGTGCCAGGACTAGGACAGAGGTCTTGGTTCTACCAAATTTTTGCTGTGCCAATGCTATGCTGCAACTGAGGCTTTACCCTCAGTTATTCAGACTGACCTCAGCCTTGGACCAGATTGTTCCCCCTGCCCATGGCGGGCATCCAAAGACCCCCTTCTTCCCCTCCATATCTGGCAGGACATGTGAAGCCATTGAGGGGGCAGTGGCTGCTGCTTCCCATCAGAACCCTGGGGGAGGGTTCTCCCAGGGAAGGAAATGCCAGCAATTTCACTGCTCCCAGAAATGAAAAGCAGAAATGCTCTCGTCAAAGCCGGTGGGGTGTATCGGATTCCATCAGACAGGACAGTGATGTTTAATCTTCTCTAAAAAGACCAGTAATGGATTGACAAGAACAAGACAGCCCTCAGCTGTGTCCCTAGGATCCAGGTGGAGCCAGAGTGGAGATAGGTCAGGAAGCTTTTGAGGTCTGGCAGCAATCAAAGCTGTCATTTTTTCACCAGGGTTGGAATCTGTTCCCTCTGAAAAACCAGCGAAGACACTTTCCAATTGTCCAAAGCCTTGGTGAGTGCGGGGGGAGGGGGGCATAAAAACCAAGCCAGATGCCTACCTCTCTCCCTACTAGCCTATGTGACCCTAAAGATCCCCTTGCCTAATCAGGGCTGGAGTAAGGAAACTGTAATCGAGTTGTAAGCACAACAGATGGTCTATGTTGATGTTTGTTTGGAAAGAGACTGGCCAGGAGCTGGGAAAGCCTGGATAGGTGATTCCTAAGGGGGGCAGAGGGGAAGGGCTATGGAGGGAGGCAGATGGAAGGTTTGAGATCCCAATATGGTAATGCTGGGATCTGTTGTGGCAGAAAGGAGTAAAGACAAAGCAGTTCTGGGTGGGAAGCTGAGCAAGGGAGCTTTGTCATTGTGGGATCTGATTTCAAATCTAGGCTCTCCTATTCCTGTTACCCTTATACCCCTTCCTTAAATCTCCATTGTAAGGAAAATGCCCAGTTCCCCCTTGTTCCTGCCATCATTTTTCTCTGGACAGTACTCCAGACTTTCTGGATTTCTTTCTCTGCCATGCCCTTCTCATGGGTGCCTTTGTCCCTTTCCCCTTTCAGCCTCCTTTCATATATTCTCCCTTTAGGATGTAAGCCCCTTGACACCTTAACATTCCTCATCTACTCAAAAAAGAATGACAAGAACAAGCCAGGTCTCAGACTGATAGTGGCGTTCATAAAGCTTGGATGTTTGGATACAAAGACCGTTTTCGAGATACAGAAACATCCATTTGTTCCTTTTTTTTTTCCTACAGAGGACTTTTCTGTGGCTTTATTTGCTTTATTTTTGATCTCGATAATTAGATGAGAACCCATGTGAAACGAGCTTCCAGAGATGAAAAAAAATATTTTAAATAAATAATATTGTTACTTTTTAAGAGTCAAGCACAGTATTTTTCCCCTTGTATTTGCATCTCCAGTTCTTTGCACAATGCTTGACACATAGTAGGCATTTGACAAATGCTTGGGGACTTGAGTTTTGCCTCGAGATGGCTTTAATTATTCTTCTTGTCAACTCTGAGCTACCTCCTGAAACTGAACAGAGGAGGACTTTAGAATGAGGGGTCGAGAGATAAAAAACTCTGGCCTTGACGTTGGTGAGGGCTGGAGAGAAAGCAGGAAGGGAGGCTGGTAACTGAGCATCCCAGCCCGGGAGGTTCAGTCAAAAGGCCTGGGCTGGGATCCTACCTCCGATACTGCTGCCTTGGTGTGGCCCAGGGCCTCTGCAGCGGGAGGGCTCCCGAGGCCCTTCCTACCCTCGGGCTGGAATCCCGGGGTCATCTGTCTGACTCTTCATGACTCCGTTTACTTTTTGTTGTTGTTGCTGTTGTTCGGTTTGCCTTGGTTTTTTGGCAGAAATGCTGAACTGGTTTGTCATTTCCTTCTCCAGCTCATTTTACAGTTGAGGAAACTGAGGCAAAACAGGGTTAAATGACTTACCCAGGATCATAAAGCTGGCAAGTGTCCGAGACCAGAATCATTTCATATACAGTTTGTAACCTGGGATTCCTTTGTGCTGTATTAAATAGTGCACGTGCCTGAGTTGTGCTATAACCGCTTCTTGTACAGAGGGCTAGGCTGGCCCCCAGAGGAGTTGAAGAGGGAATGACTATGAATCCTAGGGCTGCTGGTTTTGGAAGAAAGAGGCTCCCAACCCTCACCCCCAATCACCTTTGGTGATGGCAGCAGAAATGTACCCAGGCAGCAAAGGAATGCCCCAGGAAGCCTTCAGTCTGGAGGCTTGGCAAGGTCTAAGACTTAGCAGTCATCGGTCTAAAGCCTGCGTTGGACAAGTGACCACAAAGCGACCCAGTGAAGGACACTGACTCGCCCAAGGGCAAGGCCAGTGAATAGCAGAGCCAGGATTCGAGCCCAGGGTCCTCCCCTTCAAGGCTAATCAACGTGGATTTACTGATTTACTAGGTACCTGGCACGGTGAGCACTTGGGACACAAAGAAAGGCAAAAATAGAAATAAAAAAGGCCAAACCCAGTCTTTGCCCTCAAGGAGCTCACAGTCTAATGGAGGACAGGACAGGTAAGTAACCACACACAAACAAGATACAGTGGAAATAATCCACGGAGGGAAGGCGCTAGCATTAAGGAGGATTGGGAAGTCTTCAAGCAGAAGGTGGGATCATAGCTGAGACTTGGAGGAAGTCAAGAGATGAGGGAGAAAGACGCAGACGTGAGGGAGGGCCAGTGAAACTGCCCAGAGTTGGGAGATGGAGGGTAAAGTTGAAGGAACAACACAGAGACCGGTATCATTGGTCCATGGTCCAAGGTAGGAAAGAGCCAGGTTGTGAAGGGCTTAAAGGCCAAACAGGATTTTGTATTTGATCCTGGAGGCAACAGGGAGCCATTGCAGCTTGTTGAGTGGGGAGGTAACATCTTCAGAAGTGCGCTTTAGGCAGCCAATCTGAAAGGCTGAGCAGAGTGGTCTTCCCCTTCCTCCACCTTCCAGCAGTCTTTGGTTTGTTTGTTTGGTGACAAACACATCCCAGCTTGGAATGCTATGTCTGGAGCCAGACGTTGGGAGAAGGGGGGTTGGGGAGACTGCTGGAAATTAAAAACAAGCACAGACCCTTTGACTAGGACTTCCTGGGCAGAGGCACGCCTGAAAACCAATTGGCTTTCTGCTATGCTCTGCTTCCTTTTGGTCTTTCTTGGGAGCAGGCTTCTGCAGACCAGGCTACATTCACAAGTCCTAGCCCAGGACTCCAAACTCTGTGCTGGACCTTGGGTGCTCTGCATATAGCTGCTTGGTTGGCTGTCCTTCATTCTTGAAGAGGACCAAAATGACAGTGCTGTGTTGGAGTCAAGTTACAATGTGTCCCACTGTGGCTGATTAGACCATTATGAGCTCGGAATGCTCTACCGCAGGTCGGGCACAAATAGTGCATGTGAACATTTGAGGTGGATTCTCTAAACGCGCACATCTCAAGTTTCTTTTGAGCTACTCCAATTCTGCCTTGCTCATAGAGCATGGCACTTTCTCTGATAAGGGCACTCCATGCTGGGCAGTCCTGTGCCAGTGTCTCCCATGTCACACAAGGAATTCCAAAGTTCTCCTGAGAGTCGTTGAGGGTGTCCTTGTATTGTTTCTTTTGACCACCATGTGTGAACTTGCCCTGTGTGAGTTCTACATAAAATAGTTTTTTTGGCACCATATGTTTAGCATTGGAACAACAAGGCCAGCCCATTGGATTTGCGCTCTCTGAAGCAGAGTCTGAATGCTTGGCAGTTTAGTTTGAGTAAGGATGTCAGTGTCTGGCTGCCAGGTGATCTTCAGAATCTTCCTAAAACAATTTAAGTCGAAACAATTCAGATTTTCACATAAAAGGATTCATTAAATATAGGATCCATTAAATATGTGATCCATTGTTCAGAAGGCTGCTGGAATAATTTCCCCAATGCACAGATGAGCCATATCATTCCCTTTCCTAAGGACCTTTCTTATTGTGTCTGGAAAACAAATCAGACCTTCCATAACCTGTCCCCAGTGGACTTTTCGAGCCTTATTTCCTATTAGTTCCCTTCAAGCACATCTAATATTTGCTGTTCTCCCATCTCACCCTACTCTAGGATACCTCTCTTCATTCTCCCAGATGGTCTCCCAAGGCTAGGATGCACCCATCCTTTCTGCCTCTTTGAAATCTTTCTCTTCATTCAGGTCCTAACTCAGATGCCACCACTTCCATGAAGTCTTTCCTGATCATTTCTTCTCTTCTTTTCTAGCTTGTTAAAAGATACCTATGCCCACAAAAGAGGGACAGATGTGCCTGAAGCTACAGGGGATGTAGAGCTGCTGCTGATTGCCTCAGGCCATTTAAGCGATGGGAAAGCAGCCTCAAGGCTTAGTTATCATTGCTTCCTTCAAGATTTAGCTCACAACTCACTTTCTTCAGGAGTCCATTCCCCAGCCCACCTCCTTCCCATAGCTGCCAGTTTTTTTTATATTTTAGATAATAACTCTGTATATCACTTGTTATTTACATGTTGTCCTCGCTGTTTGAATGTAAGCTCTTTGAGTGCAGGACCCGGTTTCATCTTCCTTCGCCTCTCCAGTGCTGGCCTGGTTCCTGGCTGATGGATTAGGGTAGGTGAGCATGGAGGTAGTAAACTGGTCTGGGTATGGAGGATGGAAGGAGCGTGGCTTTGAAGCTGGTTCTGTAGTGGAGTAAGCCATAAGATGAGGCAGCTAGGTGATGTAGTGGATAGAGTACTGGTCCTAGAGCCAGAAAGACTGAGTTCAAATCCGTCCTCGGACACTTAAGTCACTTAACTCTATTTGCCCCAGTTTCCTCATCTGTCAGATGAGCAGAAGTAAATGGCAAACCATTCCAGTATCTTCGTGACCCAAATGGGGTCACAAAAAGTTGGATGGGACTAATTGATTAAACAACAAGAAAAAAGTCTCAGGGTAAATGGAGATAGGAAGAGGGGAATGGAACATATGCCCCATGTTCTAGTTTGAGTGACCTAGAACCTAGGGACATGAGACATATGTGATTGCAAGTTTGAAAGTGACCTTTCCTCCGTCAAGATTTCCTAGAGTATTTTGAATCTCTCCTTTGATAGGCCACTCCCTGTAAGATATAACACTTATTTATGGACATGATGACTCTAACCTCCTTGAAGGCAGGCATCATTTTATTTCTAAGGCATAGAAGAGTGCCTTACATATAGCAGACACTTAGGAATAAATTATGGAGTAAACAGAAAACTTACCCCAGAGGGGAAAAGTAGAAGCTAGGAAGACCAAGAAAGGGCCTTCTGAAGAATTTGACACTGTAGTTGAGTCTTAATGGACCCAGGGATTTTAAGAGATGAAGGTGAGGAAGGAAAACATTCCTGGCCAGGGAATAGTCAGGGCAAAGGTGTGGAGGTGGGAGAAGGGACACTATTTTTGAAGAACAGCTTCTAGGTTTTCCATGGCCAACCAGAATTAATTGCACTTACAATGATCTGGATTTTACTGAGTGGGGAGGTAACTTAGTCAGACTGTAGGAAAATATTTCAAATTGAATTTCATAATTGAATGAGTAGATTTAAATTCATATTTTTAGGTTTCCAATGCTGCAGTAACTAATTATTATTTTATTTATCCTGAAAAGTGGTTCAGCCTTTTCCATTTAGTGGAGACAGCTTGGGGGTTCAGTGGACAGAACACTGGCCCTAGAAGCTGGAAGATCTGAGTTCAAATCTGGCCTCAGACATTTACTAGCTATGTGACCCTGGGCAAGTCACTTCACCTCTGCCTGCCTCAGTTTCCACAACTCTAAAATGAGGGTAATAATAGCACCTACCTTGCAGGGCTATTGTGAGAGAAAAAATGAGACAATATTTGTAAAGCGCTTAGCACTGAGCCTGGCATACAGTAGGCACTTAATAAATGCTTGTTCCATTGTTCCTTCTCCTTTATTTGGCATCGGCCTCTGGTTTAATGTTTTTTTTTCCCCAGTCTCAATTCCTCATAGGACTAACTAGCCCCATCTCAGGGCCAGCCTACACAGCTGCAGGAGGAGGGGCTGCCTGGGGAGGCTCCAAGGACTGGGGTCGAGGACAGGGTTTTTTCCTAATTCTGTTGGCCCAGAGTCAAGGGAGGCCATACACAATGATGAGAGCCTGGATTCAATGGCCTGATGATTGGATTACCAAATTGTAGGAACTGCAGATGGAAAAGAAGGATTGCGTCATTGCCTCGTTGCTGTTGATGAACCAAAGGCAAAACAGGCCCCTCTCTGGGGGATTCTTGGGAATGTGTCCAGCCTCACATGATCACGGAACACAGAATGTTAGAATGGGTGGGACCTGAGGCCATAGACCGTAAAGGACTGAAGGGACCTCAGGACACAGAATGTCAGAGCAGACAAAAGGGAAGGGAAGGCACAGGTAATCTAGCTCAAATTCCTCTATGGACAGACAGAGAAACTGAGTCCCAGAGAAGCAAAGAGCCTTGCTTTGGATTAGATACAAGTTAGTGCCAGGAGTAGGAGCAGTTACCCCAGTTCCTATCCCTTGTCTTTTTGGTCCATTATACCACGATGCACCATTTCTACAGAAATAGGAATTGTTATTTTTGGAGGGACTCAATCTACTGGCAGGCCAAGTGTTGGGCAGAATTTTTCACAATGGCCAGAAGTCAGGAAGGTCAACATTGAGAAAAACCAGGCCACAGATGGAGACCTGATAGCTCATCACCACCAACTTCCCCAATGTCATGGTGCCTTCTCTATGGCAGTCACATGACAGCTACAGCCTGATCCTTTGGCCTCTCCCTGGACAAGACAACAGATGCCATATTTCTTTTATTGGGTTCATAGGATTTAGTGATGGCAGGAGGGTAATCTAGTCCAGGGGTTCTTAGCCTGGGGCTCAGAGATCCCCAGGATAAATTTTAGGGAGTTCATGAAGTTTTTTTTAATGTGATAACTATATTTTAATTTGATTCATTTCCTTTTTAATCCTTTCAATTTTTTTAATTTAAAAATTTTTTGAATTTTATGAATTTATTCTGGGAAGGGGGCTGGATCCAGACAGCCAAAGGGGCAAGTATGCACACTCGTGCGCACGCACACACACACACATACACACACACAGATACACACACGAAGATTAAGATTACTTTATCTAGGAGAACCTGATCATTTTGCAATTGAAGAGACTGAGGTCCAGAGAGGGAGATGATAATAAAAGATGACTTTTGTCTAGTGCCTTGGAATTTGCAAAGTACTTATACATACATGGTCACATCTGGTCCTCACTACAACTGTGTAAAGGCAGATGCTGGTGGTATCATTGTCCCCATTTTACAGATGAGAAAAATCGAGGCTCAGAGATTTGAAATGACTTGTCCCCAGCTAGAAGCCGAGTCAGTTTCAGGGGTGAGATTTGAATCCAGGTTTTCTTAGCTCCTTGTTCAGCTCTCTCTTTGATGCGATTTATCCAGTACCACTGTGGTAGGAAGAAACAGAACCAGGATCTGAAACATTTCACAGCGTTCCAAGTACTGCCCTCCAGGAACCCAAGGATTCTACCCAGGAGCCCAGGGATGACCAAAACGCCCCTAGCGAAGCTGTCCAGGTTCCCCCATCACCAGGTTCTGCAAGAGCCATTGCAAATATGTGATAGATGCTCTGACAGCAGAGGGGTCAAATACCCTGAGGGCCCATGTGGCCCAAAACAGTCCAAGTACAGGCAGAACCAGGTTAAAATGTGGTTCCTATCTGATTTTTACTGTTGATGTTTTATTAAAAAAAAAAAAGGAAAATATACAAACACGTGGTTTTCTGCATCAATTGTGCAGCCTTCAGGGAACCTCATGTACAGTATAGAGGACCCTGGTTCTGTCTGAATACACTGTTTTAAGAAAGGAAGGTGGGACCAAACTGGAGGAGAGGAAGATAAGCCCAGTGGCCCCTGCAGGAGGCTGGACGCCACATAGGAGCCCAGGAATTGGTCCAGCCAAGCCATTGTCTTCAGCCTTGCTCATGATCCATTCACATTTGTGTAAGGATCAATTTCCCCACCTGGAGTTCAAAAGAATAACTCCCATTTTGATGGTGCCTTAAGGCTTGAAAATGGTTCTTCCCCACTGCCTCTCAAATCCTATGAGACCAGTGAGTGTACTCATAGCCTACACCTACATCAGGTTTCAAAGTTTGCCAAAAATTTTTCCAAACTTTGTTTCATTTGACTCTCCCCTTCTAGCTAGGAAGCACAGCTGCAATTACGCCAAATTCACAGGCATCCCTAACAAGGATTAAGGTTAGGGTAAGTGACTTACCCAGGATCACACAACTAGTGTCAGAAGCAGGATTGGATTGGAACCTGCATCTTCCCAATTCTACAACCAGCCCTCTCTAGGAATACAAGAATATTTACTGACACTTTTTTTTAACAACTGAGGACCCCGAGTTTCATGTAATATGATATATGGGATCATATCATAGATTTAGAGTTGGGGGGAGGGTAACTTCAGGGACCATCTAGTTCAACCCTCACATTTTAGAGGTGAAGAAACTGGGGTCCCAGGAGAAGGCTCCTGAGTGACTCAAATTCACTCAGGATTAAACTTCTGAGATTTGAACTCAGTTCCTGTGTCTAACTGTCACATCACCATGTTCATATCTACCTATATAAGAAGCCCAAGTTGTATGACTTCACCATAAAGGAATTGGGCACAGTTAGAAAAGGATACTTGGGAGTGAAATGAACAGAACTCAGGAACAATTTATTCGATGATCATAACATTGGAGAGAAAAACATTTCTGAAAGACGTTAGAACTCTGATTAATCCAGTGATAAACCATGAGTCCAGAGGACTGGAGATGAATCACACCACCCACCTCCTGCCAGGTGATGGACTTGTAATCCAGAATGAGAAATGCACATGTGGACGTGGCCAGTGCAGGAATCTGTGTGTGCTTGTGGGGAGATGGTTTGGGTTTTTATTTTTTTGTGGGGTTTTGCTGTTGTTGTTTTGAGGAAGCAGTGGGAGGGAGAGATAAATGTTTGTAAAAAAAATTCTTTCTAAAGGAAAAAAGAATAGTTTTGTGTTTGGTTTGGTTTTTAAGAAGAGGATACTTTTCTAGGTTATAAGGGAGAGCAGCCTGGGACTGATGGGAGCATTTTGTGGAAAACCTTAACCTTCCAAGACTGAGGTTCTGGTCTTCACAAAGACAGATCATGGTATAATGAAAATAGCACTTTATCTGGGCGGAGAAGACCTAAATGAAAGAAAATCTTGGCTTTGACGCTTGGGTAAATCATTCACTTCCTTGGGCTTCAGATGTATTTATAACATGTGGAGGTTTGACTAGGTAATATATAATATAGGGCCCTTGACTAGATAATATCTAATCTAGGGCCCTATTTCTGACATTCAATGGTTTTATAGAGGGACTCTCACACACAGAACAAACAAATCTGAAGAAATATCTGATGAAGCTCTTTCCCTTACTGATATTCAGGGTGGAGGAAAGGCAACGGTTTACTATGGGAGAATAACTCTTCCCCTCTGGAGTCAGAGGGTAGGGAAGGTGAGGGTACCCAAGCACCCCCAGGTTTACATGGGTAGCCTTGGGTCTATGACTTCTAGGAAGCTGAGTGGCTGATCTGGGACTTATACCCAGGTGTCCTGATTCCCTATTCAGGCCCTGTACCAGTTTCTTCCTTGGAAATCATTAAGCAAAGTCTGAATGACCCCTTTCCTTAGACATTGTAGGGGAGTTCTCAGTCACTTGTGGCTCGCATGAGTAATCTCTGAGGTGCCCTGTATCTATGAGGTTCTAGAATGCAGGGCACACACGTTAGAGTTTAAGGGCATACCAATGATCCCAAGGATTGCATATAGCATTTACAATCATGCAAGGAAAGGGGGAAGGTTAGTCCTTGCTCCTGGGATGATTGAAGGAAAAAGGCAGACTCTGGAAGGGGTGATGGTCCTAAGGGTGATTGCTCCCAGAAACAGCATGCTCCAGGAGAGGATTGTTAGTTGAGGTGTGGGAGATGATGCTTATCTTGGGAAATGCCTCTCCTCCTCCAGATATAGGCATTCTGGGCCAAAACCCTGTTCACCCCATTCTACCTTCGATTCCAGACCTGAGTCCCCCAGTCCAGTTCTCATGTTGCTGCTCAGACTTCCCCTTGACTTTTCTTCTCAGTTTTTGGCTCATTATCCAGACAAAAGCTGGGGCTTGAAGACTACCCAACAAATGTTCTTCCCCTTATCCCACAAGCTCTGTTCCTCTAATTGTTTCCTCACATAGCTCAGCTTTTCCAGGGAAATCTCTTCTGTTCCTTATCAAATTTCAACCTTCCTTGGCTACTGTGCAGAGCCATTTTTCCCCTTGCTTCTTCCAAGAGGTTGGTAATTATTATACTTCCAGAAGTAGAGGAGAGATGTCTCTCTGCATCTTCAGCAGCTGCTCTTGTTGTCCCCACATTCCACCAACCTACCAAGGTCCAGCCCCTCCTTTCGTATGGCCCATCCTGAGCTCTAGGCTGTATTGGTCTAGGACTTGGTGTAGTCTCAAGGTCTTTGCAGGGATGATCATACTCTTTGCCTTGGGGTGTATTGGAACCAGCTTCTACTGGCTAGAGAGAGTCGATTGTTAAATTTTCAGTGGGAGCATTTATACTTGAGAAGTCTGTAAATTCTACAAATCAGGGCTTGATTCATTGTTCTGTTGATTGTAGAGACTTAAGAAGGTGAAGGTGAAAATGTTCATAATGAAGATTAACCTTAAAGGTGTGTCAGGAGAACATTTTTTTTTCACCTGGAGACCCAATTGTTAAACATTTACTAGCACATAACACTGCTTGTGCTCCACTAGGTCTCCCTCCTTCCCAACCCACCCCCATCCAGGACCAATGAATTAGACTTATTTTTAGCCTTGCCCTGGGGGTATCCAATTTCCTTGCAAACATGGAACTAAGAAAACAAAGACTATAGAGTAGGTTAATTAAAGGCACATCAAGAAGAGAGAATGGGACCATTATCCTAGCACCTTAAATGAAGCAATAGTTGTATCACATGTTTAATTTCTGTTTTTTTTAAATTGATATATTCTGTTTTAACATGGTTCTAATTTTTGAATGTATCCCTCCTCCCTCCCCTCCCCAACAACTTGGGTGAGTGCCTTTGATTCTTCTCTGCCTAGAAGGCCATAGCATCATCCATTTATAATTGGATGGGTCCTTGGAGGGCATCCTCTCTAGGTAGCCCACCCCTACCCCTCCATCTAACAGATGAGAAATGCTGAATGGAAGAGATTCGCCCATATTCAAAAACCATGTAAATGTCTGAAGAAGGGCTTAAATCCAAGTCTCCAGACACTAAACCCAGAGTTCCTTCCAAATACCAAGTTTCCTTTCAAAGAGAAATAAATCCACTAGCTAAATACATCGAGGGCGTCAGTGCAAATGTACAGTTTCCTTATAACAACCTTGTAAAGCAGAGAGTGCACGTATATTTTCCCCTTTCTCCAGATAGAGAAACTGAGATTCAGAGAAGGAAACAAAAAAACCTCTCCCCAGTTTCAAGGCTTCATAGTTAGGAAATGGTGCAATGAGGTATTTGTCTCTTCTCCTTCATTTTTCCATTTAAATAACTAGGGGAAAAGTAAGTGTATTTACTCCACAGGTGACCCTGGTATCTAGGAGAGACAAAAGAAGGTGGAAAGTGAGAGCTCCTGGGGAAGAGAGAGGAGGGTGGCTTTTTTGTTGTTGATGATGATTTGCTGGGTTTGGGGCTTTCATCTTGAATCAGGAAGACGGCATCAAAAGATTAGAGGCTGCAAGGTTTGGGGTGTTGTTTGACCACAGCATCACAGAATGGCCTCAAATAGATGAGAGAGATGGAGGGGGGAGGGGGGAAGAGGGACAGAGAGCAGAGATGAAGAGAAAAGGACTTATAGGCAGAGACAAAAACATATTCAGAGAGAGATACACAGAAGGCTGCAAAAGGCAGGAAGGGGAGATTGAAGCAGAGGAGAGAGAAAAGAAAAAAA